>OX637890.1:10102500-11302500 GCA_951802675.2 Boloria euphrosyne
CGTGCAGTATGAACGTAACGTATCTTGTTACATATAATATCATTATATCAATTTTTGAAAAGTGTCTCAATTACATTATATAGTAATAATACAACAAATAAAAAAACACCAAAATTTTATTCAATCGATAAGTGTTATAAAAATGCATTTAAATTTAAACATTTTCAAATTTTGCGCCTCATTGGTCGAAAACGCTGAACGCAGTGGGCGCCATTGTTACTCTGTGTGTCAGTACGTCAGTGCATTTTGTAAACAAATGCGCTGATAATTTGTATGAAATTGATAATTGTTTATAGTTTTAAAATGAGTTATTATTCTACTTATCGTTGGTGTGCTGTTGTGAATGCAAGAATATTAGTGTAAAATGCAAGAATACTCGTGTAAAAACTCAAATTATTTATTTTTGTGTACATAGCGGTATGACGTAATAAAGTGGCATCTGCTATTTCGTGGTGTTTAAAATAAGATTAAAAAAACTGAAAACTTTGAATTAAATTTTAAAATTTATTTTGTTATTTTATGAACTAAAACCAACATTCACCGAATGCGTTTTGCCTAAGCTATCTTAATAATATATTTTTAGATTGGTTTTCATATGGCATAAAATACACTATTATTTATATTATATATTTTACCAATATGTAACTCTATTTGTAATTTTAAACTGAATGAATGCATATTTTGGACGTCAATGTCACTTTGACTTTGAAGTTTGATGTGTAAAAGTGACATTAGAACATCAGAAAATGACGTGATGTGCAAAAAATAACAGAAATTTTGAGTTAATAAAAAATTGCATTTATACATATATGTTTTTTATCTTTACTTAGAGAAAGTCTGATAAAGAACAACTAACGTAATTTTTTATTTATGTGCTGAGATTTATATGGACATGATGAAATACTCAACATCACCTACACCTTCTACTTCGAGCTACCCCAGAAGTACCTCGCCACTACCAGCTCCAGCCAATTACCAGCCTACAACAGCCAGTGCTGCTGTAAAACGATATAAATATCTTAGACGTTTGTTCAAATTCAATCAAATGGACTTTGAATTTGCAGCCTGGCAAATGGTGTATCTGTTTGTATCTCCACAGAAAGTATTTAGGAACTTTAACTATAGGAAACGTAAGCGAAATTTATTGTTAATAGTACCTTTATTTTAAGATAGTATGATTTGTTAATCATTTATATTAATTACATATTCATTGCACTACAATGTGATTCATATTATTTACATACCAACTACTTTCTTTATATAACTTAAGATTAAAATATAACTTAAGATATATTTTATTATGGTATTATTTTTAAAGTAAACTTTCAAATAGCTACTTCATTGTTGAATTTCAAAAAGTATGGGTTTCTTTTTACAATCAAATTCATTTGTTCTTTCAGATACAAAATCACAATTTGCAAGAGATGACCCAGCTTTCTTAGTCTTATTAAGTGTATGGTTATTCTGTAAGTATTCTAAAACATTTGCTACATAATAAACTAGAAAATATGATGTTTCATAAAAATTAAGTTGTTCATAATAATTATATTAGATATTTACTTTTAGTTTTAAAATTATTCCAGTGTCATCTGTATGCTTCGCTTTAGCCATGAACTTGAACTGGACACAATCAGCTTTATTTGTTTTATTTGTGGTATTTGTTGACTTTATTGGAGCTGGTATCATCGTTTCAACAATTTTTTGGTAAGTTGTGTTTATATTTCAAGTACAATATGTAAAATAAAATATTTTTGTAACATTAACATACAAAACCATCTAGTTTCATAGTTCCACAAGGTTTGCGTTATGGATACCTGATAGTTGATACACTATACAATATATTATGTAGCTTTCCGTACATACATATTGTAAATAGGAAAAAAATGTATTACACACCCGTGACAGAAGTACAAACATTCAGTATAAATAAAGTTATTTTAATTTTATTCAATTTAATATTAAACAATATAAAATATCCCATTTTACATCATACATCTTTATATAATATAAGTATATTTATCAACTGACTTCCAAAAAGGAGGAGGTTCTCAATTCGTCTGTATGTTCTTTTTTTTGTATAAACTTGAAGCAAACAACATTTATATGTTTTGTTTTTCAGGTATATAAGTAATAAATACTTGGCTATAGATGGAGCAGTAGGTGATGTTGAGTGGGGATATGCTTTTGATATCCACATCAATGCCTTCTTCCCACCTTTGTCTCTGCTACATTTCTTTCAAATACTATTATTCAACAGTGAGTTTTTGTTTACCTAGTTTGTTGCGCCATTTTGTGTTTTCTAATTTCTTTGTTTTAAAATTTATATCACCAAAATATTAATGAATAACCATTTTGAATACCTATCTAAACCAATATTATTAAGAGATATATTTTTTCAAGTATGGGTAATCTCTAAAACAGCTGACCTGATTGAAACATACATACATTACAATGGAATCTTTATATTCAATCAATAGTTACACAAATACATATTTTTTATTACTTACATCTTCGCAGATCTACCAGTCCTGTCTTGCCTGGTGGCCAACACGTTCTGGCTGGCGTCCATCATATATTACATGTACATCACATTCTTAGGATATAGCAGTAAGTTTAAAATACTAGATGGTGCTGTCTGTAATGATGTCCCAACATCTTTATATTTGAAAAGGGTAGCTGTTGAGTTTTTCAAAAGCACTTCTCAGCAGTAATACCTTACGAGTCCGTGGTAGCTTCAACACTACATTTAATTTAAATTTAAATTAGATGATTCAATAGTGCTTGTAAAAGTAAATTTTAATTTGATGATTGAAATAGAACACAAGTTCTAATGAAATATTATTAATATAGATACTGTTATTCTTTACAGATTTGCCGATGATCAAAAATGCAAGAGTATTCCTTCTTCCAGTGCCGGGGCTTATCCTTTTATATATTGGCACTGTGATAGCAGACTTGAATCTAAGCAATATGCTGATGGACTTATATAGATACAGAATTCTATAGCCCATAAATATAAAATAAACTGTTAGTTCTCATTTATTTTCCTAATCATTAAAGTTATCTGTTAGCATAGGGTGAAAGGTGAAAAAAATTTAAAAAAGACCTTTGACCTTTTATGTATAACCTTTGAGTATTATTTGTTTTTTGGAAAAAATCACAGATTCATTTGCCACTGATATGAGATAAGTAATTAAAAGAATACTAACAAAGTATTTTTTTTTTGTAAAATGTATAAAACGTAATATATTAAGATAAATATAAAATAATGTTCCACACTAAGACTTGTATGTAGAATAAGTTATTGTAAATAAATTTTAAATAAATAATTCTTTTCAAAACAGTTTTTGTATTATATAAAAAAAACCTTAAGAAAGATATTTATATTTATTGCTCTCCACACAATGAATTACAATATATAAAGGTGTAAATGTACAGATAATACATATTCTAATCATCATCCAACACAATCACTTCATCTGATGAAATAGGCTTTGGTCTGACCTCGTTTTTCGTTTTTGGCGTCTTTCCTTGCACCATCGGCTGTTTGGAACTAGACGTTTTGGTTATAGTCAACGAAGAAGGTAGTCTACTTATCGATTCATTGATTTCCGCAGGGATTTTAGACGAAGGAAAACTCTTATGTTTTTCAGCTAACTTTTCCTGCAGTGTTTTACTAGGACTTACGTTGTGGCTGGCAGTAGGTTTCGAGTGGACCGGTAGCGACGAGCTCGAAGAGTGCGCTTGAGGAATGAAGCTATGAGAACTTGAAGGTGTGCTCGTTGCTCCAAATGAAGACAGGCTTGCAGTCATCGAAGCAGGTAAAGATGACAAGACCGTTCCCATGCTAGGAGCTAACTGAGCGGACGATGATTTCTGTAGGCTGGTTATGACAGAAGTTGGTGCCGCTTTTGACATCGATGGCACGGATGCCGAATATGGTTTTTGTTTGTTTTGCGATGAACCACTCGATAATGACCTTCTCATAGGTTTTGGACCTCGCTTCTTTTTCTGATTCATCATACTATACGGTGAAAAATTCTGCTCAAGAAACTGTCGGTAAATTTCAGCCTGGAATGAGTTTTGAAATGACGTTTGAAAAGTCGACTGCAGTGAATTCTGTAGAGATGCATAGCCGGCTAAGGCGCTCATGTTGCCAATATACGATAAGGCTGCCGCAGTTTGTTGGGACAGTAGAGGATCGTTTAATATCGGCAGGTATTCTGGATATGACAATTCTTTTGATGATGATGTCTTTGGTATAACCGATGCAGACGTGTTTTGACGTCTGAGATCTGCTTTTGTTTGGGTTGGCACGATCCCGACTGTTTTAGGCGTATCAATAGATTTTGTGTAAGATTTCTTTTGGAAGTTTTGAGCTTTATCCATACTCGCACCAGTCGTTTGAGACTTTGGTGTTTGACTATATTTCAAAGCAAGATCAACTAAGTTCATATTTTCCTTAACAGGCGCAGTCAAGATAAGTTTATAAGCATCTACGATTAAGTTAAGGAGTTGTTTGGAATTTGGTTGCGTTTGAACTTTACCATATAATTTGTGAATTTCTTGCATCAGACTTTTAAGGGCCCATCGCTCAACTTCATTGGTTTTCAAATCAGCCTGTTGGCTGAATCTGAAAACCTGCCCTTTAAGAGATTGAACTGATAATGAGAATGCTTGCTGTGCCAGGTCTTCTCTATCGGAGTTTCGTAAATATGTTTTACCTTTTTCTGGAGTCTTTTGCAGACATAAACTTATATCGAATAAAGTTTTATGGTCGTCTATCTCTTTTAATATTTCTAAAGTAAGTAATACGGAACGATTCATATGAGATTCAAAACTGCCCGGTTTTTCAACATCTGACGATCTCAACGATGAAGATGAAAATCTCCAAACATTATTAAAAAAATTGTTAGACTTTCTCTCACTAAAAAGCCCACTAATTTTTTTACCGGACCTTGACAAAAAAGAAGACAACATGAGGTCTCTGCTTCTTTCAATGTTTTTACCCTTTTGAGAGTAAAAATGATAATGTGCAAGTCTATATAAAGCTTTATAGTGGCTTGAATAGCGGCTTGTACAATCTTCTAGCTCATCGAGACAAGCTGAAACTATTTTATTTATTTGTTCTTCTGTTATGGTTTTACTATCTTCACATGATTTGCTAGAGTTATCACTATTTGCATTGGAATTGCTTGAACTATCTGAAGATGATTCGCTTGAATTGGAATTAGATGAAGAAGATGATGAAGAAGAGCTGGAACTTTCGTCTTGTTTACCATTATTAACATCAGTATCGTCGGATGAAGCTTTCTCTTGTTTTTCTTCTGAACATTCCAAAGTTTTATTTTCCTGCTTCTTAGGACTTGTAACATTAATCTTGTCCTCAGTATCTACAGCAGTAGGTAACGTAGATACTTTATGAGTGATGCATTCAGTGTCATATGAAGCCGATCTTCTTACTTTTGCCGCTGCCGCCTCTAACTTTAATCTTTTAGCTTCATGAGTGTCTTCTTCACATACATCACTTACAGACCGCTTAAGTATATTTCCCGCTTGAACCGATTTTGTTTCCGATTTAGCTTCGCTTTCAATTTCAATGTCATTATATTTTTTACTCTTATTTGCAAATGGTCCTTGCTTCCATTTCTCTAAACAAGAAAAAAATACTCTCCCTACAGAAGCAGGTATCGGTTTGTTCTCATGTTGCTCAATATATTTAAGAATCGAAGCGTGTATCCTATAATGAAGTTCTAAAACTTCTAAACATAAATGAGATGATGTATTGTTACTTATTTTAGTTGGATAAATAGCACCTGCTTCTATCAAACTGTTAACAGCTTGCTCATAAAATGTAAGGTAAACGGAAGGTGGTTTATTTCTTTTTTCTGCTACTTTCCCTAAAGTGTAGTTCAGTAACCAACTATCAGATTTATCGGAATCGGTGCAGCTGTTGTGTAATAAACAATTATTGGTAATATCTAAAAAGTCCTCTTTCTGTTTCTCAAGTGCTTCAAATTCCTCCATACTAAGAGATTCACTTGCTTGTTTTAAAAGCCTTGAACAGAAAGAATGAACTCTATAAACAAAAGTTCCATACTCTATCCACAAGTAAGAAATTTTAGGATTCAGTTCCACGGATCGTTTAAAGCATCGTATGGTAGCCTTCGCGGTATTCAAAAACTCCGTCTCCTTGCTAAAATAACATGCATCATCTAAAATTTGTGCTTTAGCCAGAGCTATTTGAGCCCACGATAAAAAGCGATCGTTTTTAATTACCACGTCTAATTTGTTATATTTTAATGCCTCTTCTAACTTTAACTTTTTGAAATAATAATCTCCCAAATACAGGTATATATCCCTCATTTTATAAGGTAACAATGGCCAAACCACTGGCAACTTTTTTTCTATGCCATTAATATATTTTTCTACCTCTATTACATACTTAGATAAATCATATGCTGCTGGTATTAATGATAAAATTCGCTTAAACAATTTTTTTGTATATTTTGAAATTGCCGGCGGACCATTTAATTCAGGCATTGCAGTTGGTCGAAAAATTTCATATATTTGATGAGCTCTTTTCCAATTCAATTTGTGAGAGCCACTGGTTTTGTGATCTAAAGCTTTCATTTTTGACTTTTTTTTAGGACTCCCATAAAGGCAGAATACACACTGTTCCAAATTCCACTTAATTTGCTCTGAAAACTTTACAAAAACTGGAGCATAAAGTCGATAAACTACACTATCCAGAGTAAAATAAAGCAGTTTTCCTTCTGAATGACAGCACCAGCTCTTTTCACCCAACTCTTCATGAGCCATAAATAAGACCCTTAAAGAGTTTGGCACATCATTGTCTTTATCTGAATCAACCCTACTTCTCCCTTGATCTTCCTCCCTTTGTAAAATATAATGCAATAATATCCATGGAGATATAGTATCAAATGGTATATCTGAAGAATTTGTTTCTATTTGATGACTCATTATTCTTATTAAATCATCAATTCCTTGGCTTAGTTCTTTATTACACACCATATCTAAAGCTGATAATCCTTCATTCTCTAGTATGTGTTCTATGCAACATAATATTTTAGTAATAGTACGGGACCATTTTTCATTGTCTTTTGCAATTGTTTGTACATCAAAATAGATCTTTAATAATTCATGTAAACATTTGAATGCCCATTTAAAACAAGAATCTATTTTGTTTAAGGCCCAATAACTATCTAACATGATGTGCACCTGAGCCGCAAAATCTAAGGATAATTTTTCATCCCCTTTTCTAGCCACCATCTTGCAGTCTTCAAAACAGTTTGCGATAATTGATACAACTTCCTCGTAATTTCCTTGCCTATATAAGTTCATAACTATTGATAGTTGTATATTTCTTTCTAAGGAATTTATACTCTTTAAAATTTCACTTTCTTGAATAAGTGGTCTAAAAGTAAAGTTGGTAATGTTAAGAGAATAAGTATCATGATGTTCACCCATAGCATGAAATTCCTCTAAAAGCAAATAAAGACATTCTAGCATATATTCATCACACTTATTTACATGATTTATATGGAATTTGAGCCAAAGAGATCGTAAAATACTTTCCAAACATTCTGAACCAGAAAATATTGCTGGTTTTTGTGATATTATTACATATATTGACTCTACCACATTTAATTCATGAGTTTCTTCTTTACCTGATGCTGAATTTAACTTCTCATTTACAATAAATTCTTGCGCTAACAAATTAATAGAGACATATTGCAGTAAATTATTATTTTCATCAGTACAAGCTGGAATATCAATATGATTATTATAGCAATTATTAGCTTCTACATACACATTTGAAAGACCTTCGGGCCATTTTAACTTATATTTACTACTTAACACAAAAAGATAATAATTTAATAAATCAATAATATCTTTTGTCTCATTTGTATGCTTATCTATAAACAATTTCACATCCTCTTTTTCACTGTTTGTACCAAAATAAACATCAGTTTCGTCATTTAAGTTAACTAATTTTAGTGCTTCTGGAGATGTTTCCTCAACCTGTTCTTTGTTCTGTGCTTGTTCTGGTACTAAGCCAAGCGGCACCATCTTATGAAGTATATCATAAATAGTTTCTTTGTCAGGTTTTTTTCTTCCTGATTTACGTCTTGTACACCACTCCCATGATTGAAGTGATGCTACTGCACAACCCCTTCTTCTCACTGAAGTTTTTGCACTGACTGTTTCTGATTCTTTACATACCTCAATTTCTTCTTCTTCTTTAAATAGTATTTCTATGTGAGAAGCATGACTGAAGCCATTTTCTGTTATATACTTATGCATATGAATTAAAGATTCACCAACAGATTTCCAAGTGGTTCTTGAAATTGGTTTTTCTAATTTTAATTTTGGTACAGTATATTTAAATACTTCATCTTTTTGCTGTTGCACAAATATTTCTTGAACTTCCTCGGCTTCTTTTAATAGCTTTTCAGCTATTTCTTCATCTATTGGCTCATCATCAGCTTCATTCCAAGTGTATATAGGATTGATGTGTACCATATATTGTCTCATATGCCTGTAGACAGTATAAATGTGTCTTCTATAAACAAGTCCTCTCATATATCCTGGATCCAATTGTAATGCTTCATGGATGATAGTTATACAGTGCTCTTTGTATCCTAAGCCCAATAGAAGTATAATAATTTTATCAAGACAAGGCCAATGACGGGAATTCTTTTCAACCCCTCGTTGAAATGCATATAATGCCATTTCGTAATTTCTTGCTTGCATGCTTACCTCTCCTAAACGATGCCATAATGTAATATCAGTGTCATCTAACTCAGTGGCCGCATTGTAAGTATCTATAGCTGCATCGACCTCACCTATATTATGCAACATAGATGCAAGATTCTTATAACATAAATATTTTAAATTGAATAATGGTTGTGATTTTTTTTCATCCTTAGATTTAGGTTTTTGTACATCATATAATAATTCTGTATCCAATAAGTCCTTTATAAGCTGTATTGCCTCGGAAATATTCCCCTTTCTCCGCAAGTCAAGAGCTCTTGCATACTCCTGATAAGCTATTTGCTCAAGTGCTTGTTTAGAAAATTCTTCTTCTGATCCACTTTCTTCAGATTCAACATTAAACGCTGATATTTTGATCATTTTGAACTGTTTATTTATAATGATATTAAAATGTAGAATTAAACACTAACATATTACTAATGAAAATATAATTTTAAGTAAATAATGCGGCTTTCTAGCTTCTTCGTAAAAGCTGAAAACCATAGAGTATATTGCTACATATATAAACTGAAGAAGTGAAGACTGACAAGTGACACTTGAGTCTTGCTTGACACACATGACGAGTATATCAGTATATTGTCTATACTCTTTGCGAGTATATTCTATACCATAGAGATATAACAAGCATGGAGGAACTGTATTTAATTGAACATTTACAATATATCTGATCGTGCCCTTCTTATGGACTTGTCAACGAGAGGGACAGAGACAGAAATACACAATTTGCCCTATCTTAAAATCGCAATGAAGCCAATTATACTATAGAATTTCTATATTTATATATTGACCATTATAGTAATGTACCAAAGTTTACCGGTTTATAAATCAGAAGTACCGTTTTTTTTACCGTTTTTTTGTAATATTTATAGTAACTATGAAAAACCATTACACGAAACATTACTTCACCTTAGGTTAAAATTAATTATATTTAACTAATTTAAATTAATTACATATTAAGGTTATAACATTTTTTTAACATTATTTAAATTAATTATTTTGGCTGACAGGGCTTGGCTTCCAGCGTGCCAGTTGAGCACAGATTACTTCGCCAGTGTCACGTAGAATGGAGAAAAAATATTTTTTATTGTATTTGAATTGTATTTATTAATTATACATTAAATTTATTATAATTTTAAATTTATTATAATTTAATGTATACTTTGGTTATGTAATTATAACGAATGCTATGTACACTTCTAAAGATATGCATATCTGATTAATTATTATTGTCTTCCAAATGTATAATGTTTTAATATGTGTGTTGTTAGTGTACTTTTTTATAAATAAATAAATAACAGAAATAAATAAAACTCATTTATAGTCTAATCTTGTTTATTCATTATTCAAAAATATAACACAAAAACAATTTGATCGATAAATTCCGATCGGACAATAACTATTCATTGTCCTTTAATTACAGAGGCGTATTTACAAATTTGGCGCCCCGGGCCAATTAGCTCTGCCGCCCTATGAAGTGACGACAAAGTACTTATTTAAAAAAAATATGTCTTGAACGCAAATGATATTTAGGTAAGTACTTATTAGTACTTATTATGTTAGAAAACTTCCTCGAGGCACCTGGAAAAAGCCCCTGGTTTTTACGATGTACAATTTTTTCCAGAAAAGACCTGGCTTTTTACGAAGAACTAATTTTTCCAGAAAAAGCCTTATATGAATTGGACCTGATAAACGCCCCAATAATACTACAAACAACGAAATTGACATCATTATATTGATGTCTCAGTGATTAACAGGGTTAAAATCGGCAGTGATCACCGACTTGTAAGGGGAGCTTTGAATGTGGACATAAAAATTGATCGTGCGCGGTTAATGAAGTCTACTCTTAGACTAACATAGTGATGTAGAAGCAAGCTGGCTTCGAAAGCTTTCAGTTAGGACTACAGAACACAAATCAAAAACACGATCGAGAGATGGACAAAAGTTGAAGCTCTCAAGTAAGACTCTGAACGAGAACGGCGAAGGGACGCGCAATTGTAAATATCACACAGTCTTAGCGTCAGGTACTGTACAGGGATGTGAGAAACATAATCAAGCGTAATCTAAGACAAGCGAATACCCAAAGTATTGAGGATGCTATAAAATCCAACACTCGGGCTCGAAAGATTTTTGCCAATTCTCACTGCTGCCGTTTTCACCTGACAAAACTCACAAGGTACAACCGACACCTCGAAATCAGACATTCTCGCCGAAGTCGTAAGATTCTATGGAGATCTTTACTCCTCACATATGTTTCCACCTGAGTCCCACCACCTAGAGGATCCAGACTGGTCTCCGAGCCAGACTGGTACGCCATTGAACAGTTGAGCATCCCGACATCGACGAAGGCGAGATTAGGATAGCTCTTGGACGCCAAGGAAATAATTAAGTTCTGGGTGAGGACGGAGTTACTGCAGAGTTCCTCAGAGCGGCAGGAACAAAGGTTCTATCAGAGCTCTCGTTCTTTAATTCTGTTCTTTAGAATGGCACTACACCGTAGGCGTGGAGTAGAGGCAGAGTAATATTGTTCTTAAAGAAGAGGGATAAAACCCTATTGAAGAACTACTGACCTTTGACTCTTCTGAACCTTGTTTATAAGTTGATTTCAAGGGTTATGACGAATCGTCTCGCCTAGAAATTCGTTGACTTTCATTATCAGCATATATGCCTAGCGTTTGTGGACTACGAGTTTTTTTTTTATTTATTAAATAAGGCTTACTAACTAGAATAAATACACACAAAAATAGTAACTAAAACTTTAAAAAAATATTATTTTACGCTACGTACATTCGTTCTACTTGAATGATAACTAATATTGTAAAACTGAATGCTTTCCTTAAGATTCTACAATCCATGCAGAGATATATCCAAGTACCTATTACGGTGCTCATAACAGTCTGCAACGATGACCATCCAAGTACAAAGTTAGAGCACAAGGCCAATCCGATTACACCGCGGGGTAGAAAGGGGTATGTTATATACCCGAAATTGTTTACCTGTGCATTGGAGGACGTCTTTAAAACACTCGAACATCAGTTCCACAGACGCGGTATCAACATTAATGGAGAGTATAACACACCTGCGATTTGCCCATGTCATAGCCATCATGGCAGATACTCTGCTGAATTTGAAATGGAAATGATAAACAGACTAAGTGATTCTTCAAGACGAGTGGATATGGATGACCAAAATCATTTTGAATTGTCGTGTATCGCCGAGACCAGTGATCGTGAATGACGCTGTTCTTGAAGTTGTACAGGAATAAATATACTTAGCCAAACTATACAACTCGGCCGGCACAACTTTGAGAAATTGACCAACCGAAGCTGAAAAGAAGAAAAATACGCTTGGGCTGGGCAGCTTTTGGGAAGCCATCCCATAAGGCTCACAATCCCATAAGACCAGGATATTTAACCAGTGCATGCTAGCAGTAATGACATAAGGAGCCGAAACGTAGGGCTAGTCCACAAATTCAAGGTTTAGCGAGCAATGGAACGCGCAATTCTTGGTTTCTCTGGTAGACGGAATTCGAAATGAAGTTATTCGCTATAGAACTAAAGTAACCGATATCGCATGCAAAATTAGCTCTCTAAAGTGGAAGTGTTCTGGTCATGTAGGCACTGATGGTCGATGAAACTGAAACATGTTAGAGTAAAGTCCGCGTGTTGGCAAGCGTAGTGTAGGACGCCCTGTAGCACGATGGACCGATGACTTAAGAAAGGTGGCGGGCAGTGGATGGATGCTGACTGCAAAGACTGGTTGGCGCTCATTGGGGTCCAAGCCCTTTGTTCAGCAGTCCTCTGGTACTTCTCTGAGAGTAGGCTGTGGATCACCTTTGGTTGGGTGGTCTACCTTGGCAGACCTGCTGGGCCGTCGGGGCGTCGTGGTTATGTGTGGGGCGGAATGCGCAAGCAAAACTGCGCCGCCCCGTTATGACGGTTGAGGTCTGTTAGGTTTTAGTTGATAATACTGCCTTTTCTATTCCATGAATCTCACATTACCATTTGTGTATACGTTAATGCTAAAATCTCAAAAATAAATAAAAAAGGCCTTTGTTCAGTAGTGGACGGCGATAGGCTGATTCATGATTGATAGTATGGATGGTAATTGGTAGTGGACCTATTGTAAACAATTTGTTGGCCTTGAAACTTTCGTTTTTTTTTTATTGAAATGTTTCAATGTCATTCAAAATAAAAAAATAGTGTTGGCTTTGCCGCCCCTCGGAGCCTGCCGCCCCGGGCCATGGCCCCCTTGGCCCTAGGGTAAATACGCCCCTGCCTTTAAATAATATTGTTCTTTCTTTTCAACCCTTGAATGTAACATTCAGGTGCAAAATGCTTTGAGCAGAGACGAGAATATTTAGTGGGTTCCCAATTGTCGCGCCTTAAAGCTTTTATCCAAAGCTTCCTTCTATTTTGATCTACTGGAAATCTGTAAAATATTGTGAATTACTAGGAAAATGTAAAAAGATAATTTATATAATAAAGTGTATATATGTATTTATATGTATGTATTTTATATAAATGTATTTTTGTATCTATATGTATATATGTATATCTGTGTTATATATTTTTATTTATGTAGGTATGTATATATTTAAGCATGAATATATATAATATTATTTGTATCGTCCTGTTTACAGTTTTATTAATCCTTTCACCAGAGGTTGTCTGTAAGAGATAGTAATAAGACCGCATTTGCATGCCTTTTGTTATCTTTTTTTTTTCTTTTTATCATTCCATTCATTTACCAGTGTGTACAATAAAATATTTATAAATAAATAAATAAATAATAAGATAAATATATGCACCATAGGTTCTCTGACACAGAATAAGAATCACAGACTCTTGATGATCGCACGTGACGCTAGCCTAGCGCGGCGATTATGGCTAAACCTATGTAATTTATAACATACGTTTCTAAAAACGAATCGGTAACGTAATAATGAAGGTACGTCATGTCACATCACTATGGTTCAAAAAACAAAATTTCTTTCTCAAATTGACAAGAATTCAGATATCAGTTACACACTATTTTGATATTGTAAGAGTCTTAAAACAATTAATTTAAACATATTTGAATGTGTCATAAAAATAATAAATATTTTAACAAAAAAATCCAAAAAACACTTACCTATGAAATGTTACATTTTGATTATCTTCACTTTTATTTGAACTATGGCTGCTACAGCCGTAAGCCACACAAGCCATCGAAGGAAAATGTTTTTAAGTTTCCTTAAAACTAAGTCTGTTACATCCAATTACACTTTTATCATTAAAATAATCACAAATATTAAAAACACTGTAAGTCACCAGCTGGTCACTTTAGCAAGTAAAAAGTGGCTTCACATCATTGAAGACGATAGTTTCTTTATTATTACGTCTCACTCTAGCTTACGTCATTTCTTAGTAAGATAAAGCAGTGCCAATCATAAGTTTATTGGTTCAGTTTAATACGAGTCCTCTAGGCTTGTTATATCTCTATGTTCTATACTCTTTGCACATGACTCATGAGATTATCATAGAGTATATTGCTACAATATATATAAAGTTATTCGCTGTGTTCGGCAGAAAAAAGCGCTTGTAAGCGCTTACAAGCGCTGATAAGAAATTAGACAGTTTTCGGCCAGGACAAGTTATTGTAAGGGTGCTCCTAAACGGGGAATATTTTTCTGCAATTTGTGGCTGCAATTATTGGCAAACATTGCCCAGCCATCAAAAAAACATTTTAGTGCATTTTATGGCTGAGCAATCAATTGCAGGCAACATGTTGCAATATGGCTGCAATAGTATGGCCTTTGATTCAGAACCCTTTAATGAGCCACACAATCCAGCAACAATGGCCGACGAAATGACGCTCATCGCAGCCGCTTACATTGTTTTGGCAGAAAAACGAAAAAAAAGGACACGAATGTGGATTCGACCCTACCTAAGTAGGCGTGACACTTTGGATTCCGTAGACAAGGAATTAATGCTGGATAAATACTTATTTAAAAATTTATATATATCGATGTTCTAAGTTTCCACCCCCTGATCGCCACACCACAGGTTTATACACGATGGACGTCGCAGCACTCGCAGCACACTTCACGTCGCGCAGAAAGTGAAACGCAAAGTACTTCACGTCGCAGGGAGAAAGGGACGAGCATATACAGTAAAACAGAACAATAATATAGATGGCCCAGATATATTGCAGTATTTTCGATTGCGAGGCGATCGTTCGGCCACACGCCGGCTACACATAAAAACATTTTGACATACCAAAAAATATGTGGCTATAATGCCGGGCCATCCTTAAAATATTGCATAGTGTGGCTGGTATTGCTAGCAATGTTGCCGGCCACAGTATTGCAGACACAAATTGTCGTAAAATATAGCCCGTTTAGACGCCCCATAACTTCAGTAGCATTGACACAATCCGCCATTTTGCTTATTTATTTTATTTCTTTTGAAGTAGAGCTTAATAATAATTAATTTGCGTCCTAGAGGAAAGTAGCTCTTTACTATTTGACAGCGCTTACCGCTAGCTATCGCCATTTTGCTTACAAGCGCTTCCTAGCATTTTTTCTGCTAAACACATGCATTATTCATCTATAAAACTCTCAGATCCTTAATAAAATTAATCGTCATAACTAAATTATTCAATCACAAATATTTAATTTCCTGATATACTTAGTTTCTATTAAAGTAGTAGTTGTTTAGATATACTACTATAAACGAGACGAATCGATCCGGAAATATTCCATTTCCGTATCAAATAATTTCGCAACGTCACTATTTAGTACTTGTCATAACCTTGCAACACTGAAATTGTCAAATCTGGAATCGGAATAAAATTCTGAGTATAGGTATAATTATTTATTCGATTTGTCTTGGTTATATTAGAACTATTAACAATATTTTGAGTACGACGATTTCCTTTCATTTTGACTAGCCCTAAGCCTAGCAGAAAATATTTGCTATGTATGGCAAAAATTAAATGAACGTCATGTAACAAGCTAAACTTTACTGGCGCATTCAAAAATCGTCATATTTACAATGATTTTATGAAATATACAATACAATATAAAAGAATATATACAGAATCGGCTGAACCGCGTCTAGTTTAGGTTTGAATTTAAGAACGCAAGTTGCTCCACTTTACTTCCCTTCAAACGGCATCTTCTATCCAACACAATCCTGCTTTGGAGATAAGGTATTACTTTCTACTTTTTAGTTTAGATTTGTTTAGTTTTGAAATCGGTTTCTGTTTTTTTGTTAAAAATAATTTATATTAAAATTTTTAGCGGAAAGTAGATACGTATTTTGATTATCTATAGTCTATACTATTTTTAAAGCTGAAGAGTTTGTTCTCTCAGGAACTACAGGTTCGATTTGAAAAATAAATTCTTTTTGTGTTGGATAATGCGTTAATCGAGGAATGCTATAGGCTATATTACATCGTGCTACGATCAATAGGAGCTGAGCACCAAAGAAAAATGTTGCAAAAACGGGAGAAAAATATTCCTTTTGAGAGCTTCCGTTGCGTGCGCTGCGAAAACGGTTAAAGTTATGCAAAAATAATGTATGACGGAATTGTTTCTCTTTAAAAGTTCTAAAGAAAAGTGCGCGATAGCATATGTCTATCTTTTAAAGTTGACTCGCTGTAACCTTTCTTATAGCAAACAAATTTGTTTTAAGAAAATGCATTATTTGTGAAGGTGTTTTATAAGCAAGATGTTAATCCTTACCTAAATAAATAAGTTATTCATCATAAGTATTTAATTTTGAACAAAATTGTTCTTGACATCATTTGATTTCAATGAATATCTTACGAGATATCATAGTTTTCTGTTTTAACATAACTCCGCAACAAAATACTCGTTATAATCACCGCGTGCAAGACGGCGGTGGCGAGGGGGGAGGGACACCGAAAAGAATTTGGTTTCCAGCCTTTAGAACACGAGCGAAGCCGCGGAAAGGTTAGTTAAAATATAAAATGGGTAAAGGGTAGGCCAACTAAACCACTGCTCTAATGAGTCAACGAGGTTTCGGAATAAACGTTATTAGGCAATCGAGATTTGTCCATGTCCAGTTTTCCGCCTAACTCCCAGACGTTAATGAATAATGATTATAAAAAATGACCTTCTATTATCAGGTAAACCTAATGGCCTGAAAGAATACAACTATCGGTCCATAAGTGCGTATAATATTGAAAGAATTTTCTTTTAACTCCTAGCCGTTGTGGAGTTGTACATTCCATCGTCAGCTCATTGACATGATAACGACGTTACGGTAGGTGACTAAAATGTACGGATAGCATATAAAAGATTCCGCCTAGTGTTGTTAATTTACTCTTAAGAATTGAAGAGTAACCAAATGCTCATCGAACTACCTTTGAAGTACATCCTTTCCAATAAAAAAGGATTATCAAAATCGGTTTGCGTGATATTGAATTATTCGTCCATTTGTCGCGCTCATAATTAATGCAAATTTAAGACTTGGTGGTATGGTATGTGACTTGTATGGTTTTCTCATGGATGACATTGTTAGAACTGGAAAATATGAAAATGGGACCACACGGGAAGCCACCACCCACCACCTTTCAGATTAAAAAAAAACATAATCCGTTCACCCAATCGAAAGTTCTGAGGTAACAAACATAAAAAAAAAACATACAGATGAATAATTGAGAACCTCCTTCTTTTTGGAAGTCGATTGATAAAATTAATTGGCACAAAGATCAAAACTCAAAACGTAACTTAAAAGAAATTATAAATAGGCGCAAATTATTGTTTACACACAACAAACTCAAAAGTACGTGACGTTATGCGCAAAAGTAATAAGAATAATTGTACACAAAAACAATAATTAATATTTCTTCATAACTAAGAACTAGCAGCGAATCGGGAATAGCCATTGAGTTATAAAAGACTAGTATATATATTTACTCTTTGCTAGAGTAGCAATGTCTAACAAAAATATTGCAAAAAAAAACGTGTCAACTTACGAACTGATACATAAAATGTCAATACGATCAAATAATGTATGCTTGTCTCATTTTTTTTTTTCTAACGTCAAGCTATTACGTTGGAAAGAGACAAGACATTGTCATTCAAGTTAAAAGATTTCGCCGGGCTCTTGATGGTGCCCCCCATCATGGCTCCAACAACCCATCGGAGTGGCTTAATGACTTTGCCGACAAGCTATCCCCTCCATTTGTTCCCTCGCACAATCTTTTCCCTTCCCCTGCACCGATCTGTTCATTGGATGATATGGATGCTGCTTTTACTTTGGAAGAACTTGAAAACTGCTTAACGGGTTTAAAGGACACCACACCAGGTGAAGATGGTATACCATACTCTTTTATTGGAAAATTGCATGAGAAAGCTAAAGGATATTTTCTCAAACTTATTAATGCAATATTTAAATCGGGTATTACACCAGCAGCATGGAAATCCCAGATTATCATCCCAATCCTAAAACCCGGTAAAAATCCCTCTGACCCGAATTCCTATAGACCTATCGCGTTATCTTCAACATTAGCTAAAGTTACTGAACGGATTTTAAAAAACCGATTGGAATGGATAGTGGAAAGCAGAAATATCTTAGCACCCTCTCAGTTTGGCTTCAGAAAGGGTCTAAGTACTACAGATAGTCTCAGCATTTTAACAACAGACATTCGACTAGCCCATGCAAAAGGAGAGTATTTAGTGGGTGTCTTTCTTGATATTGCTTCTGCATATGACAATGTTCATCTTCCGTTGCTCAGGCAGAAAATGCAACAGCTGAGTTTACCGCCGAGGTTGACACATTTCATATGTAATCTGCTGACCGGTAGAACTATTTCTGTAAGACAAAGATTACTTACTCTTCCGCCCAGGCTTGTCTGGAAAGGCTTGCCTCAAGGCTCGGTCCTCAGCCCTTTGCTATATAGCATCTACACACATGACCTCGAACTGTCTGTTAGTAGTTTTTGCAACATTCTTCAATATGCTGATGACATCGTTCTCTACTGCAGCTCAAAGTCGGTAGAGGACATTAGTTTTCGTTTGAACTCTGCTTTGCACTATCTAGGCCAGTGGCTCTCTGAACACGGCTTGTCTTTATCGGTGTCCAAATGTCACGCTGTTGTGTTTACAAAAAAAAGAAATGTTCCAAATTTTGACCTTCGTTACGAAGACCAAACTATTAATTTGGCTGATAATATAAAATTTTTAGGCGTTATAATCGATAAACGATTGAACGGAATTGCTCACGCTGAGTATATCAGCAGAAAATGCGAAAAAGGCATTAATGCTCTTCGAGCGGTTTCTGGTGTGTGGTGGGGTGCACACCCTTATACTCAAAAGCTACTGTACAATTCTATAATACGTAGTCACATAGACTACGCCATGTTTGTTTTAGACCCCTTCAACAGAGCTCCCTCTGAGAAGCTTAACAAAATACAGTATAAATGCCTTAGAGTAATACTAGGTGCTATGAGATCCTCTCCTACCAATGCCATGCAGGTTGAATGTGTGGACCCCCCGTTTTCTATCCGCCGCCAGTACCTATCCGATCGATTTGTTGGCAAGGCATTACAGCTGTCTTCTCATCCCCTATGGCCCAGACTTCGCCAGTTGGCTGAGCTAAGCCCTGCGAACAAGCCATTATCCTTTTTACTAGATAGCTTCCTAAAACTTACTAAACTACCACATCCCATGTCTTGTTTTCCTTCTAATCCTATCTTCTGCACTCCCTACAATGCCCTAGTTATGTCTCCTTCTATAATTACAGAATCTGGTCTGACTAAGGGAGCACCTGACACCAACACAAAGTTCAATTCAATAATTCATCAAAATTGGTCGGATCACCTCCTCATCTTTACCGATACTTCGAAGCTATCCAAAGATAGCTGTGTTGGTGCAGCTTGCTGGATTCCAAAATTCAAAATTATACTACAATTTAAGTGCCCTCCCCAGTCATCAGTTTACAGGCGAGGCTGTTGCTTTGTTAGAAGCAATCTTGTTTACCCTGTCTCACAATTTTAAACAAACAGTTATTTTTACCGACTCTTTAAGTTGTCTATTAGCTATTAAAGAAAACCCCTTTCGTAGTAGACTAAGATATTCCATAACTTTGAAGATTCGCGAAGCTTTGTGCTCATGCTACCAAAAGGGTTTAGCTGTCTCACTAGTTTGGATTCCAGGCCATTCCGGGATTCCTGGAAATGAAACGGCTGACTCCTGTGCCAAAGCTGCTGTGCAGTGCGGGTCACTGGAGTATTTTTCTAACTCAGCGCAGGATCTTTTATCTATTGCAAAATCTTGCTTAGATAAATCGTGGGAAATATTCTGGAACACATCAAAATCTTTTAAAGGTAAACATTATACTGCAATTCAGCCTGAGATCCCAAAACGCCCTTGGTTTTCCCGATGCAAACAGGTGGAACGCTGGGTTATTTCTACCATTTGTCGTCTACGTCTTGGTCACGCATGTACTCCTGTGCACTTGGCAAAGATCAGAGTCAGGGACCACTCCCTGTGTGAATGTGGCCTGGACGAAGGCTCCTCTTCCCATATCCTTTTCAACTGTCCCAAACTTCTGTATCCTCTCTATGACACCCTTCCTTGTAAAGTCCCCCGTCCTATTAATGTTAATTGTTTGTTAATGTTTGTGTTTAGTCCATTATGTAGATTTCTGTGTACATATATTAGAAATAATAAAATTAAATTATAGATACATTGTACATAATATATATTACTTGTATATCTAACATTTTTTTTTTATATATTATAGTTTTGTATATATTGTGTTGTCTGTTGTAGGTTATGATTTTACAACGAATCGCTCCGTTTTTACATGTAATCAGTCTTAGTGTTTGTTTTTTTTCGTATTCACCGATCAATCTATATATTATATCGTGTATTCTCCATTCTACGCGACATTGGCGAAGTCAACTGTGCCCAACCGGCACGCCTGGAAGCCATTAGAGGAAATAATTGAATTGAATTAGACATTGTCATTGACAAACGGTCAGATGTTGTCATTAATCAACATAATTTCCCTAGAATGAATGAAGGTATGATTTTTTTCTTGCTGCACAATGCTTGAATTAATTACTATGAAATATTGTTCGATGGATCTTTCAATAGATTTAAAGAATTAGAAAAGTTAATAAGGATGACTAGGTAGATTAGGATGATTAAAAAAATGCGTAAATGTATATTATAATTATATTATAGTAGGGGAGCCCAAGCGGGGATTTCGGGATTTACTAAAGCGCGGCAGATTAATATACAGGGGGATACCTTGTACCCGGTTAAGTACCTCCACAAAACATGAGGCCCATATATAAGGCCGCCCGTGAAGGATACAGGATCAGATTAGTAAAAAAAAATTGACCATCAGAAATTCTCGAGCGCGTCAGATTAAGGTAGGGTAAGTTAATTACATCCTAAAAAGTGTATATTCCACTAATCTGACAATTTGAGAGTGACGAAAAAAAAGGAGAGGGCAACAAAGTTGTAAAAAAAAACGTCTTCTCGACATTCTCGAGCGTAGCTAAATTTTTTTTTATTTTGAAGGAAATAATTCAAGAATAATGAAAAATATATAATCTGACGATTTCCGAAAGCCGAAATTTTTTTTTGCTATTTTAATATTATATAATAATATTATTTCGTTATTATATTATATAATAAATTTTTTTTGCTATTTTAATATTATTTGTGTGAATTAGAGTTTATAAATATTTAATATGAGTGATATTAATTTGAAATGTGTATTTTGTGGTGAAAGTACCTTACAAAAAACAATTAAATTTACGGTAAAAACATTAAAAAAATGTGTAAATATTTTGGAATATCGTTGGAGGAAGCCGGTTATCCGAAAGTCTCGAGGAACATATTATGATAACCTCGAATTGTCGATGGAATCATCATTAAATGATTTATATCACGCACAGTGCTATAAATTATTTACTGCAATTAAAATACCGCGAGACTTTCAGTATTTACAAGATTAAAGTGTAGTGGAACATGACAATCCTGTGAATTTGAACCGATTCGGACCGATAGATTTTGAGAAATTTTGAAAAATCTCAAAATAAATAAGAATTTTTTTTAGTGGTTTTTTTGGAATAACTTTTAACCGGCCTTATCGATTAACTTCAAAAACTAATCCGCCTTTGAGCTTGAAAAACCTCGTCGATCGCCACCAAGCTGGTCAAAATCAGTCGATTCGTTCGAGAGATATCGTGAACGAAAGAAACCCGAAAAAGTGTTTTTTCGGGATTACTCCGAAATTTGTGGTTCGATCAATTAAAATTGCAAAATTACTTATGAGGATGATAAAACTGCGTCGAATGCCGCCAACCGCGTGAAAATTTCTTGATCCATTCAAAAGTAATTGCGGTTTGAAAATTCCAAAAATAGTGTTCTATGAAACTTCTATCAGACTTTCGAGCTGGGAGAGCTCAAATGCATAGAAATATTATTTCTTTGAACTCAGCGAGCTCAAAATATCACATAAATTATATTTTGAGCTCAAAATACTTATGAAGTACAATTTTAAGCGCCCAGGAATGGAATTAGCGGGAAGTTGCAGGGATGGCCTTTAAGGTGAACCGTTTTTCTATTTTTTTTTGTCAGATTAGGCGAATCCCTCTAGATAATCGTCAGATTATGAGACAGTACGTTTAGAACATAAAGATGAACCATATATATCTTAATCTGACGCGCTTGAGTATTTCAAAATGGCGATTTTTTTTTTGCACATTATGAAAATGGCCGCGAGTTTGCGTCCCATCGAAATCGTCATATTAGTGAATGAGAGCTTTTTTTTTGGCGCACTTAACACTCCCTTAGAAAATCTGACACGCTCGATAAAAATTTTTTTTTTCATTTTCAACCCTTAAATTCAGCCATCCGCATCATGCAAACGATCAGATTAACATACGTACATTATTAAAAATACGTAGGGCATTGATACTATCAATAGCTGACGCGCTCGAGGATGTCCATGCAACAGTTTTTTTTTACATATTTAAAAATCTATAGCCGCTTCCCCCACCGATGTAAAGGTATATATCATATAACATTTTTTTCTTCTTATCATCTAAGCTTTGCATCCCAATAGGTCTCTACGACGCTCGAGTAAATCCCCATTTAGCATCGTGGGCTCCCTTACTATTATGTATTTCAAAACTGTAAAATCAAGGTGAAATAAGTAATAACTATTGTTACGTACCTACTACGGGTTCGGGAACCGAAATTATAAGCGTTTTTGCAACAAAGCTGTTTTAATATTATTGTTTTATATTATAAAAAAATTATATTATAAAAATTTATTTATTATTATTATAAAAAATTAATTATATTATAAAAATATATCTGTCTATATTAAGGTAAAGTAAACTGTGAACGTGAGTGTGTTATTTTTTTGTTCAATGAGTGAGTATGATACTACAGTGCGTTTAACACAACAGACTTTAATAATAAATTTACTCTTACACTAACATACATACGAGTACATGCGTTATTCACTAAACTCCCAACAATCCGGGAAATTCAAAATCGAATATTCTGGTCACATTAATGTGTCATCAATGACAAAACGATGTTTGAAAAATTTATTACGTCTTATAATGTTTTTATGGATAATCTGAAGAAAATTTAACAAACTTACTTGTGAAAAGTAACACCACTTGCTTTATCTATCTTTTCAGACCGTGATTGGCACACTTTAACAACACATTTCACCATTTTGTATTTTTTTGCTGCCAAGCAATCACTCTTATGAGATCATGCTGTCAACTGAGGTCTAATATGTCAGCGGACATATTAGACCTTTTCAAGTACCGACGCCGTACATTGCGTATCTAGTCCTGTATAACATCATTGGGAATACCCCACTTGCTGATATTCTCTTATATATGCTAACTTTTTCTACCGACAGTGTCATGAGTTAAAAAGAGAAGCGGCGAATTTTAAACCATTACCGATTGATAATTTCTTGTCGTTTTGTATTTATTAGGTTTTCATTCGATATGATTTAGAACCGCGAATTGCGATTTGTTTTAATGATTTTAGCACAAAGTTACTATAACTAGCAAAAACTATAGAGACCAATTCTGACCTAATGATAAAGAATGTAGAAATATAAAGATTAATCAGTTTCTGTTTAAATGAGGTGTGCTAAGCTGCAATTTTTTTATGCAAAATTAAAAAAAATATTTATTAAAAAACTACTGGTGACCTAACAAAAATGATAGTGGACCTATACAGACCGAACGTAGACCTATCGATTAAGGTCATTTTGATTTCAAAAATCCTTAGATGGGGTGCTAAAATTGTGCAGCTTGATGGTAGATAAATTCTAAAAACAACAACAACAACATAGAGAAGTAGTTTATAGTTGTCACTCAGTGTGACTTGTTATATCTCTATGGTGTGACCAGATTTATCAGAATTCTGCAAATTTAGCAGAATTAGAACCGTAATTTAGGGTCTAGCAGATTGTATAGCAGATTTGTAAAGATAGCAGATTTTGGCAGAATTATATATAATCATCGCAGAAAATTAGCATGATAATACACACTTGTGTAGTTGCACTGGAAATGCTTAAAAACATGTACCATTCATAAGTAATGTGCGATAATTTAGGGGAATTCGGAATTCCTAATAAATGTATACTTTCTTTCGAGTTGTAATTTGTCTTTATTTTTCATCTATGATTGGTATGTATAGTAGTTCACAATTTTGACACTTGTAGCGCTACCGCTAGTTAGAATCTTTGCAATTTGCATCGCCAATACGTTAATAAATATTTCAAATAATATTTCTGGTTTTTTTATACATGTACGTAACATTATAAGTTATACATGACTTCATTCATTCGTAAAATATTGACATAGTAGGTATATTAAAAATAAAATACGCAGAATTTAGCAGAATTGAGGCAAGCCGCTAGCATAATTGATAATGTTCAATTTAAATCTGGTCACACTGTTGTCACTTGTCACCTGTGGATGTCAATCTATATACTTACTATACTCTATGATGTCAAATGTCAATTGTCATACAGTTTGTTAAATAGGTTATGTTATTGTACAAAAAATTATAATTTATAAATTCGTTTTAACCAAAATGATACCTAAAAACATGTTACTAAGACGTTCTTGTCCAATTCTTATGCAAATTGCTGAAGCCCACCGAAAGCCCAGATGGGTGCCGGTAGCTAAAAGTAAAATATATCGTATTCCCAAAAGACCGATTATATCCGAAGAAGAACGCCTTGAGCTATTAAGAATAAATAATAATTATAAAACACAAATGCGTGCAATCCGTCGTTTCTATCACGAAGAAATGATTAAAGAAAAATCATCACTTGAGAGTGCTAGTTCTGAAATGTCTCAACGTCTTGAGGCTGAAGAATGGGAAAAGTGTGTACAAATTAACGAAAAATGGAATCTTCAAGTTGCTGCAGAAAGAGATGAAAGGAGAAAAGTGGAGTTAGCAGCAACAGAAGAATATGTACTACAAAGAATGGAAGCTAAGGACAGAGAACTAAAAGAAAGAATATCTAAGGCATCTAAAGAAATCAAAAAACAAAAGGTGTGTTCTTGTACCATTTCAAATATTTTAGTATTTAATTTGAACTTCTGTAACAATTTGTCATCACATTAATTTTTGTTTCAGGAGTTAAGCACAACATTTATTACTCCAGACAATCTTGAATCAGCTATAGATCATGCTCTAGCTAACCCAGTGGATTACAACTATGCTATTGATTTAAGAGGCAATATATTTACTGGTCGAGATACACCTATAGTCAAAGAAAAGCATGTGAAAGAAGCTACTGCTTAGGATTATAATAAGTTTAAATATATTATATCTAAAAGCATAATGGCCACCCCAACTAGATTGAGTAGTATACATATGTAAAAAATGTATGAAAAATATATTAAAAACAATGTGAATATTAAGCTTTTTACTATTTACAAAAGTTTTCTCAAAATGCTAACAAACTACAAAGATTTTTTTTGTATTGGTTCAAGGTTATGCTTTAATATACAGTAAGTTCTATTAAATAATAGGTTGAGGTATTTTTTAATTATTATTACAAATTGCAAAAATTCTATCACTAAATAAAAAGCTACATAATAATGTCATTTTGGGAATATCTGAGTTACATAGTATTATCAATATCATAGTTGAATGCGGGAAAAATGGGGTTGTAAGTATAAAGATCAATAGTGTATGTAAGAGATTGACTTCAAGTAAAAATCTTACACTATGCAGTCCAGAGGTTAGGTTTAACCATTCACTTGGTGAGTAGTGCTATTGTAGCAATTTAGATAAAAAAAGCACCAAGTGTTATATAGTGGAATAGACAAATAGGAAAGTATTTCTTAACATATATATGACTTTTTGCATAAAATTGTTGCATAAACTCATACCGATAATAATAAGTACATACTTCTACTACCAATGGTAGTCTACAATATACATCTACTAATATCTTACCTTATCAACTATCTTTTTTTTATAGTTGGGAAATGCATTAACACATACCACCTGTAGAGAACAGGTGGTTATGTAGGACTCACTGGCCTAAGGCCAGTACTACCCATTAAAAGCCAACTTACTTTACCCATCTTAATGACGCATCGCAGGATCTCTTGCATCTACAACGCCCCGTCGACCTGACAGGTCTGCCGAAGCAGACTACACAGCCACGAGGATTGCTCCACAGTTCAATCTGCATTCAGAGAAGTACCAGGAGCAACCCGAAACATTGCCCACCGAAGTGGGCCCTCCCTGCGCGTTTTTGGCTTCGCGTCCGGCCAGACACTTCTGAGCTCGACCACGATAAGATGAACGCACGTTGGGGGGTCTAATCATATTACCTTTTTTTATTGTCGGGAAATGCATTAACGCGTACCACCTAAACCTCCTGGTGGTTATTATGACCGGTACTACCCACTAAAACCCAACATCCCCTCCCACCTCCGCCATAATGGGACGCCGCAGGATCGCTTTCGCACAGTCCGGCGCCCCGGCGGCCAGTCCTAACGGACCACCACTACGATGGGGCTGCTCCACAGTCCACTCTGATACAGCAGAGTACCCGGAGCAGCCACATTATCCACACCTATACCGCCCACCGAAGTGGAGGAGGTGGCCTTCAAACGGCTGCAGAGGGCAGGAAGAGCGGCACACCGTAATACCGGCAGTCCTCTGACCTCTCCCACCGCGGCCTACCCCACCTCCAGCCACAAGCGTGTAACACAGTCCCGCAGTTTAATTACTTTAATTTCAAAATGTATTTTAATGTAATAACCGCTAGTGGCTATTACATTAAAATACCTAATTAACCAAATAAGGATAAAATCCTTTTAATCAAAATAAACACTTTACATACTACCCTCACCTGACACTTCAATCACCAATGTCAAAATACCCAAGTCCAAGTTGTCAAATTCAAATTATTTTATTCAGCATGAAATTATTACAATTTTTTACTGAATGTTATGAGTCTACTACCAGTTCGAAAAGAAGAAGCCGCTGACCTGAGAAGAACTGGCGAAAGAAACTCAGCGGGACTATTTTTTTTTGTCTTAGCCTGTTTTTATTTTTTAAATTAAAATGAAATTAACAATAATTTTATAAGTTAAAATAGCCTGGAGGCGATTACATCATTCCCAAGGCGTACTGTCTTCCAAAAATCGTTAGTTGAATAATAAGCTTTAGTACACAAACTTTCACAATTTTTTTAAATTTGGCAATAGGAGCTTTATGAACGTTTTCTGAGATCCTGTTGTATAACGGTCTTATTCATAAAAATCTCTTATTATAGGTTTACAATGTTCATTAGCTAAAATGCTCAATAGGCCTATTAAACGTTTCATAACTTTCTTTATTCATAACGGATCAATAAACGTCTCATAACTAAATGCTTGCTATAAGCTGGATTCGTTTTATTGTGTTGTCATTCTGATAAATTCATGGACAAAATGTCAAAAATACTGGTCTAAATGCTCCGTGAATCAGTTTGACATTTGATTTGACTTTTCCGCCAAAAGTAAATTAGTGAACAAAACCATTTTTTAACTATTGAAAAAGGAATAAAAGTAGCTAAAAAGAGAGAAGAAAGAAGATTTATTCAACAGGTATAGTGTTTTTAAATAAATACAGTGCATTATTAGTGTAAATAAAGATTAAACTGTAATATTGTTCACAGTTTTCACTGCATGTGCAAAGGGAGCAAAAATTGAATATTACAAGATGAAAAATAAAATGCTTTAAAATAAAATACATATTTCTTTTATTAATTTACAATATTATATCATAGGTACTTTTAGAATACAATTTTTACAAACTTTGAATGTCTTATTTATTTATATCTAATCAAAATCCTAAAAAAATTTCAAGCTTCTAGTAAAAATGACATAATTTCAATACAAACTTTCATCCCCTATTTCAACCTCTTACATGCCGTTTTTCGCCTTAAAAAGTAGCCTTTGTCCTTTCTCAGGCTTTAGACTATCTGTGTACTTAATTTCATTTAAATCGGTTCAGTAGTTTTGGCGTGAAACCGCGACAGACAGACATTTACTTTCGAATTTATAATATTATATTAATAATTTATTATTTTTTCTATCCATAGTTAAAATGCTCATCAATAAATGCTCGCAGGAAAGAACTGTTTCCTACTCTTCCTCTTTCACTCATATTAGTAGGTGCTGCAAAGCCATTCTCCTGAATAATATGAATGTCATCATCATTTTCTGAAATAAAATAACATTTGTAAAAAAAAATATTGCTTACATAAATAGTAATATACATGTGTTGATGTAAAGTTATGATAATATGATTAAAATTACCTGGAACTGTGTCCTGATGATCTATTGCAATATTATGCAAAACTGCAAGAGCCACATATGTAGGTTTTACGTTACGCATGTGAACGGTGTCTCCATACAACAAGCTTTGAAACCGTTGCTTCCAAACACCAAAGCCAATGGCGGCTATAGTTTGGGGAGCTTGCATTATATCATATATTATGGTATCTTGGTTTGATACACAGCAAAAAAATAATTTTAAACAATGTTTTACAATTACGCAATGTCACTAGACACGAAATAAAATAATCTCACTTCAAGTTTAATCAAATTATCAGCTGTCACTGATGACAAGACGACCATCTTGTCCTTTATTAATGGTTTATAGTAGGCTTATAGTAGGCCTCAAGCTACTATAAGTTACAGAGCCGTTATTGAATACTTATAGAGCGTTTTAACACTATTGAACGTTTATGAATAATGTTTTTGAGAATTTGCTTATTAACAAGCTAATAAAGCTTCTATAATTTTTTATGAATAAGACCGTAAGTATACATTGTCCATAAAAAGAATTACTGACTCGTAAACGAGTCAAAGGCATTAGAAGTTTATGTTTACTCCTAGTATTAATGCTATGCATGTCGTATTAAGAAGTAACAGTCAATATTTTTATTTCTTTAAACTTATCTCTTAATGATACTTTAGGGGAATATACTTTATGCTTTAGGGCCTAAACTATAAATTGCACGAATAGTTTTTTCTGCAGGACAAAAATTGTATTAAATGTAATGGTAGCTGCATTTCCCCATAATAAGATTCCATAGATAAAACAAACCACAGATTAAAAATAAAACCATAGATAATAAAGCAATAGTTTATTAAACAGACATATTGTTGAACAAGGTCTGCCAGTGCGGGGTGACGTTGAGCTTGTGCTGCAGCGCGCCCAGCGACACGAGCGCGGCGGAGCGCGACGGCTCGTCCACCGACACCGACACCACCTCTTGGTAAAACGACGCTTTCGTCCCTGAACACACCTGTGCCAACGTTTAAATAATGCTTTATCAGATTTACGCGAAACCATGCATTCAGATTTTTCTGCATCAATCAGTACAATCATTCGAGTCGAACCAAAAATAAATGTGATAAAAAACTGAAAATAAAATTTTATTTAAATAATAAATTTATTTTGTATATAAGAAATTAGAAAAAATAGTAATTTTTGGATCTCCAATGGTATTAGCGGTTACTACTATGGCAACATGATGCAACCGTCACGGGCATGTAGGTTTCCCGTCACATGAACGTGAAATTTTATTCTCATGCAAAGAAGTTTCACTTTAAGAATGTTTGTATTCAGCCTTTTTGATGTCCCACTGCTGGGCGCGGGCCTCTCTTCAATAAGAAGGGGATCAGGCCATAGCCAACCTGTAATAGGCAGCCACACTGCACTGGCCTATTACAGGTTGGCGGACTTCACATATCTTTCGATAATTGCTAGTTTTTCTCAGACTAGCAGGTTTCCTTACTGCGTTTTCCTTCGCCATAGTCCGTATGACAAATTATAATCATTTTCGAAATTATTAATTCATGAAAAATATCAAAGTTGCGAGACCTGGATTCGAACCCGCATCACTACGTTTTCCAAGTAACCACGTTACCACTGGCCTACCACTGTCTTAGGGATATTTACAATGGAATATTGCATCAGACCGACCTCGAACACGGTATCCCCCAGCACCAGCGTGACGCGGCCGGAGCGGTGCACGCGGAGCTTGCCTATCTTGCCCTCCTCCAAATCCCTCAGCCGACACTTGCTATCTGCCGGCTAGAATCAATTTAATATTTACTTATAAATTAAACTATCTATTCCGATTTTGTATAAGCGGATTTATTTTGATTTTTCGTTCTGGACGTTTCGAAAACTTGACAGAACCAAAAATAAATTCGCAACCAAATTCGAAAAGATAGTTTCATTTATAATCTATACTAATATTATAAAGAAGTAAAGTTTGTGTGTTTGTTAAATTGTAAGGGCTAGAGAAAAGATGTGGAGCTTGAAAATGCCTACAAAAAAGTCAGCGACAGCATATGTCTAACTTTTATATTTAAGTTACAAAAAGTAGTTTTTTAATATTAGTATAGATAATATAATTTTTTATATTAATAAAATACCTACGTATAACCCTCCTTTTGGCAGTTAGAAATGAAAACATAACACTCTGTACTAAAAAAGGATTATTAACATTATGCCCAACGAAGTGGGCACGGGTCAGCTAGTCTAGCTAAGCTAGAGGTTTATATTCTTGTGTAAAATATTCGCGTAAAACTAAGGAAAATATTTAAACTTAAAAAAGTTTAAAAACTGTTCTGTTGTTAGATGTTATTTATAAGTTTTACAGATGAAATACATGACATATAAACACTCATAAGTAGTACATTACTTTTAATACTTAAAATTAAATTATTTATTTATCTCACACTAAATACCTACTCTAATTTTATTTTTATTTCATGACTAATTAAAAAAATAACTTATAAAAAAAGAAATATAATTCAAATTGCTACTGTATTAAAATTTAACTAATGATTAATTATATTACACCACGACTCGATCTAAGACCATGATATGTATATTGTAAAATTGTAAAACCGTTAGATTGTCAAATCGTCGAATGACATTTCACGATTTGACAATCTAACGGTATTTTCAATTTTACGGTGATATGTATGACATGTGCAGCTCACCGATTCCTCCTCTTCTTCGGTAGAGGTAGAGGGCTGGTCGTGCCTCCGCCGCGGGTCGTCCTCGCCGCCGCGCCCCGGCAGCGTGTCCGTCATCTACAACCAATTCACTCACTAGCTAGCAAAAAATGTTTAATAATCAAAGTATAATGTCCTTATAACCGATTCCCGCCATAGTGGCCAATCTTATTGAGACAAAAAAAAAATTTTATGTAAGTACCGTATATACTTTCATATGCATTTAGTGAAAAGTTGTTAATTAAAAACAGACACTTCAATTTTATTAATATGTACTGAATAGCGGCAGACAATCGCTTCGCTCGGCTTCATCCCTAGATTTAGCGCGAGCGAAGTCGCGAGTTCCGCTAATAAATGCATACAAAAACTTGACAAATTATACACTCAAACCTTCCTCGAGAACCACTCTATCCATTGGTGAAAACAGCATGAAAATCGGTGCAGTAGTTTTTGTTATCGCAAACAGACAGAGAAACAGACACGGTGACTTTGTTCTATAATATGTAGTGATGCAATAAAGCTTATAGTCAAAATTACCTGCAATAATATTAAGGTAGGTTTATCACTTTTAAGCAAGTTGACGACGTTGGTATCTTCAAACACCTCCTTTACATCTGGCATGGGTTTCTCTTCTACTATGGGCACTACAAAATACATAAATACATTAAACACTTTAAAAAAACAAATTAATTAAGAATATACAAAAAAGCAGCCTTATAAACTAAATTGATTTATTTTTCTGTTGAAAGAAAAAAGTTGAAAAAGAATGAGCTTATTTTAAAGTAAAACTTCTTCGGCTGTGGCAGATACCACAATTAAAATACAATAATAAATATTAATTTTTAATAAAAAAAATATATAATTTATATTTATATAAAATATATAATTCAGATTTTGTAAATAATATTTAAATAATTAGATATTATAAAAATCTATACATATAATAAAATTACTCGAATTAGTATATTAAATATTTTTTGAAAAATCTTGTTGAAAAAGTCATAAACATTATTACATATCGATACAGATGCCGAATCTCATCACACGGTATGTGAAATCTAAGAATTCGGTTTCCGAACTTTAGAACTCGGGTATAGCCGCGGGAAAAGCTAGTATATTTAAAAAAAATATATAAATCATATGTTTCACTCTCATATCCACAACACTCATATTTCCAAATTAACTTCTTATGCCTAAAGAAGTTGTACTTAAAAATCTATTATATAATACAAAATAACTTATATTTTGACTTGATAGATTTTAACAAGAAATAAATTAAGAATAATAATATATAGTACAGTATAAAGCTAAATAGAACATTTGGATCACAATAATCCAAAGTCCTACAAAAAGCTGGCTGCTTTTAGCACCATTGAACGCGTCAGACACATCTGGTACTGTGCGTTTGTTTGATGCGATCTTATACAGGGTGGGTCTAAGCGTACAATAAATGATAATTTCAACAAACCATATATCGATATCTCTAATCTATAATTTATTTACTAATATTTAATTACTATGAAAATATAAATAAAATAGGGAAATAAGAATGTTTTTTTCATTTATTGTATTCAACCATCCTGTACATATAAGATCTTACTAGCACAGTCCTCTGATGGCTCCGTTTTGATAACCACCTCCGGTTTTATCTTCACAGTCTTCACATTTGTCAAGCCTATAAAATAATTGTTATACTAAATAGAACTTCTTACCTTACTCAATAATTTCCATGTTACTTAAATTATTTATATTGAGAAGACAATAAATTATTGAATTATTAAGTATGATGTCATTATTATCTATACTAATATTATAAAGAGGCATTGTCTGTTTGTTTGTTTGCACAAGCTAATCTCTGGTACTATTAGTTGTTGCATCAGACAGCCCATTTATTGACTATAGGCTATATATTGTCATTATATAACTAGGCCATACTAATATTAAAATATATATAGGGACAAACCCTAGCACTAGTAACATAAATACTTTGGCAAATTCTTATTTCTCTCATAAAATCATGTCATAATAATGAAACAAATACATTTAAATTGTTTAAGAAAAAAGGCAGAATATGATAAAGTATACCTCCATCGTCCATTGGCAGTTTAACGGGCGCTTCCACATCAAGCATCTTTTTAAAGTCTTCACTTTCTTCATAATATGATGTGTCATCTCCAAAAGACTCTTTAATCTTCTGCTCTTCTAATTCATTATCTACCTGTAAAAAAATACTAGAGTACACAATATTCAACTTACAATATTAGAGTAATATACCATATTAATTACTTTTTTTATTTAAAAAATATTAATCTTAGATTTTGATTTCAAAAAATGGAAACATTAAAAGAAAATTCCTATAGACTCTATAATGCACTCGAGGAATTAAAAATAAAATTGTATTAAGTTTTTTATTACATCTTTATCCATAAATCCATGCAATTAAAAAACTACAAATGCAACAGAGTTCTTGTAAGACATTCTAAGTTTAAAGTATCTTTTCGCAAAATTCACAAAGGTGTCACATAAAAAAAAAGCAGAAAGCCTTTCCTTGAATGATAAAAAGATAACTTACACTTTAGAAATTCTTTACTTCCCAAAAGAGCCTCTTATAATTTTAAATGCCTATCTACAATTACCTTTCATGGACATACAAGCTAAGAAATGAAAATAAGTCAATTGTAAAATGTACCTTTATAACATCCTTCACTTTTATAGTTGGTTTCTGAAGGGTTGGTGTTGAATCTACATCTCTTCCATATGATATTCTTTTGTACTGTTTTTCACTATTTCCAAGACCTGTACAAGTATTTTAACATTATTTAATAAGTCCTCTTCTTTTCAGTACAAAGATCAAAAATTTTGGCTTGAGGAAAGAAAAAGCACTTTCATGTAATGACAAAAGAAAGTTCATATTTAAATATATTATACTCATATTTCAATAGATATTCATGTGTCTTTTTTTAATTAATTCTAAATTCTCATTAGTTATTACAAATTTTGATTTAAAATATAGTAAAAAATAAATAAAAAACTTCTTGTAATATACCTTCTGAAAACACTCCACTAGTTTTAATCACTCTTGGTCCATCTTTACTGACAAATTTATTCTTATCAAATTTTGAATCTTTCTTATGTTTGTCGTCTTTTTTCTGGTCTCGAGAATTCGCTGCTGATGGGCTAAAATATTTTATTCCGTGTTGTTAACTGTTTTTGGTTGAGGTAATTTGCAACAATAATATTTAGGTAAATTGTAACACAAATAATTACTAACAATAATTACCCTTTATTTTTATTTCTAGTTACGTTTAAGTTAGGAGTAAACACTTTTTTATTAGGTTTTATTCCTCCTAGTGAGAGATCTCGAGGTGGTTTCATTGAAGCTAATCTTTGAAGAGGATCAGTAACTCCATTTGTACTTGATTTATCTGAATTCGACATTTTTTATGTAATGATATAGAAAATGATTTTGATGTAATATCTATATAAAATGAAACTTTAACGTGGTATCGAAAATAAACATTACAATACTATTGAGTTCAGTATTCACATCAATTCACATAAATTCACAAGCAAAACAAACTGGCAACTGCTATGACAATTGACAAACTGGTTGACATTTGACATTTCAGTTTTCACATTTGACAACAGCAGAATGCTGCCAGGCACCAGCTTTTTAAGTATTTCATTGCCATTTAAATATGATTTAATATTATATTAGCTTTACACCCTATAATTAATAACAAGGATTGAATTGAATTAATTCAAACACATAATAAAGAAGTGGATTTTATGTATGATCCCTATCAAAAATATAACCTAAATTAACAATTTTCCAAGTGGTGAATGAATGATGAATAATGAACATAAAAAATAAGGAAATAAAGAAAATAAATGTTATTTTGGTCAAAGTTTTCTCAATTTTTAATGGTTATTCTCCCACTTATTACTAACTTTTATTAAATGGAGGCTATACTAAGTATTTTTAACATTATTTTGTAATGTTCTCAGTTCATGATTTTATTATTCCTCTATTTGTCATCCATACTCTATGGTTCATAGAGTTTAGAGATGAAAATAAAATATTTATAATTTTCAAAAATAACGAATAAAGACTTGTTTGAACCAGGCATCTTCCACTTCCAGCTTCGAGTAACAATTACGGATTATAACGGATTCTCCATTGCATTTACTTTATTCGACATCATAAGTTATAAAATAGATAATTCAATTGAAGTATAAAGAATCTCTATAAAAGCTTTTTGTTCAATAAGTTTATTTTATATTTCTTCGATATGGCAGATTCCCTGTTCGATATTTTTGGAGACCACTTGACGAGGCAGGCAGTGAAAAATGTTACGAGGCAGCCTTTTTCTAATATTGGTAAGAAAGAAATTATTACATTTACGATTTACCAATCTTTACGATGAAAATTTCTGTGCTACACTTTTTTAAATTTCCGTTCAATGAAGAAGACCCAAGACCGTTATACCGTCATTCTTATATGCGCACAGGCATTATTATTTTGAATGTTCTAAAATATCACTAAACTACGTTACTTACGCTAATTTTAGGGTATAACTAAAATCTAAAGCTGTAAGAATGATGTATTATAATGTAAAAGAATAACACATTATTACTAGAAACTTCATTAAATTGGTAATATATTTACTGTACAAACAAAATTACAAACATTGTATTCATTTATAAATTAAAAATGAGTTTGAAATTTAAATTGCATGTAACCACTTTTAATTTTTTATAGAGAATATGGGAAAGACTATCTCAGCCACTCCATACAAACCAAATGAGCCTGTAAAAAAGCTTGGTGAAAATAAGAAAACATTTCTTTCTAATACCGGTAAAACCTTACAAGGTACTCCAATGCGAAAAGTATTTACACCGCAAGCTGTTAATGTCGGTCCCCTCATATATACAGATGATGACACTATAACTAATGACAAAGGTTTAGGCTTTGCTGAACTTGAATTCAATAGACCTACTTGTGTATATGGTATGTCATTTTATTATTGGAACTAAAATTCTATTTAATATTTGAGTAATAAATTAAAAGTAATATTTTGTTTTGATTTTTTAGATAACTATCACAGAGACCTATTGGACTTCATGCCAATATCAGAGCCAGAAATAATAAAAATGTCTCCAATAAAGACACCTCCACCAAGTCATCGAAATCATAGCTTTGAGTTTGAATGTTCTTATCAGGATGATTTCTTTACAGGTGAGTTAAAGAGCTTTCAATATATCATTTTATTTTCTGAAATATGATTGTGTACATGTTTCTCTCATAAAACATTTTAATGTTCTTTTTACAGATGACTTCTCAATTGAGAGCATGCCTGATGATGATCTGGGACTGCCAGACTTGTATTAATTGTTGAAACTAAATGAGGATTTTATTAATTATTAATTTGAACAGGAAATAGGATGATTTTTATGAAATTTAATATTAAATAAATGCAGAATTAGAACAATAATTGTTTATCATTCTATTGTAGGGAAAAACTTGCCTACATCAATTACAATTATATCACAATTATTACAAATTACAACAAGAGCAATTTAAATATAATGTGGGTATATTGACATTGCTTCATATAAAGTGAGAGTGAAACCAGTATTATTGTAAATTTAGTTAAATAAAATATGTTTCCTTAATATATTTTTATTACAATTATACCTTATATACATAGATTATTTTTATCACTTATTCTTTTAGAGATCCCTTAAACAACATGTAACTATGTCAAATATTTTTTTCCAAGCAGCTGCACTTTCTTCTCAAAAGCAGGAAAACTGATGATTGTGTCTTCTTTGTAAAAGGGATTTAGTAAAAGTTTAATGTAAGCTTCATAAACATCCGTAAAGAAGTTTTTAATACCATCTTCATTGCGAGCATCATGTACCATAACAAATCTCATCTACAAAAAAATATATATGGTTTAATAAATAGATCTATTCATTTAATATGAATTAAAATAATATTATTATTAGTCATACCTGACTAGCAGTAACAAATGCTGAGACAAACCACTGGTTAAATTTGTCCACTGATTTGAGGTAAGTATTAGTAACTTTCCACATATGTTCATCTACTAGATCTAGGGCTGCATGAGCTATGAACTGATTCAAGTGTCTGTTATCTTCTTTCTTAAAGAGTAATAAACAGAGAATTAACACAATATTTGCATGGGAAAGTTTATAGACTTTAAAATGAAAAATATTCTTTTTTAGAATAATTGATGTCAAAAACTAAAGTAGGTACATGTTTTAACTTACTAAGGTAAAGGCCTGGATAAATCATACCATTAAACACCAAATGCCGTTTTAATTTAAGTGGAATTGCAATAATTTAATCTTACCTTTACTTCTTTAGTAACAGGAATGAAATCCATTTCAAATATAGGATTATCAGAGTGTCCTACTATTACAAAATAATATGTTCCAGCCATATTATTTGCGTTTATATAGTATATATTAACAAATACATTAAGCTTTACCTAACAGTTTTCATAATAGCTATTATTGAATGAATTAAATATAAAATATTAAGATTTGTAGTCTTATTTCTATATTTGTATCTTCAATCTTGATTCTTGTTAAAACTTAAATGACATCTAAAAAAGCTATAAGCAAAATGTCAACATTAAAACGTCAAGAGGACATCTGTTGTCCTAAGAAAGAAAACGTTCAATTTTATCACCTTTTTATAAATATATAATCATTTTAATTTGTATTTTAAATTAAAACTACATATATTTTATGTTTACACACACACTAACAGTCCATTCCCAATAGGTCGTAGTTAGTATACTTTGTAAATATATAATGTTTAAAATGAATCACCAGAATAATTTATTGTATCTGCCATAATATGGAGAATTGCAGTTTAAAAAAATCAAATACGCGGTAAAAATTTCAATTTGATGCTTATCAAGCCAACAAGTTTTCACTATTTTTCCAAATGCCAAACAAAGTGAAAAGTATATTTTAAAATATAAATGACGATTGAGCTATTATATTTTTTATTACACATACTAAAAATTATTTTGATTTCAGATATACTTTCTATACCTATTGAAAATTTGAGAATGTGGAGAAATGATAGTTGGATAAAATATGACTACAAACTAATAAATCCTCTGTTACGTATACAATATGATCAATTACTTATAACTACCGAAAACAAGATTTTAGAAACCATTAATTTTATTGGGAAAGTGAAAGGCATTTTAAAAGACGATGTATTAATATTAATAATTAATGTCACCGGTCAAGAAGTAAGTTCACTTTTTATCTCACGAGAGAACGACAATGTGGACAAAACTCTTTAAATTACATTTTTGTATCTTTGTAAATGCAATTGCTGCTTTCGATTATTAAAAGGCGTGATTTTTGTTTAATTCAGATACGGAAGATTAAATTTAAAATCTCTACTAATGTAATAAAGCACAAGCAAGAGTTAAGCGCATGTTTTCCCGTTGTTGACTATAATATGGTATACAAAAATAAAATAGTGCCTTCATATCGTAAACTAAATGATGTTTTAAAGGAAGCATTCCAAGGAAATGGTTTGTTTGCCTAGTATTATATCTTTATATTATTTTGTATTTAAGTAAATAGAAAACGTAGTTGCTTTTAATTTTTTTATTAATGTAATATTTCCGCTATAGGTTCTTATAAATTAAATAATAATTTAATCAAAAAAGTGTTATTTTTTCAGTTCAAGTGAGCGAAATGGCATTGCCAGAAAATTACAGTGACTTTGTAAGATTATGCTTAATCGATCCTTTATTTCCGCAAATGGTCAACGAAACAGAAAAATTACTTAATAGCCAATTACTTGAGAAAAATCTTAATTAATATTAAATATTTCTTATATTAAGATAAACTTAATTTTGTTTGTGTCAAATTAAATTTATTTTTGAAGTACTTAGTGGGTTTATGTATAGTAGTATGTATAACGTATGTCCTTAGTAACCTTTGTAAATTCTCTCGAATAAAACTTAAGTAGTACAATAAATTTTTTGGGATAAAAAATTTTTTTCATCTTTTTAAAAGACAAAATTTTCTTCATCTGCATCTTTTATTATCGATATAAATTCTTATGCTTTACTTAATATTATATTTATAGATTTTACAACTATAGTCTATATAACTATAATAATCATACATTGTTTTAATGCATCTCTGGTCTGACCAGTGTTATCCATTTTCAACCGACTTCCAAAATGAGGAGGAGTTTATCAATTCGTCTGTATTTTTTTTTATGTTTGTTAGCTCATAACTTTGAACTGGATGAACCGATTTTGATAATTATTTTTTTATTTGAATGGTAGTGCTTCCCATGTGGTCCCATTTTAATATTTTCCAGTTCTGACAATGGTATCCATGAGAAAACCATAAAAGTCTTAAATTTGCATTAAGTATTTGCGCGACAAAAGGACGAATAACTCAATATCACGCCAACCGATTTCGATGATTCTTTTTTTAATGGAAAGAATTTGTTTAATGAAGTAATCAATAATCATTAAATAAACATTAGATAAAATCATAGTATTTTCTGCGTGAATATACCCTGTACAATATACATACAGAGACAACTTTTTTAATTAATATAAGTACTACACCACACGCGAAGTTTATCGAAGTTGAACGAATACGAGACTCATACAGTGTAGGGTCTCTAACCTCCATGCAGTGTAGAGAGGCAGTTCAACTCGCTTCTTGTTGCGACCTATTCTTTCGGTTTAGGCGTCTGAGTTAAAGGATTCGGAGCGAACACAAGGCGTCTCACTCCACTATTTGCAGAGTATTCAGTATAGAAACTTTCTAATTTCTTCGGACCTCGGTCAATTTCGAAAAAAACGGATTTGTTGGAGCAAATTCACCGAGTACGACGATTATGACCATGGGGCATGGAGGTTAAAGATTATGACCAGTATATTATCTATACTTGACTATTATGACTATAACATCATCTATGCTTCATAATATATTATACTCTATGAGTGTCACAGATTAAACATTTAAGAACATGAGTACCAACCTTATAATTTAATAATATTTGTGTTTAGTTGTCAAATTTGAATTTTAGTGACGTTTAAAGTTTTAACGGTTATACATTTTAAAAATTGACGAAATAGAGCTCAACTGAAATTGATCATAAGAATTGAATTATATTCAAAAAGTACAAAATAAATAGCGTCAGTAATAGAATCCACAATGTTACCACATAGGTTTGCAACTGGACAATCTTCAGTTAATCGCAAGTCCAGGTAATTTATTTATTATTACATTTTCTGAAATGTTTGTTTTTTTGATGCATATCTTAAAAATCCTGTTAACTTTTAGACTCGAAGGAAAACCTTCACTACTACCGAAACCGCGACGCCCTGGCTCCACTGACCGTTTATCAACCGAGGCTCGACGACCATCAACTGCTGGGCGTTCAAGTAGCGCTGAACCTGCTCGAGGAACCTTTGGAGCTCGCTTGAGTAGAGAGGCTTCTGCTATAAAATTACCATCGAATGGTGTAAGTAGTTATTTTATACTTTGTAAAGTACTGAAGAGAAATAACTTGTTTTACTAAGTTATTAGATTTACATTTCATTTACAATTTTTCAGAGATCCCGATCACAAACAAGCGAAGCTAAATATAGCCAAGCACCTACTACTCCATTAAGAACAAGTCATTACTTAAGACCAACAACGACACCAGTGGTTTGTTTTGTTATTACACTAATTTATTATTATTATTTGTATCTATGTTTAGTTAAAACCATAAATTATAATATATTTCCATTTGCTTATATTATTCTAAACTGCCATTACTATTTTCTATTCATATTACAGAGGACTCCATCTGGAGACCGTGCAGAAAGAAGCTGGCAAATATCCCTTGAAAGAGCACTTGCATTTGTCACTGTTAAAGATGAGAGGTATGGAATATGTTATGTTTTCTACAAGAAAACATACATTATAATTATTCACTTAGATGCCTTTTTATTAGTTAATTCTTAAATAAATAAGCATAATAATGGCCAGTATCACTGATATTAGCATTAAAGGTAAATTATATTGTTCATATAATTTTAGACCCATCTCAAATGTAGCATGGCAAAGAGCAGAGTGTGCCCGTGTGGTGGAGGCATTATCAGCGAGGGGTGATGGTGGGGGCAAAGCCCTTGTCCGGCCATTGACAATCACTCAATTTGTGAACATTGTTGGTGATCTACTTGGTGCAATATCAAGGGATTCCAAATTAAACAATGATAATTATGTAACTAAGGTGAGTTAATTATATTAAATTCTCCAGAATTAACCCATCAACGGGCGCGGGGACAATATAGATTTATAACAATTGAAAATCTATTGTGTCTCATATGTTCGCCATTGACGGGTTAAGAGTGGATATACAACCTTGCCTCTGTACTGCCTGTTTAACCATTTTGGATAAATCAAATAAGAATTTTTGTATTTATATTTTAATTAAGTATACATTAACAAATAAAGCAATAAGGTTAAATGTTGACATAATTTATACATTAAACAAACTTCTTTTATAATAAACAAAATCTACTTTCAGTTGCCTCACTTGTCCAAGAGATTGTTGTATCCAGGTGCAGTCTCCAAGTCCTGGCTGAAGACAGTCAACACTCTCCATGCCTTTCCTCATGCTTTAGCCCTCATTGCATACTTATTGGATTTAGTGTCTGATATTGTAAGTATACATCTATAATATGTATTCAGCCTTTTTTAGCCTCCTACTGCTGAACGCGGTCCTATGTTCTATATGAAAAATAACAAAAAATTAAAGAATTAACCAAATCAGTCCATTATGATTTTTCAACAGACTTCCAAAAGGAGGACGACGGAGTTCTTATAAGTATTATTTTCTACTTCTTAGTTTAGATTTGTTTAGTTAGGAAGTCAGTTTTTGTTTTTTTGTTATAATGAGATTAACAGAGAGATCAATAGTAATTGATTTTTGTATATAATATATAAATCAAAATAAATATAATTAATTGCAGGAAATGCCAGTGTTAGACGAATGGTTGTATGTGGGTAAAGACGAGCTTGCGTGCCTGCGACGAGAATACCTACATAAGTGTTGGATAAGGTAGGCTCCATTTTTGATAGCTCTGGAAAGTAGATTAAAAATTAATAAAAAAAAACATCAGAGTTTGATACTTGATATTGAGTGAACAGCAGGATACAAATCATTTTTTGGTTTAAGTATAACTCTGATATTACAGGTTCCAAGACCCCGGACATCAATTTGAGGACTTGAACCAGGAGTATTTGGCAAACCTTAAATTGTTACTGGGTAACAATGAAGACAAGATTGCTGAGTTAAAGCAGGTTATTAATAGTAAGTATTATGGTATTATTCAATAAATTGGAGACCCCACAACAGTCAGCTGTGAGATGTTAAAAGGATTAAGTATAAGTTATTATATTATGACTTTCCTCTCAATGAGTGTTCACTTTGTCGTGATGGAGGGGCTCAGTAACATTCGGCATTCCGGCTGAGCGTCAATTTCTCAAGGGTAAAAAATGGTTGATATCTTAAAAAAAATATTTGCACAAGGATAAACATTCTCAAAGTTTGCGGTTGAGGTCTCCTTTTAAACAAATATTTTACTTGTATCAGAGGACTTCCGTCTTCCATAGCAAATCAACCAATTTATGCCTTGTCAAGTATGAAGATAACAGAGGTGGGTATATAAATGTTGCCTAATGAAAGCCGTGTATACTTGCAGAGTACGAAGCCTGCCTGGAGGACGAGGCGGAGCTGGCGGCGCGCGCGCGGGAGGCGCGGCTGGCGGCGCGGCGCGACGCGCTGGCGGCGGCGCTGCGGGCGGAGCGCGCGCGGCGCCGGCGCACGCGGGACGAGCTCGCGCGCCAGCGGGACGCCGCCGCCGCCGCCGCCGACACGCTGCGCGCGCTCGACCTGGACATCGAGCAGGCTACGTTAGTATATATACATAATATGTTGTACTCACGACATTCTTAGTGGATGTTCATGTAATGTTGTACTCGGGACGTTCTATGTGGATGTTTATTTGCAATAAACTATTATCCATGCCAAATTTTGTCTTTATAACGATTTTTGATATTTCATGATGAATTTAATTAGTGACCTATCGATTTTATAATAGATTTTAGATTTAATGTCATGCGGTTCTTACTCTCTTCTTCTTTAAAATATACATAAATATATTTTGAGGAGATCCTCAATTATCAATATAAACTTTAATTAAAAGGCGGCACAAAATGAGCAGAATTCTGCGCTATTGACTGTTTAACATCCCACTGCTAGGCCCGTGCCTCACTTCAATACGAGGGGGATTAGTTATTATAATAATCAGTTTAATTATAATGATGTATTTGTGTGTCAGGAGCTCGCTGGCGGCGGTGAGCGCGGCGGTGGCGGCGCAGGAGCTGTCGCTGGCGGAGCGCGCGCGGCTGCTGGACGACGTGGACTACGCGCGCCGCGTGCACGACTCCAAGGTGGCACTCGCAGACCAGATCTCCAAGGTCAGCTCGATCATTGCCACTGTCTGACCGTCCCGGACATTGCTAACTGGCTTTTACCTAGTTTTACATTCGTAGATTAATCTTGTATCAACTATCTCTATGAATTTAGGTTATTTTCATTTAAATTTAAGGTTGTTCAAATTAGAGGTTAAAAATATCCCAGGAAAATAAGTGTATTTGTTAATAATACTCTGATACACTGATTTTTTTTAAATTATTTCACAGTTATTCCAAGCAAAATAAAATAGAAGTATCTAGGCTAAAAATAAAAAAATAAAAACTTGTCATAGCCATTTCGGATGCTCTTTGAAAGTCTATCTAGCAGGACTTAAAGGATTTCTAAATTAAATATTCCCATTTTCATCAGATGGTGCTGAGCAAAGAGACGGAGTTGGCTCTGTGGCAGAAGAAGACCCTGGACAGCTGCGTGGAGTACCAGCAGGGCCTCATCCACCTCACGGCGCAGCTGCCCGAGCTCGCTGAACTCGCGGTGGACGAGAGGTTCGTGCTTCTGTTGTATCAATATTTAGTCATTACACAATACAGTCACAATTTTTGAATTGATTGATCTTATTTTCTATAATGTATCTGATTTAGTGTATTTTTATTTGGATTATTTCAAAAAAACGTAAGGTGTATACATACAATATATCTCGTATTTTGAGTTTTTGGGATATTAAAATTTTAAGTTAAGGTAAAAACAGAAAATTAATTGTGATTTTTTTTTTAATTTTCAAGTATTCAAGACGAAACTGAGCAAAGGCCCAGTTTGTAGTGAAACTGCTTTCTGTGTTTAGTTCCGCTGGGGGTATTCATTTTAGCGATGAGCACAATAGCTTGTACTCTGTTCATAGTTGTTTATATATATAATATGTATGTATGTAAAGTTATATATGTGTAGTGTATCAACTATCTGGGACCCCTAACACAAGCCTCGTAGCTTACCACGTGTCTTGCTGTGTGTTAACATTCGCTCACTGTGTATCGGCAGGTCGCTGATGGAGGCGTCGTGCGGCGCGCGGCTGGCGGCGGCGGTGGCGGCGCTGCGCGCGCAGGCGGCCGCGCTCGCGCAGCGCCGCGCCGCCCTCGCGCGCGACCGCGTCGCGCGCGCCCGCCAGCGGCAGGCCGAGCTGGTCGGTATACATATAGCATATGAACATCCGGTTCGAAGGACCAATCTTATTATGTGCCGGTTCTCCTTACATAATCTTCTGAATAGTCTCTTTCACAGGCGCTGTGTTCTTGACATGTAGTTTTTATTTGCTTCACTTTGCAAACTTAAACAAATATAGAAACCTGGCTTATTTGTAAAAAAAATCTTTAATATATCATAATTTTAAAGTTAAACAATTTGAACAGACAGCATACAGAAAATGAGAAAAATTTACATTTATAACAAAGTATATTATTATTTGTAATATCAACTGTGGTATATGTGTTACACATTACTATTATTATTATATAACATTATTATTATTATTATATAATGATGATCAACAAACAGGAAGAGAGCCGAGCAAGAATCTCAGAGCTAAAGGCAGCAATCCAAGCGGAGCAGGAGGCTTTGACGGTGGAACGCGCGCGCGAGATGGAGGCGTTAGCGGCGGGCGCGGCGCGCGTGGCGGCGGCGCGCGCGGAGGCGGAGCGCCTGCGCGCGCAGGCAGACCACCATGTTGCAGTCCTCGCGGAGAGGGACTACTGGCTGAAGCAGGATGAGATGTGAGTGGGGATCTGTCTGTCTGTTTGTTTGTTTCGTCGTTAGCATGTGCCATCAGAGAACATTGCTATCAGAGAAGTACCAGGAGTAACTTGCATGACACACCTCCCACAAAAGTGGACACGTCCTGCGCGTATTTTCCAAGTTGTTGTTCCGCTGTGTGAGTTGTTACTTTCTTTGTTAATGTTCGGGCTAAAGGTTGTTACCGAACACCTAAGCAATAATGCTTAGTAGGTGTGTTATAATTACATCGAAACACACTTAAAAGACACAAAAGAAAACCAAAAAACAATGCAAATATAGGATTCGCTTACCTAACAGGTGGCGCGTGAAGCTTGCAGAGCTGAGGCAGTACATCTCCGCGCAAAGGACGCACTGTGCGCAGGCGCTGGACGCGGCCCGCGACAGGCGCGTGCGCCGCGCGCGCGACGCGCTGGCCGACTGGTGCGCGCGCAGGCCGTGACGCCTACCTACCTGCGGGATACCTACCTATCAGACACTACCTGCCGGATACCTACCTACTGGTTACCTCTACCGGCTCACCGGTTGCCGTGTGACGTAACCAGACACTCATGGCCAAAGTTTAAATTGTTACATTTGTTTTAGTTGTTCATGTGATGTGTTTCTTTTTTCAATGTAAATGATTAAATTATTTTAAGTAAATGAACTTTTTGGACAAGCTGCAAGAAACTATTCTTTCAACTAATAACTATAAAAATCACATATAAGTCAGGTGCCTAAATTCAAGCTTAGGTTCTAATTAATATGGAAGTGACTAAAAATGTATGGGTACAATAATTTTCTTGTGTTGATAATAAAATTACACACTGAAATGTAATGTTAATAAATGTTTATAAGTAGAAGAATATAACATTTCCGTTCTTAGTTTTATATATTTTTGGTTTCCTTAAGGGAGTCCAACCTGACTTTATTTAAATTCAGGTATTACATAATATAATACATACATTCAACATTTTATTATTTGCTTTAACATAGTTTTTTTATGAAACTAGTTATATGTTGTAGCTTTAAAATTGTACATATAATATGTGAATGTTCATAGAATAGAAATAAATATATTATGAATTTATATATTTTGTTTTATTCAAATTTGTATTTTGGAGGAAAACAGACATTATTCAAAACATTAAAAAATATAACTTAGAGAGGTGATTATCTATTACATTGTATATATTTTCTCATAGATGGGATATTTTCCGATGACCGATACTAAAAAGCATTGTATTGTATATGTTGATCGAGATAATAAGCAATATTCAATAGAAAATAAGCAATATTTCGCAATAATTCAAGAGAAAATAAGCAATATTAATAATAACAATCAAATTCCATCGAGTGGTTTTCTCGTGGTGTGGTTATAGGAAATAATTCTAATAACTTAGAATTTGCTTCTGTACTGATTACTTTATTAAGATTTTCCAAAAGATATCATTAAAATACGCCATTTATTACCATGCAAGATGAATTATAATATAATTCAGCTAACTAATGTTTTATCTATTTATAATATAGATACTAATTTTGTAAATTTGCATTGTATTGTATATGTTGATCGAGATAATAAGCAATATTCAATAGAAAATAAGCAATATTTCGCAATAATTCAAGAGAAAATAAGCAATATTAATAATAACAATCAAATTCCATCGAGTGGTTTTCTCGTGGTGTGGTTATAGGAAATAATTCTAATAACTTAGAATTTGCTTCTGTACTGATTACTTTATTAAGATTTTCCAAAAGATATCATTAAAATACGCCATTTATTACCATGCAAGATGAATTATAATATAATTCAGCTAACTAATGTTTTATCTATTTATAATATAGATACTAATTTTGTAAATTTGCATTGTATTGTATATGTTGATCGAGATAATAAGCAATATTCAATAGAAAATAAGCAATATTTCGCAATAATTCAAGAGAAAATAAGCAATATTAATAATAACAATCAAATTCCATCGAGTGGTTTTCTCGTGGTGTGGTTATAGGAAATAATTCTAATAACTTAGAATTTGCTTCTGTACTGATTACTTTATTAAGATTTTCCAAAAGATATCATTAAAATACGCCATTTATTACCATGCAAGATGAATTATAATATAATTCAGCTAACTAATGTTTTATCTATTTATAATATAGATACTAATTTTGTAAATTTGCATTGTATTGTATATGTTGATCGAGATAATAAGCAATATTCAATAGAAAATAAGCAATATTTCGCAATAATTCAAGAGAAAATAAGCAATATTAATAATAACAATCAAATTCCATCGAGTGGTTTTCTCGTGGTGTGGTTATAGGAAATAATTCTAATAACTTAGAATTTGCTTCTGTACTGATTACTTTATTAAGATTTTCCAAAAGATATCATTAAAATACGCCATTTATTACCATGCAAGATGAATTATAATATAATTCAGCTAACTAATGTTTTATCTATTTATAATATAGATACTAATTTTTGCAGGAATTTTGTATTATCAAGTGAAACACAAACAAAGTCAATATAAAATTTATTCAATCATCTCACATTCTCACTAAAGTTCAAGTCAACGTTATCTTCAATATTAGTGCAGTAAGCTTTGAAGTCCTGCGAGCTCCAGGTGCCAGAGGGCTTGCTCTTGGGCGGCGCGGGCTTGGGCGGCGGCACGGCGGGCTTGAACGCCATCTGCGACCCGTCGTACTCTTGCAGGATTTGCATTGGGGTCCTGTAAAAATATTTTAAATAGAGATTATTATCAATATTATTGTACTAAAATAAATACTTTTTAATAATATATTCAAAATAATACATCCTTTTGAATAGGTAACAATAGGTAGTCTATGATCATAGAACAAAATTGACAGTGAAGTATCTGTTATACATACAAAGATAATGTGTTTGAGGTTGACTGTGTGTGAGCGTGACTGCGTGTGTGAGAGCGTGACCGAGTGTGTTCGTAGGAGATCCGAGCCTACATCGACCTTCACCGAGCTGATAATAATAGAATAAAACTTATTTTATAATAATTTTAGTATATTAGAAAATATAATAAGAACGGGTTGGCTAAAAAATATTGGACAGAATATTGTTAATTTTTATTTAAATGATTTTTTTAAAAATCTTATTATCTTGATGTTGCAATGTTTAAGGAAAAAACATTTTTTTGAAAATAATTATTATATTTTCTAATATACTAAATTTATTATAAAATAAGTTTTATTCTATTATCAGCTCGGTGAAGGTCGATGTAGGCTCGGATCTTAGACCATGTGTGCGAACGTGATTGTGTGAGCTTGACTAAGTGTGTACTGACTTGTTGGCCAGCTCGGGCGGCCAGGTGCCGGCGAGCAGCGCGGCGGCGGCGGCGCGCACGGCGGGGTGGTGGTGGCAGCGCAGCGCGGGCAGCTCGAGCACGCGCGCCGCGTGCGCGTGGCAGTGCTCCGGCGACGCCAGCAGCGGCAGGTAGCGCCCCGAGCCCGCGCCCTCCTCCGTGTCCAGCAGGGAGCTCACCGCCTTGGATTGCTGCACGGGATAACCGCATTATTCAAGTGAAACCTCTTATGCGACTTCCAACAAGGTCGCGTTAAACGTTTAACTACCTTGGGGTATTAAGTCTCGGAAATGTAAAGCTTTAGATTAGTATAAAATATAAACGAGTACCAGTACAAGTACCAGGCGCTCAGAGACGGGGAAGAGTTAGCGACACCACCAGTTAAGTTTTGTCTTGGTGTCTAACAAAACATGTCATAGGGCATTTGTTAGAAATCATCACTTTTATATTGTACTTGCGACTCCTCGATTCACTTGGGTTTTTTTATTATTATTATTATTTTTTTTATTATTTCATTCTGAATTAGTGCTTGACTACGTTCCACCTGATGGTAAGTGGTAACGTAGTCGTAGATGGTAAGTCGCACTAATTCAGTAGCCACCTATTCACTCTTGCCTTAAAGACACCCATATTGTAACCGGACGGAAACACAGACGCAGGCAGATTGTTCCAATCCTTTGCTGCACGTATAATAAATGACGAAGCGAAACGCTTCGTCCGGACGGGTGGAATGTCCACGACGTAAGGATGGAGACCAGCCGTTCGTCGGGTCGTCCGATGATGGAAGGGGGATAGGGGAATTAAATCGTGTAATTCCTGCGCACACTCTCCGAAATGTAACCTATAGAATACACAGAGGCTGGCAACCCTACGTCGGTGATCGAGGCTGTGTAGCTTGGCTTTTACCAGCGTAGGGTCACCTATAAGTCTCTGGGCACGCCTCTCAATCGAGTCCAAGGCTGACAGATGGCATTTCGCAGCACCAGCCCAAATGTGACTACAGTATTCCACGCACGACCGGACTTGAGCTTTATATAAATCTAGAAGCTGTCCCGGCGTGAAATACTGTCGGACCTTTGCAAGGATGCCAACTTTCCTCGCTGCTACGTTAGCCTTAGACTCGATGAACCGCCCGTAGTTCATGTTGGGGGTAATGTCCATCCCAAGTAACTGCAGGCGGTCAGTGTATTCCAGAGGCACATTTCGGAAAGTAGGAGTCAAGGTGAAATGACTCCTTTTTGTGGTGAACAGACACGCCTGTGTTTTGGTGGCGTTGAAACTCACAAGATTGGCTTCGCCCCAAGTGGAGACTGCCCTGAGTGTGAGATTCAACCGCTCTACCATGGCCTCTCTTTCGGACTGAATTTGATCTCTACTGGCCCTAGAATTCGGCAGGTATCTCTCTACAACAGTGCTGTCGTCTGCGTACCCATAGATACCGGGTATAAGCAGATCGTTGATATGCAGCAAGAACAAGGTCGCAGAGAGAACAGACCCCTGAGGAACCCCTGAGTTGGTCTTTAAGGGTTGTGATGAATAACCCTCAACCACAACTCTAAGTGATCGGTCGGTCAGGAAGTCTTTAATCCAGCCGATCAGGCCAGGAGATATACCGTAGGCTGAAAGCTTGCGTATAAGGCTAGCGTGCCAAACCCTGTCAAAGGCCTTTGAGACATCGAGGGAAACGGCAATCGCCTCCCCGCTTCGCTCAAGAGCTTCGCCAAAGGTGTGATTGGCATACACTAGAAGATCCCCAGTCGACCGATTCCGGCGAAACCCATATTGTCGATCACTGAGGAGATCATTCTGTTCTAGGTATGCCATTAGACGACTATTCAATACACGCTCCATAATCTTGCAGAGTATGGAGGTGATTGAAATCGGACGATAATTGGCAGGGTCGGCACGGCTACCTTTTTTGGGCACTGGTTGCACGTTGGCAAGCTTCCAGGATTTAGGCACTATTCCAGTCCTTAGAGAAAGGCGGTACAGACGAGTCAATATCGGAGACAACTCGGGAGCACATGTTTTTAGCACTATCGCTGGTATACCATCAGGACCACTGGCTTTATTTACATCTAGACGACACAATACTCTCTTGACCTCCTTATTAGTTATAGGGATATCTGCCATTGAGATTCCGCAGTGAGGTAGATGTGGTGGAGTAGCATTGCCAGTGTCTAGACATGAATTTTGGGCAAAAAGAGAAGCAAGCAAAGTCGCCTTTTCCTTTGCCGTATGAGCCAGGGATCCGTCAGGTTTTACCAGCGGTGGCAGTGAGGGCCGACAGAAGTTCGTCTCGACCGCTTTGGCAAGGGACCAAAAAGCTCTGCTGCCAGATGGTTGGGCAGAGAGCTTTGCGCCAATATGTGTAATTCGGTCAAGACGAGCCTTCTTTAATGTCTTTTTGTAGGACTTAACATAGGTATTGCCTACCCAATTTAAAGTTTGTAGCACAAAAAATTTAACGACTTTCATAGCACCTTGCTAGGTCCCTTAGACCTCCTTAATCCGGCCCAATCACAAAATCCATTCTTAGAGGATGTCTGCTAACTATAAACATCTATACCTCCTGCCTTTCATCATTATATGTCAAGTGGTTTTCTATATTGAAAAGTGATGATTAAGTGAGTGAGTGAGTGAGCTAGTGAGTAACATTTCACTTTTAAATATTAATGTATACTTGAAATGATTTAATATTAGGAAATGTGTCTGCGTGTCGCACCAGCAGCAGGTGGCGCAGCAGCGCGAGCGCGGCCAGCGCGGCGTGCGGCGCCAGCTGCAGCGCGGCGGTCGCCAGGCGCTTGCCCAGCGCGCGCAGCACCGCGCCCGACACGCGGCGCGCGCGCACGCACACCTGCCACACTGCCTCCATCAGCACGGGCGCGTCCTCTTCCGTGGAGCCTGCGGGGTCCAATCGTTTGTTCTGTTATAATTATCATTGACTCACTAATGTTACTCATTAGTGATTAAAACAGGATGATTCAATCACTAATGTTACTCATTAGTGATTAAAACAGGATGATTCAATCACTAATGTTACTAATTAGTGATTAAAACAGGGTGATTCAATCTGTTTTTTTAATACAATCTGAGTTACAGTAGAAATTTTTATAAACACGTTCTTTAATGGTTAACAGTTTTCAAATAAACAAAATAAATGTAATGTTATTTTATTAAAATATCTAAACATTAATAAATTAACTTTATGTTATAAATAGGGCACGGATAAATATGTATTAAAAAATTCAAAATATGTACATATAATATGGATCAAAAAATGTAAAATATGGAAAAAATATGGAGTATAAAATAAGAATATCTTTCATATTAAACATTGTCTATTGTGAAAAATTACTACAGTAACAGTTACATCAAAAAAATATAAAAAGATAGCGAAATGTTTAGGTACCTAATACAAATTAAATAATGAAGTTTTATTAATCTTCCACTAAATCTGTCTTATTAAATTGATTGCAGTACACAATCACATGCTTTTTTAAATAATCAAAATTAAAACTCTGTCGATTTGGTCTAAATATAGCCTTATATTGGCTAAAAGAGCTTTCCACGTCACATGATGTAATGGGAGCGTACTTAAAGACGCTTAGTTCCGTAATTGTGTAAGGCACGTCTGCAGTACCCTCAAAACTTCCGCACAGAAGTTTATTAATTGTTTTTAGACAATCAAACCCTTTATTTTTGTCTAAAATATACTTTAGTTTTTGTTTAGTTATTTCAGCAATAGGGCCTTCCGCTTCAGAAACTTTTTTTCCTATTACGCTATTACGACGCGCGACTCGCGCGCGCTCCCTTGCTGCTACTCGCTTGTGCCGCGGTGCGGGGGCAGATAATGTGAAATAAATGAAGTTAAAGAATCAAAAATCAAATTACGTCGAATAATACTTGAGAGAAATGAAACACGCTAGGCCACGTAACGAGACACGTAAAATTATATCAATTTTTGTGAATTACTGATGTTCTATGATATAAAAATCGAAAATATGGATGATTGTAACATTTTTTTGTAAAATATGGACTTAACCATGAAATATGGAAAAATATGGAAAATAAAAATTAGTTTCTCACAATCTATATATGATAATCGATATAGAGAACACATTCGAGACCGAAAATTATGTAAATTAAAAATATGTATTTACATATTAATCCGGGCCCTAGTTATAAATTACAAATCCATATATTATTTTGTTAAGATGAATTGTCCGATCTTATCCGCTGGGTGCGTAAGGCATGGTGGGGGAAACAAAAGTGATGTCAGCGCCCGCTGCGGACCAAAACAGAACTACGAGTGGCTCTTTATTATTTATGACCATAAAAATAACACGTGTGTCAGTTAAATTAAATAAATAAAATAAAATGGGTCATCAGAGTTGTTGTGTAGTCGATTGCAAAATAAATTATTTTTAACAAAAAACAAAAACCGACTTCAAAACTAAACAAATCTAAACTAAAAAGTAGAAAATAATACTTTTAAGAACTTCGTTAATTTAGAAGTCGGTGCCAGCCAGGACGGATAGACTTATCTTGCCTTTGCAAGGAACTTTCGAACGGTATTTTGATTATGTTTACAAATATTATAGATATAGATTAATCGAATACTTATGTGTCTATTTAAGGTTATTTTGCTTTGGCTGGCACCGACTTCTAAATTAACGAAGTTCTTAAAAGTATTATTTTCTACTTTTTAGTTTAGATTTGTTTAGTTTTGAAGTCGGTTTTTGTTTTTTGTTAAAAATAATTTATTTTCAAATTTTTAGCGGAAAGTAGATACTTATTTTGTTTATGTACAAAAAAGAATTTTCCAAATCGGTCCAGCCATCTTCGAGTAATGGGGAACATACATAAAAAAAGTCCCCAACGAATTGAGAACCTCCTCCTTTTTTTAGAGTCGGTTAATAAGAGCCTGAATGAATTTAACTATCGGTCTATAATTACGTATAATATTGAAAGAATTTTCTTTTAACTCCTAACCGTTGAGGAGTTGTACCTTCCATCATTAGCTCAACCACAGGAGATGATGATTATCAGACGCAAATACTTGAACAGCTTTAGAAAATATATGAAAAACGTAATAAGTGCCTATAAAATTTGAGAGTTGTCTTCGATTTCCCTGGGATCCCATCATCAGATCGTGACTTGGTGACTATGGGACCAACTAGAAACTATACCCTTTCAAACAAAAAAAGAATTTTCCAAATCGGTCCAGCCATCGTCGAGTAATCGGGGAACATACATAGAAAAAAAAAAAAAAAAAAAAAAAAAAGTCCCCGACGAATTGATAACCTCCTCCTTTTTTTGAAGTCGGTTAAATACTAGTAGAAATAGTAATTGTAAATTTTATAAGTTTCCGGTTGCCAGACAATGAAGTGATGGTTTGCTTATTAGATATAAAATAATTAATAATTGGGAATTTAATTGTTTTTATGATCGAACAATCACCAATAGTCGTCGAACCAACGATAATTGATCAAAATTAATTAATCTGAGCGATAAAAATAAAGATATCTAGTAAAGGGGGCCAACTTAAGGGTGAACATTTGTTTATTTAATTATAAATAAATAAAAGACGTACAAACAATTTCTCCATTCAAACATTAACGAACAAACGACAAACAAATAATTAAAAATAAAAAAAATCCGTAAATCAAAAAAAGTTGGGTCAACCTAATTCACTTATTGAGACTTGTTTTAGTTGTTGTATTTATTTTACTTACTGTTTTCAGCTGACCCACGGAAAAAAAAATTAATTTAATGTACACTCTGTGTAATTTTTTTTTTCAAGTTTATTTTATTTTTTCAATAGCTATTTGGCATACAATACATGTATATTTTCTCAAAAGAGCCACCGTGAGTTGTATCGTTAGATGGCGCTAGAGTCACGCACCCAGCGGATATAATTTTTGTAAATGATAAACATATACCTAATCTGTAAAAAGTGCCAAAATATCTCGCTATTGAGAGTATCTGTAAGTGTGTGAGAATGTATGTGTACGTGTGAGTGTGTGTGTGTACACTCACCGGCGTGACAGTCCAGCACACTAGCGTACACGTGGTCGTGGAACACGGCGGGGTCCACGTTGAGGGCGTCGCCCGCGCCCGCCAGCATGGCCAGCACGGTGCGCGCGCACTGCAGCCGCGCGCGCCGCCCCACGCGCTCGTCGCGCAGCAGCCGCGACAGGATGGCCACCAGGTCCGAGTAGTACTCCATGTTGATGACGTGCGTGAACCTGGTGGGTAGGGAGAGTAGTGGACCTGATCGTTATTGGAACGAATCTCCAGTTTTTCAATATTTTTTTTACGTCTGAGGATCAGACCATAGTCCAAAGCAATTTTTGAGGCTTATAGTCCTATAATAGTACTCGTGATTAGGGTTTGGGAATTCCCGACAATTTCAAAGTCCCGGGACACGAGACAGCCTGCAATCAAAGTCCCGGGAATTCCCGGGACTTCGAGACTTTTAATTTTTTTTTGTTTTTTAAGAAGGGTAAGGCCTTTTTTGAAGAATTTTAATATATAATACTTTCTTAGGTTTACGCGAATATTCCACATTATAAATGAAACTACCCTTTCGGATTATGTCGCGGATTTATTTAGATTTTTATTTTCCGACGTTTCGAATGCTTTACACGAGCGGGACTTAGTAATAAGGGCAGATTTTTTAAGCGTTTGGTTTTTTATTTGAAAAAAAATATACCATAATATAGTATTTAATATAAAATTTACATCAGCAAGTCAAAAATCATTACTTGCCATTAATGTTTTAAAAATTATTTCGTGCAAACGTTGGCCTCCACTACGTTTAAAATGATCCATACGCGAAGTCCAATTGTGAGGTACTTTTTCAAGCAAATCGGCTGGAATTTCACAGATAACACGTGTAATGTTGTTTTCTAGTGCTCGAATTGATGCTGGTTTATCTGCATAAAAAAGAGTTTTTACGTACCCCCACAAAAAAACCGACAGTGCCTACCCATAATTTACAAAAAAAAATATATAAATGGCATCAAAGTACCTTATAAAATTTTAATTTGAAGAAGGTTAGGGTTCCTTTCACACGAGCCGGTTGCCGGGTAGCCGGCGGTGAAGTGTAAGTAATATGCCGGGCAAATCACGCCGGCATGTGTAAAAGCTAGTACGTATATTATTTCACCGCTGGTTACCCGGCGCCAGCTACCCGGTAGCCGCCTCTTGTGAAAAGGCACTTATGAGATCACTCTGGTCCGTCTGTCTGCCCATGTGTCATCGCCGATTTTCTTAAAATTTATACCAGATACTGCTGTCTATAGTCCCTATTAGGTGTACAAAAATCAAGATCCTTGATCAATATGATAAAAAAATATGGGCAAATTTAAATTTTCGCGAAAACTTGTAATTAACAAAATTTACCTTAATTTTAAACATTTTATTTGATAGGATAGACAAAGCTATATTAGATAGGAAAGAAAAAAAATGTTATCTACCTAATTGTTTTTAAATAGAAAATACATACAGTCATTTGATAAAAATCTGTGGACATTTATGAGTAGAAGTTGTGAATAAAACTATTTTTTTACCTCTTTAACTTTAGCGATATCCTACAAGAGATTCCGCCGAGTATCGTTAATTTGCTCTTAAGAATTGAAGAGTTCCGTTACTTTGTCATGGATCCCATCATCAGAACCTTACCAAACTCTCATAAAACTACCCTTGAAGTACATCCTTCCCAATAAAAATGAATAATCGAAATCGGTTGGCGTATGGCACATAATTAATGCAAATTTAAGACTTTTATAGATTTCTCATTGATGCCATTGTCAGAAATGAACTAAATTAAAATGGGACCACACGGGAAGCACCACCTTTCAGATAAAAAAGAAATCATCAAAATCCGTTCACCCAGTCTAAAGTTCTGAGGTAACAAAAATAAAAAAAATACAGAGGAATTGATAATTAAGGTTTAAAGAATTACTTGATATAACGAATATTTATTTGTTCCCTTCCGTTTTGTTATTAAGAGGCTGCACTGTAACTTTAAAGTTAATTTTAGTCTTAATTAGTTGCTTTGTTTATTTCTCTTAATCACACACAGATTTACTTTTAAGCAGTTAAATCTGATAATTATAAAACGATGTTAGCTAAAAATCATACAGGTGGCGCTAGGTCCCTTCAATTATTTGAAATATAATATTTGAAATATATAAAAATGTCTACATAACAATTTCGACAATCTTGTCTCGTCTCGAGTCTCGACCCAAAAGTCCCGGGACTCGAGACAGCCAAAATTACGAAAATTCCCGGGACTTCGAGACACGGGACTTCCCGGGACCCAAACCCTACTCGTGATAGAAGTACCAGACAAAATCATCAACAAAGGGTACCAGGAGATCATAAGTATTAAGGAGGTTGTATGCACTCTTTAACAAATTCTAAATCAATTTCTACATTATTTATCAAGGTATATAGTTACAACATAGAAATTCGTTTAAAAATACTTTATTTCATGCAGACTAACTTGGCCAGTCCATTCAAGGCAGCAGATAAGAGCCCAGACTTGGGAGCAGTCTTCAGCAACCTGAAGTATATGTGGAAGACGGTCTTCGTTACTTCTGTTAGGATCTTCTGCCGCGCCGCCTGGTTCTCCTGTGCTTGTGTCTCGAGAAGTTCACGCTCTACTTCTTTCAGTTTCTTTGCCCTCTGGGATAAAAAGATTTATGTGATATCAATAAAATGCTGCTGACTCATTTCTTCTATGGTAAGCCCTTTTTACATCCCACTGCTGGGGGTGGGCCACTGGGTGGGTGGCTATATTCTACCACGCTGGCCAAGTGCGGGTTGGCGGATTACACAGTACACATGTCATTCGAAAGTTTACAAGGATCTCTTAGAGTCCAATACTTGCATTCTTCTTCAATACGCTTTCCTTCATTATAAGACAAGTTTTATTCACCTTGGAAATGAATTTCAGAAAATATCAGGCGTGCGCGCTGGGGTTAGAACCCAAAAGACCTTTTAATCTAAATAATTAATATTTTTTAGATACATTTGATTTGTTGAAATAAACTTTGACTTATGGTATATACTAGTTGTATCCATCAGTACTGACATAGTAACATTAATGTGCAACAGCTTGCTTTGTAATATCTTAGAAACTGTTTACTTAATAGTGGATATTGGAAAATGGTATAATGGAGATTAAATTTTCAAAAGGTAATCCCTCCTCCACTAACATGTAGCACTACGCACCTTCTTCTCCTTCTTGGACAAATTAACGATCCTCTTCTTGTGCTTCTCTTCCTGCTTCTTCTTGTGTCGTATGTCAGCGTCGCGGTCGAGCTCCACGCCGCGCAGGTCCAGCGCCAGCAGGCAGCGCAGCGCGGGCGGCGGCAGGCGCTCGCCGCGGCGCTTCACCAGCTGGTTGATGAGCCGCACGATCTGGGTACAAACACCAGCCCTTCTTCAACGTCCCACTGCTGGGAGTATGGCCTGATCCTTCTAGCATTAAAGAGAGGCCTCCCTTTAATGCTAGAAGGATCAGACCATAGTGCACCACGTTGACCTAATGCAAGTCGACAGACTTCTCTTGTCTTTTGAAAACCCACTAGAATCTCTCAAACTGTAGATTTCTTCACAATTCTCCGTTAAGACAAGTGATTTGAACTTGCTTCACCCAGTTTCTCAATTCAATTCAATTCAATCTTTTGGTTTGTTGGCTTCAATGCGTGCCAGTTGAGCACAAATTATTTCGCCAATGTCACGTTGAATGGAGGAGTCACATTCGAGATTGGCCAGTGAAATTTTAAGATATTCCACAAAAAGACTGGATTCACAGTATTAAAAAGTAGGATTTTATTTTTACAATATTACCTCCACCTAAAAATATATAAACGGCACAAGGGTTAAATAATTTATACAAAAAAAAAAACACAAACATGTTAGAGAACTACTACAACTACTTCACTATTTACTACTATCAAAGCTTAATTTTATTATATTTAACATATTTACATAAAAATGTACAAAGGGGACTAAACACAAACATCAACAGACATTGAACATTAAGGGGACGGGGGACCTCGACAGGAAGAGCATCATAAAGGGGACGAAGGAGTTTGGGGCAATTGAAGAGGATGTGGGAAGCTGAGCCTTCATCCAGACCACACTCGCATAATGAGTGGTCCCTTACAATGATCTTAGCCAGATGAACAGGAGTACTTGCGTGTCCAAAGCGAAGGCGACTAATAGAAGTAATAACCCACCGTTCAGTATGTTTCTGATGAAAAAACCAAGGACGCTTAGGAATCTCCGCCTGGAGAGAAGCATAATGCTTTCCCTTAAAAGATTTTGATGAATTCCAGTAGCTGAACCATGAGTTGTCTAGATGAGTTTTAGCAAGTGATAATACATCTTGAGCAGAGTTACTAAAGTGTTCAAGAGAGCCACACTGAGTAGCCACTTTAGCGCAAGAGTCAGCAGACTCATTACCAATAATACCAGAATGACCTGGGATCCAAACTAATTGAACATTAAGATGCTTATTGAGGCATGAGAGTAAAGCTTCGCGGATCTTTAATATAATGGAATACCTTGTTTTGCTACGAAATGGGTTTTCTTTAATAGCCAGTAAACAACTTAAGGAGTCACTAAAAATGACCGCCTGGTTTATGTTATGCGAGTGAACGAACAAGATTGCTTCCAATATGGCTACAGCCTCGCCTGTGAATACCGACGATTGAGGAGGGCATTTGAATTGCAGACTTATATTAAATTTAGGAATCCAGCACGCTGAACCAGCACAGCCATCTTTAGACAACTTAGAGGCGTCTGTATATATATGGACGTGGTTCCACCCAGTTTCTCTAAATAGCTTTTTACCACTGTGCTGCCACTGCCTAAACTTAATAATAATCTCGAGACTAAATTAGTCGTAGATTAAAGCTAGACACTCTGATAGCATAATTTTCTGTTTATGCTACTCTTCTATTATACTATTTTTTATTTTGCCATATGAATAATTTGCTTTACAAACTCTATATCTAACAATGCAACTTTTCAACAATAACAAAATTTAAAAAATCAATTTAAGCAACTACTATCTTTTAATCACTAATTCACTTTTTTTTGACTGACATGTCACAACATTTAAAGTATTATCAGACTTACAGTGAGTGTAATCTCGCCCTTGCTGTCCTCCTTGAACAGCTGCTCGCAGCAGGCCGCCACCTCGTCCCTGGCCGCTGGCAGCTTGCAGCCGAGGAGAGGCACCACGCTCTGCGCTATGTTGGTGGCGTAGTTGAAGTTAGGGCGCGCGGCCAGCATGCTGCACATGCTGCGCAGCGAGACCAGTGCTAGGCTCAGCTGAGACTCATCGGGCTTTCTGGAATAACATGTTATTAAACTTTATATAAGCGAAACACTCACTCATCACGACATATCGAAAACCGCTTGACATATAAATATGTAACAGTGAGGTAGTTTATAGTTAGTAGAAGTCTGCTAAGCATTAGGCCGGATTAAGGAGGTCTAAGGGCTCTCGCAATCTTGTAAGTCCTTCATTTTTCGTGTTACAAACTTTAAATTTGGCAGGAAGCATCTAGGGATGAATCTGAGCAAAGCAAGTGTGAATTGCAAGTTGTATTTGGTTGCTTGGGCAGCTTGGTGTTGATGCCACATAATAAAAAAATGACAACCAAACTTGATTAAGGTGGTGACTATGGCATGATCCCATAGCAGACCACATTCAAGTCTTTAATTTTTTTTATTGATATCTGCAATCAGTCGCCAAACTATAAGCAGATAGGTTGATAAAAGGACCTTTTTAAAATTCTTTCTTTAAAACAATCAAGAACGAGAGATAACCAAATTATAATAAATAGAAGAAAATTTATAAAGGTCAATAGTCATTTGAAGTCCAAACTAAAAGATGTTAGATAGTTCATAAAATAAAAATTTGTACTAACATAATAACATACCGATTATCACCTTTCTTTCCCCTAAGAACATTTGTAGCCTTTTCTAGCCTCTGTAAATACCTCTTGTAGAACTCTAATAATTCTTTTTCATACTTATACAAAGCTAATGTGTCCTTTTTTACTGAAATAAAAAAATACAATAATTTAATGTACATACCTAGTATGTAAGAAACATAACCTATTTCCAAAAGAATAATAAAAACTGATTTTGTATCCGCTGGGTGCGTAAGGCATGGTGGGGGAAACAAAAGTGATGTCAGCGCCCGCTGCGGACCAAAACAGAACTACGAGTGGCTCTTTATTATTTATAACCATAAAAATAACACGTGTGTCAGTTAAATTAAATAAATAAAATAAAATGGGTCATCAGTTGTTGTGTAGTCGATTGCAAAAATACTAGTAGAAATAGTACATAATTGTAAATTTTATAAGTTTCTGGTTGCCAGACAATGAAGTGATGGTTTGCTTATTAGATATAAAATAATTGGGAATTTAATTGTTTTTATGATCGAACAATCACCAATAGTCGTCGAACAAACGATAATTGATCAAAATTAATTAATCTGAGCGATAAAAATAAAGATATCTAGTAAAGGGGTCCAACTTAAGGGTGAAAATTTAGGGTAGGCACTGTCTGTAACAAGTATATAAACCTATGAGACGTCAAATACCTTAGTCTCTCCCGTGACCATTATTGCTGTAAAGCATTCGAAACGTCGGGAACTAAAAATCAAAATAAATCCGCGACAAAATCCGAAAAGGTAGTTTCATTTATAATGGTGAAAATTTGTTTAATTAATTATAAATAAATAAAAGAGGTTCAAACAATTTCTACATTCGAACATTAACGAACAAACGACGAACAAATAATTAAAAATAAAAAAAATCCGTAAATCAAAAAAAGTTGGGCCAACCTAATTCACTTATTGAGACTTGTTTTAGTTGTTGTATTTATTTTACTTACTGTTTTCAGCTGACCCACGGAAAAAATTAATTTAATGTACACTCTGTGTAATATATCACATTTAACATTGAAAAAAAATTTTTTTCAAGTTTATTTTATTTTTTCAATAGCTATTTGGCATACAATACATGTATATTTTCTCAAAAGAGCCACCGTGAGTTGTATCGTTAGATGGCGCTAGAGTCACGCACCCAGTGGATACAGCTTAAGCTTTTAGCTTAAAATTTGTCAAATCTATTTACTTTAATACATAATTATATAATTTAACCAATTATATTTGAACTAAGAACTTAATTTTATTTTTGTATTTCTTATTTGTCTATTAAAATAGACAAGTACTTGAACAGAACTTACATTTGATATCTGTATAGTCTTGATGTCTTATTTTGTAGTCTGGTATTATATCCCGGAACACCTCTGCAGCAGATATTGTGGCCAGTTTTCTCACTGACATAAGATTTAGTGTGCCATCCTTAAGCTTTTCTTCCATGAGGTACAATATTGGAAATAGATTCTTTAGCTAAAAAAATAGTTAAGTTTGAAAATGTTTAAGTTTTTGTCATCAAAGTTTTAAAGTATTCTTTTATAAAATAAATTAAAATTAATTGCTTTTTATTTCTGTTCATAAAGTACAAGAATATACCTTTTTCTCAGGACTTTCTAATAATGAAGAACATAGTGCACCAATTCTAAGCTTCTCATGTCTTAACCTGTCTCGCCTTGCAGCTAACAACTCCACAGTAGTAACTTCATTATTATCTGGCTTTGGTTGATCAAGGTCTGCATTATCCTCTACATCAGATTCATCAGACTTTATACATTCTTCATTTTTTCCATTTTCTTCAACTTGACTGTAATCTTCTTTTTCTGACTCAGATTCTACAAAATGAAATTGTCTAGTTAAATTTTACAACTACAAGTATTTTCTATGAATAGTTACTTGTTATGATTTAATAAGCTTACCTTCACACTCTTCAACTCTTTCAAATACTCCATCTTTTGTCTTAATAGGAAGCAAAGGTCTTAGTTTTTTAGTTGGTCTTTCTGCTAACTCCTGTTCATATTTTTCTTCCATATCACTATTCTCTGTATCACTATCAGAATTGCTGTCACTGGTAGTAACTAAGTTCTTTTGTTTAACAGGTTTAGGTGCTTTCTCTTTTCTTTTGCGTTTTGATCCTTGTCTTTAAAATAACAAAATGAAAAATTTCAGTGAATCTATCATTTCTACTTTTTAGAAGTGAAGTAACAATTTAAAATTATTTGTCATGAAAAACACCATGTCTTCTTGGTTGTACACAGCCAAGATCTAATATGTGCAGGTGTTAAGAGACTATTGATTGGTATACAGATATAAAACAGACAAAGTTAGCAATGGTCAAAATTAGCAAAGATAACTTACTTTATTTCTTCTTCTGGTACATTTGATAACAATTGTGGTTGTTTCGCGAGTCTTTTAGCTATATATTGTTGTTCTTCTTCATCCAACATATCAGCCCATTCATTACTGGAAGATTCGCTTTCACTACTGTATTCAGGTTGCGTTTGAATTGGTTGCTTATGCTTTTGTATTTTTTGCCTATGGCGTTGAAGCTTTAATTTCCCTTGTTTTTTCATTTTATTAGTAGTTTGATTATTTCTTTTAATCTTACTAATCTTAGGTTTACCTTTTTTCTGTAAATAAAACGTGTAAAGAGGTTAGGAATAAATACATTATTACTTTAATGGAAAGGTAACTGTATAAGTAACTTACCGCCATTTTTACTTATTTAAAAATAATAACTCAGTAAGAATTATCTACTAATTTAAATATAAACTTTCAGAAAACCAACGTGGGTTTGTTTAGAACTCAGGAATATTGACACACTTGACAGTTTGACAATTGAGTAATGAGTATTGACATTTGACACTGACATAGGTAATTTAATTTTTATGACAAATGAGTTACCAACGTTCCGTTGATTAAAATGTAAATACATTCTAAATAATATACATTACAAAACTTTTTATATTAAGCTACGAGCTAAGAAGATAATTGTTTTCAAAATACAATTATATTTAAGATGTACATTACAGTTATTATATTATTGCTTTAAACGTAACCAATTACTTTTATTAAGATAGTACATTTTTAAATTAATGATGCGTAAAACGTAAAAAACAAGTTTTGTTGTGGCTATATGCCGTTTTTGAACGTACTCAAACTTTCTAAACGTCAATTCAGTTATAAGACCTCGAAACTTTCTTGAGCTTTGAAATTCTTGTTTTTCTAGTTTTCTTTATTCATTGAATAATTGTTTGACACACCTATCTAAATTATTTATTTCATGATTTATTTTTGTCAATTTGTGTGGAACTCGGCTCGTGTTATTATGTGAATCAAAATATTAATTAAAAAAAGTTTTATGCGATGGTGCCTCAACAGCAAAGACGGAGACGGCGTAGAGCTGTTTTATCGCGAACTGCTGAGCGACGAGTCGTAGTTGTAAGAGGTCCTGGTGGTTTTGGATTCACTATCGCGGGCCAAAGACCCTGTGTTGTGTCTGCAGTGGCAGCTGGTGGACCGGCCGAGAGAGCTGGCCTGCGAGCTGGCGATGCTTTGCTTGCCGTTGACGGGGCTAGTGTTGCTCGAGCACCACATGCATCAGTGGCTCGTCTTGTTGCTGCTGCACCAGGGCCTATTGCTCTGAGCGTGGCTCCTAGAGAATCACCTCCTACTGATACTGAAGATACAGAGCCTGAAGAAAGAGCCAGAACCAGACGGAGGTACCCTCCACCTCGGCGCAGACCACAACCAGCTATGTTACATCATCCAGGTAATCAAATTATAGTTATTTTAATTTTTTATTATTACTTTATTTCTTTACAGTTAACTGTTTACAAGTGTCTATGTTTAATACTATTTGAGTAAAGAAATGAGTGGGGTAGACTTAGATTCAATTTTATGTTAAATTTTTAGTGAAGTAATTTTTACATAGTATATGTTTTATAAGTTGATTTGCACCATCTGAATACTTTCATCTTTTAAACTACTCAGCGGATTTATGTGGTTATCATCAATAGACAGAATGATTCAATAGGAAGGTTTCTTGTTACATGTATATTATAGTACAAAAAAGCTAAGAAAATTGATTTTGATATTATTGTACTGAAAAATCTATACTAATTATTAATAATATTTAAACATGTCTGGGGTAATTCTATATTATTAACATTTTAATTATTCATTCAAAATCTTCTACATGTTAACTATTGTAAAACCAGGTGAAACTTTTCTCATTCAACTTTGTTAAACAAAGATTTTAAGGTCATGTAATGTTTGCAGATTTGCTATTGTGCATATGGAAATTTATGTAAGTGCATTTAACACTATTTGAGCACAGTGTTGTGATACTGCACCAATTTTTATTTTTATTTTATTTGCATATTATATTTTTAATCATGCTGATTTTTATGATAGAAATCTTTAAACAAATGTGTTGTTAGCTGTAATGTAATTATTTAATATTTGTTTTTTTGTTGTGCTTGCCTATAATTGTAATATATTTGTCATTCTATCTATAGTTAGTTAATTAAAAAATAATAAAATTATTTCAGGTTGTCATGCCGCTCCAAGTACATCAGGTGTAAATGAAATCTTGCAGAATTTAACTCGAGCTCAACTAACACCTAATCACATAGCCAGGTTAGAGTGCAGAGCAGTAGTTGGCTATTTAGGAACAATAGAAACCCCTCAAGCATCTCCAAATGCTGCTCCGGGAAATGTGCGAACTGCTGTACGTAAATTGAGACAAGAGAGGCGCACAGCTGCTCCTGTTCTACTTTCTGTTCTTCCTAATGTTCTTCTCTTACGACGTCCCAATGGACAAGTTCTAGCCCAATATCAAAGAGAGAGGATTGTTTATGCAGGTTGTGGTTCAGAGGCTGACAGACGGTTTTTTGGGCTGGTCACAGCAGCTGAAGTTACCGACTTAGAAGCTGAAGCGTCACATAGCTGCCATGTGTTTGCTGTAGACCCTCGAATGGCGGAACATGATGCTCATATCACACGAGCAAGAGAGTTTCAAATATCGTGTACAAGAGATCCGGTAGCTGAAAGATGCTTAGAATTTCCGCCATCTGCAGAGTACGTGGTGGGTGTTATCCGTGGCATGTATTCTTTACCATCTGACGATTGTACTAGTCCTTCCATACAGCAATTATCAAAATTGGCAGTGAAAGGAGACAGTCCAGCTCTAGGTAATTTTTCGAGAAATAACCGACCGGTTTTTAGAGTTCCGCGTGACAGAAGACCGTGTAGGCACGAAGAAGTGAGAATTGAACCCGAATTTGTTGCGAACTCTCCCCAACCGAGCAACCACAGTGAAATAACCACTACGTCCAGTAACAGTGACTCTGGCATTGGCTTTCATAACGATTGCAGGAACATTGCAGATAGAATTCTTGTTGTTGACTTCGCTGGACAGCAAGCAGCGCCCAATAGATTCCGACAGGAGGTTCCGCGACGGCCTATCGGCTTAGTCGGGTGTAGCAGTTTCGAAACGGAAGGCTCGTTTCTATCAAATACTACTCCAGTCGTTGATGGATTTGCCGGTCAAGGAAGACCTCTCAACATGGACGATGTAATTCTTAACGCGAATGATTTACCACGACCCGTAAATCTCAGGAGTGACGAAGACAGTTACAATTACAACAATATATACGGCAATCTTCCTTCCAGTTCGAGGAGTTTCAACGGCGCGGTGTACGACCAAGTGTATACAGAGAATGAGGGTCACTACGAGTACATTCCTACTCAGGTAGAGGTAGATGATGTAGATAGAGTGGCAGAGACGTTTAATTCTGTAGAAATATACGAAGAGAGACAGCGTCGTGTCGACTATCAGTCAAATGAATCTGTAGAAAATGTGACAGTTATCTCTGGTACAAGTAAAGCTAGTGTAGATTCAGTGTCAGTATATTCGACAAGAAGTCACGAGGAAGCGAGGCCGTCGAGAAGGAAACATTTACAGGCATCGCTGGATGATATGCTGGTGTTGGGGTTTCGCGACCCTCCACCGCCGGAGGATAAGGATGACGAGAAATTCGTTCACCCTTCTACTATAAAATGCAAGGTTAGTTCCTTACAAATTAATATTTATGTATAAGGTTGAAAGTTTTCTTCTGACGTAGATAATTCACCACTTTTCTTCAATAATGAGAAATTTTATAATTATTAATAAATTATTAAGAAGTATAGTCTTTTCGGGACTTTCAAAACTTTGTATTGACTAAAGCATATTGTAGCAATATTTTTCCGATTTAAAATAAATAATATCTATTGGCAGGTTCGAAAATCCAAACCTCTGAACATAATCTCGAAAACGAAGTACATCCTGACTGGTAAAAGTGAGAAAGAGAAGAAGGAGAGAGAAAATAACGTGGAGAGACGGAGAGCGCTAAGTGCGAGCGCGGGGGACGTGTCCGGCGCGGGGGAGCGGGGGGAGGACGCGCTGCCCGCCGCCGCCAGCGAGCCCGACCTCAGGGACTCACAGGTAAGTCGACAGTTAGTTTACTTTTGAGTTTTAGTTACACTGTGTTTTTTTACTATAACATGAAATACTTGTAGAGAAATGGAATTTTAATTTCAAAGCACCAATGTGCTTTAACATCTGATGAATTTTATGAAGTAGCGATCTTTCATACAAACTATGGTCTTACTCTCTTATTATAAAAGCATTTTTTGTTTAATATCTTATATGCTTCGCGACCCATCGGTTTAAACTGTACGGCTTAAACTGTACTAATCGGATAGGCCAAACACCCCCCAGACGCACTATGAGCATAAATGGAAGTGATAATGAACCGATTGGTCTAGCTGTTACAAAATGTATCGACGTAATCTCCTGAATATCATGTATATAAAATTAAGACTGTGACCTACATAAACTATAAGTAACGTTACATTGTTTTCTGGTATAAGTTAGCGTAGACGGAAAGTGTCTAGCAGTACCTACTAATTATAATATTTTAACGATATTCTGTAACATAAGTAAAAATCAGCACCGTAGCTTCATGAAAAGTGAACACTATTTTGACTAAACTTAAGCACCGGGTACCTCTTAACCGGGCGTCGCGTCGGCGGAAACTAGCGGGTATGCACACTGTCATAGACTATACATAAACTAGGTACTTAATGCCATATATTTGGTTAGTGAGAATTGAGAAAATAAGGGTTAATGAGAAAATAAGAAAAGTCTGGCGGGTCTGGGATCTCGGACGAAGAGTGTTGCTTAATAAATAACTAAAAAAGTGATAATTTATAATAATTATGTAGTTTCTTTTTCGTACGAATCGAATTTTTAAACAGTGACTTCTAAAATGCTGAATAATAAATATCTGTATTAACTATCGATATTTATTTAAATATTAGTGAAATTAAAATTTGCATTTCTAATATTCGTAAAAGTTAAACGTATGAAATCATCGATTGTTACGTTATGTCGTAAATATCTTTGATGCAATCAGACGTGCTTCAAAAAATCAATGCAATAAACAGTTTATGCAAAGATGCAAACAAATGAACATAGCAATTCCACCCGTGTGTATATTTTTTTATTTATATTGACTACGTAAAATTATCATTTTTTATGTGGTTTTCCTGTGTACCTATAGGAATTTTGACACATTGTATTGTTTACAAACTACTTATACTCACCCACTCGTATCTCGTAGGCACGTTTAGGTCGTGGTTGTGTGAGCGATCCTATTTAAATGTTTTATTAGGTATTTGCATGGAAAAAATAAAATAAATAAATATGTTACGTAATGATGTCCTATTAGTTAGAGGTATAACAAAATAATTGTAAAAAATAGAACTATGCATATATTATTATGTATGCATAGGATGCAGCTGGTAAGTTTTTGTTGTCATCCGGATATTTACAAGCGGAAAAAGTGGCAGCCATTAGTCATGTCAAATATAAGCTCAAAATAGTTTGATAAATAACATGTATAAATTTCAGAAGTCGTATAATACTTTAAAAATTAATCTAACTTTCCTGTCCCACATTAGAGACCCAATACCAACCGTGGCTGGGCTTAGCTAGTACCCATGGTATACCTGGGCAAAATTTCAGGTATCGTAAAATACGAGTATGTGTTCAACACACACACATTGTGTTGTCATATTTAAGCTGGCTCTCTAGATAATCAGTTGTACGTCAATTTGCATTGTATATAACTTACGATACGTTTTAACGATTAGTATAGATTTTTCATAAATAAAATATTTTCCCGCAAAAAAAATTCCTATATTATGTTGACCTGACAACTAGCCACCATCAAACTCAATTTCATCAAATCCTGTCCAGTGGTTCTCTCATGATGCGTTCACAGACGGACAGACAGACAGGCAGTCAAAGAAACAAAATTTCTAGAAACTATAGATTCGGCCTCTGTATTGATAAAAATGACTTAACAAATTATTGGATTTTCCAAATGGCAACTAATACTAAATGTGCAGACTCACTCTATAATGAGAGTGAACGCTAACTGGTTAAAGTTAATAAATAATAATCAAACAAAATAAACGGTTACGGTATCATCATCATCATCAGCCCTTTTTAACGTCCCACTGCTGGGCACGGGCCTCCCTCAGTAAGAGGGGGATCAGGCCATAGTCCACCGCGCTGGCCCAGTGCGTGTTGGCGGACTTCACATGTCTTACGAAAACTTGCTAGGTTTTCTCAGACATGCAGGTTTCCTCACGATGTTTTCCTTCACCGTAAGACTAGTGGTACTCAGGATAGAAATGATTCGCACATGAAAATATCAGAGGTGCGAGACCCGGATTTGAACCCGCATCACTCGGTTATACAAGCGACGCGTTACCGCTGGGCTACCACTGCCTACGGTTACGGTAACTACTACCACTGGTTACAGTATAATTATTATTAATCCTATTTTAATTTCAGATACATGCTTAATTAGTAAATTAATGACAACTAAAAACTATTATGTACCTACATATTATGGCTATTTGTGAATGAATGACGTATGTATCTAGTATCTACGTCAATGGTAATAAAGATTATAGATGGAACATAATATTATTGCAGCGGACTATGTCTATGCTAATACCTATATAAAGCTAAAGTGTTCGTTTGTTCCTTATAAGTATTGAAATGTTTATATACATAATTAAAATGTTTTATATATATATTTGTCAGAGATGAGATATTTTCCTGCAAAAAGGAGTATCCTCTATGTTGACACGGATAACCAGCTATCATCATATCATACCAAATTTCATCAAAAGCTGTCTAGTTGTTTACTCGTAATGCGATCACAGAGAGACGGACAAAAATCCTATAATAGATGCGGCTGTGGATCTAAAAACAAATATAGAAATTGATAATAATGTAAAAAATAAAAATAAAAAAAAATATTCAGTGTACACTTCGACTAAGTTAGAATTTTATTATATTATTTATTTATTTATTTATTTATTTATTTATTTATTTATTTATTTATTTATTTATTGAACTACCAACAAAAGTTACAATATTACAATACTTAAAACTAGGTTACATATGTTTTATCACGATAATTGTACTTTTAATTACAGGTAGTTACAACTTGCTGCTTTTACAGGCTATCACATTAGTATTAATAGTATAACAATTTAGGTTTAATTTATTTTATTATATAATTAATAAATAACAATTTCAAATTAAAATAATAACATTTTATAACAAATATAATTAATAATGAATAATTAAAATGGTTAATAATCTGTGATATTATATTATATTTCATAAAAAAATTAAAATTAAAACAAGACATAGCAAATTAATCAAAAAGAAAAAAGGCATGCAATCTGATTAGTACAATATTAAAGGAAAAGAAAAATACATTAAAATTGAATTTACTCAAGATAGCAATTAATTTTGTTTTTAAAGGCGTTAAATGTGTCATGCAAAATGTCTATCCCGCTATTTTCTGATGTAATGCTATTATAGGTTCTAGCTATTCGGTTAAGTGGCGCATTTTTACCCAAGTTAGTTCTATGTTTATTAATTCGAAAGAGGGGAATTTGCTTTCTAGAAGTTCTCACGGGTACAGTAAAATTTATTTTCGACAGTAAAATCGGGCAGTCAATTCTATTATTTAGTAACTTGGATAGAAACGTTAGATCTAGCAGCTTCCTTCTTGCGTTTAGAGACAGCTGATGAATATGCTTTAGCTTGCTTTCATATCCTGTGCAGCAATTAGGAAACCTGAACCGATATGTTAAGATGTTTAATAACTTTTTTTGTATACGTTCAATTCTATCGATATGGACATTGTATTGAGGCGACCAAACAACAGAGCAATATTCTAATTTGCTTCGAACAAAACAATTAAAAAGCAATATTATAGTAGAGATTTTATGGAATTCTTTTGCATTTCTGAGAACAAACCCTAATGATTTATAAGCTACTTTTGAGATATAATCTATATGTGAAGTAAATTGCAATTTAGAATCCAAGTATACCCCCAAGTCGCAGACAACATCTACTTTGGCTATAGTCACACCCGATATTTTATATTCGAAATTGATCTTTTTCTTTTTACGTGTAAACTGGATGTAATTACATTTTTTCGCATTTAGGTTCATTTTATGAGTCTTACACCAGTTATATAGTTCATCTAAGTCTTTTGTAAATTTATCGCATCATTATAAGTTTGGATTCTTCGAATCAATTTTAGATCATCGGCATACATAAATATTTTTGAGTACTTGAAAATGTTTGTTATGTTATTTATAAAGATGTTAAAGAATATAGGTCCTAAAATTGATCCTTGTGGTACACCAGAATGTGCAATAAATGAAACCGACTGAAATCCATCGATTACAACAGTAGACGATCTAAAACGTAAATAAGACTCACACCAGCATATTAAGGCATCGGTCACGTTAAAAGACTTTAATCGTTCAATTAATATGGTATGGTTAACTTTGTCGAAAGCCTTCGAGAAATCTGTGTAAATAGCGTCTATTTGATCTCCTCCGTCGATACCTTCTGTGATTTCACTTATATAGGATATAAGATTAGTGTTAGAAGATCTTCCTGACATAAAACCATGTTGATCCTGACTTAAATTATGTCTCACCATAATAAGCAAATGTTGATGTACAAGACTCTCAAAGACCTTCGACGCAGTTGACAAAATAGAAATGGGACGATAATTCTCTATAGATTCTGCATTTCCACCCTTTAATACTGGAACTATTCTTGCTTCCTTCCATTTAACCGGAAACACTCCTGTTCTCAGAGAATTATGTATGGGTTATACAAAAATAATCTACCCGAACAGAACAGGGAGCAAAAACAAGTGAATTAATAATAATATAAATCCGATTCTATTTTTAAACGGATGATAATCTCAAAGTAACCGGCGGAAGTAGTTACGAACTAGACACATACCGCGTTTAAGTGGCGATGACAAATTGACAGTCGCATCGGGACCGCCCATTTTCACTTATGGCTTAATTAATTTAATTACTACTTATTGACTGCATCGTCGCTTTAGATTTCGAGCTATTGATAAATGTTTGATACGTATTTGTGTTGTGGGAAAGCTTCGATGTATTATTTAGCTATAATAGCCTTTGATCTTCGTAGTCAATTTTGCTGTAGTTTATTTGAATTTTAGAAAGGTAAAATTTTATTTTTAAATAAGTTATTAACATTACAATTGTTTGGAATTCCCCTCCTTTTTGGCTTCTTTTTGGTACGATGGGAATCATAGTATTTATTATAATTCTCCACGCTGGCTAAGCGCAGGTCGGCGGCTACAAAGTACTCAATACTCACGTCTTTCTATTAAAACAAACTTGTTTTTCTACAAAAACTTGCTAGGTTCTCTCAGACGGGCAAGTTTCTTAGCCATGTTTTCGTAGCAAGAAGTAATCATTATTGAAATGATGCCCCTGAACGAGACCCGGGATTTGAACGCAAGCGAATGCGCTTCTACTGGACTACCACCGTCTATTACCTACTTATAATCTACGAAATAATCCCAACGTGCGTACTCGATATTCATACATGAGCACGTGCTGCATGGATATTTGTTATCGAGTATCGACTCGCTATCGTGGTGTATCTCTATCAATTCATATCGCGCGGTCAACATTTCTAAATATAGCTCTTTTGTTTAATATGGGCTTTGTTTTGTTTGCCGCGGCGAGAATAATATACTACAATGAGTATTTCAAAATTCTATATATAGTAGCGTAACCTTGCTTCGCTCAGGTTCCTCCTTAGGTGCCTTTTGTATTTATAACATTGTATTCAGCCCTTTTTAACGCCCCCCTGCTGGGCAAGGCAACCCCTTCAATACAAGGGGGATCCGGCCATAGGCCACCACGTTGGCCTAGTGCGTGGTTACGGACTTCACGTCTTTCTTACTTGCTAGGGTCTTTCAGACATGCAGGTTTCCTCACGATATTTTCCTTCAGCGTAAGATAAGTGGTTGTCAAGTTAAAAATGACTCGTACATGAAAATATCTGAGGTTTCGCTGCTACATGCATACATCCCTGGATGCATACGGTCTATATATTTTACACCAAGTCATAGTAGGATATCTGTGTATTAAATTTCACGTAAATCCATACACGCATACAAACTTTCGCATTTAATTTAATAACAGCATTCATGTTAGTGACAAATTAGCTGTAGTAGTTCCTGCGCAATCATCTAAGGTTAGACTACAATTACTTTTTATTGCAATTGTTTAGAAATAAGGCCGACTCATGATTGACAAGAAAATCGTGATCGTGACTGCTGATGCCACTGTGGCCATCGCTTTCTATGAATTTGAAGCGTTTAATATTCAAGTTGAACAGTTGGAAGCTCATAAAAAGGTGAATTATATTTATGTGCGTAGCTAGTAACTAAAAAATTTGATAAGGAACTTTTGTTTAATATATTATTTGCTCGTTGCTCCGCTTTTAAGGTAGATGCATCAATAAAATTGATATAGCCATCAATTTTAATCTATCTCTACCTACTATTTATAAAGCTGAAGAGTTTGTTTGTTTGGTTGAACGCGCTAATCTCAGGAACTACTGGTTCGATTTGAAAAATTCTTTTTATGTTGGATAGTCCGTTTATCGAGGAACGCTATATATACATCTCGCTACGATCAATAGGAGCGAAGCGCCAATGAAAAAATTTGCAAAAACGGGAGAAAAATATTCCTTTTGAGAGCTTCCGTTGCGTGCGCTGCGTGAACGGCTAAAGTTATGGAATAATCATGTATGACAGAATTGTTTCCCTTTAAAAGTACTTAAAAAAGTCCGCGGTAGCATTATAGGTATGTCTATCTTTTAAGGTTGACTCGCTGTAACCTTTTTTTTGTAATCAAATTTGTTTAAAGATAATGCATTATTTGCGAAGGTGTTAAATAAATATGATATTAATCCTTATATCTTATATATTTAAACGAGCAATTCTTGTATATATATGTATATATATATTCTGAATCTCGGAAACGGCTCCAACGATTTTCATAAAATTTTGTATACAGGGGACTTCGGGGGCGATAAATATATCTAGCTAGGATTCATTTTCAGAAAATGTTGTTTTATTCGTGTTTTCAATAATCAACTTTATCGATATTCAACTTAAACATAAACTTATATTTTTTTTATTGAAAGAAAATAACAAAATGTGGCGTTTGGGTAGCCCAATATTGCCACTTAAACAGAAAAATATGACTCTTCCCGACATCTATTGGCGAATAATAATAACATTTTTTTTAAAAATACCGAGCCGTCCAGGTACCTACTTAATCCTTATCCAAATAAATAAGTTATACGGGAATTGCTAGTATTTATATAACCTGTTGTTATATTTAACGAGTGTCATTATGTTGTTATGTTATTACTTATTACCTAATGTTACGTACATAGGTAATGCTTCTTATGTAATTGTATTATGTATCTATTTTTATTGCTGATTTCTTTAAACTGCATTGTTGTACGATATACCTATTTGCGACGATGGTGCAGTTATGGTTAATTCGATTGACAGACTGTTGTGTTCTGTAAGTCGTAGATCCGATATAGGCAACTTTAACGTTATTTCAAATATGTATTTATTACTTTTTAAAGTAAAACTCTTTAGTTCCGATTTTGAAATCACTTAAAAGTATTTTTTATATAATTTTAACTTTGATGCTCTTACCTTTTGTTTAATTTACTGAACTTTTTTTTAAATAAAACAAAATTGTATTTCAGAATTGAATACAACTAAATTGACTTACTTCTTAGTCGGTTTAAATTAAGTGTGGTGTTGAGAGGAATTTTTCGTATGCAGATCTCTATGCTAAATGCTAAACCTTTCTCTAAAAAAATAATATCTATTTTAAGTAAATATGTTAATAATATGTTGGGACATTATTACAACAGCGCCATCTAGTTCCGCACTAAGCTACTTAACGTGCTTGTGTTGCGGATACCAGATAGTTGATATACTACATATATAAATTTTAAATACATACATATTATAAATATAAACACCCATGACTGGAGTACAAACATTCGTGATTAGCAAATGAATGCCCCCAGCGGGACTCGAACCCGCGACCGCTGGCGCAGAAAGTAGGGTCACTACCAACTGAGCCAAACGAGTCGTCTTAATTAAATAGAACTATCTTTTCTGAGAGAGTCTATCAGACTGGTGATTTCTGCCATTACAATATTTGCTGTAAACCATCAGAAACTTGGGAAACCGAAAACCAATTTAATTCTTGTCGGATTTTCTAGTTGTACCCTTGAGATTTGTACTGCCATAATGCTCTTGAAATGTGTGAAAATTATGATAATACAGATACACTTAGAACTTAATCGAACACGAAGGAAAACACGCTCCGTATTTATAAATAGCATATCCATGTGATACAATCAGAACATAATAAAAATAACAACGTATATATGGATATATATAATGAGTCCGCCAACACGCACTTGGCCAGCGCGGTGGACTATGGCCTGATCCCCTTCGTACTGAGGGAGGCCCGTGCCCAGCAGTGGGACGTTAAAAAGGGCTGATGATGATATGGATATATTTTATGAAAGTATATGATAGTGGCTCTTGTTACTAGCCGCGATATATATACTGTATCGCTTTATGGTAAGTGAATAATCCCATATAATAATTAAACAATAATTAAGCGATGCTTCGAGATTGCCTGGTAGATAGAATCCGACATTCGTCAAAGGTCTAAATTCGCTGACATCACGCTCAGAATTGGCACGCTGAAGTGGAAGTGAGCTGGTCATGTCTCCAGGCGTATTGATGGCCGATGGAGCCGACACTGTTAGAGTAGAGACCGCGCTTAGGCAAACGTGTAGAACGCCCTGCTGTAAGGTGGACCGACGATTTGAAAAGGGAAAAAGGTGGCAGATACCGGATAGGCGAAGGCTGCCCAAAATCGAGATGGTTGGCGTTCGATGGGAGGCTTTCGTCCAGCAGTGGACGGGCGTGTTATGAATTAGGACGTGTTCAAAAGTTTTACAGCATATTTCATACAGTATAAATAGTATTAGAGAAGAAAACTACTGTTTGCAATATGCTACCATCATCAACCAGACCAGAGTCATATCAGAATCTTCCTCCACTGACAGATATAACAAAAAGACAAACACACAAACAAAAAAATCTGAAAAATCTTTATTAATGAATTTTAATATACCTGATATGCCTAATAATAATTATAATAATTATTTTAATATGTACTGTAGGTTTCCATAATTAAGATGTTTTTACCATCTCAAATATTTTGACGCTTGCCCTTGCGAAACCGCCTAGAAAATAGAATAAAGGTGGAAGCTACGATGTGTCATGACTCATGTCGTGCTTGTTATTTCAAAATAGGATTGTTTTTGTTTTCATCGTAGTAGATGTTTACTATCTATATTATATACGTAACAAAGCTGAAGTACTATTAGGGAATTATACGTAAAAGTTCTAAGCTTACGCATAATACGTACAGCTTTAAATTTTCTTTAATCACTAAATTAATCAAAAGATATATTATATATTGCTAATTGCTATATAATATTTTGTAATTAAACAAAAATTTAAAGTACAATACTTTAATTTTGTTAAAAAAAAACACAATTAACGACTCACCTTCGCTTCTTTCAGATTCGTCTTGAGAAAGTTCAAAGAGAAACAAAAACAAATCTATCTCAATCTAGGTATGCCGTGTATTTTCGTGGGAAAGTGGGGAAAAAGTATATTTTTATAGGATAATAAGCTCATGTGCTATATCAGACTATCTATCTCTGCCAAATGTCATCTAAACCCGTTCAGTCATTCTAAAGGCGTGAATGAGTAACAAACATCAATTCAAACACAATTATAATATTATCAAGAAGTTAATTATTAAATGGGGTCAAAATTCATACATGTTTGTACTTCAGTCATAGCTTTTTATATTTACAATATGCATGTATTTGAACTTGTATAATATGTATATGTAGTGTAAAAGCTATCTAGTATCTGTAACATAGGCCTCGTAATTTACCATGGAAGTAGATATTGCTGTGTGTCAATATCTTATAATATTTAATTAGCAAGTGCAATGGGGTACTGCGTATAGTAATCCCGTGCGTTTCCCGTGCCTCGGAGAGCACGTAAAGCCGTCGGTCCTGCGCCTTAACTCTCATTGTTCGTGTCGAGTAGTCGTCCCACCGGAATATGAGAGTGATAAGGAATAGAGAGTGCACTTGTGTTTGCACATACACTTGTGCACTATAATATATCCCGCGCCGTTGGCTAGTCTCAATGAGATTGGCCGTCGTGGCCGGAATCGGTCAGGAGGACATCATAGTAAATAATGGACAGAGATGGATATTGTGGTGTATGGATAGAAATTAAAAAAAAATCGTTAACACGTAAATGGCTCAATCAAAATGAGGGCGTGTCGCCAATATATAAAAATAGAATGAACAGTCATAAGACGCCCCAAGCTAGATAAATGCGACGCACTGAACGTATCGAGGTTGCGACCTAAATACAGTGGCGCAGAAACCGCAGATCGTATTGACATATCACCTACATGTATTGACTCGTTTATTGAAGGATCACGCTTGTCTGTTTGACTTTTGCAACACCATGTTATGATTTATGTTGGAAATATATTACTAGTTGACTGAAAATTTAAAATTTTGATTTACAGACGCATTATTGATGATGATTTTACTTTACTTAAAATAATATTTATTTACACCTTTGCCTCTTGCTAATTTAACACAACTTTATTACTAGATCGATATATGTTTGCTTTTTTTTATTCATGATGGCACCCCATGCCTACATACTGATAACGAGCGAAGCTGGTGTAAGTCACTAGTATTTCTTCAAGCTGCAGATTGCCGTTAATAACATTAGTGCTACTAATTAAGTGCTAATATGCCAAAATGTGTTTTGAATTTGCGCGTTTTTATATCTTTGTCCTTTTAAATACTAAAAATAGAAATGTTAGTGATAAACATCTACATATGTGATAATGATAAAAATCTATAAATATAAGGGAGATTAATCATCACGATGTGTTTTTATGCATATATGATAATATAGGTATCACCACATCGGAAACAAAGAATTTAGTGCATGAAGAAAGAAATACATACTAATACTAGCGACTCATCCTGGCTTCGCTCGGGTTCGTTCTTAGGTGCTCCCTGCAAAATAGTTTGTAGCACATAAAACGAAGGACTTTCATACAAACTTGCGAGATCCCTTAGAACTCCTGCCTTTAATACGGCCCTGTCTAAAAATCCATTCTTAGCGGACGTCTACTAACTAGAAACAACCTCACTGCCTTTCGTCTTTAGGGCTCATTTTCATTAGTCGTTAGAGCACGCATTCGGGGTGCGGGAGATTACTGTTCACGCATGCCATAGGGACCGCATGCTGTAATCGTTTTCATTAGTCGATAGGGCTCGCATACGAGGTACGGGAGATTTCTAGTTAAGCATGCGATAGGGCCAGCATGCGTTAACCGTTTTCATTAGTCGATAGGGCCCGCTTGCGGATTGTTTGATATTCTTCATTGCACATTTATTTTGAAAGAGTGGGACTGAGTAGACTTAGGTACCTGCTATGGATCATCTGTTTGTGATTTACTGAAGAAGAAATTATTAACTTCACTGAAGTTAGACAATTGCATTCGTAAACTGAGTCTCCGCACGGCGCACCACGCATGCTTTAAACCAACCGACGAATTTCATTGGTTGTTAGGCCACGCACAGGGAATACCCGCATGCCGTATAACGACCGAGATATAGATAGCCTATTTTCATTAGTCGACAGCCCGAATTCGGGGACTCCCCGCTTGCGGTGTAACGACTGAGTTAACGACTAATGAAAATGAGCCCTTATACGTCAAGCGAATTCGATATTTCGTGATGAGTGAGTGATCTTACGCTTTTATAAATTTAAATTAGATACGAAAGTCACTCTGTCCATCTGTGGAGAATTTTTTATATTTGATTTTTATAATTGTATTTTTTTAGTTCATGTGTATAGAGATGATGGTACCGTAAACATAAAAATTTGGATGAAAGCAAAGATACGAATATGTATAACATTTATGCTTAGTTGCACGTCCCTAAAGAGGCCTGCCTCAAATCATTATACGTATATATTTCACATGGCGCCACCAAGCACATATCGATATGTATCTATTTAGACTGTTATTAACCAATCACGCATACCACATGTTTTTAAATATTTCTTATGAACTGGACTGGAAGGAATGAAATACGCCTAACATTTACTCGTAGATTTATTTCATTAGAGTTACTTCAGTAATGTACTTACAATAGTAATAATCCATTCACGAGGGACGAATTTGTACTTGTGTAAGGACATTTTTGATGTTTTGAGGTCGTTCAATTCCCTTAAAACGGTTAGACTTTCATTCTGTTGAAAAAATATTAAACCACAAGAGCCCTTTTGAAATATTCATCTACATACAGAATATATGTATGTAATATGTATGTATAATGTATGTCTTAAAATAAGTGGACAAATAAAACAATCAAGTCGACATTCAATAAAATACAAAATCTGCTGCGCCAGACGGATTTCAAATAGCTACTTTTCATCGTCTATATGTACACTGACCTAAATGCAGAAGCGCATGCTTATTTTATCATATTATCCATCATGACCTATATTGCATTTTTCTAAGAATATGTACAAAATAAAAACATTCAAGGCTTACTATATCGATAAAGGTCAATAAAAAATATAAATTTTCTCTAACATTCATCATCATTTTTTCCGTTAATAGGCCTCATAGATGTTTGTTGACATTTGAACTTAAAGAATAAAATTAACAACGTGGTATCTATAACTGGTGTTCATAACTGACAATTCGATACAAATATTGTCTTACACTCGCTACTTTTAGGTGCGTCCCAAGGTGCTTCTTATATTTTAATATACAGGCAACATACTCCTGAGTCCTGTCTGGTTATCAAAATCTGCCAGATCGACTCAGTGTGAAAGGATAATGAATACAAACTTTCACAACTTCAATAGTAGTGTGATAAGAAATTTAATGTTACGACGCCAATACTTACGATAGAACAATAAGTCATTATAATATTTATGATTTCGCACCCATTGATATATTGCGGCAATTGTGATAAATTGAAACTCCGAAACTTGGCCATCTTCATTGATAAACTTAACGAGTAACTGTGCTAATTAAATGTCAGTTACCATGTTATAAATTAAGCGGCACTACGAGTAGAATAATTAGTTGTGTGATATAATTATAATCAAGAAAGCAATAATGATTAGGTACTTCTTTATCCGTAACGATTGCCTTTTTAAGGTTCTCTTGAAGTATCTCTTGTAGTCTTTTCTTATATCATGTAAAGTGCTACAAGTTGTTTGTGTTTACGAACCATGTCTTTTGTTTGATTTTGTATGTTGTAGATTATAATTTAGTTCAATAATCACATTGATTGACATTTCCCGCAAGCTCTCGTCCTTCACGGACTTGAAGTAAAACATTTTTTATGGCGTGAGATCAAATGTGCATTAGAATTTACTGTAGTTTTTGTTGTCGTTGTTTTTGCTATATGATAATTGTAATGATGTGTTTCTAGGGTTTTAAGATCCCTAGAATGTGTTTTCTATAAATTTTGGTCTTATACTTGTGAATTGTAGCTAGCATATCAATTATTATAAACAACGATAAGCACGTTACGTTATGGGAAATGGCTCCATTAAATGGATGTTTATACAAAGTTTAATTGAAGTATAGGTCGGTATAACATAGAACGTATTTAAATTTACCATACACTACAAAAAATACGTCTTGAAGTGAGATGGAAATATTAATAGAAATTCATCACCTTATTATATTTAAATTGTTCCAGTACTTGGTTCATTCACAAAATTTTCTGGCGAGTGGTATTATTGTATCAATTGCAAGAACTGATGTGTTTGATTCATACAAGTGGCGAATATTTGTGTCAATCATCCCGCTGACTCAGTAAGAATAAATAGAAAAAAAGCCGTCTTTGAGATCACCATGGTCAATGTATATGCATGTGTATGTATGTGGGTATCCACCAAATGTTTAAAGCAGGGGGTTTTTATTAGCGAAACACCCGTCGAATTTTTATAAAAGAAAAGATGTTTATGATATAGTAATTAATACGCATATTATGATTTAGATATGATTTAAAATATAAATTGATCAAACCTAAAATCTTCTTCTCTTCGCCCTTTTTTTTTAACGTCCCACTGCTGGGCATGGGCTTCCCTCAGTACGAGGGGATACTTAAAATTTAATCAAGCTTAAAGCCTAAGCGATCGTGGGAAGCCTAAAGAATTTGCGTAAAATTTCATTTTATATATTATGTAAAATAATATTTTATTATAGTTTTAAGTTTGGAAGCTCGTGCTTCTTCAATCACTTCAATATAATTCCTTTCAGCACTCATTTCATTGGTCAGTTGTGGCGACGATTAATGTTCTCCGTGTTTACAGCGTCCCATAATTGAAAATGTCTCAAACGTATTCTAAGCCCTATCCCAAGGGAATAAGATCGGTGGAGTCTAAACTAACAACTCATGGCATAAATGTCTAAGTAATCAGTCTCTCACGAGCCACAGTTGATGAAACACGTCTTTATGACAGTTTAAAGTTAAAAAAATACGGAAATCATAAAATATATTATGTGATTTATTGCTCCATCTGTTGTAAGAGTGTCGTATTCGAAATATTTTCGCGTCCGTTTGTATGTACGTGATCGCGCTGATGGTATCTAATTAAGAGCAGGGACCACATGAGTTCGAATAGTTAACGGCTAATTGGTACATCGACTTTCCTTTCATGTAGTACAAGGATGGCTATGGCACTGTATTTTAGTGAACGCTGTGTTGTGATGTAATTTGTGTTTATGTGATAAGAAGTGATAGAAAATGGCGAACAGAGTGATGGGATACGTAATATGCGGTTACAACTCCGTCGACAACTTGATGGTGAGTGGCCAAGTACTAGAATTTATTTTTCTGTTGTCGCTTTAAAGAAATTACCAAAGGTAGGTATCATTTATTAAATTGTCGGTTCACTCGGCTTTGTCCGTCTATAGCTTTAATTAACGCGATACTTTTTATTAGGTCATTTATTATAATTTGTTAAACAAACGCTATGCACTAATTGTATTGTTATGTGTAATTGTAAATATATGTAACAACATGTTACATGGATGAATGTTGTAATAACATCTAATTATATGACGCCTGATAAACTTATATTTAGTTGAAGTAAAAATCATTTTTAACTAGGTGGATTTAGATATCGAGACTTAGAATTAATCAGTCAATGCAACGACATATTTTGTCAACAAGTTTGACTTACTTGCTGTGCCAGCGGTTGCTGGTTCGAGTCCCGCTGAGGACATTCATTCATTCATTAAATATGTATGTATATTTAAAGTTATGCACCTATATGTGCATTAACTATCTGGTACTCATAAATAAGGCTCGTACCTTAGCAAGAAATTAGATGGTGCTGTATTTATGACCCAACACGTTTACATTTATTACACCAAAACCACGGAAGTCGCGAGATAAGAGGTAAAAGTTATAAAACAAACAATAGAATAGACGAGGTAAAAGTGCGTTGACAAAACAAAAAATAATGAACGCTTTTCAAATCAATATGTAGGATATGTAAAACATCGCCAACTTGTAAGTATGAGAAAATAATGGGAAAAACATGGGAAATTGTCTCCCAGTTATTGTTACAAATGTACTTTTTTATGTAAAAATCATAGTTATGAGCCTCAGTCACGTGATGGAATGGAGTGAAATTTCATAGAAATGTAGTTGTAACTGGAATTGTGTTGATGACAGATAATAACACTGTTTTCTATTCTTTAATTATACCTCACATATCTATGCCGAGTTTGTCGAGTATTGGTAATTTTATGTAGTGTTATGTATATCTACTGATATTACATAGAGAAAAAATGTTTTTTTGTATGTTTGTATTTAACGAATAGCAATCGAAGGTTAGTCCCTAGTTACCTAATTATAATCAAAAAAAATATGAATAATATGCGAGCAATCGGTCAATACTTATCTATGGCTACCATGATCTATAAATAATTTTCGGAATTATTATCAGTACCAGTACTTGTCTTGATAACATTTAAGTTGATGTTTCCGTGACTTACACCATTTCCTTAATCGATCGATTTGTTCACATTTACATTTCTTATTTGGCCGACTTTAAAAAAGTATGAGGTACCTACTCAACTATGTCATGTTTATTTTTTGTATATTCCAACGTCTAACGTAAAGGTACATATTTTCTAGTACAAATTTTATAACGTATTTATTATGTCTGATAATTGTACAAAAAAAGAATAAAGAATAATTTCTATGAGCATATTTATTATTTTGTTTTTTTTTAAGTATGCTTTCATTAAATATTTAAAATTGTACTATTTATGTACATACATACATATGTAATATGTATATATATTATATACTGTCTGCCGTCTGGACATAGTGATTCATGAAACGCGAAAAGTACTACAGACCCGGTAGTGATCCCGAAATAGTTTGCATGAATGACTGCTATTTACGTAACGCATTACGCTTCACTATCCACATTATTTCAAACATTCTTTGACGGCTTCTTAAAATGCGCGATAAAAATATATGGGTGAAGAGTTTGCATACAAACTTCTCTATTATAACATTTACTGTGGAAAAATTTGTGCTTTGGATTTGAAGTTTATAAAGACCAGTAAGATTTTATAGTTCTATGCTTACTAGTTTTATTCACTTTTAATTTCTACATGAACATTCTATATAATTTCAAATGAATTAAACTATTACCATTACTATTCTTGGTTATAATTGAAATTGAAGAAAAAACTATGAAATTCAAATGTATCAGCCCTTTTTATTGTCCCACTGCTGGGCACGGGTCTGCGAATATGAGAGCAATTAGGCCTGTCTTTTGAAAAACTTGCTAGGTTCTCTCAGACATGCAAATGTCAGAGGTGCGATTCATAAAGCCAGTATCTTTTTATTTTTATGCTTAGATGTGATGTAATGCTACAGGTTGTTTTCAGTGTATTATATAAATTATAAGCGTAATCGTAGTATAAGCTTTAATATTCTATTGTTATGAGCTGTAACTTAAAGTGCTTCCTGTTAACCGCGAACAGTAATACAAACTTATTAATTTAAAGTAATCGTTTTAAGGCTTTTGATGTAAGGAATCATTGTGCTTTTTAAGTAGTTAGTCAGTGCTATAATAAATACTTTTAATGTATTTTTAACTTGCATCAATTATGAGCAGTAATTGTCACTCATATTATTTTTTGTGAATAAAAACAAAGTTTAATACTGATATAGATGACATTTCTTACTTATCTGTTAACCTTTGGTACAGCACATATAATGTAGGTACATCGACGATACGTTTGGCTCAGTTTGTATTGACCTTACTTTTAACCCCCGACGCAAAAACGACGGGGTGTTATAAGTTAGACGTGTCTGTGTGTGTGTGTGTGTGTATGTCTGTCTGTGGCATCATTGTCTCATATATAGACCCCGAACGGGTGAACCGATTTTGATTTTGTTTTTTTGGAAAGGAGAATTAGTCGGGAGTGTTTGATGAAAATCGGTCCAATATGACCACCGCTACACAATGGCGGATTACAAATTTTTTCACAACTCCCTCAATATAGGTGTCAAATGAAAGGGTTTTACTAGTAGAATACTATTTTTATTATTTTATGTCTTCGGGGTTTTGATAAATTATTAATTTTGTATTTTTTGTGCCAGCGGTCTCGGGTTTGAGTTGCGCTGGGGGAAATCTTTTATATGATGAGCAAGAATGCATGTGCATTCTTGGGTATTTATATGCAGTGTATCAAGTACCTGGAAATAGATGATGCTGTGCGTTAGTTTTTAACATATATATTAATGTGCCTTTAAACAGCACCCTTACTAAGTTTGAAAACAGTTCTTTATACATTACTTCTACATATTTCGAAGAAAAAATTCTTCAGAAAGTACAAATTAATAGATATGAGCTTTCAACATCGTCGTAAAGATAACTGTCACTGATAAGATGTACAGTCGTAAGCAATGAAATGTATACAAATTGACAAGTTGACAAGTTTTCAAATATATGTAAACATCAAATGTTGCAAAAGAAAGTATACAAGCTTTGTGTCAAATAAAGTATCCGTTAGTTGTTTCATATTTAAGTATACAACTTTATCAATTCATTGTAAACACTATAAAGCGAATATTTGGATACTTGTTTCGCTTCATAAGTATTATTTAGCCTTTAGTCTACGAACTACGAATAAAACATAAAATAATATTTTCGTATTTAACAAAGTTTTCTAATACAAATACGGTGGCTCTTCCATTAATATGTGAACACTTTAATCTGGACGCTAGAAGTCTAATTTATTTTTGTAAGAAGAGTGGGTATTTTCGTAAGCTTCTGCGTATCGTAAACAGTAAGAATTTTACTAATTATGCACTGATTCTCCACATTGGATTGACTTCAAGCAGAGCTTTCCTACACAGCTTTTGTACAGTTACAAAATTGTACTCGTGTATATGAATTTTATATATAAATTCAATTATCCAAGGTCGCTGTAAAGTCTACCATAATTTTGGTGATGACTCCATGGTTGGGTTCTAATAAAAGAACTCTTCAGCAGTCAATATCGCAGTCACAAAATTTTGTTTTAGTATTCAATAATCATAGACCGTTCTTAGATCTTTCGTTTAAATGCTGCATTCATGATGGGCTCGTAACATCTCCTCCAGATTCCAACATCATAAGTACGATTTTATAAAAATACACTATAATATAATTGTAATAGCTTATCTGAAAGTTCACCTTGGCCTGACTGCCGCACCCAGGGTATAAGAGATCTCCTCTGCAGTCAACGGCACAGACACAATTTTTAAAAATGTTGTACTGACTATGCAGTGTACTGAGTACCTACTATGCACTCATATTTTTAAACACCATGATACGCAAACTAAATAATTAGATAAATACATAACTGTAAAAATATTCTTAAAGAACATTTTAGGCTTATTGCATAGGAAAATTAAATAAAATTAAAAAAAAAGGAGAACAAATAAAAGTTTGTTTTTAAAAATGTATTATTATGTATTTAACTTCAATACATAATGATACATTTTTAAATCATACAAGGGTCATAAATATTTTCGCGCAATACTCGTAGAGTGCATACCGCCGTAAGAGCACGTTTGTATAACACGTCACAACATTTTGACAATTAGAGGACAAGATCTGTTTATTGCAAATTTTAAATATGTAACAAAGCTTTTTTCTGAATAGGATTCGAAATTGCTAGAATTGCCGTCAAATCTCGAAATTTTCTTATTTATAAAAGAATTTTTTAGTGTTCTTATAAAATATTATTTTATCGTAATGTGATAATAAATAATTATAATATATCAGAATACATATATAAAATTGAAGAGTCTGTATTTAATTTATAAATTAACAGCTTTTCACTAAATGCATATGAAAGTATATATACTGTAAATAATGTAATTTTAAAAATTTTGTGTATCTGTTTGTCTGTTGGTTTCGGCTAATCCCTGAAACGACAAAAGCTGACCGATTTTGACGGGACTTTCACTCGCAGATAACCAATGTTATAAGGAGTAACTTAGGCTACTTTAATTATAAAAACCGTTTAATTTATTTTAACCTAAACCCAGCGAAGTGCGCCGGGTTTGCTAGTGGTAAATATTTATAGGTTTGTGTTCCAAATTTATTTGCTTAAAATAAACACGCTGATGAACTTTTGTTCTGTTTGCTTATTTTGTGTTAATCGCGTTTTACTTAGCTTAAGAGATAGAGAAAGAGAGAGAGAGAGATTTTATATTTTAGTCTTTTCTGTAGGCCTTTTTAAGACCAAAAATTTTCTGCTCTCTTAATGTTTTCCTGTAAAAATGAAATATTTTTATGCAATAAAAAATATCCATAGTCATGACCCGAGTAATGTGTTCACTATCACACACAACATTTGGTTATATTTTAGTTATACTTATAAGTCCAGTACTTTTTATGTTAAACGATGACATACAAACAGACACATTTAAATAAAATATATTGTTTTGGAGTCTATATTCAATACACAATTCGTTACAGTCACTGTTTTAAATAAAATATTTAAAGTAGAAATGTTTAAGTTACTATTTTATTATAATCTTTCTAAGATATAAAAAATCTCGTGTTTGTTATCGAACTCAGCCAAAACGACTTTACCGATTTCATGAATATTTTGTGTATATTTGGTAGGTCTGAGAAGAGATTGTAGGCTATTTTTTACTCACGTAGGTAGTAGGGTAGCCCTCACCAGATATTTTATTTTTTTATCAAATTTTTATTTTTCATTTTTTTCTCTCAATCGCCATTATAATGTATAAGTTAAAAAATATCTACACGAAACTAACAAAAATGAAAAAAAGGCTATCGCGCGTAGGATTTGAACTCGCATCGCAAGCTCACAGAGTTTAAGCTACAGCCATACTGACTAGGCTATTACAATTTGACATTAGTAAGTGAATTTACAAAACATTATATTTCTCATCACAAAGCAAACTAAAGAATAATTTGACTTTTAGAAATAGATTTTAAGTTGACGTCTTTGTATCGAAATGCAAAAAAGCGACGTTGCCGTTCCGTCAAAGATATTTCGTATGTATATTTGACGGAACGGCAACGTTAACATATTAATTTATCAGTACAGTAGTAGCAAAGCCTATGAAACATATTCAGTCGGCCAATGGACGTGACAGCTCAAGCTGCAGCATACACTAATGTCCCAAGCGAGTGTATGGCAGCTTGGGCTGGCTGCTGGCTGTCACATCCGTTTTAGTCTCTGTCCGTATAGACTCTGGTACTGGAAAGACAGTAGCCCAGTGGTAACGTGCTCGCTTGGATATTATATTGATGCGGGTTCAAATCTGGTTCCGAGTTAAAAAGGGCTGAAGACATATAAATTTATTTGCCACTTAGTTTATTAGGAAGTTTTATGTTGAAACAGAAAAAATATATCAGCTATACCACTATCGCTAATCGACGTACGCGTTCACACAAAAAGTATTGAACCGATTTTTGACTTAGTATAGTGATAAATTATTACCTACTACAGTGTATTTTAAGCACAAGGGAAGCCGCGGATTCCGCTAGTATGAGATAAAATTAAATGTTATAAAATAGAAAATAAAAAATGTTAATGGATGATACAGTATATTATATGTATTAGAAAACTTTGTTACAAATACAAAAACATTATTTTATGCTTTTTGAACACAAAACTGTGCACCTTTTTGTGTAATGGCTACATACTTATAACACGAAACGTGTATACAAATATTCATTTTAAGTTATTTACAACGAATTGATAAGGTTGTATACTTAAATATGAAACAATTAACGGATACTTTATTTTGACACAGAGCTTGTATACTTTCTTTTGCAACATTTGATGTTCACATATATTTGAAAACTTGTCAACTTGTATACATTTCATTGCTTACGACTGTACATTGTACCTACTGTTACTTAATTCTACGCTTCCTATAACGATAATACACTAAACTTTGTTTTTATTCAGAATCTAGTTAAAACTTTTTATCACTAGCATGTTCTTATTTAATTCAAATATTATAGTGTTTGAAAGAAATAAATTACTTTCTCACCTTTTAAACCTTCCTTTGACTTCTACAGATATTTCAAAACCAAAATTAGGCAAATCAGTTCAGACGTTCTCGAGTTTTTGTGAGCCAAACAAACGTCAGTAAATTTTTTATAAGTATACTAGCGACTCACCCTCGGTTAGCTCGGGTTCGTACTTCACCTTTTAAACCTTCTCTGGACTTCCACAAATCATTCAAGACCAAAATTAGCCACATTTTGGTCTTGTTGCCAAATGTGGTCTTAAGTTTTAGCGAGACTAACAGAACAGCAATTCTTTTTTATATATATATATAAGATTAAAGGTGTTATAAAAATATAAGTTTTTTTTAAAGAAATAGTAAACTGTAGGGCATTTAATATGTAAATTTTCCTATTCATATATGGTTACAAAACGTTGAGTTGTGCGATGCGCGTATTGTCATTATACAGCTTCCGCCTAGGCTTCCTATGATCAACCTCATTTTATGCGCTTCTATAATTGTTGTGACTATACGCATCTGTTTAGAAATATTACTCTACCAAAAACAAGTATACTTTATAATCAATTATTATGGTTAGAAATTTTGAACAATTCTAGAGGCATCACCAATAGTAAAAGATGTATGAAATTCGATTCCCAATGATCGTTTACTCCTAATATTTACATCCTTTTTGAAGTCTGTCTAAGATTCTATTATCACTTTGTAAGCTAAAGTAAGATACGCATTAAATCGGTATCCACTTAGTTTAGACAAAGCCTATGAAACATATAGTCGGCCAACGGACGTGACAGCCAGCCCAAGCTGCCATGCTAGCTTGGGACATTAGTGTATGGCAGCTTGGGCTGTCACGTCCGTTGGCCGACTGTATGTTTCATAGGCTTTGGTTTAGACATAAAGAAGTAGAATAGGTCACTCTCTAGAGCTAGACCTTAAACTGTGTATGCAAAAAATCAGCTCCATCCGTTGCGGCGAGAAAGAAGGTCGACAAACAAACAATTTTCGCAATTTATATCGGTAAGGGTGACTTCACACTAGGTTTTTGTGGTTCTCAGTAATGCTTGATTATTTATATATTTTATTGTTAATATTTTTTATTTTTAAATTTGTAATAATGCATTTTTTAATTTTCTCCATATCTATGACTATATGGAGATATCATTTAAGTTATTTCTTTAATAAATCCACTAAGTTTGGTTTCTCGTAATTAAATATTATATGTTCTGTATGTAGATTTCATTCATTGTAAGAGTATTAGTATAAGAATTAAACGTACTTTACATAATAAATAAAATTGATGTTCCTGTTTGTAATATCAACATAACATCTTTCGAAATTGCATAAGAACTATTCACGACACTTAAAAAGTCTAGCAATAAAACTTAAAAGCTAACAAAGCTGTCTGTTTGTTCCGGCTAATCTTTACAGCGGCTGGACCGATTTTAACGGGAATTTCATTGATAGATAGCTAATGTTATAAGGAGTAACTAAATTCTTCTAAAAAGGCATTTTTTATTTTAGAATAAGACATAAGCTTCTAATTAAGATGATTAAAATGTGGACGCGTTAGCCATTTTGGCTATCTATAGTCTAATAAACTTATCAAAGACTTAGACTAATAATACCTAGACTGATAGTTTCATACATAATTCCGCTCAATATTGAAGTAGCATTAGTATGAATGTGTGCGTAAGTGTCACAATCTAATGGCGTCTGATTTGATTTGTTTACAAATTAATTTTCTGTATAGACGAATGTTTTACTTTAAATTATAAGTTGCCAAATAGTACCTACCTGTGAAATGTGATTTTCTAATTAATAAAGCAAGAGCTAAGACTAAGTAAGTACCTAAGTTGTACGTATGTAGTTGTGTAACTTGACAATTGACATTGACACGACGGGAAACGTATCTAGCCATATCTCGAAGTCTAGCCAAAAAAAGTGGTTACAATTCGCTTGGACCTACACTCCATCTAGGTGTTATATATCTATGATCAAAGATATAAAAAAAATGTTGAAACTTTAGTACTCGCTGATATTAATAAAGACAAAAGATTTAACAAAATTTTTGTTCAAAATTATTTAGATCAGGTATGAAAGATACTCTCTTTCACACTTATTTTAAATACACAGTCACGTCTTCCTTTACAGGGGCTTTGCCCTCCACACGTGCGATATAAGATAGCGGTTTAAAATACCGACATATTTTTTTTCGTTTAACCGCACTTTTATGTATTACAGGAAAAGTTGGCGTATCGTAATTGATTTCTGTAATCGAGATCGCTGGTAGAGTACCTAAGTTATAATTACTATAATTTTTCGCTTCAGAAACGATATTGTGAGACACGATTTCGGCATATCCTTAAGTATTTTAAGGCTTATATCGCATTTTGGTATCTGTACTTCTTACATCTTATATTTCAGTTAATGTAATGATCAAAATCGAATGCTTTATGATTTTCTGTGAAATTTTGGTTCTGATTGATGTAAAATATTATAGCTGTAGTTAAGTTGGTACTCAGTTCAATATAATTATGTAGTTTTAAATTATTCGTGTCGATAAATAAATTATTGTAGAAAAGTTAATGCGTCGGTTTTGTCACATGGAATGAAAATTTTGCTGTCGTTCTGTCCGACTGAATTTTTACTGCACCGATTTTTGAGGTATTTTCGGTAATAGCTGATGTTAGCTTAGGCTAATTTTATTTTAGAAAGAGAATTAGCGTTCCGATATTTTTAGACACTAGAAGTGTATAATCATTCATTGATTTCACCGTACTATCCTATATTTGTTTATACGCTCTTCGAAGCGTTTAATTCATTAAGACGTCTTACTAGGAAATAGTGAATAAGAGCTTCTCAGACGAAATTCCTTGACCCTTTTTGCGGTCTGCAAAACATTGAATACTTTATTTATTACATTAGTTTTTACATCTCATGTTAAAAAAAAGTTTTTATACTGCTGTGAAGGTTCTTTTGAAGTTATACTTCTTTTGGCGCGATGGAGAAAAATGATGAGAGTGAATTTTTACGATGCGCGCGCACACCGACACCTTTTAACAGCATGAAGTTAGTTTTAGGTGGTATGAAAATTGATAACTATGTTCAAGTTGTATATTCTAGTATTTTTATATGTAGAACACGTGTTTCGTAAGGGTACAATTAAACAGTGTGAATAAATAAATATTTTTTTTTCAACAATGACATGAGTGTCATTTTCAAGGTTTCTCGGGGTGCTGATTGCGAAAATGAGGTCCATTTTTAAATCCAAGATGGCGGATATCCGGTTTTTTTCAATAATGACTTGGGTGTCATTTTCGAAGTTTCTCAGGGTGCTGATTGCGAAAATGAGGTCCAATTTCAAATCCAAGATGGCGGACATCCGGTTTTTTTTCAATAATGACATGGGTGTCATTTTCGAGGTTTCTCGGGGTGCTGATTGCGAAAATGAGGTCCATTTTCAAATCCAAGATGGCGGACATCCGGTTTTTTTTCAACAATGACATAGGTATCATTTTCGAGGTTTCTCGGGGTGCTGATTGCGAAAATGACGCCCATTTTTAAATCTAAGATGGCGGAGCTGAATTGAATATATTATTTACTATTCGTAAATAGTAGTGAAAAAACTTGTGCTTATATACTTTTTCAAGTGCTCCAATATAAATTAGGTTAACTGTCCTAATGTATTATTTAATGATGCCAAAGATGTATAACTTCCTAAGCGTGTACATAAGTACACACACACTTTTTTTTAATTTATGTGGGACTTTGTCTTAGTTTTTTTTTTATTAAAATCGCAAATACGTCTGGCGAAGATACGGCAATACCGCACGGTACTGACGGCACACATTAAAAAAGAGGTACATTCTAAAATAATACCATCTAATTTATGAAGTTGGTCAAGAAGCTTAATTAAAAGTTGATAGCAACCGAAGGAGATATATCTCAAGGTTTAATAACACTTAAAGATGCATACTTTAATCGGCTTCACATGTGAACATCCTGGGTTTGAGGTCGAGTCACGGCAAAAATCTAATACGCTAAGTTAGAATGTTGGTGGTGTTTCATTTTTCTTATCGGTCGCATGGAATTAAAAGCAATAAAGAGTGCATTTGAATTAGCATAAACACTTGTGTCCCATAACATCTTCATCATAGCTCAGTGAGATGGCGATGGGACATTATCATGTCAGAAGAACGTTATGAGTATAGCTAATGGCAGTGGTAGCCCAGTGGTAACGCGCACGCTTAGAAAACTGAGTATCGCGGGTTCAAATACCGGGTCTTAAATGGAAGGAAAACAACATGACAAAATTTTCATGTCTGAGAGAACGTAGCAAGTTTTCAAAAGATATGTGAAGCTCGCCACTTGGCCAGCGTGAGGGACTATGACCTGATCCCCTAGTATTAAATAAAGGTCCGTGCCCAGCAGTGATACGTGATAAAAAAGAAGGGCTGAAGCTGGGCGGCACAGCACTTCAAATACACATTCTATTGCAAATCTATGACGATCTTAGACTTAGACAATAGAATAGGGCGTGTAGCGTGAACTTGATTGACCCTGGTACGTGTGTCAAGGGTAACTCTATATGAAATAATTGGTTATTACTGGCCGCTTGTTATGGCGGCCGCGTGCGGGAAGCGGACGACGTCCTGCCGTGGACGCTCATTGTTCCTATGGCTTATGTAATATCCGGATTAGTTGACCTTCGAATGTAACGAACTAGCATATCCTTGTTTTAAATCTTATTCTATTCAGAATGTATATAATCGTAAATACTTAGTGCAGGTGTTTGTTGAACGGGTCTGAAATTAGACATGGAATATACCTATATAAAAATATCGAGACTACATAACTGTCAAACTGCTTACAGTAAAGTGACAAAGTCCAAGGTTCGATTTTGATTCGGAAACAATGTTTAATTTAGCAAAGTCAAATAGTTATGGTTAGCTTTTATAGGTAGAATGATATTTATGAATCCTTTAGGTCAATAAATAAGCTAACAAAGCTAAAAAAATCAACTTTAAAATAGTCAATTCGATAGTTTGATTGTAAGTATTTGTTCCTTTGGATAATTATACATCATTTTAAATTATATTTAAATAAGTTTTAACTCGCTTAAGACCTCATTTTAAATTTCCCAAAAAAAAATATATAATATATAAGTAAGTTTATTTTAAAAGTAAATAAGTTAGTAAAATTTATTATTTTTCAACAATAATAAGCTCGTTAATATAAAGACTGAAACTAAATCAATTACCCAAGATTCAATCAGATTGGCCCAACGCCTACGTGTCAATTAATTCGTCTCGATTTATCAGACATCGTTTCATCCATGATCCAGGTCACTCCAGATCGAGTCGACGAACTCGTGCAAATGAAGTGGGACACCCGAATTAGAACATTGGGGAAAAAACGTAACTGTCCTCTTCAGTGTCAGAGTGAAATTGGATAATTTTTCAGTATCAGTCATATGAATTGATTCGATCGGCTTAGATCTTCGCTGGTTAGGAGGTAAGGGAACTTGAATTTTTGGATTAGTAATACTCGTACATACGGTCAGGTGTCTTAATAATTGTAAGATATTATAGTAAGTGCCATAAAATTTCATAGTTCTTCTGTTATTTCATTGAAAATAATCTATATAAAGATACTTAAGAGTACTTTTCTGAAAACGAGGATACATAATAATAAATGCAGCAAAACCAGTAAAATTAAATAGTACTTTTATATTCATCCGGATGTACTTTCTCTATAATGTAACATATAAACGTAATAATTACGGATATAGATTTTGTAAAATATCATCGTTTAGTTTTCGCACAGTTAATTTTATTGGCTACGAAATTTGAATGAAGATGATTTTTCTCCAATAGTTACAATACGACGGCACTCACCAATTGTGATGGAAAACATTTTAACGTGCAACATTTACACCGGCTTTAAAATGTTAAGAATGTTATGTTTCACTCAAAGATAAAACAATGTTATGAACCCGCCAATCGGGTCGACGTGTGATGTTAAAAACATAGTGGTATTTTCGTCAGCTTGTAGGAAGCTGTGAGTCAAAAGTGTTATTGTATGCAGAAAGGGAAAGCTGGAGTCTACTTATGATTGATTGTTCCATTGAGTTTATATGTATTAAATATTTTATGTAAATGCAGATGCGTGTGTTTATCATTAGTTCAGGCTACACTAATTTTTCATACAGAGTAAAAGTTTACGTACTTATATATTCCAAACTGATGCTATGATTATGCTAATTCCTACTAATTTCATAATATTTATATTGTTCCTACATTGCACATTGTTTACGGTAGTAAATTTGTCCGTCGGTACATTTTACTGAATTTTAAGTTTTATATACTTTCTTCTCTGTTTATGATTTTCTACGTCCGAAGTAAAAACGAACTCCTAAATTTTAAGATTAACTTCCTGCATTGATTTCTTGCTGTTCTCCTTCCGTACGAGACGACGAATTTTTGAGTGTAAACATAAAATAGCAAATGCAAGATTAAGTCTAGATGTTTTTTAAAGTGAATGTATTAGATTCTAAAAAGTATCAAATATTTAAATATTTGTCCTCACAATTTACACGTCAGTTTTTTTTACATGAGGCTCATGCATAGTTTACCACGCTAGCTAAATGTTGAGAGTCCTTAGAAAATTTAGTAGGTATTCTTACACATGTAGAATTCTTCACGATGTTTTCCTTCACCATACGATAAGATTGATGGAAATGATTAGTAAGTATATGAAAATATCAGAAGTGCGAGATATGGGATAAAATTTGTCAAAAGCCTTTATGTAATAAATACAAAATCTAACCTTAAAGTAAATACATAATATTAATAGGTATATCCTGAAGCCAGAATTTAAAATTAATTCCTTTGAAATTTATTCATCGAGTGTAGTAAATACTTGTATTTGTTAAATAAAAGGTCTTATCGGGTTAGTGATTACATCTGTAGTGTAGTAGAGAGGCTCATGTCCAAGTAACTTAAGTATCTAATGTTATGTCTAAATGCGATGGAATGCATGTGTCAATGGGCGCCGTCTGCTGCTACGCTGACTCACCTACGCCCTTACCAACAATTGTCTGGTCTCAATGAACGTAATGTCATACTTGGTTATCACTGTGACGCGTGTACTTAGCTTTGGAATAAAAATACATTAAATTTCGGTGGGCGTGATGCTTGACGTCAGTGGAGGCTGACTCACTCTCTCTAGCCCTTAATTATGACGTGATGTGACGTGAAAGCAAAGCCTTACTTCGCTATCTCTAGTATCTATGTGAATAGAAATAAAAATTTTCGTTTGTACAAAATTTGTTTTAAAATTGACTTTTGACTTTGTTTATAAGTACATCATTAAATAAAAATAAAATAGAAGAGTATATTTGTAATTTCAAATTTAACAGTTTTTCACTAAATGCATATGAAAGTACGGTATGTACGGTACTTACGTTAAAAAACTTTTTTTTAAAATTTTTGTCTGGTTGTTCCAGCTAATCTATGAAACGGCTGGACCGATTTTGAAGGCACTTTCACTCGCAGATAGCTATTGTTAAGAGTAGTAACTTTAACTGTAGGCTACTTTTATTTTATTAGAACATTATAAAAATCTATTATTTTATTTTAATTTACGCCCAGCGAAGCGGGCCGGGTTTGTTAGTACATTGAAACCAGGTTAATTGGGATCTCAAGGGACCAAGGATTTTGTACCATTTAAAGAGGTTTTTATTTATCCAGTTTTACCAATACCAATACCAATTAGGCAGGTTTTAAATTAAATTGTCTCATTTACAGGGGCCCCCACTCATAGAGGTTGAAATGTACCGTTATTCCATTTATTAAGGTGAAAATGCTAATGGAAATGCGTATTTTTGGTGTTATGAATTAAGTGTTGGTATGTATTTGTTAGAAAAAAATAAAACAATACAATACAGTAAAGTTGACTGGTATCTTATACCTCGAACGCAGATCACGCGACTTTTCACAATCATAATCTGATAGAAGCTCTAATTTTTCAGATGTTGATAATGTGTTATATTTACGTTCGGAAATTTGGTGAACTTTTATTCTCTTGACGTAGGTTAGTATTGACAAAAAAGCACGTACGAAATAAATTTAGTCTTTTTGTAAACAATCCTGTCGAAACCTATCCCAACCTTGTATATACCGGGACCTCAATATAGTTCTCAATAATAGAGGTTTCTTTTCACTTATCCAGGTCCCACTTAACCAGGTTTCACTGTATTTGATATGTGTTTTTATAGTAATGGTATGATTAAGGTTTAGACAGACAATCAACTCGCGAGTTGGCGAACTTCAAACGTCTTTCGAAAACTTGCTTGGTTCTCTCAGACATGCAGGTTTCCTCACGATGTTTTCCTTCACCGTAAGACAAGTGGTGATCATGTTGAAAATTATTCTGACTTCTGACTGAATTACAAATAGCACCCTAGGGACTCAACTGACTTGAGCTAAGTGAGGGCGAGTCGTTAATTACACTATTATAATATTACTATTAATTTTCTTCTTCAATATCACACTAATTGTTTAGGTAACATACATAGTTTAAATGTTTTTAGTCAAGTCACGTAACGACGCCGAGATTATGATATAAATAGAATTAATTAGCCTCCACAAGGATATATTAGAATATAACTCAACTTGTTTGTTCTGGTATATTACTATTTTAGTACATATATGAGACAAATAAACGAAGATAATTAATTTTCCTTGTTCAGTACCGAGAACATTTTAGTGTGTTTTGTTTAGTTTTATTATTGGCTTGATATTACAGTACGCAAATGTAAGTCCACTATATTGCTTTAACAGTCATATCGTGGTCTCCATACGTGACAGAGAATGTTCAGGACTCTCAGCTTATTGTTCTATCTCGGACGATTGATCGCCAATTTCGCAATCCCGCACAATGCTCAGTGTGGTTGATGACAAAACCTCAATAATAGGTCAAGAGAGCCCTTAGACTTTCAGTATTGGTTGGATTAAGTGGTTTAAATATTGTTCTTTGAGTGTATGTGTACCCTTGGGCTGACGACCAATTGAGAAATACCTGGTGCTAAAGGTAAGTTCAAATTAAAAATCAGATTCAAAATATATTATTCAGCATAAAATTATTACAATATTTTACTGAACGTCATGAGTCTACTACCAGTTCGGAAGGAAGAGGCCGCTGACTTGAGAAGAACTGGCGAAAGAAACTCAGCAGGGAAAATATATTTTTTAAGTAAAAATAGTCTTCACCTTTCTTAAAGTTTCTGCTAGTGCTTAAAGATTGCCTTTTAATGTAGGATATGAAGAAGTTAAAAATATTCTTGTCGTACATAGGATCTGTAGCCGAGTTATTGAACAATGTAGAGTGTTCCCACGTCCAATTCCCGTGTAATTGATGGAAGAAGCGGCCTCGTCATCTGTAATTTGTCTCGATTGTTTCTACAGTTGCACTAACTTCTCATATCCTGGGTCATGTTTGTGATCATATTTTTTAATTGTGACGGCGAAATTATATAAATGTTACTTAGAAACAATCAGAGCGTTGTTCACGATGATTATTCTTCATTTTTAATTCATTCGAAGTCATTTAAGTTAAATAAAAAAATGTACATGTACAGAATTATAGTTTCAACGATCTCTTCTTATCGCATTTTAACGGAGCTATTTTAATATGTCTGATTACTTACAATAAATAATAATTCGTTATTATTAAGGTTTATTGTAAATTTTTTATTGATATAGATTTTATTGATATTTCTAGCATCCGCTCGATATCTTATGTTAGAACGTACAAAATAAACATGCTACTGCGAAAGGAATACAGTAAAGCTTAAAAAAATAATCTTATGTAAGTACTAATAAAGTTTAATCCAAATCGTTACAGCTGTTTCTGCGATAGTGTCAGCAGCCATAGTTATAAAATAATTTGTAATTAGAAGGGTGGAAGCCTCTCGATAAGCGGATATTGGTTGTACACCAGAGAACCTACGATTGGTTCGCGATCGAAAGAAAATCTGGAGGTTCACAATCTCGAAAGTTTCTCACTTTTATATTTTACCAACAATGAATAATAGGGATCGTCTAATCGGCAGGTTTTTGTGTTTATGAGACTGATATTTTATATATTAAGCTTTCCGTATGGGGATCCAACCCCTCATACAAGCTTAGGTGAAAAACGGCAAGGCGAATTATAGACGTGTCTATAGTGGAAACATTTTTGGTAGTCAGACCCCATAAGTGGTGGCCCCAAGGTTTCTATTGCAAATCGGATAAATAAAGAATTTTTAATACATACAATTACAACATACGTTACGTCCGCAGCGCTCAACATTGTTAATTAAATAAATATTATTATAACAATACGCATTATAATTTTATGAGAGGGAAAAATAAACAAAAATCTATTGAATATTATGGAACTAACATTATTTTTTTACGGAATAATTAATTATAATAAATGACTTGTGAGAACGAATAGTTGTAGCTCATCTAAAACTGTAGTCATTAAGTACGGCTATTAAGTTTATTACTGGGCTAGAGTGTTCTAATTGCAGTTCTCGTGCAGGAAGCAGTTGTCCACGCGGATACTGCGGGTAATTATGTGTTCACCAAGTGATATATTTATAAACAATCTTATTAGTTTGATTCTACTGAGGCATAAGTCATGTACCTATGTGTTTGAATCCTGCGGTCATTTTGGCAGCGATAGTTTAGTTACGATCATATTGGGATTGAAAATGTCGTTATATCTGAAAAATAATGCTTTTCTTTCTTCATGTTTAATGTTTAATATCGATTTGGTTTATATATGTTAATAGCTATAGCAGTGGTAGTCCAGTGGTAACGCGCTCGCTTGGGAAACCGAGTGTAACTTGTAACGAGTTCAAAAACCGGGGGTCTCGTACATCTAATACTTTTTTGTTAGGATATTATTAACAACATGGTTACCACTTGCCTAACGGTGAAGGAAAACATCGTGAGATAACCTGCTTTTTTGAGAGAACGAAGAAAATATAAGTGATATCATTCTCATTTTAGAAAAACTGACAGAAGGGAATTACACGTAAACAAATTTAATATAATCCCGATGGCAGTCTATTTATAAATGGAGCTTAAAAGCTCCGTGCATTTCACCGACATTGAGTGACACATCCAAAAAGGGATATCGTGAAAGCCATACGTCTTTCTAGTGTATTATTGTATACCTTATCAATCTATTTTCAACTCTATTGCTATGACTCATGAAGCATATATTGGGACAACTTGTTTTATAAAGCTTAATAAGTTCGTTGCTACGAAAACAGAAGCTCACACATGGCGTAATTGTAGCGAACGGCCACGTGGGCTCGGTTCAGAGCTTTTCGTTTGTTCGTTCATTAGATTAGGGATAGGTATTATAGTATATACCTATAAGATAAGTGTTTTTATGATTATTCCATAATATGTAGATATAAAATGGTGCTATGTTTTAGGCACTTTACAAATAAAACAATAGAAGTATAAACATTTTAAATGTAAGATTAGACCTATGTTACGTGTGTATTTAATATTGACATAACTTCTATTTGTGTCATAAGCGTTTTAACTAGCGTTTAATATAATTAGGATTTAGGAATTAGGAGGTTAGGATATTATTAACAACATGGTTACCACTTGCCTAACGGTGAAGGAAAACATCGTGAGATAACCTGCTTTTTTGAGAGAACGAAGAAAATATAAGTGATATCATTCTCATTTTAGAAAAACTGACAGAAGGGAATTACACGTAAACAAATTTAATATAATCCCGATGGCAGTCTATTTATAAATGGAGCTTAAAAGCTCCGTGCATTTCACCGACATTGAGTGACACATCCAAAAAGGGATATCGTGAAAGCCATACGTCTTTCTAGTGTATTATTGTATACCTTATCAATCTATTTTCAACTCTATTGCTATGACTCATGAAGCATATATTGGGACAACTTGTTTTATAAAGCTTAATAAGTTCGTTGCTACGAAAACAGAAGCTCACACATGGCGTAATTGTAGCGAACGGCCACGTGGGCTCGGTTCAGAGCTTTTCGTTTGTTCGTTCATTAGATTAGGGATAGGTATTATAGTATATACCTATAAGATAAGTGTTTTTATGATTATTCCATAATATGTAGATATAAAATGGTGCTATGTTTTAGGCACTTTACAAATAAAACAATAGAAGTATAAACATTTTAAATGTAAGATTAGACCTATGTTACGTGTGTATTTAATATTGACATAACTTCTATTTGTGTCATAAGCGTTTTAACTAGCGTTTAATATAATATATAAGCTGAAGTAGTAAGTAGGTATACGTTAATTTAGATTGCCGATGAACTTGTTGTAAATACTTATTTACGTATGGTTCAAGCAATAAGAATCTCCCATATGAAGTTCAGTTGATTATGTTGCACATAAACAACCAGCACCATCTAGTGCCATGGTTAAAGCTTCAATGAGGATTGTGTTATGGATACCAGATAGTTGAGTGCACATATACTTATAACTTTAAATACATATTATAATTAATATAAACACCCATAACTGGAGTGCAAACAATTTTATGCTCACAAATGAATGCCCTCAGCGGGAGTTGAACCTGCGATTGCTGTCATGCCAAGTACATAAACGTATATGTTAATCATTATTATGTTTTATATAGCAACATAATATTCGCAGAATAGACCCAAATAATACAGTGAATCACTCCCCTTATATGCTTCACAATAGCCCTATATAGAAAATGATTAATTAACTACGCTCGGATCTATACCAACCCGTAGCTATAAGGGCAGTCGGGCGAGGCGCGTGCGCATGTCGAAGTTAGTTTACCGTGTGTGTTGATCGCGTGCAGTAGTGAGGTGACGTGATGTTGTGCGGCACGATCGCCATGGATCGCGCGTACATGTCCCTGCGCGTGCGCAGGCCACAACCGAAAACTACGGTGGGATTTTTGGTTCGTCTATATTTTTGGCATTTTTTATTTTACTTTATGACAGTTTTAATTATATTTTTATACATTTTTTAATTAACTCTGATGTAAAAATGAATGATACGCGTTTTTTTCTACGGATTAACGTTAAAGTTTAAACTGTAGGTTTTTTTAGTTATATATATAATAATTGGTACTTATTTATATTATAAACGCTCTATTTGATTTAAAATACTAGTTTTAACTATTGTTGTAATAGCTTTATGCTTCGTAATGGAAATGTTAAATAAGTTCTTGTATTGAAAATTCGTTCCAATTGCATGGGCTTTACAGTCCATGATTGTGTACAACGTGAATTAAACTAAATGTACATACCCATGAGTAATGACTGAAGCTACATCATCAATTCTTTACAAAAATATAACGTTATAGGACATTACGTACTTCCCTCTCGTTCTTATGGAGTATTTTCCCTGTATTAAGAGGCAACGCCTGTTTTTCGTGCCCAAGAAGCTACATAATATGACGATAATTTGTGACTTGTAAAACTACTGGGTCGATAAATCTTTTTTCTCTCTCTCGCACTCGCGAATTCTGATTGCTTGTAAATTAAATTGCTTAAATAGGTGTTGGAAAAGGGCTGTTGCACTAATGATTTAGTATTACGAGTACATCTGATAATGGTGCCAGTTTATGCGTTTACTTTGCTTAGTTGGTATGAGAACGTAATAAGTCGTTCGTACTTTACTTAGTTATTATATAACGTTGGAAATTTATTAAAAATAGATAATCCGTTTCATCACGAAAGATGATCACGTGATATAACACGAAAGAGTTATTAAAATTATCTTCAATAAGATGTACATTAAGTAAATGGTATTTGCAATCTTAGGAATATAATATCTATTAGATCATAATGGAGTCATCATCATCATTTTTTGTACTAGACACAAAAAAATCGTATGAAATTGTACTTTTTATCATACTATTCTAAATTAATACAAAACTATGATGAATTGTATAGCCTAAACCTTCCCTATGAATCATTCCATCTATTGGTGTAAACCGCATGAAAATCGGTTTAGTAGTTTTTAAGTTTATCGCGAATAGACCGACAGACGCGGCGTGGGAGTTTGTTTTATTATATGTTGTAAAATAGCTGGAGATTAATAACTTTTCCTTGACATTGGCTTAAATATGAAGCTGTTATCAGTTATTGTTATAAGTACAATGTACGAAGATCTTACATCAGTCTGCCTTTTTTTAAATGGTGGTGACGTGAACTCTGTTATTATTTTAGTTTTTGTAAGAATTTATAAATAACTATATGAAAACCACTTACTCTTTTATACAAAACTTTTCTTTATTATTATACATTAGAAAATGAGGCTTGATACGAGTCTTATCTTCTATCTTCTATAATCACTTTCATAACTCAGCATAAAACACGTATAAATGATACTAGTATTATAAGAATGCTAAAACACTAAAAAAACTAAGGTTCTCACGTTATAAATGCCATAGCTAAGTAAAACACTAGATTTTGTTAGCCGTTAGTTCAAGTCAGGTGGTGCCACACCTGCCCGTTACGGCAGGTGGCCACCCCAGTCACAAACTTGGCTGATTTTGTTCAGTACTGTACTTAACTATGAACCCTATAAGATTGTATTCCAACAAAATGTAATTGAATTTTGAACTAAACTCAACAGAAACAACAAGTTTTGTTTAATCAGTTACGATTTTAAAAAGGCACATTACCTATTTATTCGTATCTTTTAAATTATTATAAGAATAAAATTTAATAAAAGAAAAAACGGGTCGTTTATATACCTATATAGTCCAAGATCCCAGGGCTTTTAGACCTTACACTTTAAGTACATAACTGATGGCGCTGGGATCTTAATCTAATAAAATAATCCCTTGGCTTAAAAAGCTGAGACGTAAGTGCAAAAGACTATTCTGATTAGTATCTTACTGTACAAAATATTATGCTAATAATTTCAGCCAATATACTTATCTAAAATCATAGCAAAGCCTATGAAACATATAGTCGGCCAACGGACGTGATAGCCAGCCCAAACTGCCGTGCACTCGCTTGGGACATTAGTGTATGGCAGCTTGGGCTTGTCACGTCCGTTGGCCGACTATATGTTTCATACACTTTGATATGGCTATTCATTACCAAGTGATGGGTATACACAAGTTATTATAGAATATTATTATATAAGTCAATATTTATCACATCTACCTCACGTATTTCGTATTTGAAGACTTAAATATTTATTTCTTAGCTGAACTGTCGTCGCTACATATTATTTCTCCCGCGTAAAAAGTATCCTATATATTGACCAGCTATCATGGTTTTCTCGTTATGTGGTCACAGACAGACAGACAAGCCAAAATTCTAATAACTATAGAATAAGCCTGTATGTCGATAAATATAAAAATAAATCAGATTGAATTTTATTATATGTCGAATGACGCATATATAGTACATTATATATACATAACTAAGCTACGTAAGTAAAGCTTCAAAGACCTTGAATTTGGTATGGCCTTTTATCAGATCCCCCTGTAAGTTGAGATATCTTGCTTCAAACAAGACATCCTTTTCTTCTCCATTAACGCTATTTCTATAGAATGTTGGCTCGTTTTATGTGTTTTTTCTAATAATAGATATAGGCTATTCTTAAACTTAACGCCCCTTTTCTTGCACTTAAAAAATAAGTTTATTAAAAGTTGGTTTCGGACTAGTATAGCGTTACCCGCGGTTTTGCACTTATATTTATTATTTATTAATTATTTACATTATATTGTCTAAGTAATTGTATGGATTGTATATTTATTGAAGTGTCTATGTAGTATGTATTGTTATTTGTAGGTATTGAATGTAATTTGTTTTAAATGCATCGGGCGTGTGACAAGTGAAACATCTCGATACTCGATAACTCGTTACGTACGCATTACCTTTACCTACTAGAGCTGCATATTGGCGTTTACGAGAAGTCTTGGCAATCGCTTTGTAGATAGGTAGAAAAGGTTTACTTAGAATTAGAAACATATAGGTACGTCTTTTTCTAACATAAACGTAGCCTAGATCTGGGGTTTCCTTCTGAACTGGTCGTAGACTCACGACGCGGACGTTCAGTAAAGAATATAATACTTAATAAAATATATTGTTTGATATTTAAATAAAAAAATGTCTGTGTGGGTCGTTGTATTATAAATGCAAAAGGCATCTTGGATTGTATAAGAGCAAAATGATAAACTAGAATCAACGTTTCTTGATAAAAATTTCACTATTATAGATAATTCTTGGATAAAAACCTTAGTTGGCGTTCACAAAATAAGTTGAACTTTTATCTGATTTTATCAAAGCAGTGATTATATAAACTTCTTTTATATAAATGGACTTCCGTTAACTTAACGAGTACTTTAAGATTCATTGCAATGGCATTATAACAAAACTACATTGTTCTGTAATAGGGCCAGCAGGAAAGATAAAAAACGTTTTAAAAGTTATAATGGTTTTTGTTTGAATTGTTTGGAAATACTGGCTTCTTTTAGTACTGAAGTGGTAATAAATGTTTGTTTTTTTTTACTTAATTGTGTACACAATTCGAAGATGGGGTTTTGATTTTTGAAGATTTTTATATATTTTGTGTTATATCTTCTCTATTTCGTTAGATTAAATCAATAATTTACCAGATAAATTAGTAGAAGAACGTAAAAAGTATTAAATTTTAGGCTATTTATTAGAAATTACTATTTTGCGTAATTTACTTTATTGGTAAGTCGTAAATTATAAAGCTTATTCTATCCATCATCATATGGATATATCTAGGTGTATGATTTCAAAATGCAAGATAAAGATAAGATAATTGTTTATAAAGCTTCCGTTTTAGCTTTAAATGAAATAATATTGTAATAATCATGATTTCAATTATTTTTCATAAATGGATGCTTAATAATGATATAAAAGTTGAAGACGTAATTAAACTACTTACCACAGTAGAGACATGAAGAAACTTTCCACGAACACCTGTGAAGGGGCATAGAGATAATTAACATAGCTGCTATTGCTTTACCGTGTACGTAATACCCAGGTGAGCAAACACACTCGGTTTAAATTATTATGTATGAACCCCCACACAATTGTTTATTCTAGTAATAGATATGTTGCTTAATTTTTATTAAAACCTAGCTACTCTACCTCGCTTCAATCGGTTCCGTCCTTAGGTATGTTTTAAGTCTTGGGCGGATCTCTAATCTTTTTTTTAAACTTCCCTAGGCCGAAAGGACTCAAGCGAAGCGTGGGTGAATCGCTAGTTCTACATAACCAATGAAATATGCCGGTGACTGTACATAACACAATTAGTCCAAACATGACCATAGATGGTAGGTGGTACCTAGTACTTTTGGCGATGACCACATTCCGTAAGCCCTAGAATAAACTTCTACCGCTAAAGTTACTATTTAGTCTATACGAGCATAACGTCTTAAAAGTACAAATAGATTAAAAGACTCGCCTATTTACTACGTACCTACCTAATAGCAAGAGTACGTAAACCAGTCGATCCTGCGCCTGATCTCTCACTGGTCTGATAGAGTATCGTCCCACCGGAGTACGAGTGACAGAATTAGAGAGTGCACTTGTCAGATTGGCCGCCATTGCCAAAATTGGTTGGGAGGACACCGTCAGTAATATTTCATTGAAAAGTGTGTCATTGGTTCCGGTAATAAATATAAAAATAGTCGAATTGCCACCATTTAAAAAAATACATCGCGAAAGATTTTACGGTAAATTCTAATCACAGCAAAATGCATTCGATGGTTGACATTTAATTAGAGATAGCTTGCTGTGTCTGGAAATGTCTCTAAAGCTACGTAAGATAAGCCAGGTGCGGTGACAGTTCTCTAGATTTTAGTTTCACGACTTGTTTCTCTAAACTGTAATAGGATATATTCTTTATAAGTAGTCGGCGTCAGGTGTTGTCTGCCAACTAAATATATAAACAAATGTCCTATTTTAATATTTTCCTTACAATTACATATTGACCGAAATTTAAGAGTAAAATACATCATAGAAATTAAATGAAATATTATATATTTACTTATATAAACATTAAGTAAATTAAAAAGTACTTATATATTGTAAAATAATAATGCCTATTACTTTAAATTTATTTTTCAAAGTGGGAAATGCTTTATATGTCTTGTTCAGGTCTATCTACTAACAACTAATAATACTTTTTCACAGTTTGCATTGAGAGAAATTTTAACCCGGACAAGGTGCTAAAGTTTGATATCGTAAAAACACCTAGCTCTCGTTAACTCATAATAAATCATGGAAAAATCACAAGTGAAAATATTAAGGAGGAGTTGTAGAGATTAACCCTCCTTATGAGGCGGTCGGGTAAACTGTGAGTTGGTCTTCTTTCGAAATCTGCCAATAGATAGAATTGATAAGGCTAAGCCCGAGTCGGGCGGTGACAGTACTCGATATCTACAAATAAACCTTTTATTTCCGTTATCTCGACCGCTTACACTGAAAGTCCTCTTGTTCTAAGGAATAAATACAATCGGTGACTGTCAAAATAATAGCTACTACTTGTCTAGATTAATTCTATTGTAGATGCTGTTATACTAGCCGATTGCCGCGGTCTCACACGCTTTTATAGGATATTATTATGATATTTTATGTTGTTTAGAGAATTTCTTTTTAAATACTGTTGAGGGTATCATTATTTTAGCTTTTTTTAACTTGACGCAGTTGTATTATATTTTTTGTAATTCGTACTAAGCTATGCTTCTATAGTACTTTAAAAAATATTGTATTTTGTAGATTCAAATGCAAGTACTTGCAAATGTACAAATATGTGCTTGCAAATGTACTTGTTTCGACCAGCTCTTTCACCCACTAAATGAATAAGCAGTTCGATAATTATTAATCCGAAACGATGGATGAATTTTAAATAAAAGTACACAGACAGTATTGAGACCTGTAGTAATACAAAGGCTTTTATAATATAACAAGCCACTCACCCTCGCTTCGCTTGGTTTCGTCCCTAGATTTAGCACGAGCGAAGCCGCGGGTTCCGCTAGTTAAAATAAATAAAGTTTCTAAAATAGAAGTAATCTAAGTTACTCCTTATAACATTAATTAGCTGTCTGGGAGTGAAAGTCCCGTCAAAATTGGTCGAGCCGTTTTAGAGATATATTATTCTAAAAATTAGTGAACTAACCACTAGGTAGGTACTCTGTGCAATTTATTTGATTTACACGAATTGAACAGCAATAGCCGTTATAAACAGTGGGTGGTCTGATAAAATGCAAGTACAGTACTTTTATTGCAATAGTAACTTTAGTCTGTTTGAAATTTAATAGGCTATGACTAGACACGTCGGTGAAGCTTTGTCTCACGATTATTTTGTTCTAGACTCTATTTTCACTTACCTATGCCAATATCGGATTCAAAACACTTTTTATCAATTAACATACAAGAAAATAGTATTGTAGTAACTTGAAGACACATTTGGCTCAATATATAGATCGTAGTGATGCTACTTGCTGCGCCAGCGGTAGCGAGTTCTAGTCTCATTTGTGTGATGAGCACGAATTCTTGTACCCCTGTCATGATTGTTCATATTTTTAATATGTATGTATTTAAAGTTATATATGTATATTGTATCAACTATCTACACAAGCCTCGTAGCTGACATTGTAAATGTGCTGTGTGTAATGTCCTTGTGTACGTGAATATATTCTTATAACAAAATTACATATCAATTACAACATTATTCCTTTAGATAAATATCGATTTTGTTGTCTTACACACCTCTTATATATAAAAGCTTGTCTTTATTTGTACTTGTCTGACATTTCGAAAACAATGATTCATCCATCTTTCTTTATAGAAGTCAGACTCCGTTAAGAAATAGAGCGATATTTTTGGATATAAAAATACCACTAATCAGGAATTTCACTTTGGAGGTTTGTATTTTTGAACTGTGTCATGCTGTTTTATATTTAGTTTTAAACTAAATAACTCTGATATAAACAAAAATCATATTATGAAAATAGCATTATATATTATATAAATAAATATATTGGAACGCTATATATTTATAATATGTATGCATTTAAAGTTATATAATATGTGAGTGTATCAACTATCTGGCATTTGTAACAAAAGCCTCGTAGCTTACCACGGAACTAGATGGTGCTGTGTGTATTGTGTACCTAACAAAAACAAGTGATCGTACATATTTGAAAACCTGATCAAAAACTGTAACTAATTATTTTTTTACGTTATCGAGGAGCTCCTAAATAACGTTAAAATATAATTAGTTACAGTTCTTAAAAAAGCTTCTTTTATTATTATTTTTCTTCTTCTTTTATTGTTTGTTTCTTTCTCTCATGTCGAGAAGGAATTACTTACATTAATACAGGAAGGACTTACATTCGAATTTTTAATTGCAATTTAATTATTATTTCAATTGTTGAAATATGAAAACTACCTACCAAAAATTTAAATATAGTGTAAGGTTTCGCTATTTTAATGTAAATTAAAATAGTTTTTAATTTGTTAAACTGGCCATTTTGTAAATCTGGAAGTCAAAACTTATGAAAATTGTTATAAAAATAAAGAATATTAAAAGGAGTACAGAAAAGAATGACAGGACGAAAAGATCTGCGAGGAGTGGAGATGGATAGATGTTGACTGTGGTTGAAAAGATAATAGAAGGAAATGTTTAAATAGTAAGAACTTAAAATAATATATGTTATTTATAAAGAAAGGGGTTCCACGCACGGAACAGTAAAGTTGGTTTAAATAACCTCATTTATAATAATATAAATATCCAAACCTAATTTCACCAAAACCTGTCCAGTCACTTTCGCTATGCGTTTCCAGAAAGACACAGATAGACAGGCAGACAAAAATTCTTAATATTATTCATAGATCCAACCTCTGAAATGATATTAATATACACATATACACATAAAAATTTAAATTAGCTAAGCGTAGTATAAGTAGTAACTTATCGATGGAACTAAATTTTTGGATTAGGATTTAAAATGTATCAGATATTTAATTATAGTTTTAAAACTACCTCAAAGTTTCAGACTTGTTACAATAGTTGTTATTGGTAGTTGTTGGTGGCAAGTGTCTACGTCACGACCCGGGTTATATTAGGAAAGGCCGTTTTTCTTAAGATATGTGACGTCAACGCAAAAATATCCATGTTTAAGCTTATCTAGAAGATTGCAGACAGTAAACGAAGTCATGTGACAGCGTATCGTGAGTGGTATTAGTACATTATTACAGTCATCATTACTATTCTACGACTAATTTGTAACCGCGGCGCTGCTCGCTTGGTTCAAAAATTCTGGAGTTTTAATTTAAGATATGACATTTGAAATTGAGTGGAATCTAGTGGATTGTGACGGCATGAAGACAAACCTATGATATAGTATCGATCTCCAAGAGTTTCACTGAATTATATATGTAATGAGTCGTTTGAGACACTGTTACTAACTAAGGAAGTAACTACGAGTACCACACTCATTTATGCAATTATTACGAGTTTTATTTTGGATTAATTGTTAGGCTACTAAGTTTAACTTTTATCTTTGTTAGATGAATGGATGGATTTTATTAAATCTTAGTGGAAAGTTGGAAAATACTTATAAGTAATGCACCTAAGTATAAAACAAGTTTATAGCATTTCGTAATTAGTCAAAAACCGAGCGATATTTCGGACGGACATACAATCATCATTTATAATAAGAATATTAGCAAGGATTACTACCCATTTCTACATAACCGGCCTCATGTCACGATTCTATTGAAACTTTATCGTCTTTCATTCAATAGAGTGCATAAGTAAACATTAAGTGTGAATAAACTTGTTATGACGACAGTTTAACTACAATTAATACTTGACGTCGTTAGAAAATTTGTAATTTATAAGTATGTATACATGTAAACAGAACAGAAATTGTCTGTAATTTAATATAAGTGATATTCTTTGCATTACGTCGTTATTTGAAATTTCAATTAAAAGTATGTAGGATTTTCTTCACGGCTTTACGAGTGTATTGTGTTTTATTGCCGACGTTCTGAAAGCTCTGCAAAACATTACTGTGTCAAAGAAAATTAAGAATTGTCACGTCTCATCTGTCTCTACAGATCTTTACCAATTCTGTATCCACTACACATTATAAAACAAAGTCCTCCGTCGCGCCTGTCTGTCTTTTCGCGATAAACTAAAAAAAATCTGCACCGATTTTCATGTTGTTTTCACCAATGGATAGAGTAGTTCTAGAGAAAGGTTTTAGGCTATATATAATTAGCGGATCCACGGCTTCGCTCGCGCTAAATCTAGGGACGCATCCGAGCGAAGCGAGCGGTCGCTAGTGTAGTTACCTATATCATTTTAAAATATTTTATTTGAGTCCCCATATGTCTTCTTTGTGTAGCGGCTAAAACATTTTTTTATTACAAGTTGATACGATGTACTTATAACTTAACAGACAACACTCACGTTATATTCTTTATCGGTTAGTTCATTTGGTTCCATATTAAAACACTGTGTGTTAGGATTTTTTTATGATTGTTATAAAATGTTATTTATTGCTTGGTGTCGTGCGAGTCGAAGTCACAAAAAACACGAATAGTTTCGTGTGAACATTGTTTGATCTTAGTTTAAAAATTAAAAACGATTTGTTACCTGCCAACTAGGTATATTAGTTAATATTAGGTACATATAATTAGAATTAATTGGTAGAATATGTCGCTGAGAACACACACAGAATGTCAGTTTGAAATCAGTAGATATATAAAAGTAAAATTGAAGTGTCTGTTTTTTTTTTAATTCAAATTGACAGCTTTTCACTAAATGCATATTAATGAAGTATATTATACGGTACCTACATCAAAAACTCATTATTTGAAATTTCTGTCTGTCTGTCTGTTTGTTCCGGCTAATCTTCGGAACTTTCACCAGATAGCAAATGTTATAAGGAGTAACTTCGGCTACTTTTATTTCATTTATTTTAACTTGCGGAACCCGCGGCTTCGCTAAGCGCTAAATTAAAATATATGGACAATCGCATGGTATTTATTGTTAGGAAAGCCTCAGTTACAGTCTGGAATTAGGATTAGTGGTGTTTACTCCTTTTACCGCAGAGAGGATTTAAAATTGTTTGTGTGTTTGTATGTAATATGCTTTGTGCATATTGCATACAAACTAAACACAAAGTGAATTTTACTACATTGCTTTTAAAATCAGCAGTACTAAAACAAAGTGCCAAGTGCCAACGTTAGTTCTCGTCATTCCTCTCGTCTTTATCCAGTCGTAATTGCAACATTTAAACTCTTTGTTATGATAATCTTTCACATCTCATATCATTTAATAGGTTCAAGATGTCGGTTACCTCGAAATAATGATAACACTTATCAATGCGGCCGTGAGAAAGAAATAGAGGTTTCGAAATATGTAATGTTTTAAAAACCTTAGTTATTTGTTTGTAAGATAGGACTGTAACTAGGTTAAGTTAAAATATAATGTAGCTGAATTGTATAAATAAATATACGAATTACAAAGTACAGTACAAAAAGTGTTTCTTTTTGTTTGTGATATGAAGCTAAGTAGGGCTTTTTTGTTCAAATATCTGTGTGGTATGGATTTTTTAAAGCCTCACTGCTAAGTATGGGCCTCTTTTCATTACAAGGAAGATTAGGACATAGTCAATCATACTCTAGCTCAGAGCTGGCTGTCGGAATAAACATGTTTTTCAAAAACGTACTAGCTTCAGATATGTTCTTAACGATGTTTCTCTTCACTACTAAACTCGTGCTAGAAATGATTCGCACGACAATATCAAGGATATCAGGATATCAAGCCCTAGGATTTGCACCCGCTTCACTCGGTTTCCAGGGGGCGCGTTATTGCGTTACCAAAGCCTATTTATATGGCAATAATGGAAGCAAACCTGCACTTTAGGAACAGTAATAGCAACCGCATAGCGTTACGATAGTATGTATATAGCAATTCAAATTAGTATCATGACTAATTCTATTTATCGTATGACCTTTTACTTAGGGTGAATTAATGCAACCTACTTTTGATTAGCCGAATACAGTCATCGATATAGCTTTTTGTGTATACTCTATTGTATTATGATTAAGTTAAGTACTGAATCAGATACCATTCAGGTCTTGTGTTTTGTGCTTCTATTGACGTCATAGACAATGGATCGTTGTACTTACATATGGTTGTACCTTAGCACTGTAGGCCAGGTTAAACTCGTCACGTAGACAGGGTTTTATGAAGACTAGCAAATTTTATGTTTAACAATTTTGTGTATTATTATATTTTAGCAGCTTTTGATTCGATGGAATTGTTTTAATTGCGCTTGTGTTATAAAGTTTGTATGTATGGTTGAGTGTTACGCCTTTACGTTGCTGGACGGATTATGATGACATTTATTGTAAATATAGTTTATATTATATAAACGACAGCCTACAAATATACATAGACGTGCCCGAGAGAAGAAGCAAAACATGCCCTGTGTACTGTGTAGGTTGTGAGAAATAATAATAGATATGTAAGTGCAGTTTTTAGTTTTAGCCTATTTAGGAAACACAGTGCTTTCATTTGCTAAAACATGCGCTAACCTTTGGGCCGGACTTATTCCTACGGAACTATAAAGTACATGGCCTATAAAAAAACCTCTAGGCAAAAAATTATATACTTCTTCGTAACACTAACTGCATAAAAGTATGTCAAATCAACAAACTCAGTCAAAATTATATCAATATAGTTTATCTAAAGACTTCCTATGATTATTTACAAGCAAGTGCTCTAACGTCCGTCGGTCCAAGGAAAGGACGTCTAAGATGGCGCAGTAAAATCTATTTCTACACCAAAACAAGACCATCTATAACCCAAATTCAGGCATTAATGTCATGATATCCGCTTTATGATATAATAGCAAGGTTAAATTGATAAACCGAAGTGCATTCTCGATATAGACGAGGTTAAGCCTCACTTGACAATGTTCAAAATAAACGATGACACGTTTGGTTCCGTCTGTAGGGATCCTTGCTGTACCAGCGGTCGCGGGTTCGAGTTCCCCTGGGGACAATTATTTCTGTGATGAGTATTCCAGTCATGGGTGCTTATGTTTATAATTTGTATGTATTTTAAGCTATGTATCAAATATCTAAAATCCATACTATAAGCCTTGTTGCTTTATACCATGGAACTAGATGATGAAACGTGTTGTTAATTCAGTATAATATTGATGGACTACACTGTCTGTAGTCGGTACGGGTATCTAAAAATGAAGATGTACAACAAAATAATAAAACTGAGATCAGAGATACATTTTAAATGTAACCTTGAGACATTTGTAATCTAGATAATTCGAGTTCTGGTTGAGGTTATTGTACTCACATCCTTGATTGCCTAACTTTGTTATGAAAATCTTCCGCCTAAAAAAGAAATCGATTCTTTAGTATTTTAGCTCATAACATGTCGGTAATTCAGAGAAGACTATATTGAGTCTCATGTCGATGATTTAGGTTATTTCAGAACGGAAATAAATTTATTGTTTGCTAATATTTTTCCTGTAGTTTGGAATCGCTTTAAAATGAATTCTTACGCCCTCACTCATAGTCACTTAATGAACCATTAAGTCGTTCTTCAGTATGGAGATTCTCGAATTAATGGTTCATTAAGTGATTATGAGTGCGGCGGTTAGTCTTTAAATTTAGCAATACTATATTTTGTGCTTATTTTAAACATTTTTTTAATTAAAATAACAAATCTCTCTCGCTTTGCTCGGGGTCGTCCTTGCATATACATTTTAACGGTTAGTATACATTTTATACAGTTGTAAAAGTTTTTTAAACTATCTAGTTTTATCATTACTTATTTATTTATCGCATGTCATAAGTAGACTCAATTGAGCGATTGTTTAAATTGTATTTTAAATATTTCATCAGGATATCTTTGGTGAATGTCAAATAAAAAATATAAATTACCACTAGTTATCAAAAATAATGAATGAAAGAATGTATACGATGAAGTAATTTATTTATTTTACACATTTTCGTGTTTATATACAATGCTGTCAATTTGAAAGTACAACATGCGTATGACTTGGTAGGTATGCGAATTTAGAATCCGCGGTGACCGAACTTGATTAGGTGCTAAATGCTCACTCGTCCTGACGCGGCGCGGTGTCGTGACTCGTGACCGAGCACGATGTTAATGTAATTGACAGACGCCATCTAATTTCATGTATGTTTGGAAGACCGGTATAGAGTTTTACGAATTTACAAAAAGACGGAAAATCTTTCTCCTGTAATTTTCTAAATTTTGGATCGATCGTTCCTCTCGATCCATTGATCGTGCTCTCGCAAGTTCATATGAAAGTTCTACATTTTTTGTAATACAAGCATTTAATTTGGCGGAGGCACCTAGGGACGAACCCGAGAGAAGCTAGGGTGAGTCGCTATTAATTGTATTATAATGACACAGGGACGCGACGGTTCGGCTTTCTTGTACCACTCTACCAGTCTAATAATGTTTTGTTGGAACGTCCTTTCAAGCAGCAAGTGCGCTTTTCTAGCTTGCTTTTATATACATGTTTAGATAGAACAAAATATTCATTTTATTGCAGGAACATACCTCTACCCTTTAAAGTCATTTCTCTGAAGAGAAATAAAACTGTACTTGGTGTTTAAAACTGTTTTCCTTTGTAACGTCTTGTGTACTGCGCATTCGCGTGCATCGTCTAATGACACAAGTCCGCACATCGCCTCACGCTCTTACGTGATAATTGAGCGATTTGTTACCGATTATTATAAAAAATTATATTACTGAAATTCTGTAACAATTATGGTGACGTTTTTATCAGTTCTATATATAAACTTTTAATATTTTTGGTTAGTTTGGGTGTATATAAATAAGTATGTTGGTATATTTTCATATTTACACACAGCACCATCTAGTTTCATAGTAAGGTAGGAGCTTTGTTGTGGATACTAGACAGTTAATACACTACACATATAATATCGTATAGAGATATATTTTATTCATTTGCTAGACATTTTGATACTACTGTGGCAAGAAAGTGTCTTGACAGCCACTGATAACAGATGTGATGATCCAAGATGAACATGTCATTGCAAATATAAGATATTCTGTTATTTTTCATATATATTTAGCTACTTTTAATGAAAAAAGATTTGAGGATAAATGTTTGAGTTTTGGTAATACTGATAAGTAAGTGTTCCGAGAACTGTGTATCTGTATGTACTAAAACATAGATCAGAATCATACCTGATGTGTATTTAAAGAGCTGTGTTAGCTCACTTCGAGTGTCTAATTACCACCCCGGTATCAACGGCGTGGGCCGTTATCGAGGGATTACGGTGTCATTCAATTTGTGCCAAACATACTCGCGGTATTACGACATCGTTATGTTGAATCGATGCAAAATCGATAATTGATATGCTTTTCAGATCTTTAGACGTTATCGAGTCCTATTTTTATATTCTCCTCTTTTGAGTTGTGACGATTGATAACAACATTCCTTAAGTAATTTATTTTTAAACTAGCGACTCACCCTCGCTTCGCTCGAGTTCGTCTCTAGGTACACCTTTAGCATAAAATTTTTACAAAGTTTGAATGTCTTACTAATTTATATATAAGTACTCAAAAGCCTAAAAAATAAGTTTCAAGCTTCAAAAATAACGTAATTTCCATTTAAACTTTCATTCCCTATTTCAACCCTTTACAGCCCTTTTTTCGCTTTAAAAAGTAGCCTATGTCCTTTCTCAGGCTCTAGACTATCTGTGTACCAAATTTCATTAAAATCGGTCCTGTAGTTTTTGAGTTTATTCGTTATACAAAAATACAAATCTTTCCTCTTTATAATATTAGTATAGATATATTAGTATAGACTACCTAAGCTTTATATGTATATGTATCATGCATATTATAGGAGAAAAAAGCCGATAAAATATCTCATTTCAGTGAAATCTATACTGATCGTTAAAATGTATTCACGGACGAACCCGAGCAAAGCGTGGGTGATTCGCTAGTTACATCCTACTAATACTTACAATTGCGAAAGTTTGTAAGAATGTGTGGATGTACGTTTGATAAATATTGATAAAAATTAACTTGTTTCAGAATCAGATGTAGCAAGGAAACATTATATGTATGAGAAAATAATTCCATAAACATTGCCCGCCAAAAAACCTCGAACACTCAATGAGTGTCACTCATTATAATAACTACTAATACTATTGTACTACATTTTTATCGAAGATAATATTATAAATTGCAATAAACTGATAGTTTTTCTTCCCGATTGAGATCTCGAGAGGTCTTGTCATATCACTGATAAGTGATAACTTCAACAAGCTATTTACAGAAAAATACCCTCAATCGGTGACTTTAAACGTTTTATTTATGAATAACGCACATACATCATACACATGTATACAAACGGCCGTAGCATACGAGTATATGCTTTGTAATAAAGTCATTTTGTATTACGAAGTGTTATAGTAATATGATTCTCACAATAACGTGAAAATTATGAGTTCTATGGAAAATTCGACGTAACATTCGTTAAGCACTAACTGTTCTTTAACATGAAAATAAAATTTTCGAAGAAATGATACAGCGAAATATTAATTCCCATTAAGAACCTTGCGTGAAAGCTAGCAATTTCAGCACTTCGTAGAAAATATAATATTAGGTCTTCAAGTAAAATATACGGACTTCAGTACAGGCTTAGACGGTTCGTTACACCACTCGCCAGTCGCCAGTACGATACCGCCTTGCAGTGTGAGTGGACGTCTTCGCTACACTCAGACCATTTCGAACATTCGTGTGTATCTACGAAAGTTTGACAAATTTAATAATGCAGTTATTGATCCTCGTTGATAATATTGTGATAATTATATTAAAGTGGCAAACTGGTTTAATGATTTAGAATTTTTGGTGCTATCTTTTTAGTGGCGTGTTATCGGAAATTGACCTAAAAGGAATACAATGAAAGACGATCTAAGGACTGTACTGTAAAGAATTGTTTTTTTTCTTTAATAAAAAAGTAAACTTGTTTTTGACGTTTTATAATATTTCTTAATTGTGTGGTTCTGAAAATGGCGCGTATAGCAACAAGTGCTGTTCAACTCTGCCAGCGACTCCAGGAGTTATATCCGCAAAAGTTCCAATTTCCAAATAAGCAGGTTATTATTATTTTTTCACTTGGTTTATTTCTTCTATATAAATAATCACACATATAGTTTTTCAATCTTTCATACTGATTTTTTTGCGCCAATTGTTTAACAATAGCGTTTATTTTTCAATCTTTTTTTATTTCTTTACATTTATACTTACTTTGACCATAATCTATACACATCTTTGGGTAAATGAGATTTCTTTAAAACAAAAAACAAAATAAAAATTTCTAAAGATACAGCTTCACTTACTCCACAAATACATCATAAAGTGGACGACTGCTTACATTTAAAATAAACTGTCCTAATTAATGTTACTATATTAATAATTTATTTCTGTCGTTCTGGAACCATAACACAAATAAGTAGAGAGAGTACATACTTGCGGCGGCGCGTCACCCTTTAGAATGCACATTGCACAGTTTATTAGCAAAATCTTCAGCAACGTGATCCTCTCATTTGTAACCATCGATTACGATCGATATATTTATTACTTGATAATATCCTTAAGATCACCTTTGCTTTGATCAATCACATATTTGTGCAAAATGGATCTGCTCGGAAGCAGATTTTTTTGGATATTAGACATTTGAAGAACGTTCGTCTTTTGTCAATTGTCGGGTGTGAATTGTTATTAATGTATGTTACAGCTTCTCTAGCTCTATTAGCTACACTTCTATTATAACTAGTTGCTAAGTAATTGTTTTCATTTCTATGAACATTTCTAGTTGAAGGAAACAAATCAATTCGGTGTTTCGATGCATTGTTCTAATCTGCCTTTCGTTGGCCATCTATTAATTATGTATGTATAATATATATAAATATGACATATTATGTCTTTATGTATGTTTAGTTAATGTCTTTGAAAAATTATACTCTGTTACTTAATAGTATTATAACAAAGAACTTGAAGACATGCTCTCGGTTTGCCACTCCTGAAAATACTCCACGTATTTTTCTAACAGTAAACAACAATTGATAAAAACAAGATATTCTTGTTAAAACAAAAGAGAAATAAAAGATTATCTAATTAATTCATAAACTTATCATTATTCATTATTGTATTTTGGTATAATTGATATAAATGGCGCGACGTACAAGTGTAGGGACATTACATAGTACTTCATTAGGCTTATTGTAATCAATCAAATGTCTTTAAAATTGGGAATAACCAAACGCAAATCAGGAATTTCGATAAAGCGGATTAATTAATTATGATTAAAATAACTTATATCTTTAAGTAGAGTAGATATAACAAACCCAAAGAAGTTTTATTTCTAACAAAAAAGTACGAAATGTATGTTCAAGGTTGTGTTCCGCTGAATTTGAGTTTACTATACTATACTTAGGACAGAGTAGCAACTAAATTTAGTGCGAGCGAAGCCGCGGTTTTAGCTAGTAAATGTAAACAAAAACTTTACAAAAACCTCCCTTGATAACCACTCTATCTATTAGTGAAAACAGCATGAAAATCGGTGCAGTAGTTTTTGAGTTTATCGCGAACAGACAGACAGACAGACGCGGCGGAGGACTTCGTTTTATAATATGTAGTAATTTTCTTATTGTAGTGGTGAAGTTGGATTTTCAAGATTTAACGTAAAAATTTAAATGACACCTAAAATATGTTCTTAATATATTTTAATTTTAACTAGCAACTTACCCTTGCTTCGCTTGTGTGCGTTATTTAATTTGAAATATTGAACAACGTATTCAAACTTGAGAAGAAAAATGTTGGCGCATGGAACATTTATACTTATTTGAGGTTTATACAAAATAATCCACCAAAGCTTCATCGAATGAACAGTTTAGGAACGTTATGAGGACAAACATACAATCATTTTTATTTTGTAATTTATAATTGTTTATTATAAATAGAAAACTAATTTGGCGTATCACAAAGAAAAGTTTCAGTATCTGCCTCAGCTACGAACTGAAAATATACGGCAATAAATCCGCTCCATGTTCTCTGTTTTATAGTTCGGTGGCCGGTGGCTCTTTTATTGCGAGATTTTGGCAGACTTCGCATAGCGGCTGTAAAAGAAGTTTACATGCTGTACAGTTTTATAACCGTTTGGTGGCTTCAGTCGTATTCGCCGAGTTTGAGGTCACATTCAGCGGTTTATTGAAGTTTTATACTGTTAATTAAATTTGTATACATTGGCATGTACTGCCAGTAGAGGTGAAGGTCACGGACATTTGTATTAGATAATGTAATTAATAAGGCACGACATTTTAGAACCAGTAATAATAAATTATTCCACTTTGCATTTATTACACATTCTAATTTAACTGGTGTTCGTCCAGTGGTCGAAATTAACTTTAATCGTTATAATAATAGGTAAAAAGTAACACATAACACTAAAACTTGGCAACAGGTCCTAAGGAAAATGAAAATGGTTGACAAACTGAGGAGAAGCTACTGAACTGTGTTGTTTACCTTTTATATAATACAGATAACATTCTTCGTACAAAAAATTACAATAATACAACAAAAATAGCAGAAAATGTAATGAATGCATAAACAAGTTAACCGCGAATGAATTAACAGAATGTTAAATAAGCATAAGCGGACCGCAGACCAACAATTTTCAGTGCGAGTTAGGTACGTTTAATTGTGTCAGATGAGTCGGGACGTGTTTCGAGTCGTTTAAATTAATCATGAGTCAGGACGCTTCCTCGAAATGATTTGTTTAACTTTGCAAAGCACAAGTGGAACAATAACAATACGCTTGATAGTGTTTCCTTAATATTATGGTAATATTACATGTGTTATTAATTTTTTTAAATATATTATATCCTTTGATTACCCTTAACCCTCGCTTCACGCGGGTGCTTTCCTGCGTACTGAATATAGCGTTGCCACAGTTTATTAAAAATACCTTTTCTTCAGAAATAATTCAGTAATACATCCTTTTCCTATAACTTTATTAAACGTGTCGGCTTGATTTTTTTTTTCGATATCTTCAACGATTAACATAAAATCTTGATGAATTGTATTAATACATCTAAGCCTTCCTCATGAATTACTCTATTGACTGACAAAAACCGCATGGAAAAATGTTCAGCAGTTTTGAAGCTTATCGTGAACAGACAGACAGACGCGCCGAGGGACTTTGTTATGTAATATGTAATAATAATACCTAGTTTTAGATGAGAACTTGACATAATTAAAGTATTTCGTCGCGCTTTTATTTAACTTTTTGCTCGACGTTTCAATGTGCTACGGTTAACTTATAGTAACGGGAGATATTAAGGTTTTTGATGTCTTAAAATACACAGTTATTCGAGTATCACATAGCGTCTACCCACTAAGTTTACCTACGTTAATTTGGAAAAAAAGAGAAATGTTAGTTTATTATACGCGAATATTTTTTTGTAATTGTTTTTATTGATTATTCTTAACAGTATTTTTAATTGGCAAAACGCGTCAAAATAAATTTATGTATGTATGATCAGTGTGGTCAAGCTGAGCTATTGTAAAATTAGCTGTCTTCCTGCAATGAAACAAGAATGCTGCATAAATTAGATGTAAAATTAGGAAATATATATAATAATAATTATGCTAAGGCATACTACATACAAGTAATTTAAGAACCTAATTCTTCCTCTGAAAATAATATTTGCTTGAAAAATCTTGAATATATACTTAAAAATACCTTTATGGTACGTAAATACGTCATCGTATGTACGAGTATTATATTAACCCAATTTATAAATGAAATTGATTCAACAATTTACACTAAATACGTTTTAATCTGACAAAACATTATACTTTTGTAAGAATTTTGTTGTTTCGCTCTTATCTGTTTAAATATTTTTATGAATGGAATAAAATTATTAACGCTAATGCTTATATCATTTGGTCTAGATAGAGAACCTTAATTTGTCAGTTGTTGTACTAAATATTGGCATAATAAAAAGTATATAAAAAAGTATCTACAGATTATAAAGTATATACTGTTACTTTTACTGTTTAAGTGTTTTACCGACTAAGGAATCTAATCACTGCCAGTATTTTACGAGGCTTTTTAGATTAGTATTGGTCTGTCTGGGAACACGCTTGGTTTAAAAGCTGCATGAAGCTCGGTTTCTCGCATTTTTAAGTAAACTATAAAAGATATATGAAGTTCTTCTTCTCTAAATGATACAAAGCTCAAAAAGCAAAGCTCTTTGCAATTTTCATTACATGTTTATAGAACTTATGCTTTATCTGTGATAAGTACACTTGATTAAACAAACATCTAAATATGTACCTCTGCATATTGTCTGTCTACCAACCAAATAATAACGTGTCTTATTATTTGGTTGGTACACAAAAATACTAATGCCTGATTGCCGATTTCATAATTTTTGATGCTTTTATGGTGTCAGCGGCGTGGGTGCGAAAAGGTTGTTTAGTGATTAGCGTGCTAAGCCGATTGTGATAAGACTCCATGTGTTGATAGTATGACGAGTATGACGACCTCATGTTTGCGCAGTAGGCGATATGTAAGCATTATATTATTATACTCATGGGACAATGTCAGGTGAAGGTGTACTCTATGGGTTAGAGTGAATTGACATTTTAAATAATACTTTAATTAATTTTGTAATTAGGGATGTATATTTACAAAATATTCACCAAAATTTTTGTTTTGTGTATTTTTTATTTTCGTTTTTTTTAATTTACGCAACTTGATTCGAACGATGACAGTAATGTTGGAAGCTGTAGATAATAATGTCGTGATATAAATATTTTCATTTCAATGTTTTTCACATCCGAGGTTATGTCGTTCTTATAATATTATGTAGCTGCGTAGAAATGTATTGAGATACGCATTTTGTATTCACAATTTATTTAGTCTCCAAAAAAGAAATTGAGTGACCTTCTGGTTAAGATAGTTCTAGGACACGTCGTTTTCAAATTTTGTTGTTTACGATTTAAATTTTCGTGTTCGTAAATTTTTTTAAGTAACAATCGCAAAAATTGGTTCGCAGATTTTAGGAGTTTGATTTGCCCAATAACATTTATTAACAGATACGTAACTATTTCCTACGAGGAACCCATTTGCATTTCAAATTTTGATTGCTTTTCGTTTTTATATAGTTTAAACGTAATATTTGTCTACTAGATGCTTTAGTTGTAGAAAAAACAGTAAGGCACCTTACGGTACAGGCTTTCAATTGCATGGTCGTATCGTCCCACAGTCTGTTATCTCAGCGACTGAACATCGGAACTTTTTATATCGAGTCCGTATCTGGTTTCATAGTTACAATTATAATGGTTGGTAAAAGCACGTATGAATGTAGGCATATTAAAAATCAAGCTTTTTAAAGGCAATTTCAATTAAAAAAGGCTGCAGGTTATATATTTTTTGTATCTTTATTGATTTTGCAGTGTTGATACGAGACTAATATACGTATCGTAAATAATGTCACTATTTAAAACATTTTAGTAACCGCTTTTACATATGTACTTACTTTCATTTTCTTCTAATAATTGTACTTAATATGTATTTTATATAATACTTTCGGGATTCTAGACCCAATACTTAAGTGCCACATGTTACACAAAAGTCGAAACCCAATCGACGATCTGGCTCTGGTAAATCGTCGAACTAATCTATTCGAGCTTTGGTTACAGTTAGACGGTGACTGACACCGCACGTTTATTTTCGTCAGTTTGCGTGTCGTTTTCTGGGAATGTTTATGTTACACTTTTTGTTATGCGGAAGAACCACGGCAATGTGCAAAGAACATGAGCAGGCCCCATTTTGAAAGATGAAATTACACCAGTCGCAATAATCGTTACTTCTGTCAGTTAAAATAAACAATGTTAAGCGCATTCTGAAAAACAATGTTTATTTCGACCTGTCGACAACTTAATGTAGTTAAAGTATGTCCGTTTGTTTGTTTATTGTCGCGAAACTTCCAGACAGGAAACTGCCATTCATTCTGTTACTATAACATTTAATTTTGTTTGATTATTTTCACTCGTAATGTCTTGTGATGTTGACGCCTGATTGTGATAACGTTTTGCTGAGATGTGAATGAGCTGTTAAGTGTAAAGGCTTCTATAGAATATTAGGTACTATCAAAAGTAATACTACAGCTGGTCAGTCGCAATATTTATACACTTGCCCACTCTATTGAAATTACAAAGAGTCTCTCTCTTGTCATTGTTTGGCACAGTTTGTAGTAACCCTACCGTGCTCGCGGGTTCGAGTACTTACCGGTAGAGGGATTCATTTGTCAGTCATGGGTGATTATAGTATTTATAATATTATGTATGGATCTAAAATGATTTATGAGTAGTGCAACTATCTGGTACCTATAACAGGCTCGTAAATCGTAGCTTACGACGGAACTAGATGGTGCTGTGTATTAATTAATGTCCCAACAAAAAAATTGTTCAGTTTTGATTTTATTTTATTTTTAAATACTTTTATACTTGTTAAAAACAAACAACTATTGTTAATGAATTTATAATTCTATAACCGTTCTTATTAGCGACAACGACCTTAGATCTTAAAATACATGTCACGCTGCAGTTTATAGTCCATTGTTAATTATCCTAATCAATATGTCTTCGATATGTGCTGGATAGAATAATATCCTTGACTTTGTTATACGACGTGTACCTTTGCGACAAAAAATACGTGTTAAATTTATTATGCTTCATACAAATGTATTACTTATGGTTTATTATTTAAAAGTGAAATTCCTCTATTATAATTACAGACAACTTACTGATGGAGACAGTATAAATATGTTTGAACAAATGTTGTCTCGTATGTTTTCACAGCACGTCTGCGCGTGCGCATCGTTGAAATAATCTAAGCTAATAAGTTCGTTAATAGGTGTTACAAGCCTTTGATTCGTTATTGTTTTCATTTTAATTATTGTTATCTTATTCTAGTTAACTTCGTTTAAAAAAATGGGTGAAAATGAGGTTTCTTATAAAAGTTCTCTAGTAAAACTGAAAAGTTTTTATCTTTTTTTTATTTTACTCATAGGCTTATACATTTATGTATATATTACATGTTCTTCCCTAAGATTTACCTTAATTTTTGATTACGGTACCTATCTACATTGACTTCTATAAATAATTACCACATGCGATGCGGGTGTTGAACCTCGAAGTTCTTAAGCAAAGAATGTATGTACATATACATACGCGGGCTATTGACAGGTACAAAAATAAAAACAGATATTTCTTTTATATCTTAAGAAATATATTGAACTTTATTGCCTTATACTCAATCCGACATATACTCGTAAATATAACACCGAACCTTGTACAAGTTATGTATTTTTTTTACACGGTTCAAAGTTTAAAGTAATAACATTCTTAGGTTACCTGCTTTTGAATAATATTAAGAAATATTAAAACTACAGAAATAGAAAATGATTTAAATCATTGAAACTCATCTAAAACGTACTCATATTGAGAAGTCCACTGCACCTATTATTCATCAATAACGCCTCCACACAAATATATTCTTTATGTCGTTACAATGAGAGGTCTAATTTGATTTGACGTGTACGATTAATGTGGGAAACATGACGTAGACCGTGACGGTTTAGGCTGTGTTTAAACAGTTGCTTTCCGAACGCAGGCATTGCTGGGTGAATCTAGCGGTCACACGAACTTAATTTTATTTTTGAATTAGAAATTTTGATTCTAATGTATACCTTATGTGTCAGTGATAAGAGTATAATTCATGCAAAAGTCGCTCTTAAAGTGTTGTTCATAAGAGCTTTCTTTTAACAAGTGTTAGTAATGCTTAGCTTGTTCTCAGTGAAAGTTTTGATTCAAAATAATTGTATGTGAATGTCAATTCTATGTTCTATGCTGTAAGGTGTAAAATTGATAACGTGGGCAAGCTGAGAAGATTCGTAGTTTATGAATGAACATTCTCTAGGTATGTAACTTTGAACGACTAGAATTCTTATGATTTGTGTATAAAAACACACAATTTAAAAAAATACTTTCTGTACATTTTCAATCTTAGTGGCTTTGTTTTTTTCTGAGACTATGCTGTTTCAGCGGTTTCTCTCGCCTAGCCAGTACAAAAAGTTGCTCGGAAACGGTATAGCTGTATATGCATCCGATTTTTTAGTAAGTACTTGACTAGTAGGTACTTACGTGCTCAGAGTACGTAGGCGAAGGATTACAGTCGCTTATAATACTGAGCAAACAGAAAATTCAGTTTAAAGCTTCTAGGAAAAAACTATAGAATTATTGTATCTGGTTTTTCCTTTTATTGAATTCTACATTTAACGGTGATCTTTTTATTCATATTTTTAACGGCTTGTGGCTTTGTTTTTATTGTATTTTGATTGCTTTATTTTTATCGAAGAAAATTCAACGTTACCTATATTTTTTTGTATTATAAATGTAACTGGTGAATTTATTCATTTCAAATGAAATTAGCTTTATTCATTCACTTCTTGTAACTGCAAATCTCCATTTTCAGTTTCACAGAAATGTACTTTACAAGTGTGACTCGTTGACAGGAAAGTCTAGGTACAGTTCCATGTCATACTATTCCGTGTTCAGAATATACAATTAATATAAGTAATTAATTAGTTGCATTGTCGTTTAATTACTCATTATTGTGTTAAAAGGAAGTAAAGCATGCCACGTGTTGCATCTACGATGCAGATATTATGGTATTAAATTACCAGCGTATATCTCGGAACACTTTGAGTGGCTCTAACGATTTGGATAAAATTTTGTATTTGGAGAAAGATTTTTTTTATAACAAATTATTAAGTATTTTTAGTTTTATTAGTGCTTATTTCTATCAGCTGACAATGTCATATAGCGTCATCCCGTAAATGTTTGTGGTAGTTGTACTGTCGTCAATGTATAATAATTGATAAGTGATAACTCACTGAAGAAACTTGTACGTTGAACAAAGCTCGGTTGCCCAGGCACTATAACTTTAGTTGAAATGTGATTAAAAAATATAAATTTAAAGAGTATTATGGAAAAAAAAAGAAAAAAATATTCATAAGAGTATTTATTAATTTACCTTAAATATATTTGTCACCAAATATAAATAGTAAAATGCTCTATATAGTGTTGCAATTAAAAGGAAATATGTATTCATTTTTTTTAATATAAATACAGGTATTATTGATTTGATCGACGATTACTTCTTTTATAAGTTTATATTGCATTATATGTATAGATATATGAAGAAAAATGTTACCTAAGAGCCTGTCTGTGCAGAGCAAAGATAATGCTAATTAACAAAAAAATTATATCATCGTTTTTATGAGGATTGAACCTGCGACCTCTGGAGAATTATACAATGCCATTTTAAGTGTATGTATAATTATAATGTCATGAGATGAGAAGAATAATCGACTTTTTTGTTTTCCTACGAGTTCACTATTTACTACAATAGAACAAATTTCACTCGTCAGTTGTTCACTTTCATACCTTATGATAATTTTAATCGCTCTCTCCTACGACCACGTTTGCAGGTTATTTATAGCTCGTATATATTTGCAAAAGAAATCCACCACGCCCCTTTATTTGTGGTTGTTGGGTAAATAAAGCAGTGTACTCTACATATACTACATACTTCTTAATAGAGATATCTTGATGCTATATTACTTAAAATGACACATTATTTTGCCTTTAAACGTACTTTGATACCCCTCCCGCTGACTGGGACGCGACACTTAGTGTCGCGAGTCCATCCCTATTGTTTTTGTAGATTTTTAAAAGAAGTTTTTCCTACTCATACTGCTGTAATTTTAGTTTAATGTTTAATTAATATTTATTATGACAACAGGTTTGGCTCAGTTGCCTGCCAGCATAGCAGTAGTGTAACACTAGGTAGGGCATGTGGGGTTACTTCAAACTAAGTCGTAGGTTTGAGTTCCACCGGGGGTACCTACTCATTAGTCCGATTAGTACGAACGTATTGAAATTCATTATTACCACAGACTATGATCGTACTTATGCCCCAAAAAAATATTATTATACCCTAATTTTAATAGGCCACACATACTACTTTACTGTGCACGTAGGTATACGTACTAAAATATCTACATTGTAAAACACAAAGTATTTACAACTTGTTAATTATGTAAGATAAGATTTTTTATGTTTTGTATTATTGAACTGTAATCCCTCGTATTACCTATTTGTCCATTTATTGTACTGTGAGACTATCTGACATTTCATCGGTTATCGTTGAAAGGTTTTGTTTCTCAAACGATATCACCCGAATTACACAGATAATGCCGAGCTACACTTGTGTCTTTTTACAATCTAATATTAGAATAAGACACACTATGTCAGAGAGTAGAGACTCACCTTCACTCTCGTCTTTTTCTTTTAAATGTGTTAGGACATTTTTACAACAGTGCATCTAGTTCCGTGGTAAGCTACGAGGCTTGTGTTACGGATACCAGATAGTTGATATACTACACAAATAAATTTTAAATACATACTTATTATTATAAATATAAACACCCATGACTGGAGTACAAACATTCGTGCTCAACAAATGAATGTCCCCAGCGGCACTCGAACCCGCGACCGCTGGCGCAGAATAGGTAATTACCAACTGAGCCAAACGTGTCGGCAATTATGAAATAATAAACATATAATAATACATAATATATTGCGAGTATCTATATCTTCTAGCCTACCACCAGTAAAAGTGCTATTTAATGCAAAAAAAAATCAAATCAGCTTATTGGTTCCTGAGATTAAACACGTTCAAACAAACAAACAAACAAACAAGTTAAGTGGTAGTGCCATGCTTGTTACCTTCGGGTAGCAGCCGAATGGGCCGGCACGCCCCGTATAGTACCACTCTCTCACAGGCGTGAAGTGGCAGCTATACTGTCGCGTTTCGTCCGGTGAGTGAGAGTCCGGGAGGCCCACTCCCCATCCCTACTCCTGTCCTTCTCCCTCCTCCCTCCCTCCCTTTCCTGAAAGGCCGGCAACGCATCTGCGAGCCCTGTGGTGTTGCAGATGTCCATTGTCCATGGGCGGAGGTGATCACTTACCATCAGGTGAGCCTCCTGCCCGTTTGCCCCCTTTGTCCCATAAAAAAAAAAAAAAAAAACAAACAAACAAACAAACAAACCCTACCTCTTTAGTATAGAAATATACTTATAGATGTTAACAGCGCATTACCCATTATACTTACATTTTTATTAATAGGCCTCTAAGTATTATGGAGCAATTGATAATAATCCATATACCTACTTAGTGATCGTCCAGGCAAGGGGTAGTAACTAGTAACAACTAATCTGCTGGTTGCAACTACTTTTGCTTCAAACTTCTTAATTATCTACAGATAATCTAATTAATATCATATAACATTATATGCAAAGGATATTAGGTACTCAATTGAAAAAAAAGTTGTTTTTATATTTTTTTTACTTCATGAATATGCATTCGGGGTTTTCCTATTTATATTTACAAGTTATCAAGCAAGAAAAAAGTAAACACGCCTTGTATTCAATATGACAGTTAAAACGATAAAGCGAGGGAATATTATCTCTGATATTTTTACGAAATTGCGCTAACTGTCCCACTGACAAGTTAGCAAATACAAAATATTTGACTTCTATTATTGGCTTTGGTAGACAGGGGACTGACTGACAGTGGAATGAAAGCCATCTTTAGAATAGAACAGGTAGAAACGCAGGTAACTGCAATTATATCTGCAATTTATACCTACGCTACTATTAAAAAAATCTCAAGGAATTGTTCAATACTACAGTACCTACAGTGAATTCGCATCTTAGAGCTTCTTATTTTGAATTTTGATTTGATTACCAAAGTACTATTTATATTTAAATGATAAAATTTAAAGGATAGCTTTGTCCGATCCCAGGATATAAACTTTGTAATTGCTTTTATTAAAATCTGTTTAAGCTTGGAAAGATGACAGAGTTACTTTTAATTTATTATGAGAATGAGTATCGTTTTGAATTAAATTTACAGTCGCGTACATCTTCTAAGATTTACTTCTTTCTTCCAACTTGTGTCTGCTTTTTTATACAGAATATAAAAAAGGATGGAATTTTAAACTATAAAATAGATGTATTTTCTCAAGTTCACATATTTTACACTGTTAGCAGTGTAAAATATGCGAACTCAAAAAAAAAAAAGAAAAACCTATCGAAGTGTTAATTTGAATCGTTGAATACATACATGTAGTGTCTTCATAATATGTAGTACGTTAGCGTCTGTATCACGCAGCCAATACGTGATAATCTGATAACAATGATAAGAGAACAAATTAATCAACGCCCACTTTGTTTAACACCTGAGCTTCGCCAGTTGGAACTCGACTCTAGTGACAAAAAGCTGTGCCAATATTGATGTGAAAAATTAAATGCTTAAAAAACCATTTCAACTCGTGTAACATCGTGTTTAAAAGAAGTAAATGGCTTATTTTTTCTATTATTTTTACGACTGCGGAAGTTTTATGTTGTCCGTAAAACAATGTCCGTGGCACGAAATCGTTTTTAAACAACTATTAAAAATGTTCGAAAATTCTCGTTTATTTTTATTGTTTATTCGAGTCGGTTAAATTGTAAGTTTCTTATTTTTATTAATAATTAATGTACCTACGTATTTATATTTAAACGGTCTTTACTTTTTTGCCACCAAGTACCTACCTATTGCCTTTCTGACATGTTTATATTTTTTAATATCAAAAACAATAAATACAGTCTTAAGATTTAAATATTTATCAAGGCAATTAATTAAGAATTAATGATTGCATTCAAAAACAATAAAATTAATTAAAAATTAAGTAATTTCAATACAATTTTGTCAATGTAATTTTCATTATTAACGATTGCAATTATAGTATTTGTAAGCGAACATAATGCCGCAATAAAACTTTAATCGACTTTTTATTGCAGTGCTGTCAAAATCTGATCAATCGTTAAACGTTTCCGCTGGCCTGCCAGCATGTGACTTTAGACTAACTGTTAAATATACAATCTAGATTTATTTTCATTTCCTTTTACATTTTAGCACTTTATTGCCAAATAAAAAATCTTTTAAGCCTTATCTTAAACGTTCTCCATAAATAAGTCATATTCTTTTAAACACGGTAATAACAAAGTATTGTTTTGTTTTTAATTAGATAACATTGCATTCCGACCTCGAGTACATTCTTTAAGTCGTGTTCTAAGTCGTGGAACGTATAATTGTCTAGTTTTGAACTGGAATTTGCCCCTATTTTCCTCCATTTTTACCAAATATTGGTCTGGAGATGAATATACTTTATTTTAAATTACGTATTACGTACTAAATGTTATAGTATAGGATATAATATAAAACTTGTTCTTAGTCAATAGATCATATTCGTATGAAATATCTAAATCATTTTAAAGAGCATAATGTCCCTAAGAGTAGCGTTTGTTAAAAAAATATACAATACCTAACCCTACCTACCTAAGCTAATTTAGATAAATAGGCTAAAATTTATATAAAAGAAGCGATAGAAAAACTTGAGGAAGGTTTATGTAATATGTAAAATATTGCATAGTAAGTATGATTTTGCGTAATTGTTGCGTCTGGCGTATGTTGTACGTAAACAGTGTCTACGCGATGTGCTGAGGAAAACGCTCCCGTCGCCCGGTAATATGCTGGTACTTAGTATCAGTACTGAGAAGGACATACATTATTTTTTTACTTTTACAATTATATGCAGGAAATATTTACAATATTAAGCGCTTCAACGAACGTATTAATACGACGGGTCTGCATTTTAATCATATGCGCTTACTCATAAACTCATAACTTTTAAACAAATGTTTTTTTCTTTCTGTTTGTAGGGAATAAACTTAAAAAAATCTTTCCTCATCTTACAGAGGACTGTTGTGTAAATTTATGCTTCTAGTCCAACTATTACATATAAACATATGTATGTATATAATATTTAACTGCCTCGTTGGTGTAGTGGCTAGCATGTACGGTCACACACCAGGAGGTCCTGGGTTCGAGTCCCGGGTCGGGCCAAGTTTGGTTATTGAGTCTTTCTGTTTCGTAAGCCTCAGTAACAGCCCGGAGTTGGGAAGTTGGCGGTGTTTCACCCCCGTGCCTCGGAGAGCACGTAAAGCCGTCGGTCCTGCGCCTTAACTCTCACTGGTCGTGTCGAGCATTCGTCCCACCGGAATATGAGAGTGATAAGGAACAGAGAGTGCACTTGTGTTTGCGCGTACACTCGTGCACTATAATATGTCCCGCGCCGTTGGCTAGTCTCAATGAGATTGGCCGCCGTGGCCGTAATCGGCCGGGAGGACATTAATTATATAATATTTATTTGCTTTATTTATGAACATTGTTATAATCACTTTGTCATGTCGTAACATATTGAAATCAAGACATATTTGGTGTTGACTACTAACATCTTATGTCTTTAATTTCTCTTTAACGCTAGGTTATGGTAATGTTTCATGAAACACCATGCGTGTGGTCCATCACCCAACATAGACCCTGTGTATTACAACGGGCAATAAATACTGGAGAGTAGTGTTTTGTTTATGATTTTAGTATTATCTAAGAAGCGATACGCATATTATTTAACATCAAAGTGGGTACATATAAACGTAAATTTAATTTAAACGCAGAGGCTCGGAACGAGATCGCTGCACATTGATTAATTAGCAGGATTATGTACCGCCGCAAATGTAATTACTGGTAATAAATAGCTTTTCGTAATATTACAAGTTTTAGTTGAGAAACTATTAATTACAAGAACGTCGTTTTGTAAACTTAGCTCATTACTGTACTGTTATACGGATATTAAATAAGCTAAAAGTAATTTGATCAGTCGGTAATCTATCTGCACTGAGCTTGCATTGTCCAAATGGTTGATCATTGAAAGTGACTGCTGTTTTGTGCAAAATAACGAATGTGAAATTAGTGTTTCTTTGTATTTACATGCAGTAACGTTTGATTTTAATATAGGTAACGTCGAAAGTCAATAGGTTAATGTACCTAATTTTTTTCGCATCGTGTCTAGCTTCCGATGTGATACGTACGCCTCCGCCAAAGATTACCAAGTTAGTACTTTCTTATGTTTACGGGAATATTCGACATTAGAAATGAATCTTCTTTTCGTTTTGACCATCTCGCCCGTGACGGTCAAAACGAAACGGAACGACGGTCGAAACGTCGGGTACTAAAAATCTAAATAAATCCGCGACAAAATCCGAAAAAGTAGTTTCATTTATAATTTCCATTTTCCAAGTTAATTCCAAATCCAATCAGAAAGCCCAGTACTACGAGTTAGTCTTATAACAACTTCAAAGTATATCCGGAACCTCGCGCTCCGACGGACCTTCATCTCGCTACATTCGAGATAAAATATTGAAATATAAACATCCTGAATTCGGGCAACACTGTGAATCATTTTTACAACCAATTAGATCATTTATTTTAATGTTGACCTAAAACATGTGTTATAGGGAAATAAAGCAACATATTTTTAAATAGTATTACAATTGAATTAATGTAAATACTTTTATTACGTATTATATTGTAGAAGTTCTTCAAATAAGAGCTTAAATGAGTTTTTTTTGTTTACCATATAGAATATAACTAGATCTGTTAACCAATGAGCTATCAGGGCTGCAATTTGCGTCAATAGATATTGTCGGCTAAACAGTAGTACCATTTATAGAGGACAATGTGTGTCCATACCATAAGCGTGGTCGGTCAACTGGACGGTAGCCAGGGGCGACGGTTTGTCGCGGCCCTGTGCGTAGACGTCATGGGCAAGAGTTAAGCTCAAGTTAGAGGTTGTGGCGAACTAGCCGATATCCTTGGTCTAAATTAATTATACATTGCGGATTCATAGTTGTCTTTAACTTGAATTATTGTAGTAGTGAATTATATAAAATAATTTGTTTACTTATACATAGAGATATCGTGGTTAAATATTTTAAGAATGCGTTTTATGAACTTAATATTTAAAGGAAATATGAATGTCTAGCAGTAAGGGTTTGTATTTTTCATGGTGAACCGTAAAGATATCTTTAAAATCAATTACCAGCTTCAATAAAGTTGATAATGATATCTCAGATTATTGAATGCTTATAGATTTAGATTAAGGTCAGTCGGTTGGTTTACAGATTTTAAACACATTGATTCGACCCCGACCTTCTTGGGGAATTACTGTCAGTCGCCAAGACTGAATCAATTTAGTTTGATGTTTGATCGCGGCCTCACTACTGTTTGCTTTTCTTTGATCTCAAATGAATAGGTTCGCACGAAAATGTTTTCGACAAACAAACTTCTAGTTTAAATATACATTAGGATCTTGAAGAAGCCACAGTTGTTAATTTAATCCACTTATGAGCATATTATGTGTTCCTGTTTTTTAGGAAGTATTACAGAATAGTACAGAAAATATTTGCTAACGTAAATAAAAACATGATAATTCCGGTAAATGATGAAGACCAAGGTTTCATGTGGCATTTTTACATGAGGATTTCTGGGTTTTAATGACCTTCACTTAATATCAATATTTAGTTTAAATAATGATGGCTTGTACAAATAATTAAATTGTCAATCCTGTGTTATAAATAAAATAAACGTAATAAATGCACAGATCACAAAAACAATAATATTACTTAAGCACTATTATCAACGTCAACCCCTCTAAAAAATAAGGTATGTAAAACTAATTAGTAGAAAACTTCCTGGATTATACATTTAAATAATCCGGGCCTCCTGTTCCTCAGCTGGCTCATTTTTCGCCCAAAGAATCGGCAGTGCTATTCAGCAGGGGAATGACGCTAGCATGCTTACAACTATTCCACGCTTAAGTGTACATTTACTTACTGTATATATAATTAAATATATTTAGTATTTCCTATAAGTAAATAAAACATTTCTATAAATAATATTGGATGACGTGAATTATATTTGTTTGACTGATTTATGGAAAAACTGACATACCTACAGCAGTTATGACACATCCAGCTTTTCCTGCAACGCCCGCCAGCTCGTTTAATTTGGGCCGCGGTCGCCGGAAACGGGGATGTTCGCTGTGATTGTCATTGTAATTCGCATTATGTACTGGTGACTCGAACAGTAGCGTGTGTACCGCCAGTAGAGACGATTTATCGCGAAAATAATACAAAAAAAGCATTAATTTTCATATTGTGGACGTTATGATCGTTTAATCTTTAAAGCCTTCATACAGAATTGGAGTATTTGCAATTAGCTTAATTTACATCATTTATCTTTAGACACGTAGGTAGTTAGTTATGAAATTTCTGGAACGTTTCTATGTATCATAAAAGTAGTATTATATACTATACATATTTTTGTTACTTTTGTGGTTAACTGAGTGATTTTCGTGGTGACTCTATATTGTGAAATAGAGCGTATGTATTGTTCAATTGTTCTGTAATTCGTGTAAAATGGTTGTATGGTACGTCTCGGACTGGAAACCTGAGGTAAATTTATAACATTTTATATATAATAGATCTTTTATATATAAATTTAGAGTAAAAACAATCAATATAAATGATTTTAATTTTGTTATATAGACGAAATAACAAAAATGGCAAAAGTAAAACAGACAGACAGACAAATTAACTAGATATTCAGTATCGATGATATTGACTATATCAGGAAAATTTACGTAATTTTTAGTAGACAATTATAGATGAGCAATTCTGGTATTTTGTGATGAATTTATATTTTAATTTTGCCTTATTCAATTTGGTAAAACCGATAAATTATGATTTGTTTGGTTGATTGTAATAATTATAAAACGATTTTCATGTGTAGGAACTACAAATAATAATTTTATTATTATCTATAAGAACTGCTTACCAACATCACATCCACGAACCATGTTAGGCAAAGAGAGGAAAGGACAGGCAAGTGTCAAGTGAATTAGAATAACGGAGTGATGCGGGTTAATTACTCTTGATATTTTCATGTGCGAATCATTTTTAACATGATTACCACTTGTCCTACGGTGAAGGAAAACATCGTGAGGAAACCTGTATGTCTGAGAGAACCTAGCAAGCTTTCGAAAGACATGTGAATTCCGCCAACCCGCACTTGATCAGCGTTGTCGATTATGGTCTGATCCCCTCGTATTGAGGGGAGGCCCAGCAGTGGTACGTTGAAAAGGGCTAACTACAAAAAAAACATATATTTTTTTAGTGTCTTATAATGTTACAGGAAAGACCTTACTAGGTTAGGTTTAGATCATATTTGAACCATCTCAAACGTGTGTTCACGATTTGTATTCGCTCTTGCTCGCGGCTCTGCGCGTGTATATACAAAAGGAATACAAAACATACAGTATACATATGTATGTAATAACTCTATACTAAATAAACATTTGAAAAGTGGTACCTAGTAACAGATATCACTGCGTTCAAATAAATGAAAAAATCTATCTTTTCTTTTATATGCATATTAGTAAATATTCAGTGATTTTCCTGCTCCCCGATACGATCATAATGCATCATTCATCAACATTACGTTTGAGCTCAGGCATTGTGCGAGTTGGGAATTTCAGGAAGCAGTTGATTGCAATCAGCTCGACTGTTATACACTCATTGAACCCTCTTTACCTAGCATTTATTTAAATGTACCATAAAATACATAATGTTGAGTCGATAGGCATACCTCGTTTTTATTTTTACTTTAGTTTCAATTTTTTTATTTATAACATGTATTTTTTGTCGATTACCTTATTATAAAGAGGCTGAAAAATCTTAAAAGCTGATTAAACAAGTGTCCCAAATAATAGTTTACTTAGGACTTTAAACCGACAAACGATGTTTCTCTCGCATATTAATACATACTAGCAACTGGCCCTCGCTTCGCTCGGACTCGGCCTCGGATTTAGCGCAAATGAAGCCACAGGTTCTGCTAGTAAATATATACAAAAACTTGACAAATTATATACTAAAACCTTCCCCGATAACCACTCTATCCATTGAACATTAAAATCGGTGCAGTAGTTTTTGAGTTCATCGCGAACAGACAGACAGACGCGGCGGAGGACTTTGTTTTATAATATATAGTGATAAAAACCAAAATCTATATTTGCGACAGATTGAATCAAATGCGTCATAATCTTTTTCTTGAAGTTTTGAAGAAAGACTTGAAGTCGACCTATAAAATTTTCTTTACAATTTTATTGCTCCAAAATTAAACAAAAATTATTTACATTTGCACTGCATAAGTAATAACGGATGTAAGTCATTTTACCATTTAACATGTATTAGCCTATATTATAAAATTCGTAACATAAATAAATCACTCGAGGAGCTTTTATAAAGACTTTCAAGTCGACAGTGTACGCCACATTTATGATTCGCGATGTTTAAAAAATAAACAGTGCATTTGGGTCGAAAGCGTCGGCTTGGTTTAATTTCTTAATTGTGTTAGACACGACTAATATAGTCAGTGTTACTAGTTTGTTTATAAATACTTCGGTGTGATTTTAAATATAAACAGATGACATCGTGCTTCTCTTTGATCTCTACCAGCATCCTAATGATGTCAATTGCTTCATAATCTTGTACTATTTAAAAGTTATTCATCTTTATTATGTGTTTAATACCTAATTACGTATTTATTTTTATAAAAGCCTAACCAGCGGGCTGAGACCAAAAAATAAAATGTATGAAAGAATTTTGTTGGGAAATTAGCATACAGCAACATAACTTACCATGGAACTAAGGGTTTTGATACCAGAAAGTAGTTTTTTTTTCTTCCAGGCTTTTTATGTTATATTATAAATTTATGTTCTTCATTGTCAAACTTAATTGTCCCCCAGCGGGATCCAAACCCATCACTACTGAGTACTGAGACAGCAATTAGGAAACTAAGACAAACGTGTCGTCAAATGATAGATTAAGGTATAAAAACAAAAATATGACATTTAATTTATTTTTTTACTTCTATTCGATAACGATTGTAAAATCATTATTCACTAATCTCTCTTTATCAAGTCATTTTGTCGGATTCCGCAGAGATAGTATAAACATATCTACTGTTGCTAGGCTAGCGCCCAGTGGTCGAAATTCGACCAATTTAAAGTATTTATTATACATAGTTTTAAAAAAAATATTTGGATTCTGCACACCTTCTTTATATAAACTATAAGTGTGTGAAATTTTATACTCCTTCGTTCGCGCAATTTTCGTAAAAAAGGGTACAATATTTTTACTTCACGTAATTTCTTGTCTCCAGTACATCGAACAATCGAAAGATAGCATAATATTAATATCGATCGTTATCGATCTATCTTACACTATCTGCTCTTATCGAATTAAATTGGATATCAAAGGAATTTATAAAAATAAATTATTTCAAAGACGAATGATTCATCTGGTTTTTTCTTAATGTAAATAATTATATTCTTACTTTACTAGGTATTTATGTATGTATGTACGTGTATAATATGGCCAAACGTCTCAAATTTTAAAATGTCACTCCTCCGCAATGTGATATCCATTTGAATGTGTTTTATCTTAGAAAGGTCACCATTAATATACTTTACTTCATGTTAAAATAACAGAAATTTTATCTATTTTATTATAAAGGCTTAGAACTTTGAAAAGAGCTTATTTACGGTTCTAATATATAATACAAACAGAAAAGGATATATTTCTAATATTATGTAACTAATAAATATTAAATATATAAATATCGGTTACAATAACTAGGTAATATATAAGCAGATACCTAAATACATACGTAATTCGATTGTATAATTGCATATGATGCTGATATAATATGTATTTACAAAGTAACATTGTATTCCTTATTAAGACAACATAAAATTTAATAATCTTGACCCAAATCATAATAAAACAATATAAATTAGCTTGGAATATCATATGCTGTCTAACTTCAATTTTGTGTTTATTGATTTGCTCTTCTTTAACACAATAACAGCCCATTTACTTTTTTCCATAATTTACTTGTATTAATATATAGCGATAGATGCGGGTTCAAGTCCGGGTCTCGCACCTTTTTTTTTTTTTTTTATGTGACAAAGGGGGCAAACGGGCAGGAGGCTCACCTGATGGTAAGTGATCACCTCCGCCCATGGACATCTGCAACACCACAGGGCTTGCAGATGCGTTGCCGGCCTTTCAGGAAAGGGAGGGAGGGAAGGAGGAGTGAGAAGGACGGGAAGAGGGATTGGGAGTGGGCCTCCCGGACTCTCACTCACCGGACGAAACGCGACAGCATAGCTGCCACTTCACGCCGGTCTCCTGTGAGAGAGTGGTAAAAACCTCTGATATTTTCAAGTGCGAATCATTTCTATCATGATTACCACTTGTCTTACGGTGAAGAAAAACATCGTGAGGAAACCTGCATGTCTGAGAAAACCTAGCGAGTTTTCGTAAGACGTGAAGTCCGCTAACACGCACTGGGCCAGCGCGGTGGACTATGGCCTGATCCCCCTCGTACTGAGGGAGGCCCGTGCCCAGCAGTGGGACGTTAAAAAGGGCTGATGATGAATATATAGCATAAAATCTATTCAAATTTGGGTATGTACTCAATATCGTAGACTAAAAAACATTATATCAGTGTATGTTTGTTTGTCACAGAGTGAACAGTCGTCGCCGTTCCGCCGCTGGACGACGGGCAGCGGCGCCGGCAGCTCCTACCGGCATCACGACCACCGCGGCATTTATAGCAAGGTATTTATTTATATTATAGTATCGATACTACAAGTTAATTGTTTTACAAACTAGTTATATAATATATATACCTATATATAGGGCCAAGAAAAAAATAAACAAAATTATATAAGTTAAATCCCCGTTTAAATTTAGTTATCTACAAAGAAAAGACGATAAATAAGATATGAATAAGCATTATAAAGTTATTAAATCATTTAAAGATTAGTTAGTAGTTTAATGTCAAGAGGCAGATGCATCCCCTTTAAGGCATTTCTGCCATGTCGTAGTCGATCTATAACGCAATCTATATCCGTAAGACTATTCATGTTAGAAAATATCAAAGGTGTGAGACCCGGATTCGAACCCGCATCACTCGGTTATCCTAGGGAGCGCATTACCTGGACCCCTGCGTCTAAGAATATCTGATGTATAATAAATATTGTACAAATAATGTGGAACCACTACAGAGTTAAGAAATGACATTCGATTTATGATTGAACTGCGGTGCATTGTTCTTGCGCAAACATTGCCATTTATGTTAGTTTTGTAACAATATTTAAAATAATAATTAATTATTATCTAAGAATTGCGACTCGATTAGAATTGATGTCGATGTTTTATTTACCCTGGCATTATTGTTTTCCCCATTTTTATACTATCGGCTCACGCACGTTTCGCCAGAGTTTGTTCCTTATACCTGTATAGCCATTACGGAGATAAGCCGGAACAAACAGACAGACGGATAGAAAAAATGTTTAAAATGTGTTTTTCTTATACATGATATACACTACATATAATTACATAATATGCATTAAGTTATTTAGATATGGCAAATTACAATATATAATACATAATATAAATAACTTTACGTTTTAGATAGATTTCTTAGAAATGAGACATTTTCCTGCAGAAAAAAGTATCCTATATATAGACCCGAAGCACTGACCTCTATAATACCACTGGACTGGCTGTTGTCAACGTGCTTTTGTGGCTGCTTGATATTCGCCATTTTGGCGCTGTCCGCCGCTGTCGGACGTAGCGAGAGTTCGTGGTACTAAAACTAATGATGTCGATATAAAGATTTTTATTTTTTTATTTTATTAATCAATAACCGTATCATCATAATTACTACTTATGTTATATTAACAACGAAAATGCAAAATTACTTTACAGTAAACAAACACTTCTCGCTGTCATTTGCAATATACGTCAAAATTAGTTCTCGAGACTCTCGCTAGTGGCGCTTCAAATGGACACAAAAAAATTGCTGTCAAACGCTTGGAACAGCCAGTCCATATTATAAAGGTCAGTGACCCGAAGAACCAGCATATCATCATACCAAATTTCATCAAAATCCATTCAATGTACGTTATTCAATGTACGTTATTCAATGTACGTTATTCAATCATCAATGTGCAGATTCAACTATGTTAGAATTTTATTATAATATGACTTGACAAACTTTAGTCGTAAAGTAAAGAAGCACTAAATAAAATATATATTTGTGGACTAAACGGTTTGTCGTTGTGATTTACTGTCTTCATATTATGTAATTATTTATTTAGGAATTTTATTTATTATTTTTTTGTTCTTAACACAGACTATAACAAACAATGTAAACAATATCAAAATAAAATTATTATTTTTCTTATATAATCTCGGTATATATTTGCTTCAGACGATAATCGAGCTAATGTCAAAAAAACAACACTATCATCACTATCACTACATTTTATAAAGCAAAGTCCTCAGCCGCGTCTGTCTGTCTGTTCGCGATAAACTTAAAAACTACTGCACCGATTTTCATGGTGTTTTCACCAATGGATAAAGTGGTTCTCGAGGAAGGTTTTAGTATATAATTTGTCAAGTTTTTTTATACATTTACTGGCGGAACCCGCGGCTTCGCTCGCGCTAAATTATTATAATATTGTTGAACTTTTAATGAATATTTTGCTTTAATAAAAGTAGTCTAGAGAGAGCTGTTTAGATTGAGGTATATTCTCTTCGATGTAAATAGTAATACTAGCTATTATAATTATTATATAAATAACATAAGACGTGTGTTGCCAGCAGCAAATGAGCGAGGGCGCGGCGCCAGCGGCGGGCGGCGGCGTGGCGCGCTGGTCGCTAGGCCTGGAGCACCTGCTGGCGGATCCCGCGGGCGCCGCCGCTTTCGCGCACTTCCTCTCCAAGGAGTTCGCCGCCGAGAATATTAGGTGGGTTTCTGTTTGGGACTAACGCCTGGTACCTCTCATATTGGTGAGAGGCATCTGTCCAGCAGTAGGATATCAAAAAGGACCGAATACAATTGAAGATGTAGATGAATGAAGGTAATATGTCGCGAAATATTGAGTTCAAAGTTTGTGTAATGTACAAGTGCATGTATAAAATGGCAGTCATATGTCAAGTTCGTGTCGTGAACTGAACAATAATTTAACTATAGTTTATACATTCATAATACTGACATCTCTGCATAAAACAGCGAGTTTTTATTTTTTGATTGTATTATGATTAGCCGAGGGAATCGCTAGTGTAAATATAAAGCAAGGCCACCTCGGTTCCAGGTTCTGGTGGTCGTGCGAGCAGTACCGGTGCTGCGAGGACGAGGCGCGGCGCGCGGCGCTGGCGCGGGAGATCTACCAGTGCCACCTGGCGGAGGGCGCGCCCGACCCCGTCAACGTGGACGCCGCGGCGCGCCGCGCGGCCGCGCTGCGCCTCGCGCACGCGCCGCCGCCGCCGGACCTGTTCGCACAGGTACCTTCTGCCACTTACTTTACACCTAAATTACTTACTTATATTTGTTCAATATTTTATAATGAAGGTGAAATGCCGTAATTTTTACTTTCAAGATGCATGATTTTTAACTTTGAAAACATAACATCGAACGTAATTATATTTAATGACATATTATTATTTATGATCGGTTCACGCAGGCGCAGAAGCAGATCTTCAACGTGATGAAGTTCGACAGCTACCCGCGCTTCCTGCGCTCGAGCGTGCACGCGGACTGCGCGCGCGCAGACCTGCGCGGGCTGCCGCCGCCGCACGCCGCGCCGCTCACGTACGCGCCCGCGCCCGCGCCCGACACGCCCAAGGTACTTTACTGAAGTAATAAAGTTTAATTGAATTCTAAATTAATACCATTGTTGGTATAGAAATCAATCATTTTACTTTTGTAGTTAGTAAATTCATGAAACGAGCAATTCTTGTATTGACCAGACCTGACTTATTACAAACATCACCCAGACGCGATAATGGACACTGTGTGTAACTACCTTTACTTAACTTTAACACCGAGTACCTCTTAATTAGCCATCGGCCCAAAATACACATACACTTAAACTACTTAATCCCATACATTTGGTTACTAAGAAATGAATAAAGTCTGTCACCTGCTATTTTGGACTAATAGGAAAATATTGCACCATCGTACAAATCATTGCAGTAGTAATGATTCACTCTAAATACACTGTAGTTTGTGTAAACCGCAGCTAATGTGTTTAAATTTAATTATCTTATGCAAGTCACTATTTGAATTTCTACAAGTAATAAATGGAAACTTTTGCAAATATTTAATGATTTGAAAATAAATTAAAATCCTATAAGTATCCTCTAAAGATAGGTCCACATATTTTACCAACAATTGTATTTGAATTACCTTGTATTTCTAAGTACATTTAAGAATTGTATTAGAAATACTTGATAATCATAAGTAATACTTGGTAATCATGAGTAATACTTGGTAATTCTAAGTAATATTCGGTAATCCTAGGTAACCTTCAAAGTATTAACTAGTAATCATAGGTAATACAACTTGCAGTTAAAGAAGTCAGCGTCCAACGCGTCGGAGCGGCGGCGGAGCGGCTCCCTGCTGCCGTGGAAGGGCAGGACGGCGTCCCGGGACAGGACTGTCTCGACCACCTCCAATAACGAAGACCACAATATGACTGATGTAAGAGATATGAATAATAGTATTCTATATAATACTTTCTTAGATTTACGCGAATATTAGAATAAAACTACCTTTTCGGGTTTTTTTTGCGGATTTATTTTAATTTTTGGTTCCGAGACGTTTGAATGCTTTACAGCAATTATGGTCTCGAGAATGATTAAGGTTTTAGATGTCTCAAAGGTATACTTGTTACAGATTAGTTACAGTTAGAGAACACATACTTGATTAGTGCCTGCCCACAATTTTAATAGTTTTCGGTAGTCACCGCCTGTCCTCGCTTGGGGTCCCGTCAGATAATTTTTTTTTGTGCGATACCCTCTTTCTAAAATAATAGTAGTCATTTGTGGAAACCAGTCTATTTCAATAAAAAAATAAAAAAGTTTAGTTTTTAGTTAAGTGCATTGCATGCATTTAATAAGAAACTGATATTTTAATATTTCATATTACAAACAGACACTTTAGTTTTATTTGACTGTATAAATAAAAAAGGAAGTCGTACGAAGTCGCGAGCAAAAACTAGTGTATGACAACTAAATGGCTTATTCAAACTAACATATTTACGAGGTGTTGTGTAATAATGATTTATCTCCGCGTGGAAAATCTCTGGCGCGTGTCAATATTTGATGAATCTGCTTGAGAATAGTTTAGTTGGATATGAACAATGGTATTTTGCTATTTAAATATTATGGTCGATGGCAGCGTCGCCCACATTGTTATTTTTTTTAATATTATTATATTTCACTAACATATATAAATAAAATTTTATTACAAGTATACAATACACATTTTGCGGTCACAATATGGAAGTAGGTACGTTACAATTCAGTCGAATGGTTCGACCTACTTCTGTAATACATTGTAAATTAGTATCGTTCATTGTTTAACTTGACGTTTGCTATTATCACGCTTAACGCAGCATTAGCTTATTTAAACGTCGGTTAAATACGTAGTACGTATGACTTAAATGTTCTATTTTTGTTTCACAAACAATAAAATATTCCTCGAGCATTGATATCTTTTTAAGCAAATGTACATACTACAGACAGAAATAACCGCGACACGCCTTTTGTTTAAATTACACGATAAATGTTATATTTTGGTACTTTATCTTATCTTATCGGTGCGAGATCTGGAGTTGTCTTTCTCAGCATGATTAGGCGTAGGTTATCTCAAACATTTAGTAACTAATAATGCGGCAAATACAAGTTAATACTGTTCTAATTTGGTTTGTTTTGTGGGTTTTAAAGTTAATCTCAATACACAAATTGATGTTTAAACACTTTAGAAGTTAGAAGAGAATTTTATGTTGTAAATTGAGAAAACTACTAAAGATATGATAATTAATTTTAACGTTTTTAACCCTTTTTAACTTCCACTACCTCAGTACGAGGGGGATCAGGCAATAGTCCACCGCGCTGGCCTAGTGTACATAGATTAAGACTACACATGTCTTTTAAAAATTTGCTAGGTTTTCTCAGATATGCTAGGTTTCTTCACGATGTTCCTTCACCGTAAGACAAGAACGGATAGAACCGGAATTGAACCCGCATCACTCGGTTATCCAAGCGAGCGCGTTACCGCTAGGCTACTAGTACTTTGCAGTGTGTGTGTGGCTAGTTGACAACATGACCCGGCGCAGGTGGTGAAGGCGGGCGGCGCGGGCGCGGGCGGGGCGGGCGGCGCGCTGTGCCGCGTGCTGTTGCCGGACGGCGCCACGTCGGTGGTGAGCGTGGACGCGCGCGCGACGGTGCGCGCGCTGGTGGAGCGCCTGCTGCAGAGGCGCAACCTGCTCTGCAACGACTTCGACGTCGTGTTCAAGGACGGCGAACAGGTGCGCAGGACTTTATCTAAGGATTTTTTTAAGTGAAACTTCTTATGCGACTTCCAACAAGGTTGCGTTAAACGTTTAACGCTACCTTGTTGCAAGCTTTAGGTTAGTATAAATATAAACGAGTACCAGTACAAGTACTAGGCACTCAGAGACGGGGAAGAGTTAGCGCCACCCCAAGTCGGTGATTTTTAATGTGACGTTATGTGTATATGTGTAACAAAAGTATTACAATATACAGCCTAACTTATGACGTGGCTGCTCATGCTGGTAATCGTGAGGAGTTGTTTATGAAGTGAAATTACAATATCATTAGTATTTAGGCAATGAGTTAATTTATAAACAAAGAAGTTTCACTTCTGACATGTGTATTTTGTACACACGCAGTTTTTTTTTGTTTTATTGGGGAGAAATGGTTAGATAGTTTAAAAATGACGGGATATCAGATAATTTAATTTTTAATATAAATATTGTTTTTTACTTAGAGTTTTCTTTTGCTAAGCCTACGTTCAAAAGTTAGAAAACTAAATTCTTAAAATTTGACATACTATGAGATCTTTTATAACTGGTTTGTAACAGTTAGTTGAGGTTTCTCGCAAATGAAATATTTTCCAGCAGTAAAATTTGATGAAGGACGTGTTATTGAGCAGGGCGGGGGGGCGAGCGTGGACGCGAGCCGGCCGGCGCTGGAGCTGGGCGGGCGCTGCGTGGCGGTGGAGCGGCGCTGCGTGGTGCGCGTGGCGCTGGGCGCGCGCTGCGTGGCGGTGCGCGCGCGGCCCGGCCGCCGCCTGCGCCACGTGCTGCGCCCCGTGCTGCAGCACTGCGGCGGCCCGGCGCGCCACGCCGTGCTGCTGGCCGGCGCGCCGCTGCACCCCGACACGCTGCTGCAGGTGCGCCCCACTCACACACACACTCAATTACTTATCAGTCTCAATTTCTCACTCACATTCTCTTGCTCTCTCTTTTTCACACAGACGCACACACTCGCTCACTTTAACCTGCAGTGACAACGTTGCATAATATATGACGAAAATGCTTAATATTGTATATTATATGAATGTTACTTCAAATGGGTTTAAAATAAAAAAAAATGATTTGATATTGCTGGTTGCTACGTCAGATAATTTATCACCTATTTATTATTTTTTGCCAAAACAAACTTTTACATTTGAAAAATACAGTGGCAAATCAAAGAATGACCATAAAATTTAAAAAGTTAATAAGTATGGGAACATTAAGATTTTGCCATATTTTATAGATTGCAATGTTAATTATTTTATAACATTCCTTGGTTTGCCTCTGTATCCTTAATTTATAATACTTGTATTTATTAAAGTTTTTATTTGTAACTCCACCAGGACCTCGACGGCATGCGCGTGCAGGTGGTGGAGGTGGCGGGCGCGGCGGGGGAGCCCCGCGACGACGACGCCGACTCGCTCAGCGACGTGGCGCTGCGGCACGACGACGACGACGCGCAGGTACGTGCACGGTGGCTGCCTGCTCACTAGTGGGAGGTTTCACGCCAAGCTCAGCTCAGATGGCGCTACCAGCGCATAACGTCACCAACGAAAACCTCAATGCCGCCTATTTTGACAGACGCGTTTATTATTATACAATAGTTTAGTTAAGTTTTGTAAAATCAAATATAAGATGGAAAAATACGGTGTTTTAACTATTGTTGAATTAAAAACAATGACATAAAATAATTTGACAAACACTACATAGGTTACATACATTCTTGACGTTGTATACGTTATGCGCCTGTAACGCTACCAACGTCTAAAACTCGCAGTGAGACCTCCCATTACTTGAGGTCGATGATGCTTATCGATTTTCGTGAAAAATAATGGATTAGTCGTTTGTTTGACATCAAGCCTCTTTGGAAATCTAAAATCTTAAAACATATAACAATAATGAAATAGTGTAAATTGTTGATGACAATGAGTAATGCTTATTGTGTGTGTGTGTGTGTGCAGAGCGCGCGGTCGAGCGCGTCGAGCGGCGCGGAGGCGGCGCGCGTGCGCGCGGCGCTGCGGCCCGGCGCGCCGCTGCACCACCCGCCCGGTGCGTACGCCACACACGGCACGTGCTATTATGTTATCTAATACTTATATCTTAAATTATTGAGGAATGGATAAAGGTGATATGTCGCATTTCCGAATTTTTACACCTGTTTTAAATCTTGAAACAACTATAGTTTTGGCTATTATAGTTCAGTTACGTTAAAAATAAGTACAACGCCATCTACTGGACAATAGTGTGTAATTTAATATAATATTGTTCACGAGTATAACAAATTATGTTAGCAATAAATTCCGAACACTACTTCATACATTACACAAACTTGAAAGTTAATTTTCTCAAAATTAGAATTTTACGACATAAAATCACCTTCATCCAATCATGTCTTCAATTTATTTTAAAGCCTTCGCCCTTCATAGTAAGTATGTACTGATAGCAGATTTCCTGGAGAACCTGCGCGAGACGCAGCGGCAGCGGCTGGCGCCGCGCACGCCGCCGCCGCTGCCGCCCAAGCCCGCGCGCGCCGCGCCCTCCGCCGTGTGACGCCGCCGCCGCCCGCCCGCCGGCTGACACGGCTATACCCTTCAAGCAGGAAGCGCTTGGGAGCGCTTTACTAAGTGGCAGCGCTTTACAGCGCTCAGTAACTTTTGATCAAAACCGACCGTGTGGTGCGGCCTTAATATTTATTTAAACCAACCGAATCGAACGTAAAGCGCACCTTCAACCAAAATGCGCTTGGAAGCGCTTTACAAAAAACGCAGTCAATGCGAACACCGCTTTACAGCACTCAATCACTATTTGACCAAAAACGACCATATGATGCTGCTTTATTACTTTCTTTTAAACAATCAAACGTGAAGCGCTTGTGACATATTAACAGTAAAGCAAAAGAATCTATAAAGCGCTTTACAGCTGCGTCATCTAACTAATAGTATATACGAGGTCAATAATGGAATAGACTGAGAGAAAAATGAGAATTAATTAAAATCTCGCTTTATTAATGGCAAATGTACAAAAAAAATGTGCTATTACAAAGGTTGTGTTTTGAGTTAGTAATTTTCATGAAAAAATATATTTTTAAGGCTGATTTCTATTTGTGAATACAATATTGTATGAAAGATCTTACATTATTATATATAAGGCACCTAAAGACCTAATTTTAAGTAATCTCGTCCATTTGTAATATAATTTCACTCATTCTAATCTCCATGTTAAGTTATTTCGCATTTACTTAAAAGTATTATATACTTTATTAAAAATAATATATCTGTTTAAAGTTACTTTGTATATAAATGTAAATATAGTGAAAAAGATCTTATAAATTCATATTCCTAAAAATATAAATAATTCTCAAATAATTAACTATTTTGTAAATTTACGAAGTAGATGTAAAAAGTTGAACTGTGAGTGAAATTAAGGATTGATTTTTTTCAATTATAAGTTAAAAGTTAATTAATGAACAATAATAGAACCACAACAAGAACTAAAAACTAAATAAAAAATGAATGTGAAAAAAAAATGAACTGATCATAGACAAAACAGAACTAAAATAAATATTAATTTAAAATCATTGAACGAATTCGCCTCCTCTAGTATTAAAGTACTGTTAAAATGGCAACTACACTGATGTGTACAATTAACTAGTTTTAAGTTAATTAATTTATTATTGTGTAAAGTGTGACATTGTGAAGCTCAGAGTTATAATATGAAATAAACTTGTTTAACATGTATCTTTGTTATTTTATTGGAAAAACTCAAAATTTCCTATTATATTACTCTTACTCTCTTCCAACTTCTATTAAGTTATCATATATGCCAGTAAAGACAATTTTATTGCAATAAAAATAGCTTATCTGCAATTATATTTATATATTATAAACAAACTTTTAAACTAAATATTACAAAAAAATGTTATTGTTTTATGTCATAAGAATTTATGAGAATAAACGCTTAATCTTTTTATTATTCTCTAAATATAACTAACATTGTATATGCACCTTTTACACTTACGTTTACATGCTTTGTAGTTTTCATTACAACAATAGCAACTTTTCGAGAGTATTTCGGAATACACATAGACCATGTAAAATTCGATGTAGCGTCACACATATTTTATTATGTGGAGGTAACCCCTCAAACAACATTACGATTTACCAATGACCTCTTCCCACTCCTTTTCTACTCAATATGACAGCTAAAGAAAACTCAAATACTATTTTATATAAGAACAGGCAACTTAAAGAATGAAATTATTATAAATGATTACTATTTTTATGTAATAATAATTTAAATATAAATTAAAATTGACAATGAACAGATAGTGAGTTAGAAATAAAACAATACAATACATAACTACACTATTTATTGATTTACATTCACTTATCAGCTATGGCTGGCTTTTCCACTTCTTCTTCAACAACAACCTTTACTGGTTCAGGTTCTGGCTTAACCCTGGTTAATTTTGTAGGATCCTTTGGTGGAGTCCAATCTGGTATGATTTTATCGTGAATCTTCCAAACTCCATACAAATTAGAAAGATGTTTCTCAAAAACTACATATTCTAGCACATCTTTAGCTAAGATCTCACTGCCATGGAGGAGACGACCAAATCTGTCATAGACAGCTAGTTGTTGACGAGTGTGGAAGCGAACAGTTACCTAGAAATACACATTATACATATTGTCCATTAATGTTAATAAATGGTTGATGGTACGGATTTGTTGTTAATCCTTGTTTGTGTTAAAGAAATATCTATAAAGCTAAATACATAAATTGTGTTGTGGTCACAGACAGACAGAAAAAAATTCTAAATACTATAGATTTGGCATCTATAATGTTAATAATTACAATTTCAATTATATTTTCTTAAAAATTTTCAATGTATATATTCAAGTAACTTAGAATTTTATGATTACATATTATGTATAGATGCAATTGCAAATATTACCTTCGTTCTTGCTACTAATAAAAAAAAAATAGTTAATTATCTGAAATTTTGCACATTAGTCATGAGGGAACAATTTATATGCACATAATATTGTGTGCCTTATCGAATCAAAAATATATTATTTTGTTTAATTCTGCGATCAGTCTTCTCAACAATAAGCAGATGCAATGTCCTAGTGGTGTGTACCTTATGTTTACAAGTCATGACCTCCTGTCTGACTGGTCGTTTGAAAAAAGAATAAAACACTAAAACAATTCAATAAATAGTTAATTATATTTTATTTTGAACTTACCTGGCCAAAAATATTTTCTTTACTAACAATATCAGTACATCTGGCGTGCACTACTCTTGGTGGCTCTAAAGATTCAAGAAACTTCCACCTGATTGTTTTCATTTGGGTATTATGCATAAACTCAGGATAAGCCTTTTCTGTCACACATGTTCTCAAAGTCTTCTTATCTCGGTTTGCTAAGGATTCATGTGCTTTAATATATATTTTTTGAGCTTGATTACTGAATTCTGCAGTATCAAAGTCTTCATCATATGATTTAATCTTACGAATCGCCATCATTGACTTAGACTTCTTTTCAAGTAATTGTACAGTTTGTTTAGCACGAGTGGCTGATACCAATGAGGCTTTGCCATCACCTTCTGGTGGCACATAAGGTTCAAAGGTTCCACCTGAAAAAATTGGAAGTTATTAATTTAATAAAATTTCAACAATATGTTATATGATTTATTAGGGTCATTGAGTTCACTTTAAGTGATATTTATTCATAAGCAATTTTGTATTAGAACCTGTAGATGCGATGTAGAAGGGACGTTCCATCCACGGACGAGGGGGCATTAAGCCCCTTTCCTTCATCTTCTGCCTCATTTTCTCAGGACTCATGTTCTCATTCTCATTCATATCTGGGAGGTGTAATTTCATATATTTTTCCGCACGTGCTTTCTTGAATTTCGGATTGTAATGCTTGGAAGTAGTGGTGCGAGAAGGTTGAATAGTACATGGTAGTTTCCATATCAGGCCAATCTATAAGCAAATGAACCAAACAAAATTTACATTGAGAACTACTTTTGTTTATGACGAGTTATACAAACATTATTTAATAAATTATGTGCACAAATAAAGAATTATTATAATTAATAATTAATTTATCTTATAAAAACAAACTTACTTTGGTTAGTATCGAATTAGCCATATTTAAAGTTTTTCAAAGTTTTATGTAATATCACTGAAAATAAGAACACGTATAGGATGCACGTTATATTTTTCTTAAGTTTTCATGATAGTTATTTTGATTGAAACTTTAAAATAATATTTTTTTTATGTTTATGACCAAATTGAGCTACACATAACCTCAAAACTTATTTATGTCAACGTCAATTGTCAAATCCTGAGACCGAATCATTCTCCATGGACCGAATTTTATATATTATGTAGCAATATACTCTATGGACCGAATCATGGAGGTTAGAGACAAGGAGGATAATCGCCCTAGAATGGCTCACTGAAGTTGACCCAACTTGTTTTGATTTACGGATTTTTTTTATTTTTAATTGTCTGTCGTCGTTTGTTCGTCAATGTTCGAATGTAAAAATTGTTAGTTCGTCTTTTATTTATTTATAATTAATTAAACAAATGTTCACCTTAAGTTGGACACCCTTACTAGATATCTTTATTTTTATCGCTCAGATTAATTAGTTTTTATCAATCAACAATCATCGTTTGTTCGACGACCATTGGTGATTGTTCGATCATAAAAACAATTAAATTCCCAATTATTAATTTTTTTTTGTGTACCAAATACCAATGTAGTATGTACTCTGTGATGATATTCGAAATGGAGCACAGTTCACAGATTACTACAATATATTATATATACTCATGGAGATTAGAGACCAGGAGAACCAAGGCCCTAGAATGTAGTGTCTCAGAAATATTGTCAAACCAAGGAGGCGCGGCGATCGCTATGTTGTCTCAATGCCTAACTTCACGTTGTCACAATAGTGACAGTACTCATAAATAGCTAACTTCACAGATACTACTTACCGACGGCAGCGCGTTGTAAATTCTACACATTTTCAGAGACAGGCGGGTAATGCTTTAGTATGAAGCGATGGTCCTCCTGGTCTCTAATCTCCATGGTCATATAAGTGCCAAAAGATCCTTGTAGCCATAGATGAAAAATGTCCTGAAACCATGTGTCACAGATTAATAATATCAATATAATTAAATAATAAATAGTAATTAATACTTTCTTAATGGTGTAGTGGATATTATCAACATATTTAAATTACTACTAATATATGTTTGAAAATTTAAATATTTAATGAGTTAGCCAAAAAAATTTAACTCACAACGGAGCTAAGTACAAGTAAAATTTGTCTATGAAACTTTATTTTACTGCCATTTTTAGTCATATATTTTACTTTCAAATTGAGATTCTCTTAAAACTCAGATCTAAATTGATTAAATTACAGTAACATCTTTTTAAAATTAAACTAATTTATCTAAGATACATTAAGACCGCAATACTCCGTGAATAATTTTTTTCCAAATTCACCATTGACAGGCTTTAATCGCTTTTAAATAAAGGACTGTACGATTTGTACAATTTTATAACTGTATCTAAATACTATTTATTACAATGTACGCTCTTATTACCGCACGAAATTGTTAAATATTGTTAGTTAGCTCAGAAAATTGACGCAACCCATATAAATCGATATTTGTGACCTACTTAAACGGATATCCGGCGGCTCCATACACGTTGTCTCTAGCTCTCGACGGAATAGAGACCGTAGCAGCGTTTCTTTCTTTTCTGAACAGGCGCAGTCCGAGAGAACTCGCAAAAGGAGTAAAAGGCTCCTACATAACCTGTAACTATGTGAGTATCAATGTATATCACATAAGTAGAATTCAGTAGATTCGTGTCGATTATCCTATTTGTGCTGAATTTGTGAAAATCACGCGATATTCGCATAGTCCTTGCTGAGTCATACTATTTCAAAGGTGTTTTCGGATTGTATTAAAAGTTTATCTTTCTTGTCGGCTAGCTAGCCCTTAAAGTAAGTAGGCGTCTCCTTTATAAGGGTGGAATTTTTTAAACATAAGTGTATTAGATGTGTAGGGTTGAGCGGGCGATGACCCCCATCATTACGCCTAACGGACCCCTAGCATTATCCTAATTGCCACGTGTGTTTTGTTTCAGCAATATATTGTATGAGTCAGAAGGTAGAAAAACCAGTATTATCGGGTCAACGGATCAAGACCAGAAAAAGAGGTAAGTGAAATAATAAAAAAGTAAATTTTTTATTTTGCTATTCTATAATTACTAAGTCTGACCGTTGCTATACCAAATGTACTAAAAATCTGAGGACACTTGACTTGTTTATTTATTCGTCATTATTTCGAAGGACTTTGAATCACCTTAGACAATAAATTTTATTATTGACTAAAGTAAAAAAGAATTGCTGTGATTGTTAATCTGACTTCTATTTTCAAGTTGGCAAAAGATGTTATTTAGAGAGCAGTAATCTCTTTACTTGGCATAAATTCTTGCAAAGTAGGTCATGTCCTTCTATTTACTATGTGTTTATTGTAACAATTAATAAATTGGGCAGAATAAATAAAATGATGTTTTTGTAATAGGTAGTTTTTTAAATATATATTTTTTTTATTCTATACAATTATAAAAGTAATAAATATTTATTGCTATATTTCTGTTTACTTTTTAAAAAAATCTAAAGTGTCTAATCAGTTATAATATTCTAGGTAAGTACAATATATTATAAAAACAATAGTTCATGTTGTTTTATTAGTTTGAACTTAATTACATACATTGGTTACTTGTATTGTTTGATATTATTATTTTTGACAATTCTATTTTAATCTCTTAATATTGGTTTTCCTTTTAGCACCAATCTTGAACAACTTCATTAAAATTATTGTTTGTTTTCCTTTTACATGTGCCTTATACATTGAATTTTATTAACGAGTTAAATAGACTATGTGTAATAAACATCAAGTGCCTATTTCTACTGGAGTTTTTTTTATCTTAAGAGTATAGTATAATTGTACTAAGAACTATGTAAAAATAACTTTATTTTGTAACAAACATAATAATAAATAACACAAATGTTTAGATATATATTTCTTTACTAAAAGTAGCAAGTCATTCATAACTAATAAGTTATAAAGCAGTCGACTTTGTTGGTCTGGATGTTTGACGAGTGATGATAGGCATGTGAAATGGATGTAGATTGATTGAGAGGTAGAGGATAATAAAAGAGAAGATGAAAAGATTGTGTGGTACTAGACCCGAAAGAGTGATCTATGAGATGACGAGCAATAGGGCAGATGGAAGAGACTTACTGCACCAACCCCTCGTAATTTCGGTATGAGCAGGGACATGAGCTTAATTAAAACTGCAATTTTATACTGAATAAGCTTTCTAGCAATTACACTTCTAGCATTTTTTTTTTAATAGTGTAAAGAGAATACTTGTAAAAATATAGGAAGAAAATATGTTACATCTATCAAGGCTAAAGTGACATTGAATCTAATATTCATTAACACTTCCTTGTTCACTCCGTTGATAACATTACTTTGATAGCTAGATAATACAGGTAGACTGTTCATATATAGCAACTATGTATTCTTTCTACAGATAGTATTTTGGTTTAATAAAAAAAAAGTGTTTTCATATTTTTGCAAATGTTTGGATATGGGAAATGCCATTCATTTCGATTTAATCTACAAATAAAATTCTGATGGGATTCTGTAAATTCATTAAATTAAGATTTAAAGTAAATGTTGAAATGATGTCTGCCCTCGATTCAACAAATCTCATTAGAATGTAATGGCTTAAATAATGTATTCCATTGTACATTTATTCCAGCCAAATAAAATTACACTCTTAATTAAGTAGGTACCTACTGTTTAAATATACTAGTGAACTTAATTAGCCCATGCAAGTAAAAAAATAATTGTTTCAACTGTACATTCTAATGGGATGCAAACTTCTCGCGTCACAATATTTTTGTGATGAAATTTGAATATCTTACTTATTTATAATTTATATCTAATCAAAAACTTAAAAATAAGTAAGTTTCTAGCTTGAAAAATGACGTAATTTCCATACAAACTTTCAACCCCTTACAGCCCTTTTTTAGCCTTGAAAAGTAGCCATGTCCTTTTCAGGTTCTAGACTATCTGTACCAAATTTCATTTAAATCGGTTCAGTAGTTTTGGCGTGAAAGCGCGACAGACAGACAGAGTAACTTTCGCATTTATAATATTAGTGCGTATGAATTTTTACTAAAAACTTTTTTTAAAGTAATAAAATTTAATTTGTTCAAGTTTTATATGCAAAGTACGGATTTAGTTCCTTTACAGAATGTAATTTTAATATTTACTACCGCGGTGAATAACCTCTCTTATTCGGTCTCGTCCCTTTGTCTAGACGATTCAATGTATACAATGGATTTTTTCGTGTAATGGTAAATAAATATAATATATTTGTATCTATCTAAATATACAAAAGCTAAAGGTCAATTACTCATCACGAAATATCGAAAACCGCTTGACTTGTATTTATTGATTCCACCCTAGACCATATATCTTCATAATAAAAATATTGCATTGAAAAAGAAACTGCTCTATTAAGTACTTGCCTCGGATAAGAAACGTTACTGGAGGTTCTCTCGCGCGGCTAAAGGTTTAAACTCATTAAGTTGATACGACAAATACAAAAATGTCACTATTTTACTTGCTTTAAATGATGACCTAAGATTATATTATTTACTAGAAATACCCGCGGCTCCTCCCGCGCCCAATGAGTGAAAATTTAGGGTCATAAACATTTTTGATGCTAAATCACAAAAAATAAAATTTGGTCTAAAAATAAATAGTAAAAAATCTGGAGAGGGCCACCCTTAACACCTAGGGGAATAAAACAAAAAACATAAAAATCGGTGTTGACGTTTGGAGGAGTTCGATAATAAACACAGTGAAACGAGATTTTTATTAATAGATATTTTCCAGCAGTAATGTTTTAGTTTAGCTATCAAAGTGCCAAGTTTCATCCAAATATGTCCAGTGATTTCTCGTTGTCTTGTTCCCTGACGAGACGACAGAAAAAAATCTAAAAACTATAGATTCTAGATTCTCCCTGTATTAGATAATAATTAATATACATAAGACACCTAACAATATTTTTTTAAGTTAGAGGTTATCAGTTCGATTAACGTAATTATTAAATGCTTTTACGATTAAACAAAATATCTAGTCATGTAAATGACGATGTATCGTTTGATGATACACTCCAAAGTAAACTAGATTTTGATAGGAAAAGTTGTAGTACCTATTTGAATCACAAACACTCGTCCTTGATTATATCTTGCTTTGACTGGAAAATTAGTTGGTTTTATCAGTACATATAAACAAAATTGAAGTGTCTGTTTTTAATTTCAAATTAACAGCTCTTCACTAAATGCATATGAAAGTATATACGGTACTTACAATAACAAAATCAATTTTTAATATTTTTGTCTGTCTGTTTGTTCCTGCTAATCTCGGAAATGGCTGGATCGATTTTGACGGCATCTTCACTCGCATATAGCTAATGTTATAAGGAGTAACTTAGCTGCTTTTTTATTAGAAAGTTATAAAAACCGTTTAATTTATTTTGACTAACACCCAGCGAAGCAGGTCAGGTTCGCTAGTAGGAGTAAGTAAACACCGACAACCGACACGCCCCTAGGACCGATGGTTATAAATTATTCAAGAGGCTAATAATTGAGTTTTAACTGCCACGCCTAGTTCTATGTTAATCTAACAAGTATTTGCTTTCTGAAGTCATAAGTCTAGATAATCAACTTTGCTTAGTATATTTTTACTATTTTGACAGACTGACAAAATAATATCTTTTCTATTTTTATATGAATAGAATAGTATTATTAGTTACCTATTATTATTGACACTGATTCTCATACAAGATAAATGATTTTTAAAGTTTTCATTAGTTTTGGGGTTCTTCCGATTTTTTTACTTAACTATGTACTTCTATGACCATGGTGAATTATAAAAACTACATGATCTTGTAATAAAGTTGATGTACGGGTATGTAGTATAACAGCCTAAGCGTATTTTCCCAATGACCGGCCGCCGCGCCGAGTCCCACATGGCGACCGTATGGCGTGCTGCTAATCAATTTACTACGACCAAATTAAGTTTTTCCACGTCTGCTGTCGGCCGAACTAATTTGATGGAGATCTCTTTATTTGAGAGTATGTAATACATTTATACTAGAACAATGCTCATAAAACGGCTTAATATAAAACCTGATAGTTCTGACAAGATTTTTTGTACTTTTATCATATACTAGTGAAGTGACTTGATGATACACTCCAAAGTAAACTAGATTTTGATAGGAAAAGTTCTAGTTCTGAACATGAGCTGTTCTACGTTCGTTATACATTTCTCAGGCAATATCAAATTTCATTAAAATCTGTCTAATGGTTTTCTCGTGATGCGGTCATTGACACTTGACAGATAGATTTGACCTCGACCTTTGGCGTCTGTATGATTTCAATAAGATTTTTCTAAAATATACTACGTACAGTTCAGAATCTTAGAATTTTATTATAGGTATTATGTAAGTATTGATGTAGGTAATTTAACCCTAAAAGAGAAAAACAGTGTGGTAAAATTTATATAGAAATTAAAGTTATGAAACATGTTCTTTTTGCAAACGCGTTATTTTTCTTAACATGCCTTATATATATTTTTCTTAACTTACGAAACATCTCCACTAAGTCTGATCACGTTGCTGGATATACATACTATAATAACGTGACGTTCTAAGATTTCTTCGAAGTTGAGTGGTTTCCAACAATGTATACGCCTACTTATTGTTAGGCCATTTACAGACCATTTTGTATAAGCAAAAGATTCTATTTTGTATGGTGAATGACAAATGATATTTTAATTCAGATTCAAGAAAAATATTTAAGGAAGTTCAGGATATTGAATGCTGAATTTGTGACCTTTTCAGCATTGACCTTTTTACGCAAGCTTTGACACATGGCCTTTTGGCACACTCGAGTATCTATCCGATACCTCCCACAAGCGTACATAAATCATTAAATTGATAAACGGTTCTAGGTTTTAAACTTACACCTGTTATTGAATATATTATAGTATATTGAGTATAGATATTGGATATAGGTTTCTCATTTTTTTATTTTGAGTGTTTTAGTACGATACGAGGAGCGGGTTTTAATCCCAGGTCTCGCACCTCTTGATATTTTCATCTAAAATATTTTCAACATGATTGTTTTGGTGAAAGAAAACATGAGGACAACTGCATGCCTGAGAGAGTAGCAAGTTTCCGAAAGACTGTCTTTGTTCGCGTAGTGGACTGTAGTCTAACCCCCTTGTTTATGATGCTCGTGCCCAGAAGTGGGACGTCAAAAAGGCCTGAATGTACAATGATATTATATACAAGATACGTTACATGTTCTGCGACACCACATACACATTTAATAACACTGTACATCTAAACACACGCTATAAGTGCGACAGGAAATACGCAAAGCGTGAGATTGAAAGAGACAGCTATTCGACACGCGTGCTCGCAATGACAGGTGACAGCTCGACTGACTGGTTACAAATGGAACCAATCCACGTCACGCGTTTGGTGCGTTTGTGGCGTATCTTGTATATAATATCATTGAAAATGTATTGATAATTGATTAATTATGTTTTGTTGTCTCCAGATGAGAAAGAGAAGTACGACCCGAACGGGTTCCGCGACGCTCTCGTCACGGGGCTCGAGCGCGCGGGCGGCGACCTGGACGCGGCGTACAAGTACCTAGACGCGGCCGGCTCCAAGCTAGACTACCGCCGCTATGGCGAGGTCATATTCGACGTGCTCATCGCCGGGGGGCTTCTGCGTGAGTATTTTAAGCTATAGATGGATAAATTGTTGATTTTGTACAGAAATTTTGATGTATTTTTCTTAATTTATCGCGCGACTCCGGCTTAACTTCTAAAGACAGGAATCTATGTTCTTATATATTACTAAAACCTTCAAAGGAACACGCTGCTGCATCCTTTGAAATAAGTTCCATATGTCTTTCAGTTTTGTAGATTTTGCAGTTAGAACGAACAAAAAATATGTCGTGTCATTTATTATTATTATTTTATTTATTATATTATTTATTTCTTGATATGATAGCGAATAGATTTGACTGTTTGTACATGAACCACTGTGGCGCTATCTCACACGGGATGCCTCCGGTGACTCATTTGCATAGTCAAATAAGTAAATATAAATCATAGTTATTATTATATAATTTTACTAACATTAAAATAAGCATTTTTCTTTTGCTTCAATTGTTACTTGAAATAAATGAATTTATTATTATTATTATTTATTAGTCTAGAAATATGAGAATTGTAGACCTTACTAGCATACTTACTATTCTAAGATTCGATAGTTGAAATGGCTCAAAGATTTATTTTTGATATTTTACTTTTTAAAGTGTAACAACTGCAGTGTATGGGGTAGTAATTCAATATGAGTATAAATTTCCACTAAGGCTTGACTTTTAATAACCCTTATATTGTATTACTTTTGAAGAAGCATTACATACAGTGTTTTAAAATTATAAAAAACAAAGATACATTTCATTTTCCAATGTTGCAATATTAAAATGATATTGTTTGGTTACTAAAAATCGAAAACTTCTTTAAAATGTCGGTGACACGTTTGTACGAGTTTGGTGGCAGTAGGCCAAGTGTGCAGGAAGTAGAGCTTATATAATCGGTAACCATTAAAGTATCTGACAGTGACCTTTTTAATTTTTAGTATGATATACGCGAGGTTTTATGTTGACGGTTACGTCTTGAATACGTTTTCGAGAGACCAGTGGCGCAGTGCCAAAGTGACGGGTTCGATTCCGGTTACAAAATATAGGTTACACTTGTTATTAACATTTCTCCTGATGTTTTTATATTATATGCAGTATGCACAATATAGCAAGTTCTTACTACCAAAAGTTTAGCCTTTTTTAGCGTGAATGAGTAGTACACACATACAAATATTTATCTTACGATTTTATATGATGATACAATTGGCTAGAGTCCTGAACTTTATGTGGAAAAAAACAATTTCGTTCGTTTTTTATCTGATGAATAACCTTATTTTAGCCTAAATTGATTAAAAAGAAAAAAGTTACAACAGTCTATGGTTACCAGTTCCCGGTGGTTCCGTGTCGATGGACGGGGAATCCCCCAAGACCAACACATGTATCTTCAACGCCAGCGAAGATATGGAGACTATGCGCAACTTCGAACAGGTAATTTGGTTTTTTTTTTATAAAAAAAAGGTTTTAGTTAAACATGACGTTTTTTTAATTTTTTTATATTTATATGATGAAAAACATGGCTAGAGTCCTGAAATATTATGTGGATAAACACATTCTCGTTCGTTTTTATGCTGATTTTTTTGTTATTATTATTGATCTTGGTTTATAATTGAGGTGGATATTAATATGTTGTATTTTTGACAGGTATTCGTGAAGTTAATGCGTCGCTATAAATATCTGGAGAAGATGTTTGAAGAAGAAATGAAAAAGGTAAAGCATTTTTTTTATTATAATATAATAATAAAATATTACTTATAAGTTTTTTCACTAGATTTCTGCTTTTGTTCTTTTATCAATTTGTATTACAATAGAATTATTTGTATTAGAAACGCTCACTTAAGAAGAAAACCTAATCGTCCTTATTTTTGTAATAAAAAAAAATACGATTTGTGTAAACAAGACGCACTAAAACAATGAAAAACAGCAGATTTTTCTTTAATTTCGTAAATCCTGATGCTGACTTATTTTAATGATGAAACTTGATGACGAGTCGGAGAGGCGCAGCGCGAGTGCTCCGGCCTGCTGCGGACGAGTCTTTCGGCCGCTGCAGAGCTGGTCTCATTCCCTGTGACTCGCTGTCGACATGGCAATCTGATTATATACTAACTATATAAATATATAGTGAAATATTTCCTTTACTAATGAATGTTTTGATATTGCAGGTCCTAGTTTACCTGAAGGGCTTTGAACCTCACCAACGACTCAAGCTTGCCCGCATGACCGCTCTCTGGATCGGTACGTATATGTTACTAGCGGACCCGACAGACGTTGTTCTGTCCACATATAAATTTTTTATAAACTTTTCCTCCCGGTGAAATGTTTTATTACGCATTCGCAAAACAACATTTACTTCGCACCTCCCAGTATGTATTTGCCGATTTAATTACCATTGCACGCACCATGGCAACGGTAATAACATGATACGTCAAACGCCATTAATTTTAATTTTTTTTTAATTTCCTTTTTTTCCGCACAACTTTCATATTTATTCACCTTTAAAACCTTCCCTGGACTTCCACAATAATTCAAGACCAAAACTAGCCAAATCGGTCCAGCCGTTTTCATGCTATGTCGTGACAACGGAAAACGGGTTTCATTTTTATATATATAGATATAATATTTATTAATATTAAATTTAATACTTAATAATGTAGTCTAAACCTAAATATGTATTGTAAGGTATTTAAAACAATATAACTATTTATTCACATTAATTGATAGTAAAATTAGAACAGAGCGAAAACGCGCGCAAAAGTATCAAACCGATCTGTCAAAATCACTAGTGCGGTGACGCGCTGTCAGAATCGACGCTAGGGTTGTACCATCTCGATTCTTGGTTAAGTATCAAGTAAAAATGTAATGGATTTTCATCATCATTAATGGTCATATTGAAAAATAGTGCTGACTGGTTATACCGTTAATAACACATTCAAATAATAAAAACACAAATACTTTCCTAACAAATATAAAATATTTCAAGTCATTAAGTCAAACCAAAGAGTGAAATTCAAAAATTGAAAGTTTTTAACGTCTTAACACCATAATGTAATGCTTTTTTTATAGAAAACCACATCTGTTTAACTTTTGTTTGAAAAAAACCCTTTCATATATATTTTTATCTTGTTAATTTAACACAACTAATATATTATGTAACATCATGTATAGACATTTTTTTTAAACTTATTTTTGTATGTTCGCGATGACACTTTCTTTTATTATTTTTTGGTGTATGATAGTTTGCACACGATTAGAGCCAACGCGTGCTCCATAGCTGCGTCGGTGTCGAAGTGTGCCACAGCATTGTCCGAGTTATTACGCATTGGTAGTTCTGTTAATACTGTACTTCTATATAGTAATTTGGGACATTTTTGAATTTTATATTTCAACCCACTTGTAAAATATTTTTAAAAGATACCTCTTTTACAAATACTTGAAATTGCGAAAATTCTTTAGAGAACAATGATTATGGACTTACTTAACAGTAACTTTAATTGACGGTATAATGATTATTATTACTAGTTTTTTAGGCATGTCGATATGAAAGTGACTGATCGTATATCGATTTTACTCCAAACTGTAATTGTTAGCTGGAAAAAAGTTATGGTTTTGAATGTGGGATATTGAATACAGATCAATAATAATTATCCATGTGTCCAGGTAACGGCTGCGTGCCGCCGTCGGTGCTGCTGGTGCTGGTGAACGAGCACCTGCTGAAGGACAACCTGGCGCTGGAGTTCGTGCTGGAGGTGTTCGCCACCGTGAAGGCGGAGCGCGGCGTCGCCTCCCTCGTCACTGCGCTCAAGAAGGGACAGCTGGAAGGCAGGTCAGTCCCTTGGACTTCCTACATATTCTAACACAAAGTCCTCTGCCGTGTCTGTCTGTCTGTTAGCGATGAACTCTCAAACTACTGTTTCGATTTTTCCGTTTCACCAATGGGTAGGGTGGTTCTCGATGAACGTTAACTAGTGGTCAGTGGAACCCGCGGCTTCGCCGCGCTAAATCTAGGGACGAAACCGAGCGAAGCGAGAGTGAGTCGCTAGTGTGTACTAAATTTCATTAGTGTGAAGAAGTGACAAATGTGTATCTACGATACATACTCGTGGTATATTACTTCAACTAGAGACACCGGAGCGAGGGTGTCTCTAGATAATCCCTATCATTCTTATAAAGTAGTTTTTTCATGGAAACTATATACACTGATGGGGACAGAGTGACGCGACGTGTACTGGCTCACTGCCATACAATCAGCAGTGCTGTCATAAATGTCGCTACATTATATGTTATTATGTATACTATGTTTTTGTTTTATTTGTAGCTGTTGTAGTTGGGTTTTTTTTACTGTTGGTAATTTGCCTGAGTACTGTTTGTAATATTAACTATCTGCTAGTGAAAGTTCTGTCCAGTCATTTTGGGAGATAAGCCAAAACAAACATGCAGACGAAAATGTTAAAAATTGTGTTTTTTTCTTACAAGTACAATATTATACAAACATACGCATGTAGTAAAAATGTTTATGATGTTTAATACAAACGGACACTATTGGTAAATCGATATAGGTATTGTGACATACTGTGCATTTTCGGATCGTCACTTTTTACATTATGAATATATAGAATTTAGACTAAATGTCAGTATGTAAGAGTAAGGAAGCTAGCACTAGCTCGTAGGGCAGTTCTGCTGAGAAGAATCGGTGAGAAACTCGACAGTTGCCCTTTTTTAAGTAATACAGGATTACAATATTGGCATATAATATTTATTTATTCATCAGGTTGCTAGAGTTCCTGCCACTTAACCGGCGTACCGAGGACACTCTCGCGGCTGCCTTCGCGGCGCGCGGCCTCGGCGAGCTGCTGCGGCTTCATCGCGCACAGGTTTGTCAGCCTTTCTACTGTTTAAAAGATTAAATTCAATATATTTTCTGATGACACGTTTGGCTCGGTTTGTAGTGACCCTACCCCCCAGCGGCCGCTTTATGTTTATTTATTATGTATGTATTTACAGTTATATATGTGCAGTGTATCAACTGGCATCTGTAGCATAAGTAAGGCCATAGTCCACCACTCTGGCTGAGTCTGGTTTGGTGGACTTACGTTTTTCGAAAACTTGTCTTGATTGTCATAAGGGCTTTTAGTTCAATAAACAAGTTCGAAGGAAACTCGCATCTTTTCTATCTCACCCGCACCATTCAAGCAATACTCAACCTTAAATCAATCTTAGAACTTGCAAAGATTTATATGCCAGTACCTGAATGACTGAGCTTTGCTCGGTATTACAATGTATAACAAAGATTTTCGCTTCGACGCTTTTACTACTACAGACCTACAAAACAATAGGTATTGGCCGGACGATTGCTTTCTCTCTTTTTAGAGAGTGAGTCAATTTCATACGTTTATTGCTAAGTTCATTCTCTAAGTCTATGAAAGTTTATGAAACCTTACGGTTATGGTTTGTTTCTATAATGTTATTATTATTCGCCAATAGATGTCGGGAAAAAAATCAATTGGCTCGGTATTTTTTTTTTTGATAAATTGTGTTTTTTAGAAATTATATTTAAGTACGAATTACATTTCCGAGATTCAGATTATATATATACATATTTATATGCGAGTGTATTGCGTGTGCGCAGGCGTCGCAGGAGGCGCGGCGCGAGCTGACGCACGCGCTGCTGGAGCAGCTGGCGGAGGCGCGCGGCGTGCGCGAGCTGGTGCAGGACACGCGCGACGCCGCGCTGCGCCACGGCATCCCCGACCACGAGGTCGTCGCCATCGTGAGTACACACACGCCATATACGTTTGCCGATAAAATGTATCGTTTGGAAACAGCTTAACAATAGCCAGTGCCAAAGATAAGACTTGGAAACACTGACCTCTATAATACCACTGGACTGGTTGTTCCAAGCGTTTGACAGCAATTTTTTTGTGTCCATTTGAAGCGCCACTAGCGAGAGTCCCGAGAACTAATTTTGACGTATATTGCAAATGACAGCGAGAAGTGTTTGTTTACTGTAAAGTAATTTTGCATTTTCGTTGTTAATATAACATAAGTAGTAATTATGATGATACGGTTATTGATTAATATAAATAAAAAAATAAAAATCTTTATATCGACATCATTAGTTTTAGTACCACGAACTCTCGCTAAGTCCGACAGCGGCGGATAGCGCCAAAATAGCGAATATCAAACAGCCACAAAAGCACGTTGACAACAGCCAGTCCAGTGGTATTATAGAGGTCAGTGCTTGGAAATGACAGCGTTGACATTCATTGATAGGTAATATTTCTTACAATTAGAATGATGACCGTTTGTTTGTTTAAGTACTAAATACATATTATGTTCACAGTATATTTTAGTCAAAGTCCTTATGTCATTATAGTCAAAATATTAAAATATAGTCTATATCATGTTCAATTTCGCGATTGCTAGTTCCAATATCTTTAGAACTGTGATCAAAATTGTATAATGTTGTAGGTTGTCCTTGGATATGTTTTAACTGTTAGTATGTAATAGATTCTCCCACGAATTATAGGGCTATTGAAGAGGAAAATTTTCTTAAGATCTATTCAGCGGTTTTGACACCACGATTCACCACGAAGCTGCCACCCATGCAAAATTTCGCTTTTATAATGTTATTGTTACTAATGAATAATGATGAAACTTGATGACGAGTCGGAGAGGCGCAGCGCGAGTGCTCCGGCCTGCTGCGGACGAGTCTTTCGGCCGCTGCAGAGCTGGTCTCATTCCCTGCGTCTCGCTGTCGACATGGCAATCTGAATATACACTATAAAAACAACTTAAATACGAAAATATGACAATATTTAACAGATTTTGTGTCTTTTGTACCTTTGAAGATCTGGCAATGCGTGATGTCACGTGGCGAGTGGAACAAGAAAGAGGAACTGTTGGCGGAACAAGCGGCAAAGCACTTGCGCCACTACACACCGCTGCTGGCCGCTTTTGCGCAGTCGGCTAAGGCTGAAATTGCTTTGTTGACTAAAGTGAGTAGCTCTTGTGATAAGTTATTGTGCAGATATTATTTTCCTTTAAGTTGATGATTCGACATGAAAATATCACGAGGTGCGAGAGCCTGATTTAAATTTGAACCCGCATCACTCGGTTATCCAACTTTTTTCAACAACAAATTGAGGCACACGATTAGAGCCGGCGCACGAAGCTATGCGTGTGCGGGTGTCGAAGTGTGCGAGAGTGACTCGCGGTTTATCTCTCGATATACATACATGAGTGTGTATTCACTGCATTTACTGCGATACATATTATATCCATCCAATATTGTAAAGAAAAAATATTTTTTGTTACGTTTGTAATGGATGAACTAAAAATTAACCCAATTTTAGAAGTTTTTTAACCCTCAACGGGTTAAAAGAAAAAATCTATATTATATGTCAAAGCAAAATTGTCTGGACATGTTTTACACTCTTATTTTTTTCTTTAAGATAAATAAAATATAATTATAGACAAAGAGGTACAAACAATAATACAAAACGAAATTGTGACATTTTTCATTAAAATATCAAAAAAATCCCATATAACATTGAAAATACTAAAACAATCTAATAAATTCATGTCAGGTGCAAGAGTACTGCTACGAGAACATGAGCTTCATGCGCGCGTTCAGCAAGCTGGTGCTGATGCTGTACAAGACGAACGTGCTCTCCGAGGAGGTGATCCTCAAGTGGTACCGCGACCCCAACTCCAGCAAGGGAAAGGTCATGTTCCTCGATCAGATGAAGAAGTTTGTGGAGTGGCTGCAGAACGCTGAGGAAGGTGGGCATATAGTAGTTACTGTGACAGTGATTGAACTGATTCATTTATTAATTAAAATATAAATTATGAAATTTCTTTTCCTTCATTATTTGTAGTTTTTGTACTCTGGTAGTATGACTATTTTGCTAAAACCTGTAAATAAAATGTTATTTATGTTATATTGATATATATTTTTTTATTTTCTAGAATCGGAAAGCGGCGAAGAAGAAGATTAGTTTAAAGGCAGCGAGTGAGACTGAACACATAGCACCGTCCCACACAACCACACACAACTGATGACAGACCGATCAAAACCACCCACGGTTGCGCAACCTACCTGTGAATATATGCATAACCCGGCAACCGCGGTTGTCACCACCTTATTTATACACGATCAACCGGACAACCAGCAACCGCGCCGCGCAACCACTCACAACCATATAATAAAGGCATAATACATATAGCGCACGCGTGCGGGACGTTTTCTACAACTGTATATTTAATCATTTCTAAAATAACATGTTGATGAAATACAATATTTTTTATTCAATTTTTTTAGTAAAATTCAAATAAATGGTGGCGACACTCGACCGGTGTTTTATTTTCCTGTAACTTGACCTCTTGTTTCTTATATTTTCTGTTTGTCTTTAAAGCCAGTTTAACATGGATTATTTCGCCAATGTCACGTAGAATGGAGAAGACACGAAGGAAACACATTTTGTAGTTTATAGTAAATGTGTGTAAAACAAATTATTTATATAATCGGAATTCTGAATAGTTATAACGGTGTGTGCGGCTCTCGATGGTGTAAATTTTGTTTTCTTTATAAAAAGACAAATTCTTGGCAATAATAATTGAAGATTCGAATGGTTGAAGGTAGATATTATGTAGCGTATTTGAATTTTCGCTGTTTTATGCATAAGATGTCGGTGTCGAGGGTGCATAAACATCTTATGGTGCTATTTCATATAGGTACAAACTTTGAATTTGATTTTGCGACATATCTTCCTTAGTGATGGAATTTGGAAAATATGTATATATATTGTATAATAATAAATATTGTTAAATTGAAAGTACCTACACTGAGTATGAAAAAAGTAGAGGGATACAATCTGTAGGTCTTATATGGAGACAGAAGAAAATATTTTTAACGCCATAATGATTCCATCAGGGACAACGGAAAAATACTTAAAATAAATGACTTATAATATGGTGTTAAATATCTGTTTGTTCTGGAATCATGGCTTGCTTGTGAAGTTGTAAACGCACGAAGTAATGATCGAAATTGACCGAAGAACGTAACTATGCTCTGCGATTTGCGAATAGTGGAGAGTGGGTAAGGGTATTTCAGAAGTAGGTTAGGTAGGCCAAGTTAAATTCCGTGACGCTTCACACAGTTTTATTATTTTTTTATTATACATCAAAAAATTTCATTACTTACATTCAGAGCATGGAGATTAGAGACCAGCCCCTCTAGACAAGTGGCAAAACGCTAGTAGAATAGAATAATCAATGTATGGGATTGACATAAGCTTACGACTAGTGATTAGATTCAACTATGGGTAGAGATAAGGAGAACCATCTCATATGGGGGGAAAGTTGAAAAAGTGTCCAGCTGTATACTGAAAATAAAGTTTCCATTACCTTATACCTACCAGAATAGCGCTGGCGTTCGAATAGTTTCAATATGAACATAGCTGTTATAAATGGAGTGAAGTTTGCTGAGTTCAAATATTTAAAAATTTTAATGACTCAAGTAGTTAGAAAAATGCTAGTATACAAAACCTCAACTATTTACGTAGTCTAAAAATGTTTTAGTAAATATAAACAAAATACTGCAGAGAGAAAGCGTAATTTTTTTCTAATTACGTTTGGCGCTTTCTTTAAAATTTATCGACTGCTACTGCCGCGCCACCCTTACTGGACACTTTTTCGTACACGAGATGGTCCTCCTTAGGCGTTAGCGTTTATCGAAATAGAATCGGTACGGAGCGTTTGCCATTTGTCTAGAGGGGCAGGAGGACCTTCGCCCTAGAATGTAAGTGTCTCAGAAATATTGTCAAACTAAGGAGGCGCTGCGATCGCTATGTTGTCTCAATGCCTAAGTCACAATATTGACAATACCAATACTCATAAACAGCTAACTTCACAAATACTACTTACCGACGACAGCGCGTTATAAATTCTACAAATTTTCAGGTACAGGCGGGTAAAGCGATGGTTCTCCAGAGGGCCTAGACAATGTAACAATCGATTAGCGAAAGCGATAATAGAAAAGTCCAAAATGTATGGGTTTGACTTATGCCTTAGATATATCACGTGATCTGTTGTCAACGAACAGATGATGGTAGACAATGTAAATTCATTTCAATTATTAGTGATTTAAAGTTCAAGATGCATACGCTGCGTTTAAGCGATGACGATTGTAGAAATCGAATCGCTTCATAAGGAATGCCGGTTGTCTATAGGCCCTGGTCTCTAACCTCCATGGCATGGAGGTTAGAGAACAGGAGGACGATCGCCCAAGAATGTTGTGTCTCAGAAATATGGACAAACTAAGGAGGCGCTGCGATCGCTAAGTTGTCTCGATGCCTAACTTCACATTGTGTCAATACTAACTTCATCTACTTGTACTCATAAGAAGCTTACTTCACGATACTACTTACCGACGGCAGCGCATTATAAATTCAACTAATTTTCAGGGACAGGCAACAGGGTAATGCTTTAGCATGAAACGATCGTCCTCCTGTTCTCTAACCTCCATGATTCAGAGTAACGACATTACGTAACATTAGTAATCTGTAATAACCAGTGTTGCCAACTTAAGAAAACCCAAATAAATAAATCAAAACATGCAATTATTACTATTTATAATTATTATCATACATACAAATCCTATTTTCATCTTAGTATATTTTTTATGGTGTAACAAGAAAGACGACTTGTGTACGCTTCGTGCAAAAACTGACAATGATAGAAAGTCGCCCGTGGCGAAAAGACTGCACGAAGTGAACCCTCGTACCTCTAGTGACTACACTCTTTTGTTCGTTAAACTTCGATCAACTTCCTCAAACTTAAAACCTCCTATGGCCCGAATTGTTATAAAATAATAGTTCGACTTAGTGTCAATAGATGGCAAAATGTGTAATATATAACATAAGGGAAACAGAAAGTACACAGTGTATTCATAGATGGCGCTGCTCGCTCGCTTACATTTTTAAGTTGCGTTTACATAATAATTAATAAAGTAACGGGTGATTTTTTAAGCGTTTGGTTTTTCATTTGAAAAAAAAATACCATAATATGGTGATAAATATAAAATTTACATTGGGAAGTTAAAAAGCATCACTTGCCATTTATTGTTTAAAAATTATTTCATGCAAATGTTGGCCTCCACTAGGTTTTAAATGATCCATACGCAAAGTCCAATTATGAGGTATTTTTTCAAGCATATCGGCTGGCATCCGGATTCAGCTTAAATATTCTCTTATGTACGCACCCTATGAGTAGTAGATGGTTTAATATCGAATAGTGTAAAATTGTGCGGAATTTCGTCACAACTGCTTGGATAACTCGTTTCGAATCAGTTAGTAGGCCGCCTAGATAGTGCGATTTAATGCTCTTAGACTATTTTTTGTACGTAAAAACTCTTTTTTATGCAGCATCAATTCGAGCACTAGAAAACAAAATTAACGTGTTATCCGTGATATTCCAGCCGATATGCTTGAAAAAGTACCACACAATTGGACTTCGCGTATGGATCATTTAAAACGTAGTGGAGGCCAACATTTGCACGAAATAATTTTTAAAACATAAATGGCAAGTAATGATTTTTAACTTCCCAATGTGAATATTATATTTAACACCATATTATGGTATTTATTTTTCAAATGAAAAACCAAACGCTTTAAAAATCATCCCTTATAAACATTTTAATAAAATCGGATAAAGGCAGCTTTCACATAAAATCCATCTATTTTCAGCCCTTTTTAACATCCTACAAGTAGGCATAGGTCTTCCTTCAATACGAGCACAGCAGGCCGTAGTCCACCGCGCTGGCCTATTACGGGTTGGTGGGCTTCATATATTTATTAAAATTCGCTTGATTAAAAACTTGCGCAATCTAAATCGATTTAGCGGATTTTTAGTTTAAATATTACAAACAAACAAAATTATTATCGAGTTATACTTTAGCGAATTTTCAATGAAAACGATATCGGATATTTAAATCATTCATAATTACGACGTAACAATACAAATCGATACACTATCGATAACTATGTCGAAACTACTGGCCTATGTTTAAGAATTAGTAGGTAAGTGACAGAGTAAAATATTCGAAACCGCGCCGGGAACAAAAAATGTAAATAAAATCCGCAAGGTTTTAAAAAGTTAAAAAAAAAACATTTTCACAAACCAGCTCACATGTCATTAGTTACTTACTACTTACTAGTCAGCGTTCTAATCTCAAAAGAAACTAGGGTCTGGGATAAAAGTAAAGCAATCGAGATTACATAATAAACCAATTTGCATACATATTATGGTGGCGTTCAATGGTGTTTGATACACGTGGATGGGAATCGAATGGAGTACGCAGGGCTTCTAAGGGGCCACAATCTCATGGTCAAGGTCTCTAGCATGAAGGGCTGAAATTGCCATACAAATTATAATTATGAATTATGTAACCCCATGGTTCAAGGGTGACAATCGTATTTGCTTTATTTCATTCAATTTTATTCATACTTCCGTTATGTATTTATATTTTTATAAATAGATTTTAATGAAATGTATACCAATAGGTAGTAGGTATTAGCTGTGTTGAGAAAACTTCTTAACAACGCAATATGGATATTTAAATATACCTGAATAAAATAGGTAGGTTCCAACTTATTTTACCTACCTACGCACGTTTTACTAAAATGATCAAATGAAAACTTAAAGTGTAGGTATAATAATTATTTAGTTGAGGTACTTAATACTTATAGTGTATAACAAAAAGTATTTCTAAAATGTATATTATGACAATATAAAAAAAAATAAAATTCTACAAATCACGAGATATGATTAAATAATATTTTATGCTTGGTAGTTGATGCAAAATAAGCGGCAAATTGAACTTTTACATATAAAAATGTGTTTAATTTGTTCAGTGTATCAATAAAAAAAATATTATACCTATTATCCTTCTTCAATAATGTATATATAACGGCGAACCACGTATTTTCGGAAGTCATTGAATATTTAATAAGAATATTAAAATAATTAAAGTAATAACGAAATATAAAAAAACAAGTCAGAGGCGTGTTGTAGTAATAAATAATTATATTTATTTAATGACTTCCCAGAATTTGCAAACACTATTATTGACGAGCATCAAGTTACTGGCCGGTGATCCATTCACGAAGCCCTACAATATAGTTTTTAAATCCTAGCCTAGCCTTTTAAAATGAAATAAGTTTTATAACAATGGGCCCAGCAATAGGGTACGCCTTTGTGTCGTACTCGTAGTGCCCAACGTATAATAGATTCCGACTAAATAGGGATAGTAAAATTTTTATTTCACTGTCCCCGTTTTAGGTTTTTATTTTAAGTGTTATATTGTTATGGCTCTGTCAATAGATTTAGTCTAAAATAGATTTTAAATAGCAATAACGGTATTTTTGAACAGAAATTATATTTTTTATTTCTATGTGCCTAACTACCGACCCTGTTTAATAATGACAGTTTTATTTTTTTATTGCTTAGTTAGCTTAAAGCTTAGTAGGTAACAGCTTTTTAAAAAGTTAAATATTCTATTATTTTCAATTGCAATAATAATATACATTGTTGTATTTTGTATATAAATACTAAATGTCGTTATTTATTATTATTCGTCAAATTAAATACACTCTTACAGTTTTTTTTAATTTTTTATGTATACGACTTTTGAATCGGTTACTAGTCTTTCACTATTATAACTTTAATTTTCTAATTCAGACAAAACTTCTCCATATTTATTATTAAACGTAGGTGTAAGTTAGGTTTTAATAATACCTAGATATTGCGCATGACATAACCACCGTTACTATAGCAGGCAAATATAAAAAAAACATCCCATTCAATAGCAACAAGATCAGTCGTTATGCATTATATAAGAACCAGTCGAGTCCCGAATAGAAAACGTTAAACCGTCTCTGCAAGGGGAAGATTTCCGGAGCAAGACTCGTTTAGACCCTCGCGGCCCAAGGCCAGGGCCCAAGGTTACGTCAGGTGGCACTGCGCACTCATAGTTACGACCTTTTGCAGATTTTTATACTATTTATGTATTTTTAGACTTAAGACTATAATATTTGTTATTTCTGATCTTTAAGAGGCCATTATAAATATAGATAGGTATGTACATATAGACTTATATGTAAAATAATTATAAGTCAATAAGTCGTGTGAAGTTATCCTTTTATACGAGTAGTATACCTACTTTTACAGTAAATTAAATGAAGCTTATGGAAATATATTTCAACATTATTAAAGTTTGTTAAAAAGCTTTATAGCGCCTGCAGTTCTTGTATAATTTCATGTAAGATTTTCTACATTGTTGTCGTGTAACGTGTTACGCCATCATTGTTAACTCCAAGAGGCGGTCAACCAGGAGTTTGTTATGGAAGAAAATTACTTTGAATTGCAAAAATATTAATAAATAAAAAGTGCATATTTAGATATACCTTCATTAGAACCTAAAATAAATAATCACTTCCACTGTAATTCGTTAACCAGATTTCACAGATTAGGTACATCTTTTTTTTATTTTTTCGAATTTGAGTTTTGGAATTTTGGAGGTGTTGGACTGACTTTGCATAGTACGCTAAGGGATATAGATTCGGCACGATATATTTTCATATATTTTACAACGTATTTATAGTTTTTCATTTCACTTTATCTTTAGGTATTTTTGCTTCATTTTTAGCTTATATTGTTGTAAAGTTCACTAATAACAGCTATTTTTCAAAAATAAAATGTAAGTATTCCCCCACTTTTTAAATATCTACGATCGTATTATCATATCATTTAGCTTATTCACAGAAGCAATGGCAATGCAAGTACTGGCTTGGCTTGGCTTCAATTAAATTATAATGGCATTTTCAAAAATAGAAAAAAATTACAATGCAAAAACAAGGAAACAATTTTTTTCCGCAGCATTTTTTATTTATAGAAAACAGCTGCACTCAGGCATTTGTTAATTAAACATATTTTGGAATACTTTACAGTATTTAATTCCAAAGTAAAAAGTAAAGTGTGAGATACCGATATTATCAGCTCCAACTTTACTACACTTTGCCCAAAGCCATTTTCTGAGTTGTAAGTGTACAAGAGCTACGTACTGTTTCTACATGAATAAATTAAGTAATAATAAAATATGTCAAGTCATTTGTAAAATATACGTTTTTAAGTGTTAACGAGCGCATTGAAAGTTTGAAGGGGGATCATAATTTACATGACACTGTTACACAAAGAACATTCACCGTTATAATGTGTTTCAATTCATATTTTGATTTGAATTGTCGCCTGAAGCTTTACTTGAGAGATTAGTAGGAATACAGTTCAGTAAAATTACACTGTCTGCGTCTACGCGTTATGTCAAATTACATATTGTTTATTTTCTAATCTTTTTCTCCTTTCAGTACCATAGATATTAGTCCGTGCCTTTTTTCAACCGACTTCCAAAAAGGTGGAGGTTCTCAATCCGTCTGTATTTTTTCAGTTTATCTTTTTACTTCTCGTGGTCCTGTTGCCTTGTTTTAAGAAAGCTAAGGTCATACTGTTTATTCATTTAATTAAAATTGGTTTTCTTATATTTATGTTTCAGTAATAGGTACTTATATTTATTTATTTTTTTAAAATTAAATGATTAAAATACATTTTAAGTCATGCTTCTAATCTATGTTCAAAGTTTTTTTTAAAATGAGCTTGGACAGACAATATTTTTTTATTTTTGAACTGATCGTAAAAGAATTTACACAAGTTGCTTTGAAATAAGAAATTATTAATTCAATATTTAAAATGGTATAATCTAGAATTACATAGTCGATAAGATGAAACCAAAAGATTAGGGGGTTCGATTCCCGCTCCAATCAAATATCTCCTGACAAATTAGGCACAGTCCGATGAACATGTTCATTTTTCTCTACAAAATACAGAAAGATTCAAAGATAACAGATGAAGTAGGTCTAACATTACACCATGTACTTTGCAACTCTAACAAAACGCGCAAAAAATGGAGTAACATTTAAAAAGACCGTCAGAAAAAACTTCAATGACTATCCAGGTATCCGCATCCTTATCCTTTGTGCGTCCGTCTGCGTGTGTAAGTGTAAGCCCAGGTGCGCCTTTCAGTAATGCTTAAGTTGATCTTCTATTATTCGAGTCGGATTTGATTTCCGCAGCTGTTTCGTTGAAACTACTTATCGTGGAATGAGGTCGAAGATATACATACGGATGGTTTGAACATGTACAGTGTAATTGTTAATAGCTTAGTTACTTAGTGTTAGTACCTAGATGCCGGTGGTGGCTTCCTCACAGACTTACATACTGACATTTAATTTAATTTCTGTTTTCATCATGTATAAAATGACGATTCAAAAGTGCTCGTAAAAGTCTATCTGAATAAAGTATTCTATTTCAATTTTTTGTTTGATTTATATTACAAATATTAAAAAAGTTAACCTGTAAGTACATAAATATTTATGTAAAACTGTAACTAAGTCTTATGTAGAGAATATAACACATTATTTACAATTTTTCTGTCTATGTAACTGGGCTTAACGCAAAAAATATTGAAAAAATTTGGAACTTATTACTTTGGATACATTACACACACACATACATTTAGGATACCTATATAAATTATAATAACTGATTCAGTTTCTTTTTTTTAATCAATCTGACAAGTGACAGCCCTAGAAATTAAACACAGTTGCTTTAGTTCGTAAATATAAAAAAAGGAAATGTTATCTATATTCACCTCTAACATAATATTTTAGGAAGGCACATTGCTATATTGTATCTTAGCTCTTGTAATGCAATCTCTCACTCTCCTAGTTTTTATTAAAATGCGAAAAAACACGGAAGACTTTCCTTCCACCATTCCGTAACAGACTGACAGACAGATGATATAAGATGTGATATATTTTGTAAAAAACCGTAAAAGTAAATTTTACACCCCATTCAATGTTTAGACAAAACATTTTTTTCAAGGCAAACATTATACAGCGCCTGCTGATCATATATTTTTTATAATTACATAATATGAAGGCGAATCGTATGAATTATAAAAAATGGGTGGAAGCCGTTAAGTAGTTACGAGGGAACGTTGGATCCACATACATACATATTATACTTACTTTTAAAAATAAATAACACGAGTTATATTTTTGAAGTAATAATGCTTTACCGATATTTTTCTATGACAACCGGTTTATATGGGAATGCTTTTAAGATTTATTGTGTCCTACTTTGAGGCATTTTTGCAAACGTTACAAAAGAAGGGTCGCTAATACACGTGTAATGTCCATTCTTCGAGTTCAGAATCAATAGTTCTTGGCCAGATTTTAGGATACATCTGACTAGATATTAAAAAGGAACTTTTTAAGAATGACTGACACTGATTATTTTGACACTTATTTATTTCGTAAAATGTAGTCTGCACACACAGCACCATCTACTTAGATGCATGGTAGGCAACGAATCTTGTGTGTTGGAGACCAGATAGATGATACACAGTGTATCATAGAGGGCCCCTATTTTTAAATATATGTGTAGTGTAACACTACCTATAACAATGTAATATAACTTTATATAACTTTAAATACATTCATATTATAAATATTAACCCGTGGCTAGAGCACAAACATTCATCTACATCACACAAATGAAAGCTCTCAACGAGACTCAAACCCGCGATCACTGTCTCAGCAAATTGACTAATTACAAACTGAGCCAAACGTGTCGTCAATTAATAATCTGTTACAATTTAAAAATTAATTTATACTAGCCATATATTATATTTAGCGCGAGCGAAGCCGAAGGTTCCACTAGTAAATATATACAAATACTTTTATACATACATACAAAAACTTGACAAATTATATACTAAAACCTTCCTCGAGAACCACTCTATCCATTGGTGAAAACACCATGAAAATCGGTGCAGTAGTTTTTGAGTTTATCACGAACAGACAGACAGACGCGGCGGAGGACTTTGTTTTATAATATGTCGTGAAGCTTGAAAACAAAATCTCCTAAGCATATTAATTTTAACTGTATTTAAAATAAATAACGATAGTTTAACCGACACTTGTCGTATGCACTTTTTATAGTGTAAAATACCTACTTTCCGACAACATATCGTAAAATTAACAGAAACAGAATTACATATTAGTATATTACCTACAATGTAGTTAATAAAATTACTAGTAAATACTAAAGATGGTCTAATTTATAGTTTAAAGTGTATCTCGGATCTGGCAGAGCCTGGGGTCAGAGGTTCAACGGTACTCTGTTGACTCATTAGACGGAAAGCTCTATACCGGCGAGCTTTCGATACTAATTACATGAACTTTATTTAATAGCTTTTTAAACAGTAATCTTAGTTTAGCTTCGTATAAAATGTATACAAAAATATTATTGAAGAAATATTTGTATATTTTTTTTTGTTTGGAACTTCTTTTCCTTGAATGTAAATCATTCTTTCTAGGTTAGGCACTTCTGTATAAATCAAAGCTTGTACACTTCGTGAATTTTAGATGAGCTGAGATTACATTAAAAGATTTAAAACATAAAATTCTTCAATTTCATTCATTGTTTCAATGTTTTCATATTAAAGGCAGTAAATGGTAGAAGTAAGTACGTCATAATAATGAAGTATAATATATTTTTGCTAATTATTAACTAATAATTTACGATCAAACTAACAGCATATCGTAAATATTTTTCGCAAACAAAGTTATGTTACAAGTAAGTTCAGATAACACATTTGGGAATTCCCTACAAGTAGAATGATGATTAAAGGCAGTGGCCCAGTGGTAACGCGCTCGCTTCGATAACCGAGCGACGCGGCTTCAAATATTTTCGTGTGCGAATCATTTTCTAACATGATCACCACTTACGGTGAAGGAAAACATCGTTAGGAAACATGCATGTCTGAGAGAACCTAGCGAGTTTTTGAAAGAAACATTAAGTCCACCAACCCGCACTAGGCAACGTGGTGGACGATATCCTGATTCCCCTCGTATTGAAGGGAGGTCCACCCCCAGCTGTGGGACGTCAAAAAGGGCTGATGACATAGATACAGAATGATGATTGACACATGTTATCAATCTTTATAATAAAGTATTTAAAATAGGTATTTTTCATTTAGAACTTGAAGGAAAAACTTAAGAATATGGAATGTTGTGTCATATAATATCTTAGGCTTTAGCTTTACATGTCTTAGTTTTATTTTATAGATTTATTGAATATAATCTGTTTTTTGGTACCAATAGCAGGAATAATTTCTATATAATATTATGGTGAATTTGAATAACAAAACATTTTTTGTTATATAAAGTAACTAACGACTCACTCGTTTCTTCTCGTGCTTTTTAATGTCTAGCGTAGATTTACCAGAGTTGAGATATTTTTCCCAGGATAATCAGCTTCATCATACCAAACTTCATTATAATCTTTCCAGGGGACAGAGGTACTCTCATCGTGCGTACCCAGACAGAGAAACGGACAAACATTCTTAAATCTAAGTATAGATTCGGCCTCTGTAATAAAAATGACTATTGCAATATACTTTTTTATGAGATGTTTAATCATTGTACTGATTTTACTCAATAAGAATCTTATATAGGTATTAGGTACCTATAAAAATGTCGTCTCAGTGTTTGTTATCGAACTCCTTCGAAACGGCTCGATCGATTTTTATGAAATTTTTTGTGTATATTTGGTAGGTCTAAGAATAGGTCGTAGGCTATTTTTTATTCCCCTACGTGATAAGGCTGGCCCCAGAATTTAAGTAGTTTTGCGAGTACACATATTTTGCTAGCTTCACTTGTATATTATATTTTTATCAATAATAATAATTATTCAATGAAATTTTGTCCCTCGTAACTTTGTGGAACAATTTCTGCTGGGGAAATCCATCAAGCAACTAAGCTGTACATAGAATACCCCGGAAATTGACACAAAAGGACCCTTTTGTATTTTTGTTTAACGCAGGTATAATACACATTTCTATGATTTATCTCGGGTGCGACTGCGATTGGGAGAAAGTCGAGTTTCAGAAACGGTAAATAGATTTTTGAATACTTTGAATACGTTTTAAAGCATCTAACAAAATCTGTGGCTGCATTTACTCAATTTTAAAATGTGGGGTGGTTTTATTTTGATTTATTACTTTTTTTATTGTTGTTTTATGAAAGGTCTTCTAGAAAGTTCTTATTCACAACCACTAAATTATCTTATTTCAACTGCTCTCCCGATCGAAATGTAAACAATATTTCTATTTTATAAACTGTATGAAAGAAAGAAACTGTATGAAAGAAGAGAAAGTCTCTTAGAAATCTAAAAATAATATAAAATTCAATAAAAATTAAAAAAAATTGCCAGCCCGCACTTGGCGCGCGTGTGGACCTGATCCTCCTCGTATTAAAGGGTGGCCCGTGTCCAGGAGTGGGACATTAAAAAGACCTGAATCAGTACATATAAATCAAATTGATGTGTCTGTTTTAATTTCAAATTAACAGCTTTTCACTAAATGCAAGTCTCTCCGTCAGTGAGTTTGCTCCAAATAATCTTTGTTTCAGAGAATAGCAGGAACAAACAGACAGACAGACAAAAATTTTAAATTCATTGTTTGATGTTAATACCGTATATTATTGCATATGCATTTAGTGTAAAGTTGTTAAATTAATATTAAAAACAGACACTTCAATTTTATTCGTATACTAATGTACTTTTTTATATTAAAGGATTTTACTGTGTCCAAATATTAATTATTAAAGAACTCATCCATCAAAATCTATGAAGGATGAATGTTAAGTCGCGTAACTCTTGTAGTACCGCCCGCGAAGTCATTCATAGTAACATTTTTGTGTATATTTTTTTTATTTTTCTTCATTGTACTCTCTATTATTTGGAATAGTCGGGATATTTCTCCTCCTTTTGCGTTCACCTTATCGTGGTAGAGTAGCTCATTAGTTTTCGGCAATCCAGCCAGTTGCAAAGCCAAGAAACATGCTTTCAATCTTAATGGGCTATGGGCTATGCGGGTTGCTTCTGACTGATAGTAGAGTGGACCGTTAGAGCAATACCATGGCTGTTATGGTCTGCTTCGGCGGCATAAGTCTCGCGAGTTGCGACGTTTTATGACAGGTGAACCAATTGAAGTGAATATTTGCCACCAAGATTCCTGTAATGTGGTATGCGTAAATACACTTACCGACATTAAAAAAGGGGGTTACAAAGTATAATTAAATATTTTTGCGCACGTATTTTTCATAGGAAACTATATAGAGATTGGACTCCTCGTCTATATACTTCATGGGTCAAATCACCTACAATTTCGAGCGCTTCATTGTATGTTAAGAACAAAGAAACAGTATAAAACAATCGGATCGAGTTTAACTTTTAAGAATTCTAACGTACCTAATTTTATCGTGTCATTTTACGAACAGAAATACATAATTATTTACCTATTACTCAGATGACCAGTTTAAATATTTTTATGCTGATTTCACGATGCAACTAGGAGACTCAATGAAACTTTTTCTATAAGTTGACACCATAAGTCATGGTGTTTACTAGAAAGTAGAATTTTATTTTTTTTAAAACCTCTTTTATGAGTTCATTATTTGTGGGTCCAGTGATAAAGTCAGACGAAGTATAGATTCTTTTCGTTACTAATACAAGGAATTTAAGTTTTTTTTTTAATTTATTTACTAATGTATGAAATCTTTGCTACATATCCACTTTATATAAACTCAAACTGAGCTTTAGGATCTACTTAAATAATAAGAAAAAAATAACTTATAGGTGTCATTACAAAAATAACCTATAATATTTTGTGAAATTTTTTTACTGACAATAAATGTTGCTTCAGATCATAGTATATTTGTATTGAAAGTTTTATCCAAATCGGTCCAGCAATTTCAATCAGCACAAACATACATAACATACTAACTTTTACGTTTATACTACACTAGCAGTACCCGCGGCTTCGCCCGCGTTAATTTTTTAAATATTAGGAGTCAATCCCGCGGGAACTCCGGGATAAAAAGTAGCCTATATGTTATTCTGGGTCTTCAGCTACCTACATACCAAATTTCATCGTAATCGGTTCAGTAGTATTTGCGTGAAAGAGTAACAAACATCCATACTCACAAACTTTCGCATTTATAATATTAGTAGGATAGTAGTATGAACTGTGATTACAAAATGCTTTTCTTAATTCTTCCTTTTAAAAAGATCGCTGAAATATGAGCAAAGTTGGAACATGACGCTAGTACTCGTATGCCACAATATAATGTTACGTTTACTTCGATGATTCGACTGCAAATTTAAATCACTCATCTCTATTGTATTAACATCCGAGTCGCTACTTTTGATACATGATCCGTTTCAGGCAATAACACTTATACTCTAGGGTTGCCATTACATGGAAAAACACATACGTTCTCTTTTTCATTTGTATATACCTGTTAGTGCACGCGGCTTTGTTCTTCAAAACAATAATTATAAACAAAAAAGATAAGACAAAAAATAATATAAGTTTCTTTCGTCAGTTCTTCTCAGGTCAGGTCAGGCTTCTTCTTTCTAAATTGATAGTAGACTCATGAGGTTCAGTAAAAAATTGTAATAATTTTATGCTGAATAAAATTTGAATTTTTTGAATTTGATACGTTTATAAAATACGACTTTTAGGGTTACGTAGTCAAGACGGTGTTTCGTCCGTCCGTCTGTCTACAGCTCAGAGGCTCCTAGTAGTACTAGAAATATTAGTGTAATTCAGCATAAATAATAGATATACGTATTAGTCACGCCGAAAGGATTGTAAAATTAAAAAAGAAAAGAAAGAAAAATTACGCTATCTCTAAACGTTAAGTGGGGATGTTTTCTTCTTCCTCGTCTATGCCATGGTTACTGGTGTAAATTTACAGTTTGTAAGAACAATTTTTTCGATTAAGTAATCCACTTAATACTTTCTTAGATTTACGCGAATATTCGACATTATAAATGAAACTACCTTTTCGGATTTTGTCGCGGATTTATTTTGATTTTTAGTTCCCGACGTTTCGAATGCTTTACAGCAATCATGGTCACGGGAGAGACTAAGGTATTTGACGTCTCATAGGTTTATATACTTGTTACAGACAGTGCCTACCCACAATATTATTATTTTTAAATTATTTAAATTTAAATATAAATGCTTAGAATTAAAATTTTATAAGGTACTCTGATGCCATTTTCAAAATTTTTGTAAATTGTGGGTAGGCACTGTCTGTAACAAGTATATAAACCTATGAGACGTCAAATACCTTAGTCTCTCCCGTGACCATGATTGCTGTAAAGCATTCGAAACGTCGGGAACTAAAAATCAAAATAAATCCGCGACAAAATCCGAAAAGGTAGTTTCATTTATAAGTAATCCACTTGTAAAATATTAACCTAAAAGTGCTAAATTTTGTTAGAGTCAAGTCTGCTTATTATAAGTCAATAAGCTAAAAAATATATCTTGAATATCATTTTATCATGTATAATATTAGACTTTTTTATTAAGCAAAACAACGGTATTTTAGCAAGCATAGACCATGAGGCCAATTAGCTATTAATATGCCAGAACACAAAGCTATATGCCGCTAGCGTTACACTAATCTATCTTCCTCATCGTACATTAAAATATTTTTGCCCGGTATCAAAAAAAAAAGCAATGAAGTCAGCTGTATTTTTTGTTTGTTGTATGCACTTGATGTGTTTGTTTTGTTTAGTAACTTTTAAAGAGCTTTAGTGTTGCCTTTAAAATATAATTAAAATATTTTTTTTTATATATATAAGTAATTTCTTTTAATGTTATTGAAAACATTTTAAGAAACAATTTAAAAAAAATCACATTTTGAAAGGGTGAGGAGGGTTTAATTTGTCATTAACGTTTATAAAACCGTGGGTTAGAAAATAAAATGTTGCTAATTATGATATACCTATTACCTACTATAAATTGTTCTACCAACCCTTTTCCCAACAATAAACAAAAAATAATAATAATTAGTACTCGTACGGTTGTTCGTTTGAATAAGGCCTTTATCAAATTTTTACCAATGCGTTACCTTTGTCGCAACTCTCACTGCACTTCACTTCAAATGTTTACATTACAGATTACTTTTCTATGACGGATCAAAGTTTACTATACATGGTGTTCTTGTAATACTATGTAACCAGTAAACTTAAAGAAAGATCCAAGGAATCGAGTCTATGTTAAACTTAAGAAAACTAAAGCGGTTCAGAAAAGATAATTTCAGGAAAAAAGCTCAGGAAATATTTCTCCTTCCATCAACAAAAAAAATAAAAGTAAATAAAAAATCGTGTCACGTTGTATGTTCGCGATGAACTCCTAGTATGTTTAGAAACAACGTTTTGCGTACAGGCCTTTTGAAGTTTATCAGGGATTCTCCAATCTACTGTCCCCAGGCGATCGACTTGGGACTTACTTACACGAGTCCAAGCGTTTCTAAAACATAGTGTGTTTAGACCCTAATCTAACTCCTGCTAATATAAAAGGTATTCTATAGTATAACTAAAACTATAAAGTTTTATAAGTTTAGTTAAATTGAATGTACTTACATGTTTATAATCCGTTATTCCATTAAGCCGTATATTTACTAAATTCATTAGTAGTAAAATTCAATAATTTAATGACCGTCTAGGTACAGTGGCACTATAGACATAAGTGAATATACGAGTATGTGTCTCCACCAAAAGGGTGCAAAGTAATGTAAGTTATTTAAAAAAAGATTTATTTTGAACTTAACTGATAGCTGATAGACTATATAATTGTAATTTACAAATAATATTGTATTCAGCCCTTTTTAACCTGCCACTGCTGGCACTTGTTCTTTCAATGCTAGAGGAATCACGCCGCACTCAATCACGCTGGTCATGGGCCATGGCCATGGCATCTCTATAGCATAATATAATATACGCTAATGCCTCAGTTGTGTAGTATGTATGGTCACACACCGGAAGGTCCCGGGTTCGAGTGCCGGGTCGGGTCAAATTTAGTTATTGAGTCTCTCTGTTTCATACGCCTCAGTAAAAGCCCGGAGTTGTGGTTGTGGTTCACCCCCGTGCCTCGGAGAGCACGTAAAACCGTCGGTCCTGCGCCTTAGTTCTCACTGGTCGTGTCGAGTAGTCGTCCCACCGGAGTATGAGAGTGATAGGAACAGAGAGTGCACTTGTGTCTGCGCGTGCACGCGCTGCACTATAATATCTCCTGCGCAGTTGGCCAGTCTCAATGAGATTGGCCGGCCATGGGGCCAGAATCGGTCGGAGAACATTATTATACACAAAGAAACAAATACGAGTGAAGCAAGGGTGAGCCGCTAGTTATTAATACGTGGCATATTTAAAAAAATATATAAATATTGTAATCTTGTATAAATCTTTAGAATTCAATGGTATAAATGGTTATTATGGTAACCCGATGCAACTGTCACGGACATGACAATATTTCGTAATGCTTGAAATGTTACTCTCATGTGTGAAAAGGAATTCCATATCATCATAATTAAATTAATATTTATGCAAAAAAAAGAATATACATTCTGAAAACCTTCGTATATTCTTCTTTCTTATCTCTACTTGAACTTCCTAAAGCTTTTTCTACATATTGATCAGTTATTTATAGAGACTAGCGCTTACTCACGACTTCGCTTGACTCATGTGGTTTATCTATGGTATGGTATATTACTGCGTTCCAAAAAGGACAACTGGGTTACAAAATGCTAAAAGAGTTGAGTTAAAGAGTGTGTGAAATCGGTTCAGTTCTGTAAAATAGTGCAAACAAACCAAAAAACGTTTAGATTTTTATATTGAATCCTAATTGATCTGACAGAAATATCAAATAGTCCTGCTCAAAATTGGATAAAATAGTCGAGTTGATAAAATAATCGCAAAACACATTTTCCCGATTTTTCTAATTTACCGAGTTTTTTTTATTATTAATAACATTAACGCGCTTAGAAAACAGAATACGCAGGTAACTGTTCATAGAACCGAACAGTTTGCATAGCAGTTTTGTATTTAATAGACTTGCATAATGCTCGCACTTTCCTAAGAAACATCCATCTTTTTAGGAATATATCTTTGTTGGAAATAGCATCAAAATCCGTCCAGCCGTTTCAACGTACAGAAGTAACAAATATAGGCACATACATACAGAGAGACATCTTCGCTCCGCTCGGCTTCGTCCCTTTTTTAACGATTACTACAGATTTCCCAGATTTCCCAGTAAAAATATCCCTAATATAGTTAGGATAACAAGCTATCGTCATACTAAATTTCATCAAAACAAACAAACACAACTATCGGTGTCATCAGCCCTTTTTAACGTCCCACTGCTGGGCACGGGCCTCTCTCAGTACGAGGCGGCAGGCTATAGTCCACCGTACTGGCTTAGTGCGTGTTGGCGGACTTCACATGTCTTACGAAAACTTGCTAGGTTTTCTCAGACATGCAAGGTTTCCTCACGATGTTTTCCTTCACCGTAAGACAAGTGGTAATCAGGATAGAAATGATTCGCAAATGAAAATATCAGAGGTGCGAGACCCGGACTTAAACCCGCATCACTCGATTATACAAGCGAGCGCGTTACCGCTAGGCTACCACTATCGGTAATAATGATTATTTCAATGACATTTTTCTAAAAATATTTAATGTACTGATTCAAATAAGTTAGAATTTTATTTTATATGTATATTGTATACATTATATTATAAGTCGGAACCAAGCAAACCCCGGCGTCTGCGTTAGCGCAGCTGCACGTGGGCAGCTAACGGTCGACCGCGATGCGACCGGTCTCATACCTTACGTGCGATGTTACTCCCGCGCCGCGCCGGGTCGGGACGAAGTTTGGTGTTATCAATTCATTTTGTTTCCTACTTGTTATATTAGCCAAGTGATATTTATAGTATTATATTTTATTAAAAAGATATACAATTATACCATACCGTTATACCGAACATAAATGTAATAAATTCAAATATTTTAACGTTATTTAGATTTTGAAGGTAAAAAATAAGTGATTATTTAGAATTTTAAGGATGTAGTGGAAGCCAAAGCTGTATATTCAAATTTTCTGTTCGTCTGTCTGTTTAACTGGTTCTGATTTTCACAAATCATCATTATAAACAAATAATATGTATGCCATCTAGTTCCGTGGGAAGCTACGAGGCTTGTGTTATGGATACCAAATAGATGCACTACACATATTACACTGCCCACGTGCAGCTGCGCTAGCGCAGACGCCGGGGTTTGCTTGGTTCCGACTTATAATATAATGTATACAATATACATATAAAATAAAATTCTAAACTGAAAAACTACACTGAAAATATATACGTTACAGAGAGGCTGATAAACTCAGAAAATTTGAAAATCTTAAGAGGAAATTATTTTGCCATATTTTTTTTAATATTGTTACATATACTTATAATAAGTTAGTTTGTTAATGATTCATACCGTGTGATACCGCTCTTGAATGTTTGGAGGTCAGACGATAATCGTTTTTGGTATCAAACTAGAACATGTTAAATGAGGATCGAGCTAAATATAACCTTCGCAGAAATATTGAAAAAATAAATTAAATAACATTACAATTTTAAGGTCTTATATTGTATTGGAACAATATGCTACTACATTTATGTGGCCCTGGTGAGTGGGTAGTGGTAGTCCAGTGGTAACGCTTGAATGTAATGTGTATGAAAAAGTGGAGCATGTTCGAATCCCGAGTCTCGCACCTAGTATTTTTAAGTGAGATTCTTTTGCGAAAGAGAAAAAAACTCAGTGTGACGACTCACGCTTGCCTGAAAAAGATGATTCCAATCCCCAATGGAAAAAAGCTCAATGCCGTCGTTAAGTTAACTTATTTAATGTCTTTCTAGTACTAATGACCTCCATACCTAGGTATAGACCTAGAACAGGTCTAGACCTAGTTAGAAAAAATAAAATCACCATCATCATCATCACATCCTGAAAATTAGACAAACTTACCGAAAATTTGTCATAACCGGCGAGTGAAGTCGCAGACGAACGTTAACTAGAAAATAATAATCATATTATACAAAACAAAATTATAAACAATAAACTATACCTACTTTTAAGGTTTGCAGGTCAAAAGTAAAAATGAATGTCTCCGAAGTGCGAACTGCGAACTATGACCGACGACATACCGCATGTGAAAGTCCCTTATAAGTATAATAAATGAGACTATCGATATGTTTGATTTATTGTATTGGCATCTGGTACGTTATCATCAAGGTATACTTAATTTAAGACGGTGTTTCTCAAAGTGAGGTATGTGTCTTTTTAGGGGTTCACTAGTATTGACGCGATGGAAGAGCCTAGTAGCATCCGGCAATCCAGCCGGACGCGAAGCCAAGAAGCATGGGAGGTGAGCCATGCGCGTTGCTTCAGAAACTTCTCTGATAGTAAGGTGGACTGTGGAGCAACCCCATGGTTGGTGTGGTCTGCTTCCTGTCACCTGCTGACCTGTCACCGGGAAGACTTGTTGGTGGACATTATGACGGGAGAGGTATTGTTGGGTTTAAGTAGGTAGCTGCCTTTGCTTGTCCCACATAACCACCTGTAACCCAGGTGGTATGTAATGCAATTCCAAACATTGACAAAAAGGGTTCGCGCAAGGTTTATTTGATACTACTTGTTAATTGTTATACTTACTTTTATATACTACTACAAAAGTGAAACAAAATATGTTTGTATGTTTGTGTGTTACTTCTTTGCTGAAACGGCTTGTTTCCTTTGTGAAGTTGTTCTTTAGATATTATATTTTATAGGACATGGTGAATTAAGATGCAAGTGAGGCTTTTTAGTAGCTTTAAGCAAATCTTTGCAAGTTTTTGAAGAAACCATACTTCAATAAATCTAAACATAATCGTTTAGGTTTTCGAATTTCTTTTAAAATTGTGGAGGATGCGATATTTGATGATAATGCTATTAGTATAAATATGAATATTACTACTTACATATTTTTTTCAGAAATCAATTGGAAGAAATGTATTACAAAACCAGCAAACTTCGGCGCCAGTTAAAATAATTTAACAGTTTTTATAACATTCTAATAAATAAAAGTTTTTTTTTATGGGACAAAGGGGGCAATCGGGCAGGAGGCTCACCTGATGGTAAGTGATCACCTCCTCCCATGGACATCTGCAACTGCAATCCTTTCAGGAACTCTTTCCTGAAAGGATTCCTGAAGGGAGGGAGGAGGGATGGGGAGTGGGCCTCCCAAACAAAAAAGTAATGTAATCTAGGTTATTCCTTACAACATTATCTATCTGAGATTGAAAGTTCCATCAAAATCGGTCCAGCGGTTTTAGAGATTAGCCGGAACCAACAGACAGACAAACAAAAATTTTAAAAATTGCTGTAAGTGCATGCATTTAGTAAAAAGCTGTTAATTTGAAATTAAAACCTGACACTTCAATTTTATTCATAATACATATGTACTGATGTACTGAATTATACGAAGAGTGACTTAGGTTGCTCTTCCTGTACCTACGTCAAGTGTTTCCGTAGTATCGTAGAGCAACCGTGAAAAATCGTCTGACGAATAGCTTAAATATTGTTGTTACTTTAAATTGTAAGTAATTATCTCGAAATTGAGAAGTAATTATCGTAATTTTATTAAAAATAACGATAATTTAGCGTAAATTCTTAATTATAAACATAATTGCATGTAGGCGTAAGCATATAGTATTAATGCGTTTTTAATAGTTTATAAAGTATGGCTGCCCGCACGTCTCCGCGTACAATACACGAGTATCGGGTAATGTACACTTGAGCTAGAAATTGAAAAAGTCAACAATATGTACTGAACTTACATTTCTTTCTCGATAGACCCTTCAATATTTTATTGGGAGATGGATAACGTCTTAATAATATTTTTATTAATTTTTTAACTAAATTATAAAAAGCGTTTCTGAACGTAATACTATATACTTATGTATTATAAATTATAATAATACTTAATTATTAACTGAATACTTAATTAATAGAATTCATTATTAGGATATTTAAAAGAAAAAGGTTAAAAAATTATCCAATATATCACTTACATAATATTACAACAGTAAAACGAACACATAAATTATTAATACATAATATTTTTTTAAATCGTTTAAAATAAAATTTTCAAAAATCTTTTACAAATTACTTTTGATTTTTACAAGCTTTGCATTTGGTGCTAATATTTTGTGATAATGTTGCAATAATAAAAAAAGCAAGGTGCGAGTCGGATATATTTACGATTAATATATTATATTATAAACGTTTTTGCCGCGTCTGTACGTACGTAGATACACATATAGGAGATGGGCAGCTGTCGACGCAGCTGTGGGCTGGCAGATTGCACTCGATCCACCGCGCAAGATTTACTCTACTTGCCACTGACTTACCTGTGTCGATGGCTATGATAGATCGTTCGATTACTATTAAATATTGTCGCCATTTGCATTACTCTTTTTAATAACCTATTTTAAGTACGAATAAGTATTGACCAACGTACGCTTTCATGTTATTATGAATTTTTTGGAAAAAATTATTGAAATAAAGATTATCATCGACACAGAGACTAGAATTTTGCATCTATGGTTTTTATAACCAGTTGCAGTAGTCCGTTCAACCAAACGTTTGGCTTATTTTGTAGTGACCATTCCTGTACCAGCAGTCGCGGGTTTGAGTCCCACTGCGGACTTTCATTTGCGTTATGAGCATGAAGTTTGTACTCCAGTCATGGGTATTTATATTAATAGTATGTACTTATGTATTTTAAGTTATATAAGTAGTGTATCAAGTATCTGGTATATAAAACAAGCCTCGTACGTTACCATGGAACTAAATAGTCCCAACATATTCATTTAAGCTCTTAGCGTTAATTGTATTAAATTAACTTGACAGAAAACCTATAATAACTTAACGGGTTATATCTTCCCAATTAAAAAAGGGTCGAAATAATTAGAATGTAGCATGTAAATTGTAGAATAATAAGTAGAAATTGTAAGAAACAGCTTCCTTGAGGCTCGATACCTCAATCTACATATTGATGACTGCGTTAGTACACTGCCGTATGCCACCTGTAGGTACTGTGACACAAGAATTTTAATTGAATGAAAAATATATACAATGTACCTATCTACCTTATGTTTTACTTCAGTAAACGTTTAAAATAGTCTTTTGTTATGGCAATAAATAGTTTTATTTACTACTTTAGTTTTAATAATTAGTAATTTACTAATAGAAGTTAGATGCTTGGACGTTTGTCACATCAAAACGGCTTTGCTGATATTGATGAAATTTTGCGAGATAGGTTATAGTATGAAATAGAACATAGGTTATTCTTATTTCTATGTAGTTTCCGTGGGAAACATTAATGTTTATGTTTTTCACTAGAGAAAACTGAGACCTGAGTGAAGTGAGGGTATAAATAAAAAATAGTAAACTAATTACTAAACAATAAGTTAAAAAGTTTATCCTTTTTTGACACCCTTTTAGGGTTAATGTCTTCCTCTGTCCTTATCGTGCCGTGTTAGGTACCTACGTATGTTCAATATCATTCATGTCTTTATTTTGCTTTTGCGTTATCCATATCCATACCGTACCACCCGACAAGCGAATCGAACGGAACCATAGATTAAAACTACTTAGTTAAAAGTAAACTGAATTATATAGGAATTAGGATTTCGCCTAAAAGTTTTAAAAAGCATCCATAAGCAACTTATATTTGTAAGTTGTAACAAAAGATGAACTATCATTGGAATGTAGTTTGGAAGAAATTAAGCCCATATTTAACTCCTGATGAATTTTAATTAAGAGAAGTATTACATGCACTAAATAAAATTTACATATAATTACAAGTTATAAATAAAAATGTAGGCAGTAAATCCTTTAAATCATAATCGCCGGCAGGACTCTGACCCGCGCTCACCTGGCAATCACAGATGTTCGTAATTACTGGGCCTTCCAACTTTTTACCTTAACCAACGCCATCTTGAAAATAAAATTAAAAAGAAATTGTTGGCGGCAAACCAAAGTGTCATCTGTCGTTATGGCATTATTTATAATATGATTTTTAAAATAATAGTGACGTTTATATTATACCTTCCGGTTTTTGTTAATCCATACTAATATAATAAATAAAATATAAATATTTTGAGATATAATTACAACAGCGCCATCAAGTTCCGTGGTAAGCTACGAGGCTTGTGTTACGGATACCAGATAGTTGGTATTATACTACACATATAATTTTCAAATATGTATGATATTATAAATATATACACCCATGACTAGAGTACAAAGATTCGTACTCAACAAAACATTAATGCCTCCAGCGGGACTCGAACCAGCGACCGCTGGCGTAGAAAGTAGGGTCACTACCAACTGAGCCAAACGTGTCGTCGTTGTAAATGCCTCTGTCGGCCTTTTACCTTTTGTTCATCCGCTTAACCGATTTATGTGAAATTTTAAAGGGAGATAAGCGAGACTTATAAACGGAAATATAAGTAGATAGGTAGGTAGATAGATCTTATTTGTCGAGATGAATTCTATATTAAGAAAATATTTTTCTAAGTAATCCATTAGAATGTTTTTCTTTCCAAAGCAACTGCCCTCTCTTATTGACTAATCTTCGTCTTACTTTTAATTTAATCAGTTTTAACTACATTCTTTTTTATCCTTAGGGATTTGCATTTAAATACATTATAAAAGATTTTTCCTGGGCAATCTCTTTTAAGTTTTGGACGAGGAAAGATGTGCATTTATCCACCAAAAGCTTGTAACTGAACCCTATGTCTTATAAGGCACTGACAGGTGTAAATCAGCTACTGCATTGTACTGTACAGTTTATAATTAAGTATTACTAGATGTACCGACAAATCCACATCTACCTGCAAACTAAGTACTTATAATATACTTATTATAATATAAGTACATACTTAGTAATTGTATATTATACGTATGTATATAAAAATTTTGAATATTTTTTAGAATAAATGTTATTGAAATAGTCATTATGATCAATACTTTTACTGCGGAAAAACATGTCATCTCCAACAAATCTATCACACAACTGTTAAAATGTATCAAGTATAAAATATAATAATTTGAGTGTGTAGGATCCAGTGTAGGCAACATGTCAGGCGCGAGCTATCATAATCGCTATCGGTTGTATTTATTTACGATTGTATGCATTTCCCTAGGCGTAGTCTGTTTGCTGTTTATACTACGAGTACTATTCTCGATGTTGCCATAAATATCGCTGACTTTCTCTAAAGAATGTGGATAATTTTATTTATCTTAAAGCTATCTAAGAAAAGAAAATATAAAAATTAAAAATAAATAACATTTTTTTTGTATTTTTGGTTCCCTTTCCCTTGATAGCATTGTTGGTTTTTAATCGTATAAAATATGTTAGGTACTTTTATTTATTAACATTTATTTGCAGCAATTCTAAATAAAACTTTCTTTTCGGACTTTGTCGTGAATGTATTTTTATTTTGGTTCCCGACGTTTCGAATGCTTTACAGTTTACAGTAATCATCTCATCGCGTCGCAATCATCAGTCTCTCCCTTGACCATGGTTTATGTAAAATTCCAAATATTCGTGTAAATCTAAGGAAGTATTATAGCTATGTTATTAATTTTGTAATCGTTTTAAAATATTGTATTTATACTTGGCTATCTCAGGAATGCTAGGTTTTTTGAGTTTCGAACAACAACGTATAGGCCTTTGAGACCTTTAAAATCTTAGTGAATCTGTCGTACCAATGATTGCTGTAAACATTTAAAATATATCTAAATAAATCTGTAAAAACCGAAAAGTTTTAAAACTTTGTGTCAGAATACTAATTCCTTTTTTCTGATATAAAAGTACCCTAAGTCACTCTTTATAACATCATCCATCTACCAGTAAAAGTTCCGTGATCCGTCACCTGTCTGTAACATTACAAAAATACACTTCGGTTTTATTTATCTGTGATTATGGATGTGAAATATTAGCGTAAATTTAAGAAAATATTAAAAGTACAAAGAAAAGAAAAACAATAAAAAAACTTTATCACAAGGCAGGCTAACTAAGAAGTTAAATCTACTTAAATTTCACTACATACATAGTACGAAATCACAATTTAATATGCAATAATATAATTAAGTAAAATGCACTTCTAATATCTTTCAATTAGGCAGAATACCTTGCTTGCCCTCTTAACCACCGTTTTATTAAATTATGACCAACCACAAAGCAATTCAATTTTACCCTTGAGCGAATAAGGCGAAATGGCGGGTTATGACAAAGACTCTTGTTATGAATGTGTAATTATATAATCAATGTTACCCAATAATAAAAAACATTGTGTTCCGATAATATTAAACTATTTTTTCTACATGCGATAGGTAATTTACTAGTATTTTAAAGTGCCTTCCTAGTGTACTAATCACTAATAAGAAAGTATATTAAAAATAATTTTTATTTTGACATCACTACTAACTAACCTTTTGACCTCGAACAAGTATCCTTTAATTATTATTTACCTACTTACCATTTAGGTAAATAGATATTACGTTTTAAGGGTAAGTGCAGATATCTCAAAACGATTTATTAATGTAAAATCTATTATATTTTAACCCAAACTCGCAATAAAGTGTTTTGAGATATATTTCCCTGCAATAAAAACTATCCTATATGTTACCCCGAATAACCATCTGTCATCATACCAAATTTCATCAAAATCAGACCAGTGATTTTCTAGTGATACGTCCACAAACAGACACACAAAATCCAAAAACTATAGATTCGGACTCAGTATCATAAATAATGACTATAAAAAAAGTTCAATAATATTTTCCATGTTATATTTAATGTACATTTAACTAAGTTAGAATATAATATTGTCTGTATACATCATCATCATCATCATCAGCCCTTTTTAACGTCCCACTGCTGGGCACGGGCCTCCCTCAGTACGAGGGGGATCAGGCCATAGTCCACCGCGCTGGCCCAGTGCGTGTTGGCGGACTTCACATGTCTTACGAAAACTTGCTAGGTTTTCTCAGACATGCAGGTTTCCTCACGATGTTTTCCTTCACCGTAAGACAAGTGGTAATCATGATAGAAATGATTCGCACATGAAAATATCAGAGGTGCGAGACCCGGATTTGAACCCGCATCACTCGGTTATACAAGCGACGCGTTACCGCTGGGCTACCACTGTCTTACCACTGTCTGTATACATTAATTTTTATTATTGTCACAGCTTCCACTTGTCACAGATGATTCTCTTACCTATAAATTTTCTAAATCGAAGGAACGAATTCAATGGTGGAATTGGAAATCTGTGTACTGTTTAATATTAGTATTACACATATTAAGTGTGATTATTATCGACAAATTAACATACAATCGTGCAGATGTCTACGAGAAATTCACGCGAGTCAATCTTTGAACAAAGAACAAAAAGGCGGGTAAAGGTGGACGCCATGTTAGCGCGTGCGCGCGCAGCTGCCACCACATCTGCCGGCCTATGTCCATAGTCGAAACTTATACAGCCAATAATAATATTTATATATTTTCGGATAAAAGCCTTAGACAATTTAATTAAGCTTTAGAATAGCTTAGCAGATTTATAATTGAAATGGGCCATCTCATTGATTACACCTTTTTTATATATTTTCTACTAAAGTAGTAAACATTTATAGATAAAACACAATAAAATACGTTCAAGTCAGGTCAGTCAAACAAGATTTAAAAAAGCATTAGAGTATAACAAGGACTAGATTTAAAAAAAGTTAATGGAACAATGGACATCGTTAGAGGAGGCCTTTGCCAGGAGGCACACTGAAGTCTGAACTCCAAGATATACTTACACTCAAAAAAAAAGAAAAGAAAAAGAAAAGAAAAGCCCAAACGGAGTTCTAGGTTAAAAAAGGCTTCATTCATTCATTTATTCAATAAAACATTGGTTATGTAGATATACGTAGCAAAAGCACGTACATTTTAATGAGATCATAAAAAACTATTTAAAAAAATACAAAACTTTACATATAGGTACATAGATGAAAGTACTAATGATTCAGCCGAAATAAATTATACCTACGTCCACAGATATTAAATATGCAGCGTCAAGACAAATTTGCATTTTCTTATCAACACATTCAATGAACTAGCAGTAAGGTGTCGTGGGCTGGCGGATGTTTAGGCTTCCTAACAGACCACCGCGACACACTAACTCGTACTATGTAATTTGATAATTTATGTAGGTACATATAAAAAATATACATAATATTAATTAACATTTTCTCCTCATCGTTTCAGACTTCTAACAGGGTCTTTAGGAAATAAGGCTGCAGGCAAATAAAAAATCTCTGAGTGACAAAAAATCTGTACAAAGTACTTACCTACATGTCAATAAAAATATTTTATTATATGAATGCCCAAAAAGGTATATTTTCCAAGTCATATACATAAGTCTATTTCTTTAATACACTTTGCAATTTGTAAGATGTCGTTAGATTCATTATTTAACGAGTGTGAGAGGACATTTTTACACCATTTAATTATTATTTATTATTATTATTAAGTTTTCCTTTACCGTAAAGTCAGTTGGGTGTCAGAAATGAATCGCACATGAAAACTTCAGAGGTGTGACCCCTTTGAACCCACGCCAAAAAACCCTTCTTTCCATTGAGTGAAGCCACTCGGTTTCTTTAGAGGGGTCATTACTCATTAATATCTATACTAACTTTTAAAATGTACTAAATAACGTATCTAAGCCTAACGACGACGGTCCCTTGTCTTAGAAACTCATTAGGTGAGGTAAACCAAAAGTAAAACATACCGTATACCTACGAAGATAATATTACTAAAACGTGTACCTTGGGGTGCGTGCAGGTGCATTCAAATGTAATAGATATGTGTACTAGATTATATAATCTTTTTGAAACTCTGCCTTAAAAAACTGATCAGAAGTATTAGCTCAATGAATAAGGTACCACAGCCCAGTGGTAAAGCGTTTGGGAAACCGGGTGAAGTGGGTTCAAAGCCCGGGTCTCGCACCTGTTAAATGTTTGTGCAAATAATTTCCAAAATTAATGTCACTTGTTGAAAGACAATGTAAGGAAACCTGAGGGAACCTAACGAGCTTTCTAATTACCTGTGAAATTTGTGTATCCGCAATAAGACAGCAAGATGGACAAAAAGGAAGGAAAAAGGCTGAATACATACTACTAAATCAATATCTGTATCTCTATGAGATATGTGTCCTTTAATTAAACCATATTTATTTATGAGAAAAACTATTACAAGTCTCAATCACGGTCTCTCCCGTGACCATGATTGCTGTAAAGCATTCGAAACGTCGGGAACTAAAAATCAAAATAAATCCGCGACAAAATCCGAAAAGGTAGTTTCATTTATAATGTCGAATATTCGCGTAAATCTAAGAAAGTATAAAGTTATAAGTTACTTTTTACCTCGTGAAAATATACGGTATACCTAATATTGCACAATACATTACGCAGGAACCAAACGTGTACCAGATATATGGATATGTTCTTATGGTTATGGTTTCACCCGCATTTTTAAATTTATTTACACCATAACCTTAACACAAATATTAAGGTTTTACTGCACTATTGAAAGAAAATTAATATTGTTACAGCATATAATATTGTAATAGCACAGTGTAGTTTAAATTTCATAAAATATTAGCGACAGACACAAGCATTAAAAATACCTACATTTTTGGTGTAAGAACCAGTATAATAATATACAGTATACTTTCATATGCATTTAGTGAAAAACTGTTAATTTGAATTTACAAACAGACACTTCATTTATTTATATGTACTGATGTACTCATTTATAAATTTACTAGCTGACCCGGCAGACTTCGTACTGCCTCAATCGATAAGTAAAAGACCTATAATTTTTTTCATATTTATTCACCTTCTAAACCTTCTCTGGACTTCCACAAATAATTCAAGACCAAAATTAGCCAAATCGGTCCAGCCGTTCTCGAGTTTTAGCGAGACTAACGAACAGCCATTCATTTTTATATATATCTAAGATAGTATTAAATTAAAAAAAGGTAAGAAAAAGTAAAAATTATAATAGATTTAAACATAAAGCATTATTATAATACTTATGTTAAGTATTAAGTATGTCAAGTCCTTCGAAGCTCTTGGTCAAATTAGTTGTTTACATCCTGCCATCTGTCTTCGGGTCCCATTATCACAACAGATGACGCTACACTGCGTATGTTTGTATACTTTTAGTATACATTTTTAAATTATATTCTCTATAGTTATATTAGTTTGTACGACTTTCTTTATTTGAAGTTATTGAATTAATAAAATTACGGATTTTACTGCAGTTTCCATCAATACCATAGACAGTGATTCTAGACTCTATAGGAAGGTTGCTATTGTATAAGAAAAAAAGCCGAGAAAGTATGTTATTTTTTTAAAATATTTGCCAATCGTTAGAAGGTAACCAGGGTTGAAATCGAGCGAGCCAGAAGGGCCGTTGACGAACGGAATTAGTCGCTATCATTTAAATTAAAATAGAAAATAATATAAATTACGATTTACCTTTGTTACGAAGTACCTTTGTACTTGTAATAATTTGGTTTAAATAATTCGGTTTTGCTTTAATCTGGACAGAATATGCAAATTAATAATTAAACATAACACGAGTTTAATAATATTTACCATCAGTAGAAGTAGGTATGTTATAGAACTATTGATGCGCGATTCTGAGTCATTTGAGTTTCCTTGCAATTTTTGACCGACTTAAAAAATAAGAGTCATTTGTTTTGTTTTATTTTTTTATTTTAGTATCGGTATTAAAAATATAGCTAAAAAGTAGTCGGCATGTCCATGTCAGTGCTAACATTGACATAGATTCGGAGGTTCTGAGTTCGAGTTTCGCATAGGGCTAGCTCATTGTGGGTACTTGTGGCATGTAAAACAGTTCTGAATCTGATCTTTTCTGACATATCTTCTACTTCAATAAAATTGTCTTAAAACCTTTGACACAAGAAATATTCAAGTCAAAATCAAACGATATTCAAATATACTTTTCACTTTTGAATCATCAATTTTACATTTTCATAACTTAATAATTTAAACTAAATTAAAAATATAGCAACAAGTAGAAGTTCATGAAGAATATACCACAATAAAAACAATACAAAATAAATAATTATTATTTTGTATATATTACTAATAAAATAGCTATCGAAGTTAAGAAAAAAGTAACTTTCTATTAAGTTACTTAGTTTTCATATCTTTATAGAAAGTATTAAACCATTTCATTAACCACTGAGCCAAAGCGGAAATGGAAAAATTTAATCAGCGCGTTGTTCTGGTATCGTGTTGCTTAAAATGTAGTGACAGACGGCCTTTGTTGTTTTAATTAGAAGTAATATATAATTGTGCTGTTGACAATAGCTTTTAGGGGTAGACTAGGTGTTGTCTATGGCGCCTCTTGCATTAATTGAATAAAATGAAATATATCCCACCGGTAAATCCCGATGGTCGCATCTCTCATTATATTATTTAGTAATTATTATTATTAACATGATACGTATTGGTTTGGTGGCAAGCAGTAATCATGTTGTAAATGCTTCGCACATGAAAAAATTGAGACGGGCGACCCGGGTTTGAACCCGCTTCCATCCCACAGCCCACTGCCTAAATGCCTTTGTGTAGTTAATTAAAAAAATCAATCATATTTTAAAGGATTTTTTGATTTAAAAACGCAAAAGGTCATTTTTAAATATGATTTAATGTCTTGATAAGATTAACATGTTTAAGAAATACGATATCTTTTTAGTTTATAAAGATCACAGTAAAGTTTAAGCTCTTGTTTCGCGGACAATGTCTACTTTTTTGAGTATAGAGTTATATCCTCACCTACTAAAATTACTATTCACTTCTAAATTTATTTTGAACTAGCGAAACCAGCCCGCTTTGCTAGGCGTTAGTTAAATAAATTAAACGGTTTTTATAATTTTCTAATAAAATAAAAGTAGCCTGAGTTACTCCTAATAAAATTAGCTATCTGCGAGTGAAAGTCCTGTCAAAATCGGTCCAGCCGTTTTAGGGATTAGCTGTTAGCCAGAACAAACAGACAGACAGACAAAAACTTTTTTTAATGTAAGTACCGTATAATATACCTTCATATGCATTTTAAGTAAAAAGCTGTTAATTTATATTAAAAACGGACTTCAATTTTATTAATATGCACTGCCAAGTTCGAAATTCCATATAACATTCAAGGACTACAGCGTAGGTTTGAATCTAATACCTCAGAATATGTTAACTAAACGCCTGTCTACAACCACTAAGCCTATGGGTTATTTTTTTCCAAAATGTTTATTTGTTCCAATAAATATTATTTTGTTTTATGTTCATACTCTGGTGTAATCTCTTTAGTATAGTTTAAAAATGACGTAATTTCTATATATTATAATCGCGTAAGAAACGCTTTCATTCGACCGTTTTTTCTCCGATTCACTTTGCAAAACGGACTACCACGTAAAAGCCTTTTTATTTTTCGGTTTCTTATATAACCTATGACACTCAGCAATAATGTGGCTTTCTATTGGTGAAAGAATTTTTAAAATCGGTTCAGTAGATCCCGAGATTACCCCTTACAATTTAACAAATATACAAACACACAAACTTTACTTCTTTATAATATTAGTATAGATTAATATAGATAATACCTTGTGGTTTAATGAATAAAATGTGCATCCCGTGTATCCAGATCACTGAGTATTAGATATGGTGTTGTAAAGAGTAGTCTTTCCATTGTAAGAAGCAAGTAAGTGGCGCTTCTATTAAAAGGTCTAAATTTTTATTATAATCAATTAAATAAAGCCAATATATTAGAATAACGCTGTGTCGGGTATCCAAAAATGGCCTTGCCATTTCGCCAGGGGTTTTCAATTGTTTAGTTTTTATGTGAAAGATAGCAGGAAACCAACGAAAATATAAAAGTTATAAGTTAACGTAAAGATAGTAGGTACCCTTTCTTAATAACACATCATACATATCATCACTGCAGACCACAGTACATATATATACTACTTATTATAAATGTGTAAGTTTGTTTGTTACGCTTTCACGCGAAAACTACTGAAACTTTGTACACATACTCAACAACATATTCTTGGAGGTATTAGAGTTAACATAGGATACTTTTTTTTTCTAGCGGGCTTGAAACCATGAACGCGGGCGAAGCCGCGGGTACTGCTAGTATATAATAACTTCCACCATCATTTTAGTCTAAAACATTCAAAATAATAATTTACAGTCAAGATAAAAACAAAATACTTATATTATCTTCAAGAACCTTCTAGATATTTTCTATTAGCATTTATATAATATGTATACTCGAAAAGTTGTGTGCAAAAATTTCATCGGAATGAACACTTTATGCTTTCTTAGAATCGATGCTTGAGCAAGGCCGCGCTTAACATCTTCTGGGATGCATAATTTGAACTTTATTTTCTTGCCAATAGGGTTAAATATATGTTAAACCCTATATATAAAATTTGCAAAACCGTCGGTCCTTTCGTTTTGTTCTAAATTGAACGAAATTCGCCGCCCGATTTGGTTGCAAAAACCCATAGCCTTACATCTATTGTAATATAAATCATCTGTATATTTAAATAGGTTTACTGAATGGCAGGTACCTACTATTTATTACCTGGACGCTTCAAAACATTTGTAATTACACCTCTATTGTGTTACCAGTATTCTAAATATGACAAAAGTTATAATTTCTCTTTTGTAAAAAAATATATGGTGTTATTATTATTTTTAAATGTTGCCATGAAAAATGTTTAAAATATTGTATTTTTTTTAAAACTGGCATAGTTATATTGTAGATCATTTCGGTCTTGTTTACAGTTTTAACAGTTACTGTTTTGTATAATTAAATTTATCAATGTCATAAATCACAAAGGCAGGATGAAGATAGATCTGTGAAAGGTGAGATTTTATATTAGGTAGGTACATAATACATAAAATTTAGTTTTTAATCAATAATTTTTTATTTCACCTCTCACACTTTATTTAACTTTAAAAAAAATCGCCGTATTTTTTAGGAGGGATAAGTCTCTAATGCATTATGTTTTTTCAAATTTAAGTTAATTAATAGTTAACCCGACGCACGCCAATAAATAAAGCTCCATGTTGTCGGCATAATATTCTTCCGACATCTTCGACAATCACCTTTATATTTGATTTAGCACAATTTTTTTTACATAATCGTTGACAAATTATACATATAAACTTTCCTCATGACTCACTCCAACTATTACAGAAAAGCACAATATGAAAAATTATTTCAATAATTAATTTAATAACGAACAGACAATCTGACGCGTGGGAATTTATTTTAAAATATGTTGTACAAATTGTATAAAGAAGAAAACTTTGTGTAAGAAGATCCCATCGGTTCTTTTATACGTGGGCGATTGCTGTTCAGCAATATCTACACTCAGGAGCTTCACGTTTCGGAGATAAAATTGCTGAGATGGATGTGCGGCATAATGCGGACTGCATACCCAACAGTTTTATCCAAGGCAGTAGCGGAGCGGATAAGCTCCAAAAGCGTGGTGGAAGTATAGCCATGGCCAAGCCACAACCAGACTTGAACTGGACTTCCTGAGCGACCTAGGACATGAAAGCTGATGGAATTATTCAGGATGATGTTTAAGACCGCTAATAGAAGAGTAGCCTAAGTGGGAAGTCAGACCCCGACAAAGGCCAGCATTAATAAATGCCAGGCAGAAAAAGAAGACTTTATTAAATAAGTACCTACATTGCCTAACACTCTTATAGGTCACAGATAACATATAAGCTATAATCAGTTATAGCATTTCAAATTGCATATTAATAAATTAACTTCGATTTAAATACCGTTATATAATAAAATGAAGCTTAATTGCATCTTAGTTTGTATATATTACTACTCATCTTCGGATTTTAAAGATAACTAAATTATAAGCAAGTGTCATTCAACTACATTTATAGATTTCAAAGCATTTAGGACATTACTTCTAATAATATTTAAAATAATTAAGATTAATTATTAAAATTATGTATTAGACAAAATTAGCACATAAAAATTGTATACAGTTGCAGTACTGCATTTTTATCCATTTAGATTAAAAAAAACTATATATTTGTTATAATGAGTATGTTCGTTTATAACGAGTAATCAAAACGGAGTCCTATCGTATTTCATTAAAAATAGTTTAGCAGTTAAAACACTATAAGAGATGGCGGTATTAGTTTCCCATGGGAATAAAAAATCGTTTGTCAGTTTGTTTGGCAGCCATCTCAAGGTTAAGAATCTTGTTTTGTGAAAATATAATCTGGGGGTACTCTAAATGTAGGGTAGAATGATAGGTCCATAAGTTTCTATTAACCAATGTAGCCATTAACAAAAATATATTATCTATGCTTAATATTTAAATTAAAGTAAATCGATTAAATAACGAGTTATAGTAGTTCGAATTATTTTTAAAATCGAATGACTATGTACATCTATATTGTGTAATACAACTAGCGTAGTGTACTTAAGTGACAGAGAGTTTTTTTAGCTTTGCATTTTTATATTTTGTAGGGATATTATTTTATTATTATTCTATTACTAAACAAATACCTACCCCGCGTCTGTCTGTCTGTTCGAGATAAACTTAAAAACTACCTACTTGACTGATTGTATTAATTGAGTGATTCATGAAGAAGATTTTGGTGTAAAATGAAAGTTTTTGGGTACATTCGCTGAAATATGAACATGATTGTTGAAGATGTCGGAAAAAATCATGCCGACATTGAGCTTTATTAGCCTGCGCCGCGTTTCTTAAGTGAAAACAATGAATTACAAAATAGTTTCTTTTAAAAAGTTCTTTTATTAAACTACAGCAACGCTATAACTAATACTATTGACTTACCCTCATATAAAGTATTAAGATTAATGACTATTATATAACAAAATCGCTATTTAAGGCTTTTTTATATTTAATAAGAAAACTATAAAGCGAAAATCAAGAATATTATGTAAATACATCATTTAAAAACTAAGCTGTCATTCAGTAAAGTTGATAAAATAATTTTCTTACAATAAAGGAAATTACATACATACTCAATGATGTATATATTATACTTGAACGCAACTGTACTTAAATACTGTACGCTTAAGTAGTGAATTTTTAAAATTTTTGTCTGTCTGTTTCTTTCGGCTAATGTCTGCAACGGCTGGACCGATTTTGACGAGAATTTTACTCGCGGATAGCTAATGCTATAAGGATTAACTTAGGCTACTTTATTTTATTAAAAAAATATATATAAAAACCGTTTGATTTCTTTTAACTTACGCCTCTAAAGCTAAATATATTCGTAACCATACCGTGTATCATGCAGAGATTATTGGAAACTTTTGATTTACTTCATCATTTAAGAATTAGTATAAATAAGCTATTAACGATCTGTTTTAGTGGTTCGCAAATATATCGTCTCATATTCGTTCACATTTAAGATAAATTATATTAAGTATAATAATGATAGGTCAACAATTTCTACGTAATTTGTTATAATAAATAGACAAGAGGATAGTTTGATTAACTTTTACTCACCGGTCTCAGGTTTCTCGTGCTTTATGCTTATTTCGGTTAAAGTAAAGCTTCAACTGGTTATAATAGATATGTTCAAAATAATAAAGCAAATATAAAAGATATTTATTCATGCATTTTTTGAAATAACAACAATTTTAGACTCGTGGTATTTTTATTTCTTTTGTTCTCTTTGAGCCTCTGTAGGTTTTTACTCTGTAAAAAGGCAGGTAGGAGCGCTCGGGATGGACGACTTGAGCGGAACATTTTAGGGTTGCTAGAGCTTATACTTAAACTTGACCAAAAATATATTAATGCTATTACGAAGGTTTGGTTTGAATTTAAAATAATAAAAATTGTGAATACTTAATCATTTTAACGTTAAAACAAAATATTTCTAATGCTTTATATTCTAATGATTTAACTCATTATGTCAGTATAAGGTCGACCACCTCAGGTAGTTTCTAAGCCATTCATGATTTAAAGCAACCTTGGGCTTGTAGTGCGAAAAGCTCACATACATACGTCACCGCGCAACGTGTCAAGGATCACAACTTTTACCGCACAATTTCCCACGATTCGTGGAGAAATCGAATCGACAACCCCGTCGGGAAGTTTAGGAACCACTTCCCAGAACGATAAAGGGCCGGGCGAGGGGGGCATGCGGGGAAGAGCGGCGAGAGGGGGGAGGGGACGACAGCTGCGCGTGCGACGCTCGCCCCGCGCCGCACTCCAGCGCTGATCGTCGAGCGCATCACACGTATTTATTAATCGAGCCGCGCGCGATACGCGAGTCAGTTTCGTTACGATTTATCTAGCGTCTTAGAGGCCCGGGTGGCTGGGCGGTGACTGGCGCTATATTATGTGTGTGTACAATATTGCACCAGTCCCGGCCTATCCAAACGGGCCGGCCTTCGGAGACCGCTACGCAGCATCCGCGGCGCGCGATCCCGTTAACCGGCCGGTCGTTCACAGCGGTGGCTACGCATAGGACGTGATTCGGTGTAAACGCTGTGATCCTACCACATTGCACCAATCCCGGCCTGCACGCGGCCATGGCTTGTGTGTGTTATCAGGTTTGCCAGCATGCACGTGGCAGTTCAGGTAATGTCTACCTACTTTCATAAAGACAGCGTTCCCCTATGAAATGCATTTGACAATATCGGGGTTGCTCGTAAGTTGTCGCTTTAGAAAGTACGTCTCGATCGTGAATCATTTTGTGTGAAACATTTGGTTCGGGGTGACTGAATCGATGTAGACACCGAATACCGTGCAGGCAGACCGGTTTTCTTTAAATTGTTACATATATAACTTAAGTATACGCCACTCTTAACGCCAAAATCAAGGACAATATCGGTAAGTCGAAGCTCTTATGTTATAAATCTTCAACAGCTGTTCCTTTGTTAGTTTTTTGAGACAAAGCGATCGCATCTTCAATATTCATTGAATTAACTCACGCACCTACCGCGTATTGTTCTGTACATTGAATAACAAATTCTTACTACTTTATTCCTTCCAAGTTATAGGCAGTAACGTAAGAGCGACGTGAATCAACGGAAAGATGATTCACCGGGTAAGTTAAGAAGTAACCGTTATGATTTAAATTACAACAGCTGTCAGGGGCATTCACGAATTGCGGTACCTACATACCTACCTTATCCAGTGATCGCATGGCGCCAAAACGGTAAAATAAACTCGTTATGTTTGTACGTACCTAAATGCATCGAATTATTAATATTTGTCCGACGGCCCCGAGCGGTCACGAATTTGGCATCTATATTTTACATCTTATAAATGTAACATGTTATTTTCTAAACACAAGAAAAAATAAATAATTTTTCGTCTCACGACGCGATGTTATTTAATTTTTAATATCTACAATGACTAGTTAATTGAGTTTACATACAAAACATAATATTTTTAATTTATGATGTGCCATAATAACGCGGAAAGTTATGGCAGAATAAATACAATGGTGGTCATTATTTTTTTTCGAGGCGTCTGCACAAGGTAAATATGGAGACAGCCTATCGATATCCTTTGTTGATCTAAGATAATAACCAAATGTCCGTTGACACAGTTTACGTATTACAGCCTATTTCTTAATGTCTAACATGTTATGTAAAATTTTAAATAGTTTTAAAAATTTTCAAAATGTAGGGTAGGTAGAAATTCTAAATGTAAATGCAAACTTTTTAAGACGTTTAAAATTAGTTCCTGGTGCACAAATATACGGAAAATAACATACAACAAAAGTATAACAGAGATTTAAAAAACTTATAATATTTTAACTTGGCCTATTTTTAACGCGTCTTTTTTATGTCAAGTTCACGTCGGTGACGACATACTCGTAGGTACTTAAAACACCCCTTCTACATTATGTTTTAATAACTTTGTTATGTTAATAGTTAACCGACTTTCTTATAGATAATTGAATTTTGTTTTCTCTTACAGTTCAATGCAAAAGAAAAACTTTTCCGATATAACAATTTTATTAGACTTCGCCATAGCTTAAAAAATCTTCAATACGTTAATTTATAAAAGCTATAATGATTTTAATTATTGAATTGGTGTAGGTGCCTATAAGTTATAACTAGGTAATAGCATTGTAGCCTTTTAGACAATTAGTAAAACAGAAATAGAGATCTTTTGTAGCTTAATTATTACGTTCTAGTCTTTACAATCCCTATGTGATATGTCGAAACGAAATTATATGCCTATCAGTATCTATACTAGGTAATAATATATACCTACTAATCCGATTCCGGTTATTCCTTAGTAAGCGTCAAAACTTCGGGACGCATCTGAGGGAAGCTAGGGTGCGCCGTAACTCGTAAGTCATCTTTTGCTTTACTTTGTGAAATAACAAACTACCTACCTACCTATTAATTCGCTTCCAAACTTTTGGTTTTTAAAATTAAATATAATTTGTATATAGGATTAAAAATTAAAATGATGTATCGAAACATGATCTATGGACAAATAATGCCACTTTCTGTATATCGCTTCCTCCTTTGTATTTTCAGTTTTTTATTATTTAGTAAACAGAGTTAAATCTGTAAATAAAATTCAAGGCTTATTTCAATCGGTGATTAGGTACCTATAAAATTAAAATATTCATGAAAAATAATTATTAAATAATCTTTCGAGTTTCGATCGCTTTGGTTGCCAGAGACAACTTTATAGATTTATCTACATTGCGAATTATAATAGCTTTTATGCTGACTTAAAAAATTGAAATGCATGTGCGTACAAACTTTTAAACGATAAAAATATGAACATTTTAAACACAAACGCGATCGTGGTTCTTTGTTAATGGTAAATTTTACTGTTTTTAAACAATAAAACATGTATATTTATATTCTAAGGGTATATTGTGATTAAATTACAAAACAAACTAATCACGACCATTGATTTATTACATCTCAGTAATATTCGTAAAACACAATTCGCAAAGTAGTGTAAATAATGTTCGTAAAATACAATTTACTATTATATACTATTTTTTTTCTAACGTGGATACGACTATAGGTTTGTGTAATTAACCGACTTCAAAAAAAGGAGGAGGTTATCAATTCGTCGGGGACTTTTTTTTTTTTTTTTTTTTCTATGTATGTTCCCCGATTACTCGACGATGGCTGGACCGATTTGGAAAATTCTTTTTTTGTTTGAAAGGGTATAGTTTCTAGTTGGTCCCATAGTCACCAAGTCACGATCTGATGATGGGATCCCAGGGAAATCGAAGACAACTCTCAAATTTTATAGGCACTTATTACGTTTTTCATATATTTTCTAAAGCTGTTCAAGTATTTGCGTCTGATAATCATCATCTCCTGTGGTTGAGCTAATGATGGAAGGTACAACTCCTCAACGGTTAGGAGTTAAAAGAAAATTCTTTCAATATTATACGTAATTATAGACCGATAGTTAAATTCTTTCAGGCTCTTATTAACCGACTCTAAAAAAAGGAGGAGGTTCTCAATTCGTTGGGGACTTTTTTTTATGTATGTTCCCCATTACTCGAAGATGGCTGGATGGACCGATTTGGAAAATTCTTTTTTGTACATAAACAAAATAAGTATCTACTTTCCGCTAAAAATTTAAAAATAAATTATTTTTAACAAAAAACAAAAACCGACTTCAAAACTAAACAAATCTAAACTAAAAAGTAGAAAATAATACTTTTAAGAACTTCGTTAATTTAGAAGTCGGTGCCAGCCATAGCAAAATAACCTTAAATAGACACATAAGTATTCGATTAATCTATATCTATAATATTTGTAAACATAATCAAAATACCGTTCGAAAGTTCCTTGCAAAGACAAGATAAGTCTATCCGTCCTGGCAGATGGATATTTTGACTAACTGTTAAGGGCATTAAGTTCTATTGACTTTAGCTTAGATTGATTTAAATATTTAGTTTTTTTTAAAAACCTGTAATTTTATTGATGTCTAAAATATTTTTTTACTTTTTACTAATTATATTCTATTTAAACTTTATTTACATCATACATGCGAATAACTAAGACGTAGGTACATACTTACATTGCTTGTATTCTGTCATGGTTGATTTGATCTCTCGGAACAGTAATACTTTAAGTTTTATAAAGAATTTCTTAACTACAAAACGAGTTTTTATAAGTAGCCATTAAGAAAAAATGTTGTTCTTTAATTTATTATAGAAATGTAAAGGAGCCGCTTAATACAATAGACTACATGGGTTAGTCAATCTTCACAGAATATAAAATCAACAGTCCCACGTTAGGTCTCTCTCTTCATGATAAGCTCAAAAACTACTGAACGAATTTTCATGCGGTTTCCACAAACAGATAGCGTAGTTTATAAGGAAGGTTTAGGTTTATAATTCATCAAGATTTTCTGTTAGTTCGCTGAAATATTATGATGTTTGTTAAAGGTATCGGAAAAAATCGAGCCGACGGAGACTGGGCCTATAGACAACCGGCATTCGTTATGAAGCGATTCGATTTCTATAATCGTCATCGCTTAAACGCAGCGTATGCATCTTGAACTTTAAATCACTAATAATTGAAATGAATGTACATTGCCTACCATCATCTATTCGTTGACAACAGACCACGTGACATATCTAAGTCATATGTCAAACCCATACATTTTGGACTTTTCTACTATCGCTTTCGCTAATCGATTGTTACATTGTCTAGGCCCTCAGGAGCTTTATTGGCGTACGTCGCATTACCGAAATTAATGAAATTGTATGAAAATACATTGTTTTTAATAAAAATAAGAATTTTTACATAATATAAACCTACGTTTACGTATTTTATCAAAGAACATATTTTTTGTTATAAATATAATTAATTCTAATGAATTATTTAGACAATTAAATAATTAACTTTATGTAATTGAATTAAACATTTTTTTTTATTGACAATTATTGCCATTCTTAGATACCCTCGTCTTTTCGGTAGAGATACCGTCTGTAATAACAAAATGCATACATAATATGTCGGTATGTGTATATAATACCAATATTAGTGAAGTAAAAGTAGCTTGAAAGGCGCGTGTACTCAGGGCTCAAGACAAGCTAGAGATTGAATTATAGGATTCATTTGACAGATATGGCTATGTACGTTGGATCTTTATTTCACATCAAAACTAGTTTCTTATCAATAAGCTTATGAAAGCATAGAGGCGGAGGCCTATAGAAAGAATGTTCTATAGATTTCAACTATAAAGTTGGTGTTGTGTTGTGGATGATTTATTCTATCTGTTCGTAAAATAAAATTCCAACTCAGTCTAATCTGTGCATTAAATGTTTGTAGGAAAATTTTATTGAAATAGTCATTATTATCGATACAGAAACCGAATGTATCGTTATAAGAATTTTCGTCTGTCTGTTTGTTACCTACCGCATCACTTGAAAACTGGGAAAATATCTACGAGAAATCTATATTAATTGGTGTTAAAACGTACTACTACTATTCGTATTAGACATTAGTGTTTAACTAAAAAAAAATTATTCTATATATTCGAGAATAGGTACCTATACTTTTTTGTTAAAAAAGAAATAGATCACAGACTACTTTATTAATAAACTTATATTGACATAATTGAACACTTGTAACTGGATTTGGCAAATCAAGAGCTTCCGGAGGAAAAATACAAAGTTTAATTAATTCATATTGAGGTGCTTAATTAAGGTGGCTTTTAAAATATAGATGCTACTGTGATAACCTTCCGGTCGTTCGTTTTAATATACTATTATAAATAATATAGTATACAAGCCTTTTATTTGTTTTGCTTTATAATGTACATTGAAATAAGTTTTAAACCAACGCAAAAACGACAGGTGTTATAGCTTGACGTGTCTGTGGCATCGTAACTTCCGAACGGATGAACCGATTTTGATTTTGTTTTTTTTTTGAAAGATGAACTAGTCGAGAGTGTTCTTAGCTAAAGCTCACTAAAGCTCTGCTTAATAAAAATTGGTCCAAGATGGCCGCCGCTACAAGATGGCGGGTTACATATTCTTCTGCCTCAATTTTTTTATATTAGTTGCCTAAGTTACTCCTTATAAACACCAGCTGCCTGCCTGTAAAAGTCCCTTCAAAATCTATTCAGCCGTTTGGGAAATTAGACGAAACATACAGACAAAATTGTTAAAGTTGAGTTGTTTTCCATCCAAGCTTTTGTATAAATAAGAACCAAATACTAAAATTAATCAATATTAGAGATTTTAAGTCTGCTTTTATTTTATTTTTAATTTTTTAATTCACTATGTTGTCTTTGTTTACATCTAAGTAAGTTTAAGGAGTTGTCCTATGCGCGCTTTGTTTAAAAGTGAAACATGGACGGTCCACTGATTTCGTGTCAAGGTCCGTGCTTCCCCTACAATAACCCACATAACTGTTTTATTTTATTATTGCGTTAAGCTTTACTGAATTAATTAAATTCAGGGTTGTCTCCAAACATAGAAAAGGGTGACAACACGCCATTTGTCAACATTTTTTTTTTAATTTGCAAGATGCTGGTATTGAATACTGCCTTTTAATTCGAAAGTAAATGTTTTTGTAAATTAGAGTTGTTATTTCGATTTGGAGATCTATGCATTCTTTGTTATATTTTAAAAATTTTTCTAAAGTCTTTTTAGATGTAGTCTTTCGAGTATATAACTGTTTTTTTTAATTTTCTGTTCTATCTTTTTCCTTTTTACAGTTACTTCAGGGTCCTGTACTAAGCATTTTTCCTATCACGAAGACGTGTTCAGCCCTTTTTTTATTGTCCCCTTCAATATGAGGTCATCTTAGGTCATCATGCTATCCAGGGCTAGTTGGCGAACTTTCATGTCTTTTCAAAACTTCTCATAGACATGCTGGTCGACGAACGAAGGAATTTCTTACGATATTTTCCTTCACCGTATCACTCATGTAATATCAGAAAGTGTAAGATCCGTGATATGAACGAATCTCGAGCAAACATGACACCACTGGACTACTGCTACCTTTAACAAATCTTTAAATGTAAAGTCAAATTTAATAATCCATCCAGCGTTAAAACCAATACTGGCCATGTACGCCATATTTTTCCAACATCGATACTTAAGACACCAATCTTTAAACCTATATTTATGCAAAAGAAAGTGGTAAGTAAAAATATATTGCTGTAATTCACGTTACTTCAGTTATTTAATTGCAACAGCGAACGTTAAAAACGTTACACTACTCACGGTTACGAAGTAAAAGTAGAATCGTTCCATTGTGCATAGCTGTGTAATTAAGATAACATTTGCTTTGTAAAAATAGCTTTTAATACTTTTAAAAGAAAAAATGTAACAAAAACAATTGGTTTTTAAGAGAACTTAATATTTGTTGTGTATGATAATGTTATGATTATTATTATTAATTTACTTAATATGGTTATATATTTAAGTAAATACTTTTTTTCGCTTTTCATAGTTTTTGTTCCCATTAGTAAATATGAAGAGCTTTTTTAGCAAAGAAAAAGACGTTATGTAAATATAACACTTATATTATGTAATAAATAATAATCTTTTCTTTATCTGAGATAGCGGGCAACCCTGTTTCATTGCAGTTGCCGTTGTTAAGTAAGACCGAGACGGCGATATTTCACCCGCTTGTGTTGGAGCGAGATGGACGCGGGAATAACCGCCATTTTGCTTTCGACGCGTTTGGAACGGAAAGAGGTAATGTAGTTTTTTAGTTTTACTAAAACGAAAGTTATGTACGATCTGACAAACATTAATCAATTAATAAAGTAGATTCAGTTAAAGTAATTGTTGTTCTTCTGTTTCTTAGCGATTCAGCTTTTACGACTAGTTATTTGAAAAATAAGACGCTGTTATCTTTACAATTTGTCTACATACAATATCTGCGATTGTCTTTAACATTCCATTAATGATCAATCTATAGTACATACAATAAAATTTATGGTGAATACATTTTTGGAAAATTTTAAATTTTATTGTATCGATACAGAGGCCGAATCGATACTTTTTAGAATGTTTGTCTGTCTGCCAAAACCTCTGGACAGATTTTGATGTTTGGTATGGTAATACTAGTTATCTGGGGAAACATGTAGGGTGTACTTTTTACTGCAGGAAAATAATCATTTCTCATTACTATTTTCGAAATGAGAAAAACCGTTAAAACGTGTTATACTATACACGTACCTATAACTTCAAGCTAGAGGGTTTGTGTTGACGGTTGCAAGCTCGACTGACGGTTGGGTTTTAATTATTTTTCGTTAAAACAAAAACTTATTTTAATCAAAATTATAATCTATGAACTAAAAAATAATATAGTATATTCTTTTTCGTTCTCTCAATAATGAAGATCGCAAGTCGCAACCACTTTAATGTTATTTACATTAAATACTAAAGTAAATAATTAGTTAAAAATTTACAGATCTATTACGTAGATTTTGTATATAGAAAATATACGAAGCTTAAAAAATGCATAGACACTTGAGAATTTGTTATACAGGTATTTAAAGACAATATTTGTTTTTGTTATTGGGCCATAGATTTTTAGAATACTTTCGCATGCAAAAACTGCGACGCAGGAACGATATTATAGTGCGTAGCATTGAAATAACAACGTAATATGGCTTGCTCCTATTATCTAGTGGTTCGGACGTATGGTTTCAGGTCCTTGGTTCGAATCCGGGGTTATCCAATTTATTACACTTTCTTGTTCTTACACTCCTGTGCTCCGGTACAGTTAGTTATGATTGTGTTAAACTAGAACTTTATAGTCTAGATACTAAAGTCTTTCGAGTCTAGAAAATTTAACAGTCAGACAAACCATTACTCGTAGGTAATAAACCTTTTTGTCAATCCCTGTTCCTGTTAATTTATTCTTTGAGTCTTTGGTAGTCTACATTCCGAACTTAACCAAAAAAATTCAATGCAATTACTATTGCATTGCAGTCAGGCCTTTTGTCTATGGGGCGTCATTTTCTTTCAATGTCACGGGACAATTTCAGTTACATTATAATTTCACTAAATACAATTAGATAAATTGTAATTATTCTACATAAATTGTTAATAGTTGCAGTCATAATGACGTTTTTGGTTGTTAAAATTTGATGTCGAGAATAGTAGATTGTTTGAATTTGAGGTTATTTCTTAGTTTTTTTTTCGATATGTTGACAGGCGGGCCTTGGATAACGTAGGTTGGAAACGCGATTATTATAAAACATGTACATATATGTATGACATCCGATTGCATAATACAAAGTTCTTTCGTCAACTTGTTTTCATCTTTTAGTTCGCGATTTACGCAGTTGGGTTTTTCATATAAAATACTTTTTAAAAATTCGATAGCAAATTGATTTATTGACATTTAAATATTTTTTTGACCTTATGTTGGGACAATAAATAATAATAAATATGTTGGGACATTATTACACACAGCACTATCTAGTTCCGTGGTAAGCTACGAGGCTTGTGTTACGGATACCAGATAATTGATAAACTACATATAACTTTTTAAATACAAAGTATAAATATAAACACCCATGACTGGAGTACACACATTCGTGCTCAACAAATGAATGCCCCCAGCGGGACGCAGCAAGTAGGGTCACTACAAACTTAGCCAAACGTGTCGTCAAAGATGACACAAGCTACTGTTTGGTAGGAACGAATATTTTTTTTCTTTTAATGTCGCTGAGGAAATCCATTATGTGGTCTTGCGTGGCTATCAACAGGCAGGGACAGTGAGATTTCTACTCACTATAACCCACAGTGGACTTCGAAACCCTTCGCCGCAATGCAGTGGGACGTTGAAGGAAGGTCATTAAGAAGCAACGGTAAGTTACTAGTTATTTTTAAATTGATCTTTTATAGAACCAGTTTTTCTTTTCGCCGGTCCTCGAATGATGCGAGCAAAATTTCCCTGTAATGGTTGCCATGACTAAAAATATTTTTATATTTTTTTAATGAATCGTACTTATTTTATTTTTTTAAACTTCACTGAACCCCAAGAGTCTATTCATTCATAATTCAAATACCGATTCCGGAGCTGAGCCGACTCACGTCATCGTGTGACCAAATTACAATAATTTTTTTTGTGATATTTTACTGCACAAAATATTCTTCAGGAAAAATACTGGTAGTTTTTCAAACATCCAATTTTCCAGGAAACTGGAAAATCTTTTTTGCTCTTTAAAAATTTTAAGTTTTCGGATGATTTAAAACAAAAAATAACTTAATTAGTTCAGACGTATTTATGTGACCAAGAAACAGAATTTCAATTTTATTTTATATATATAATATTACTAGCAACTTGCTCTTACCATCGCTCTAAATCGGTTCGTTTCTAAATTCGGTTTGACGGTTAACATAGATTTCTCGGATGAGGTTTTATCGCGGTATAAAGTATCCAATAAGTTGCCCGCGGATCCCGCTATCGTCATACCAAATGTCATCAAAATCTTATTTATTTATTTATTTTATAAATTTTAATGTTTTTGATTAGTTTTTTGTATAAATGCTATAAATTACTTACTTGTTAGCCTGTTTTTTGCATTATTTTTATTGTTTTAGAATTTTTTTTTTCTTATATTATCTCCCATATAAATTTTAACTTTTATTTGTAGTTCCAGTGCTTGTAAATTGTTGGCCAATGTTGTAAACCTTTAAGTGACTAACGTACTAGAACTGAGTTATTATGTACGTTTTTTATAATGTATTGTATGTTATGTTGTTGGTGTTTTTAATAAATAAAAAAAAATCTGTCCAGTGGCTTCTTCGCCATCACAAGCAGACAGACAAAATTTTAAAAAAGGTTTGGCCTTTGTATTAATAATGACGATTTTGATTAGATTTTCGTAAAACTATTTAATGTAATGTTTCTACTAAGTTAGAATTTTATTATATGAATCGATTATTTTAACGGTCGGTTAACTAGAACTTTTATAGATACGAAACTTGAAACTTAATACCATAGTAGTTTATTTTAATACTTTTAGAAATAAATGTTTCGATTTTTCTATACTCACTTTATTAAACGAGTTTTCTAACTAACGGTGCAAATGCTTTAAATACCCGATGCGTGATCTTAAATGTGTAAATTATACTTTTCTTGATGTTTATTTTATTGTTGAAGGATGAAACTTTTTAATATATTGTGGAAGATGAACAAGGGAGAAAACTATATAAGTCGATGCATAACCGGCATCGGGGGGTAGTTAGGTTTTGACACTTGTCGTGGTAGCATTGTTAGGTCGTTACTCTGTTGGTTTATTTTTTAAATATCATTGTTGGTAGATTATAATATATATTATAGTTGTCTTTTTAGTTAGTTTAATTGTGTTTTAGCGTTTTCAGATACTTAAAATAAATTGAGGTCGATATAGTAAGCTGGTTTTTTTTTAAAAAAAGCTCACTTCTGGTCTAAACTCTAAATTCGCAAGAATATTTTATCAAACTAAATTAAGCTTTTGCATCAATGGGTGAAACTTGAAACAGTTTTCATGTCAACTACATATTTATGATATCTTTTAGTAACATACATAGTTTAAACCATAACGTGATCGGATGTACCTAGTTATTTTTTTTATAAAAAAATGTTTTTTTTTTAATTATTGGCGTTTTTTGACCGATTCTTTTTTCCATGTCAGATGCTCAAGAGCACAGTAAAAAAATTTGTTCTTATAAAAAAAACTAATGTAAAAAGTAAAGTGCAATGATATAAGAAAGATGAAGTATTTAATTGTTTTTGTTTGTAACGCGATAATCTCTGCATGTAGTCTGTTTATTAAGTTATATAGTTATATATAAGTTAAGAAGAAGAAGAACATCATTTATCTTAAAGTAAAAAATAACGTGTGAATACAACTATTTTGTACGAAAGTCATCAATAAATAAATAAATAAATCAATAGAAATGGTCCTATAGGCGAAAGCTTTTCTAATAACTACTAAGAACTTTCCACCTCCTGGCTGCAATATCAGATTAGCATGATGGTACCAACACATTGTATTGTGATCAAGATATTACCTAAGTACAAAGCTTAGACGAGGAAAAAAATACTGGTGTGTATGCAGCTGGCACCTTTACGTTAATATTGTAATTTCGTCCATAGATTCTATTATCACTGGTCAATTACAATCGATGGCACGTTTGGTTGAGTTTGTTGTGACTCTACTTGCTGTGCCAGCGCTCGCGGGTTTGAGTCCCGCTGAGGGCATTTGTCGAGCACGACCCACGTGTTTATAATATGTATGTAACTAAAGTCGTATATGTAGTGTATCAACTATCTGGTATCCGTAACACAAGCCTTGTAACTTAACGCGGAACTAGATGGTGCTGTGTCTAACTATGTCCTAACTAATTTCATTAACTTAGTTTCATATTAAATAGGCGCAAAGAAAAACGTAACTAATGTTAAAATGCGACAATCGACTTTTATGTCGCTTAAAACGGGGTCAAGCTACTTTCTAAAATATTAATTTAACTGTTGTTTTCTATATTCCAGGTCCGAGTACGCTTGATCAGAACAAAGGTGAGTTTTTAAAAAATGAGAAAAAGTGAGTTAATATAATTTTTTATTAAAAATTATTTATTTGTTATTATACATTATGTTATAATAAGATATTTGACATGAGATTTAATAATTTCGTTTAGTATCGAACAAAACTGCATTCAAATCTGCCCAATAGTTTTGTTGTGATGCGATCACAGACCGACGAAAATTCTAAAAACTATGGATACGGCCTCTGTATTTTCCAATTCAATACAATTTTATTATACGTATAGATTATTAACTAAATTAGGGCGATACAGGGTGCTAATATAAAAGCGTTTTGGCTATATGATTTTTACCCGACCCAAAGGTAATGTAAGTAGTTTTTGAAAAAACTCACAGCGGAACCCTTATTTCTTGATCCAAAGAAAAGTTTCATCGAATGGTTCAGTTCAGTCTAAAAGTGTAATTTAATACAAATGCCGTAACTTTAACTTTCACTTCTCTAACAAAGAAAAGTGGAGGACATTTTAAAAGAAAGGACTGTTAACAACTCGATGAAGTTGACACATAAAATGATTTAAATAATTATTATGTATTTTTTTGAACTATCTTATCATTTAAGATTCAGCCACAAGTATGCGGCAACCGCATTGTTCTATATATAGGCGAACGATTGTTTCTATTATAATTTGTCATCGTTCACTTATTGAGTGTATAATGTATATATACATATATATGTTGTAATAGTATAGGTATGTTTGTTTAATCAGAGAGGAATATTGATGAAAGCATTTTATTTTGAATACCTTATTGAAGATTGTAGTAACCCTACATGTTGTGTCAGCGGTCGCGGGTTCGAGTCGAGCGCAGTTGTAATGAGCCCGAATGTTTTTACTCCACCCATTGGTGTTTTATTTGTAATATGTATGTATTTGAAGTTATATACATATGTGTATTGTATCAAGAATCTGATCAACATGGCGTGTTAGCCCAACTTTTTTTTTTACAATTTCAAGTTTGACTAAGGAATTAAATATAAACAATAAATTAAAATGAAAGATGAGTGACGATTTAAACAATCATGTTAAAAAATATGTAGTTGCAAATAATTAAATTGTTACTGCGATGAGTAAATAAATATAGATGAGGTTCTTACATAATATGAAAATGGCGTTTTGTCGAACCTGGCCACTTTGTCCTCAAATATGGCATTGGTTAGAATTCCAAATTCAAATTTATTTCAAATTTAGGCGTGCGTATTTGTGTTTCGAATTTAGTGATTCATTTCTTTTCACGCTATTTGATTTTTACTTTGTTAATATGGAAAACTTAAAAGATGGATTTAAGTTTTATTTTATAATAATAATAATTATTATTAAGTTATATTTGTCTTTACAAAATAAACGTATATCTTTTAGCTGAAGTTGATTTAAACTCGGTTGCAAGGTTTGATCAGAGCAAACATACATATAACATATAATACATGATACAAATATTGTAACGAATTTTGACAACACGTTTGGCTCAGTTGGTAGTGTTTATGCATGCATGCGTATTTTCTGCGCCAACGGTCGCGGGTTCGAGTCCCGCTGGGGACATTAACTTGTTGAGCACGAATGTTTGTACTCCTGTCATGGGTGTTAATATTTATAATATGTATGTATTTAAAATTTATATATGTATAGTATATCAAATATCTGGGATCCGTAACACAGGCTTCGTAGCTTACCACGGAACTAGATGGCGCTGTTGTAATAATGTCCCAATATATTTTATACATTATTTAAATTACAGATCTACATCATCTCCAGTCTCCAAAACCCGAAGCAATTTCATCAGGAAGAAAGAATATTTAGTTCAAATAAACATTAATAGATGGCGTTACATAAGTATAGATGTTAAATTAGTGAACGGTTAAAAATTAACTTTTAAATGTATATTTTATGATTAACTTATAAATATAATAATTGTTTTTTTATGTTTACATAATTTTTGTGTTAAAAATGAAACCTGTTTAAGAAATATACCAAAAATATAAGATTTAATACTTAAAAAGCGTTTTAATTTATTTTTACTTAAAAAAATAGTTTAAATGTATTTCTTTTGCCTTTTAAAATAATCATCCATGTTTTACCTACAATTTTTGGTTAAACATTCGATAACGAAACCATAGCGCGTTTCAGAAGACTCCTAGCGCCATCTCTTATCACAGTGTGTAGAAAATACAATGTATTTGAAATGAAATAAATAAATAATATTGTATAATGCAGTTTTATTTTATTAAAAATTGAATATTTTTAACCAATAAAAATATAGTGTTAAAATTTGAGAGATGAGAAAATGATTGAAACAAAAATCTTTTTAATTATTATCTAAAAAATAATTGAGAATATACAACTGTCATTTTAACTATATTAAACATGCTGTCTTTATAATTATTATTTTTAAAAATGATTAGAAACTAAATGATATGAATGCAGTTATTTTGTTTTAATTTTTTAAGTTATTTGTTTATTACTTACTAATACTTAATAGGGTCGTTGCGTCGGTTTCGCGACCAGCTTCAGTAGGCGACCACTTGACGGACTAAGTTTCTTTAAATCAAAATAATAGCATTTCTAGAGGTAATATGAATAAAAAATAAATCTTACGCGATTATTAAATTACTATTAAATAATAATTTACTCAGTTTGAAAACAACGCGGATAACCCAGCGCCGAAAAAAAATATCTCAGTGCGCGTGACAAATCAGTCGTGTGTATTTGTGTGGTTTTTAAAAAAAAAATAACACAGCGCGCTGCTCGCAAAGGTAAGTTTTATTACTTATTTTATGTTGTACACATAAATTAGATGATTAATTAGTGTAATAGTTAAGTTTTCTTTACTATTTACTTGTATTTTACTAATTTTATTCATAATATTGATATAAAATCTAGTGGTCGGTAACTGAAGTGCTTATTTTTGAAAAACGTTGGAGTGCGACCACATGGTCGCAATCAAACGCATACAGCATTATTTTGTTTTTTATAATATGATCCTAATAGGATCATATAGGATTCTTACAACTTAGGGTGTAACGTCGCAAAAGTGTTAAGATGCAATTCTTTAGTAAGCGACCACCAGTTTCTTTGAAAGAATTTCGTTTAATTTACCTTAAAACATTGGGTGCTAAGTAGGGTGGTCGTTAACTCACATAATTGAAACAAAACATTACTTTGCGGCCGCAATAATTTAGTATGAGAAAACAATAGCCGCAAACCGAAATAAGTACGTAAGTTTATTGAGTATGCGACCATGTCTGATTTTTTTTTGAATTTGGTTGATTATTGAAATATCTGTTGAATAATTATTTTAACAACCATGTGATTGTTATGTAACGAATACTAAAGATTATTGTATATAACATTCAAAATAATATTTTAAACTAATGGTTTTTTAGATGGAGCTCCCAAAAAGTTCAGACACAAAGAAACTGTCCAGTACACTGTTCGGTGTCGAAGAAGCCCTAAAAAAAAGCTTTCAATGAGATTTTGAAATGAAGGGAAAGGAATAAGAGAAACTTGTAGACGGTATCAGATCCCTCGAAGCACAATTCCAGATCGACTTAGTGGAAAGAGATCTGATGCTATCGAGACAAGGGGACCATATTCTATACTAGGAGTAGAAGGCGAAAAGCAGGTTAAAGAGTGGTTTTTGGCCATACCAAAGTGTGGATTCTCGGTCAAGAAACAAGACCTGGTGGATAAAGTCTAGAAAATTGTTACAAGCCCCGCAAACTACGGACTTTCGATCGGCCAATAGTTTAGTTGGTTGCTTAATCAGTATGGAGATGTATGGAAGTGCGCACATTATAACGATTTGGTGCGGCCGACTAAAAAGTTTGATGTTCTATACGATTGCCTGAAAACTAAACATTCGGCCAACTATCAGCCGACTGCTTAATCAGTACGGCGGGCTTCCACGTGTGCACACTACTGACTGTTCAGTTGGACAGACTTTCAGTTTTTTCGAGTTTTTACACCTTGAATGGCATATTTATAATCCGGGAGGTAGCGTTGCAAACATAATCATTTCAAGTCGATTAATTCATATTGAAATCAAATGTTTATTAGCAGTCATATAGTGTTGAAAGTAAGCGCTTACCCGACCAAACTATCAGCCGATCGATGTTTGCTGCTTATGGGAGCTTTAAAGCTCATGGAGTGAAGAATCCCTTCAAGAATGATCGTCCGGGACAAACCTGGTACTTAAATTTCCTAAAGCGCCATCCCGATATATCATGCCGCGCAGCCAAAGGAATTCATAAAGTTAGAGCGAGAGTAACCAAAGAATATAAGAATATAAGAGTTTGGTTCAATGAATTGGAAGAGTTCTTGAAAGATACTAATAATTAAGACATATTAGAATGCCCAGAGCGCCTCTTTAATGGAGACGAAAGTGGGATCTTTGTGTCCTAAAACCGGAAAAGTTTTAGCGCCGAAGGGATATCAAAATTTGTACCATGGCAAAAAAAGCCGAAAATGAAAAGGACAACTTAATAGTTCTGATCATCTTCAACGCCAGTGGCCAAGTACGTCCGCCGCTCGTGACAGAAAATTACACCCAATGGTTACCTTAATAATATATTATTTTTATTAACAATTTATTATCAAACTATGTTAAAAGAAATATAGTTTGATGAAAGACAAAATTAAAAATATCATTTCAATCAATTATGATTGTTTTATTGGCATATTTTTAATATTAAAATAATGGTCGTAAACCAGCTCATGAGTGGTCATAAACTGATGAAAGTAGTCGTTTACCGGCGTTTTGGCTATATTTTCACTTTTTCAGCATTATAAAATAATTTATGGATAAAAGTATTATATTTTATGTTTTATATCCAAACTAGACTAAACTCGGGACCAACTTACACTAACAAATACTATGTTGCGTGTAGATAACATTTTCTTTTACACATCTAAAGTGAGCGGCCCAGCTAACTGGTCGCTAACCGACGCAGTGACCCTATTATAAAGAAGTAAAGTTTGTGTGTTTGTTAAATTGTAAGGGGTAATCTCGGGATCTACTGAACCGATTTTAAAAATTCTTTCACCAATAGAAAGCCACATTATTGCTGAGTTTCATAGGTTATATAAAAAACCGAAAAATAAAAAGGCTTTTACGTGGTAGTCCGTTTTGCAAAGTGAATCGGAGAAAAAACGGTCGAATGAAAGCGTTTCTTACGAACGCTGCCTTAATTATGAAAGATATCTTTTTGAGTTCTAGAGAAAAGATGTGCAGCTTGAAAATGCCTACAAAAAAGTCAAAGACAGCATATGTCTAACTTTTATATTTAAGTCACAAAAAGTTGTTTTTTTTAACATTAGTATAGATAATTTAATTTTTAATATTAATAAAATACCTACGTATAACCCTCCTTTTGGCAGTTAGAAATTAAAACATAACACTCTGTACTTAAAAAGGATTATTAACATTATGCCCAACGAAGTGGGCACGGGTCAGCTAGTTACTTATAAAAACGAAAAATTATACTTAATGCACTGGATATATGAGGCAGATAACCGCGACGCACTGACCACGGACTACAATATTTACTACTAGCAATTCCCGCGGCTTCACCCACGTTCTCAACACTTTATTTGATGCCAAGTCATAAAAATGTAAAAATAAACATTTGCTCTAAAAAAAATTGCCCAAAAACGTGGCCACCTTATCAACTAAGGGAATAAGAAATAGCCAACCTCTTCTCAGATTACCAAATAAAAAAACACAAAAAAATTAAAGAAAATCGGTCAAGCCGTTACAGAGGAGTTCGATAACAAACACTGGGACACGAGATTTGTATATATTATTTTTATATAGAAGATATAGTACTGTAACAAAACATGTACATGTAGGTATATTGTATACATCTCATTAATTGACAAATTTTGTTATATTTATACGTCAATATAATAATATAATATAGTCAATAATGTACGTATATAAAGTTTATGCTATTGTATTTAAAAAAATGGGTACTAACGATGCCGCACTTTTATTTTTTCTATAGATTTGTGTGAGTGTAGAAAAAATAAAAGTGCGGCATCGTTAGTACGTAAGTACCAAAAAATGTTTAACTTGATAATAATAAATGAATATAGTCAGTCCCCTGTGTCGTTAGTCCCGAACGGCAGAGAAAACGGCTGTACATGTACTATTGTTTTGTCCACGTGTGGGCTCAACATCTTTGTACCTTTTAATGTAACTATCTTTTCGAATTTTGTCGCAGATTTATTGATATTTTTGGTTCCCGACGTTTCGAATGCTTTACAGCAATCATGGTCACGGGAGAGACTCAGTCTCTCAGTCAATCCGAAAAGATAGTTACATTTATGTCAAAAAATTACAATATAAAACTAGCAAACTATAACGTAAGTTCTTTGGGGATAGAAAAATAAAAATGAAACGACATTTTACTTAAAAATGTTTTTTATTACAACAATAACTGCATTACCATTCAGAATAAAATTCCATTCTAACATACATAAATAAATAGTATATAATTCTCATTAAAATATAAAAGACATACACATGTTGCCATATTCAATATTTATTTGATAATAAACATACACCACATTGGTATCTCATGACTCACATTAAAATATAATTCATTTTTAGTGTCTGTTGTTAATAAGACGTGTCTAAAACAAATGCAGAGCATCGATAAAGTGCAAATAAGAATAAATTATAATTATTATACGAATAAATACTTCAGTATTTAGCTTTTTTTTTAGTTGTTAGGTTTGTTTTCATCGCTGCTTTATTCACATTTTTAACCGACTTAAAGAAAGGAGGAGGTTTTATGTTCCACTGTATACTTTTATATAAATGTTACACGTCGTATGCGGCTAATGTAAGGATCGCTCATTTTTTCTTCGATTTTGTTACATCATTACTATATTTATATACACAATTTAAAAAAAAATTGCCATTTACGTAATATATATATTCAATATTTATTAATAAACATAATTGTAATATCTTAAATTATTATTTATATTAAAACATTTACTGAAATGCTTAGATAAACAAAAGTACAAAACATACAGTATTGGACATTAGAACAAATCTCTATACAAATGAATGGCGAGACGTTTTATGTTCGCTCTAACTGCAAAAACTACAGAACGGATATACGTGGAACTTATTTCATAGCATGCAGCGTCTTTTGGTAAAGGTTTTAGTATATTTAAAATATAAGACTTTGGTATCCGATCTTTAGGAGGCGGGCGAAGCCGCGCGAAATTCTAGTATATAATAATGTATGTATGTATTTTTATACATCTGTAGTGTTTAAATACCGTCGTGCTGTTCTCATTCTGCCGGCGGCGATGCTATCGAAGACCCATTTCGAGCTGACTTCTCCGATTTCCCGCCCTATTGTTATGTCAAACGTTGGTTGGATGCCATTTTGTGTAGTTTGTGTCCCGCCATTTTGTGTGCTCTTGCTGTTTGGCGTTTGTTTCTGTGTGATATGATTTATTTTTATTGTATTATATATCATATATTACATTATAAACTTTTATTAAAGCAACATACATATTTCCTAATCAATATCCCTTCAAAAAGTAGCATCAACGTTAAGTCAAACCAAAGAGTAAAATTCAAAAACTGAAATTTGTAATTATCATAATGAAAATTCGAAATAACAAGTATTGTTTTAAACAATACAAAGTGTGAGATAAGAGAATAATAGACATTTGAAAAAAATAGAGAGCTTTATAATATACATTTTTTATCTTAAGTTTATGTACATTAATACTTTCAAAACAATAAAATAATACCTTTTTCGCCGATTTCCCGCGCTTTTGCAAAGTCAAGCCGCCATTTTGTCGCTTCAATCCGCTATTTTGTTGCTCAGGTCCGCCATTTTGTTGCTCCAATTCACCATTTTGTTGTACATTCTCGCCATCATCAATTACAGCACCGCAGAGGGTAAGTAATTGCTTGACCGCGTCTTTTTGTTCTGCATTTTCGGAAACTTTTACTCGCATTCCGTTGAAAACGTCGTAAGCGTATTCTGAAGACATCTTGTTCAAAGCCAAGCGTTCTATTCGAGCTTTCTGGAAAGGATTTTTGTATTATAATGGTTATTTCACTTTATACTTAAGTTAACTTTATGCTAGAATAGATTAAAAATTAAAGTTTATTTTATACAACAATTCAATACAACATTGTAGGCATTTTTTTTGTGGTAGTGCCATGCTTGTTACCTTCGGGTAGCAGTCGAATGGGCCGGCACGCTTCGTATAGTACCACTCTCTCACAGAAGACCGGCGTGAAGTGGCAGCTATGCTGTCGTGTTTCGTCCGGTAAGTGAGAGTCCGGGAGGCCCACTCCCCATCCCTCCTCCCGTCCTTCTCCCTCCTCCCTCCCTCCCTTTCCTAAAGGCCGGCAACGCATCTGCAAGCCCTGTGGTGTTGCAGATGTCCATGGGCGGAGGTGATCACTTACCATCAGGTGAGCCTCCTGCCCGTTTGCCCCCTTTGTCCCATAAAAAAAAAATTGTAGGTATACAAAAAATTTACACTCAAATACTCAACCCTTTCTGAAATCTTTCTTTGCCGAAATAAAAATTTTTTTTACAAAAAACAAGAAAAAAAATGATGTACAAAATACAATAATATACAAACCTGCGATATCTTCAACAAATGTGGAACTTCATAACCAAAATGGTGTATCCAAGAGTTGGCTTTCACTGAATCAATCACCCACTGCGCATATAAAACTCTACAGCCTCTCACTGCTCCCAATAACGCATTAACAGTCCTTGGCTTATCTTTCTTACTATTTTTGGAAACAATATTTTGTGGATTATCATTCCCCTGTTCTTCATTTATTTCAAAAATAAGTTCATCTGGTACGTTTGTATTTACATTAGTAAAAATACTTTGTGAAATATCATTCCCTTGACCATTAAAGTTTGGACTATTAATTCTATTCCCCTGGTTATTTCTTTTACTTGGGGTAATAATACTTTGGGAAATCTCAATTCTTTGGCCACATTGTGTATACTCGGCATCATTAAAGTTTTGATCGTCATCAATATTCCTCTGGCTATTTCTCTTATTTGGTGTAATATTTTGCGAAACCTGTATCCCCTGTCCAGATAACGTATCGTTTTGACTTAAAACATTAACTCCTGATATATTGCAATTACAAATCGTATTTTTATTAATTTTCTGCACTTTATTTGTAACAGTGACATTATGAGCAAACATTTCAGTAAGAATTCTCTCAGGACTATTGCATTTCTGACACATAACTATGCAATTGGGTGGGGTTTGTTGTTTGTCAGTTTGTTTATTTGTTGCACAGGGTGTTTGAGGTTCTCTACATGAACCCATTATTATGTGGGTGGTTTTTTTATTCACATGGCTTTGGACGACACCGTTTAATTTTTGTACTGCATGCCAAATGTCGTGTCGTTCCTTTTTAGACATACCTGTTAGCACCTGTAACATAATAATTTGGATATTTAACAAAAAAAGTTAAGCCATATTCCTCGGTATATCTGAACATGGCAATGAGAAGAAAAAAATATAACACGTACATCCTTCTATGGTAACCCAGTGTGAAATACGGGCGCTTATCAAATTTATCATTTATAAAATAAAATCACATAAATGGTAAAATTAAGTAAGCAAAATATTTTTTATTGGATTAGTGGCGGAATCTCTTCTTTCTAGAAACATGATATGTATGACCACTTCTAAAGTATTTTTTCATTTAAGAATTCCGTTAATCTATCCACAATTTGCTAAGAGATCCTGTAACTTACAGTTAAACTTCTTTCTGTTTTTAGTCAGTTAAAATTTGAAAAAAAAAGAGAAAACAATATTGTGCGAATCATCAATACCCTGGCCATGTTTAACTAGATGACCAGGGGAATGATAAAGTTTTTTTTCAGTAAAGGCATTAATATTGAAATAAATGTAATGTATAATACTTACAATTCTAGGTGCTTTATCATTTTTAACACCAGATTTTTGCTTGGGAGTGCCGAGCAGTCGCCGCGCGAGGCGTTCCGCGCGGGCCAGCTCTCTCTTGCCGTCTCGCGTTAACTGTTGTATCGTTTTTTGTTTAGGCGGAGGTGTTTCTTTATCTGGAATTACATTTTTTCGATACTATCGTTATAATACGTTGGTAATGTCACGTAATAGAGTGTGAAACCGTCATAATAGCACGTTTGTACATTACATGCTTTAAAACGGCTAATGTCAATTTTTAATGTATGTCAATTAGATGACAGAAACGGTTTAATACAAATTCTAATCTATGAGAGAGATAAAGCATTTTCGGGAAAGTATTCGAAATTACTAGAAACGTTTTGAATTTTCGATACTAGAATGTTCTAATATTTACGCATATAAAAAGGCCGGCAGAGTGTCGAGAGATCAGTTGACATTCGAACTTGAGTGAAGACTAGAAGATATAAGAAATAGTGGAAAAGTGAAGAGTTGGTTGAAGTATTAGTGAAGGAGTATTGAGAAGAGGAATACAGTGTTCAGAGACTAGTGTTGTGTACAGACTGTGCGTGTGTTCATAGTGAAATAAAACATCCTTAGTGCAAGAACGCTATTAATTTCCGATCCCGAACCCGTAGTACATAACAGTACTATTGCTTATTGTGTCCATGTTGTGGATATTTGTAGCAGCTATATGAAGATTGTTAATTTGTTACATAATATTTACGAGTAATTTCAGCCAATGAAGACAATTTCATTCAATGTAGTATTGTATCAATTATCTAGTATCCGTAACACAAGCCTCGTAGCTTGCCACGCAAGTAGATGGCGCTGTATGTTATTATCTTGGGAGATTTTATTATTTATGAACCTACCTTCATTCCCACTAGACGTAGTTTCAGCTTCCTTGTGGGTGAACAATTTCCTTCTGCTCTTCTTCTGTCGCGGCGGAGAGAGTGAGATTGGTAAGGCTCTACGAGGGGCTGTGTTTACATTCCTTTCTATATCTATAAATATTTTAATACAATATTTTAGTACAATTAGTATTAAATCGGTCTTTTAATACGACGGAACAGCTCATAGTCCACTACGCTGGCCGAGTGATAATTGGTGGACTATACATGTCTTTTGAAAATTTTAATATTTGGATAATATTAAATAAAAAGCATATACTTCTTATTCCTTTATATTCCAAACTAACAATCATGACATCTATCAAAATACTGAAATATAAAATAGTGTTCGATAATAATCGAACACATATATTACGAAAACTTTCTAGGTTCTCTCAGACATGCAGGTTTGCTTACGATTTTTCTTTCACTCGGGATTTGAACTCGTTTCATTTAATTTCCTAAGCGAGCTCATTAGCACAGAGTTAGTGTATAGGTCTACAAGGATTAATTACAATTTCGTTTAACTTTACCTGCATCTTTCGACTTATCGTGAGACGTGTCGTGCGATGTGTCGTTAGTCGTGTCGGTCGTGTCGTGGTCGGTCTCGCTAGATATCCTGAGGCGCGGCCGCTTCTCTCCTGCTTCTTGACTTTCTGATAATATATTTAATGGTATGTTCTCTTGATCCATCCTTTTCTGAAAGAAATTTAGATATTTGCTAATCTAATAAATGTATGGAATTATACAGGACATATATGTAAAGTATGTATGTATGTAATAAACAACAATATTTAAAAATAATGTAATATATAAAATTTATAATAATACTAGACTAGCGGCTTACTCTCGTTTCGCTTGCGTTCGCCCCTAGATTTAGCGCGAGCGAAGACGCGGTTTCCGCTAGTGAATGTATAAAAAAACTTGACAAATTAATATGTTGGGACGTTATTACAACAGCGCCATCTAGTTCCGTGCTAAGCTACGAAGCTTGTGTTACGGATACCAGATAGTTGATATACTACACAAATAATTTTTAAATACATACATGTTATAAATATAAACACCCTTGACTGGAGTATAAACATTTGTGTTCAACAAATGCATGCCCCCAGCGGGACTCGAACTCGCGACCGCTGGCGCAGAAAGTAGGGTCACTACCAACTGAGCCAAACGAGTCGTCAAATTATGAATATATACTTTAGTATTAGTATAGTAGTAGTAAGGTTTTAACCTTCCTCGAAAACAACTCTATCTATTGGTAAAAACAGCATGAAAATCGGTGCAGTAGTTTTTGAGTTTATCGCGAACAGACAGACAGACGCGGCGGAGGACTTTGTTTTATAATATGTAGTGATTAATCTCCTTCTGTCCGTTTTCAAACACGGTGGCCAATGTCATTGAGAGTAGCCACAGGAGAGATAGTGCATTGTGTGTGAGGGAGAGCGCAGACACAAGGTCACTCTCTGTTCCTGTCACTCTCATACTCCGGAGAGACGACTCTCCTCAAGACCAGTGAGACTTCATTGCTTTTTACGTAACAACACAACAACAAAAAAAAGCACAACACTAACTTAATATTCCCAGGCTATTACTGAGGTTTAATAATTAGAAAAGACTTAATAATTAATTTAACCCAACTGGACTAGAACCCAAGACTTCACTTTATTAGGAGGTTCAAACCCCGGGTCTCGCACCTCTGATATGTTCATGTGCGAATTATTACAGCACAATTACCAAACACGATTGATTATTTGTAACGAAGTTTACAACTTCCACATCATATTATTTCTTGCGAATAAATATCCATACTAATATTATAAATGCGAAAGTAACTCTGTCTGTCTGTCTGTCTGTTACCTTTTCACGCCTAAACCACCCAACCGATTTTGCTGAAATTTGGTATGTAGATAGTTTGCATTCATGAGAAGGAAATAGGCATATTATTTTTTGGAAATTCAACCCCTAAAAGGGTTAAAAGGGGTGGCAAAGTTTGTATGAGAAAAATATTTTTATTGCACATTTTTGCATGAAACTTTGAATTAATGCTTTTTAGTACAAATGATGAAACACGTATTTCAGGGTTTTTCGAAATTCACCCCCATTGGGGGTTAAAGGGGGTGGCTAAGTTTGTATGGGAAATTTAATTCTATTGAAATATTTTGCGCGACACTGAAATAATGCTCTGCAATACAAATTATGAGATACATATCTAAGCGTTTTTGAAAATCAACCCCTATGGGGGTTAACGGGGGTGGCACAATTTGCGTAGGAAAAATATTTAACAGTAATTTTTACCATAAGTCCATAACAATGAACACGCAAAGAAATTATGATACACATAGTAGCAAAATTGGTTAAAAATAGGAAATAAGTTTTAGAAAGCGCAGCAGTGGCGGCACGGCAGGATGCTACACAGTAGTTTTCAGAAAAGAGGGCCAGAACTTTAAATGGGGAATCAGTCCTTGGTACATTATAAGTAACAGTATATATAAGTAAAAATTTTTATTTTATTCACTCTTAGCGCGAGCGAAGCCGCGGGCACCGCTAGTATATAATAAGGAAACAAAGAAAGATGCAGAAAATGCATAAATCAAGAAAGTCCCTTACAACTCAAATTGTTGACAAATATCATAGTTGACATATCATTTAAAAAGCAATTAGTGACAGACTACAGATTGTAATGTAATAATGGATAAAAAAAAACATTAAAATATTCAATAAAAAGTATTAAAGTAAATTAGGTACAATTGAGCAGATATTATGTAGATTGTTAGGAATGTAGTGCTTTTTTCGTTATATTTTTAATTTTTAAACAAATCAAAATATACATTATTCAAATAGACTTTTGCAAACACTTTTGGATCATCACTTTTTACATTATAAAAATATAGAATATTAAATATCAGTAAGTTTGTTAGAACTAACTAATATTGAACTAAAATTAAATGTCAGTAGATCTGGAAGCTACCACCGGCTTGGAAGGCATTTTCTTTCTGAGAAGAGCCCGTGGGAAACTGAACAGATGATCTTTTTAAAATAAAATTTGATTATAATATTAACAATTTATACTGTTCTCTCTGAATAAAGGCTATTTTATTATGCAGGTACACTTCGATCCAAGATGCCATTGACTAGCATATAATATAGTGTTTAATATGACTCACCAGCATTTTCTTTAAAGTTGCCGGAGATGGCAGATCTGAGGGTCTAGACACAGCCGGGAACAGTCTCTCTGGCAGCCGCCTCGCTGATGCTGCACAGGATTCCACCCAAATTGGAGACACTAGTCGACATGCCAGAGCTCTAGCTCTTGCGCGTGTTTTTGTACACCCACCTAATAAATATTGATATCAATTAATTAATTAACATTGTATAATTCGTATATGAAATACATAGTATATTTTTACTGAAAAAATATAAATTTTTTGAATTATATTATTAAAATACCTTTATTAGGCAATAAAACACTTGAAGAATTTATGGACTATTAGATTGTTTTGCGATTTATTTCAAAAAGGAGAAAAAATAAATTTTGCTGTATTTTTTGAGGGTGTGTTATCCAAAATTTTTATCATTTGTGGATCAAACTTTGGTTTTTAGTATAGTATATTTCATTAACAATGATTTTGGACAAGGACAGGGTACATGACTTAACAGTTGTCAATGAAAATAATTCCACAATGAAATCAGTAAGAGTGGTGTAAAAGGTAGCAGTAAAAAATGCTAAGCAATTAGAATTTAGCATCTGTACTATCTAATGATAAAACAATTTTTAAATATTGAAAATATGCCATAGACTTTAAATTAAATATCATACCTTGACTCCAAACAAGGTGAGTGACCAGGGGACTCCAAGCTGGCATTACCGATGCCCCAAGAGCCACCAAAGCAGCTCTAAGAGCCAATGCTCTAGACTCTGACCCCACATCTACTAGTACTACAATCCCTCGGAGAATTTCACTTATTGGTGATTCTGAAACCTAATGTTAGAATATATAGTAAGGGTAAACCGAACAAGATTATTTTTTTTATTGGGTTAAGCAGACTAAGACTGAGTTGGGTTCATATCCAATAATATGAAATAAAAAATTCTTCACAGATTAATGAGAATTAAGGCTGTATATTATGTTTTTTGCCATATTCACTGTACAATGTCCAAATTTCACATAGAAAGAGGTAAAATATACTTAAGATTTAAATACTTACGTTTTTATTCCGCATACTATGTTTGTTAGAGGAATTCATAGAATTAATTACATACATCTGTGGCTTTTTAGCCAAGACATTCTTATGTTTGTCAGATTCATTACATGGTCCTTTTAAAGCAGACCATTCCTCTCTCAAGCGTATTCTTTCAGCTATAGCTGAGCGTCTCTGTAAATTGTACAATAAAATACATTAATATTTGGTGTCTATATTAATTACATAATAATGAAGTCATCTTTGTTTGTGTTTAAGCTATAGGATGTTTAGGACATTAGCATCGCATAACTACGTTTTTAGTTTAGTTTTTAGTTTTAGTGTACTTCTTCTTTCTGCCTTTATATGCATTTAATAATTTAAAAAAACGATAAATATTACTCACCAGTCCTGCTGCATTTTTATTGTTTTCCTTATTCATTGTAGATTTTTATAGAGTACAATACGGTAACAATAAATTAAAATTGCACTTGTACAAATAATTCTCTTCTACTTTACTTCACTAAAACTTACATGCCTTTGATAAAATTATACTGTAGTTTATTACTTTAAAATTATTTACGTATATACAAAAACAGACATTAAAAACTTGTGTCAACAAGTTTAATAAATAAAAATTTGACAGTTGACAGTTGACACTGACGCATTTGACGAATGAGAATGTGTTGTTTTAAAATTAAGCATAGAGTATATTGCTACAAATGTTGCAAGTTTATAAAAATGTGTCTCAACATTTTAGAAGTCCTAATTAGATTATTACTAGTCTTCTGTATTGGAGCCGATTTATCAATCCGACGCGCTCGAGTATTCTTAACTTTTCAAAATATTTTTTTTTAATTTTAATTCGTTAAAATTTTCATTTTTACAGAGGATACATATGGAACAAAACAGAGTTTAAGGAACTGCCGTGCTCGAGTAAATCCAATAAAAAAATCCCTGTTGGCCTCCCTTACTATTGTTTTACGAAAATTGACAATCTTTTATTTGTTTGAGTAACTTATGTGCACTTAAAAGATTATTACTTTGGATTATGCCAATTGCCAACCTATATTATTTAATAGTGAAATACACAAAAAAAATGTGTAAATGACGTGAGCCGATGACCCTAGGGATTCTTTCTGTCTCATTAATTATTAAGAAAAAGACGGCACATACATTGTAACTTCAAATAATATAAAAAGGGATACAAAAATGAAAGAAAAAGAATTATTTAATATTAGGTTTTATTCTTTTTAAAATAATAACATATTTTCATGATTAGAGAGTGATTAGAATGTACCTTACATTTTAATATTTTACCGCGGCTCCACTCGAGTATTTAATAATGTTTTACTAAATTTTAAAATTAAAACCTGTGTTTCTACTATACATAATATAAGCTTTGTACTTTTAATTTATGAATTTGGAAATTTTATGTAGGTACATTGGCACTTAATGACATGCTTATAAGATAGATATATTAATGTTATTACTATAATATGAATTAATTTGAAATTGTAATTTATGTATGTTGTAAGAGTGCTTTACCAATAAATAAATAATTTTTTTATTAAAATCTATTCAGGTATAGTTTCTACGTGCAGAGTAAAAAATATTCATCCATCCTCACAAGCTCACTAAGATTAGTAATTTAACTGTGCAATTTCTTAACTTCATTCTTATTTTAATTTGTTGTTTGCACTTCAAAAAGACTTTTTAATGTGAAACCTTCTTTTAAAGGCTCGATAGCTAAACCTAAGTACGGGCTATATACAGGTTGTATATCAACGTCTTCTTTATTCTGAGCTTGCTGAGATGCTAGGTATAGGCTCGGGCCCATTTCTCCACGTGGTTCACCTATTTCTTCAAGTTCATCTAATTCATCGTCTAATGTAGGCTTTGATACCTTAGAAAAATAAATGTAATATGGTAAATACTAACACTAGACATTGATTAAAGGCTAATAATGATTTAGAAAGCTAAATTAAAAAAAATAACATATTCAAAAGTCAAATTAAGATTTTTTATTAGTGTATTGGGATTGGTGTTGCTGTATTTAAAAAATGGTGTTGCTGTAATTAATTAAATAGCAAAGGGAAAAACATATTTTCATTGGAATTCATACAAGAAGTTAAAAGTCATAATTACAAATATAAGTCAAAATCGAAGTTAACATCGATTTCATTATATTATAGGAAAATAGTAAATAAAATAAAGGGGTATTATTTAAATTACCTCAGTTTCCCAATCCATTTCAACGCCAAAAATCGGCTTTTCAGTGTACGCTTGGTGTAATGTTTGTAGTTCAGTGAGTAAGGGTCGTAAACGTTCGTGCGGATCTGCTCTGAAGCCCAGTACGTAACCACCAGATGTAGCTCTTATTATTATTACCAGGGCATCCCCGAACTTTGAATCACGTATTGTAATCTGGGGATAAAATATTTAATATGTTTAAAATAATAATAAATATTAATATTTAATTTTTTTTTTAATTTTTTTAAGAGATTGTTAACAAGAATACTAGACTGTGTAAAAAACTATGAATGATAATTAAGGATCTTTTTGGACTTTGTCGCGGATTCATTTTGATTTGATTCCCTGAAAAGATAAATTTTCAAGTGGTAGTGCAATGCTTGTTACCTTCGGGTAGCAGCCGAATGGGCCGGCACGCCCCGTATTGTACCACTCTCTCACAGAAGACCAGCGTGAAGTGGCAGCTATGCTGTCTTGATAGAACGCAATAACTTTTACTTAGTTCATTACATTATTGATTTTAAGTAAATAAATATAAATATGTTGGGACATTATTACACATTGCTATCTAGTTCCGTAGTAAGCTACGAGGCTTGTGTTAAGATACGATAGGATACGAGATAGCTAATACACTACAAATATAACTTTAAATTCATACTGTATACTATAAATATAAACACCCATGACTGGAGTACAAATACTCGTGGTCAACAATTGAATGCCCCCAGCGGGACTCAAACCCGCGACCGCTGGCATAGCAAGTAGGATCACTACAAACTAAATAGTATATGTTATATATTTACTTACGCTCTCTATAGTGATGTACGGCATAGAAACGTTAAAGGCCTCATTAATATCCGCGTACCAGACAACTCTCACATTGCTAACTATCAACGTTCCCAAGTTTCCGGATTCACTCGATAAGTTCCAAACGCCATTTTCTTGAAGACATATCTATAAATTATATTATTTTAATCGCTTTGGCTGTATGGATATAAACAAGTGTATTGGGAATCAAACCCCTGTCACTCGGTTTCCTAAGCGAGTGCGTTGCAAACTTACAACTATGCTACCACTACCTATGAACATGTTAAAATTGTTTCTTAGTTGTGTTAGTTCTGCTGTGTTTAGTTTTGAATGCTTTGACAATAATTTGTTGTATAATTACAAATTATAACCCTAATTAGAATTATGAGTTACAATGTTACTTTTGCTTTTTGCCGTTATTCTACTCTTTTCTTCCAAAATTATGATAATTTTAATAAAATCGGGACTAAGTATCAACATTTATTTATTACAAGAAATTAGTTTTACGCCAATTGTTTATTACAAGATTTTTTTAGGAAATCTTCTCGACCGGTGACGAATTTATTACATACATTTCACATTTATAGTATTATTTTCAATCCCGGTCTATCCCATGGGATTTGAATGAAAGCCAAAATCCGTTGAAGTCAGGGTTTAAGCGAAACAAGTGCTAATATGAATAAATATCAATATTAAAATCACGGTGACCTATATCTAGAGAGTAGAGAGTGAATGTTGACATTGTTGAGTGCTTACCTTTTCTAGTGGTAACACTCGTAACTGTTTATTATTTACAATCGCACCTCTCAGTTTTAGATCGCGATACATTCTCGATGCTGCATAAGCCCTGCAATAGAATACGTACTACATATTTTCATTATTACAAACTAGCAAACCCCGCTTCGCTGTGCGTAAGTTCAAATAAATTAAACGGTTTTTATAATTTTCTAATAAAATATATGTAGGAGGCTTAGTTACTCCTTATAATGTAAGCTATCTGCGAGTGAAAGTCCCGTCAAAATCCCAGTAGTTACAGCCGTTTCAGAGATTAGCGGGAACAAGCAAGCAAACAGATAGATAGACAAAAAAAAATAAAAATTGATTTTTAAAATTCAGTGAAAAGCAGAAATTAAAAACAGACACTTCAATCTTATTTATATGTACTTATGTTTACTTATTAATATGGTCCATTGTTTTTTTATGGGTAAAATATTTTGATCTGGATAGTATAAAAATTATGTATTTTTGTGACGTTTCAATTGTGTTTTATGAAGTACCTAATTTTGTTGTTTCATAAAAATATGTTTACAGATTCTTGTCTGCCTTTTGATAAAGAAATTTATGTAGATTTAGTCAAAATAGAATCTAATTAGTCCATTAATTTCATAATTGTTTTACAATATATAACTTATGACTTAAAATATATTTCATTATCACTAACTATTATAAAGCAACGTCCCTCGCCACGTCTGTCTGTCTGTTTGCGATAAACTCAAAAACTACTGCACCGATTTTCATGCAGTTTTCAACCGACTTCCAAGAGGAGGAGGTTATCAATTCGTCTGTATGGTTTTTTTATGTTTGTTAGCTCAGAACTTTGAACTGGGTGAATTTTTTTTCGATTTTACGATTTTGATGATTCTTTTTATTTAAAGGTAGTGCTTCTCATGGGGTCCAATTTTATTATTTTCCGGCTTATTAGGTATATTAGGTTTTGACAATGGCATCCATGAGGAAACCAAAAATGTCTGAAATTTGCATTAAGTGTGTGCGCGACAAATGGACGAATAACTCAATATTACGCCAACCGATTTCGATGATTCTTTTTTTATTAGAAAGGATGTACTTCAAGGGTAGTTTGATGAGAGTTGGGTAAGGTTCGGATTATGGGATCCATGACAAAGTAACGGAACTCTTCGATTCTTAGGAGCAAATTAACGATGCTCGGTCGAATCTTTTATAGGCTATTCGGATATTTGAGTCACGTACTGTAACTGATGATGGAAGGTACAACTCCTCAACGGTTAGCAGTTTAAAGAAAATTCTTTCAATATAATACGCACTTATGCACCGATAGTTGTATACTTTCAGGCTATTATGTTTACCTTATAATAGAAGGAAAATTTTTATAATCATTAAATAACACAATACGTATGATCTACTTTCCGTTAAAAATTTAAAAATAAATTATTTTTAACAAAAAAAAACAAAAACCGACTTCCAAACTAAATCTAAACAACTAAAATAGAAAATAATACTTTTAAGAACTTTGTTAATAATCTCACTAATGGATAGAGTGGTTCTCGAGGAAGGCTTTAGTATATAGCTAGCGGAAGCCGCAACTTCGCTTGCGCTGAATCTAAGGACGAACCCGAGTGAAACGAGGGTCAATCGCTAGTTTAGTTTATAAAAGCAGGTTATTTAATATATTATACTTTTCTTACTTATGTACACCAGACACAGTAGTATAATGCCTCACACAGTTCGGAGCTAAGTTTGTAAAGACAAACTCGTATTTGTGTTTGCCGTACGCAGCCAACACGTAGAGAGCTTGCGTGGTGCCTCGCAGACCGGAGTTGACGATTTTCGTATTTGTGCTTATGACACAGTTTAGGCCTATAGCTGTCAAAAATGTAGCTTCTATTAGATTTTCAATACTTATTTTATAGTAACATAACTACACTTTATATTTGTATATTCATATAAATAAAATAAAAATAAATAAATGTGTTGGGACATTTTTACAACAACGCCATCTAGTGGTAAATCCGTGGTAAGCTACGAGGCTTGTGTTACGGATACCAGATAGTTGATATACTACACATATAAATTTTAAATACATACATGTTATAAACATAGATATATAACACCTAGATGGAGTGTAGGTCCAAGCGAATTGTAACCACTTTTTTTGGCTAGACTTTGAGATATGGCTAGATACGTTTCCCGTCGTGTCAATGTCAATTGTCAAGTTACATAACTACATACGTACAACTTCGGTTGCAATTACGTGACACTTACGCACACATTCATACTAATGCTACTTCAATATTGAGCGGAATTATGTATGAAACTATCAGTCTAGGTATTATTAGTCTAAGGTTATAAATATAAACACTCATTACTGGAGTACAAACATTCGTGCTCAACAAATGAATTCCCAAAGCGGGACTCGAACCCGCGACCGCTGGCGCAGAAAGAAGGGTCTCTCCGTCCGTCAAATATAAATTATATTTCAATACAATACCTTAGAATGCCTTACTTATATCGACCAGAACAACCACGTTCACTAAGACTAGCTATGCACAGTATATATTTTAGGTATTGTAGGTTTACAAGCATACGTACAAACTACAAGCGTAGATACATGAACTTGGGGGTAGAAGCCTGTATATGCAGGTCACTTTTGGTGGGATGATAATTAGATACGATTGGTGAGAGATAATCCGCAAGACAGACGGCTGTGACAAATTATGCTTGACCCGACCTGGGTTTCGAACCCAGGATCTCCGGATTGGATTGACATGTAATATTCATAACGTTCAGCGGAAGTGCTTAAAATGCTTGAAGTATAAGCGATATATTATGTATATATCATTCTCATTATGGAATTGAGTTATAATTTTTTGATTGTTTTGACCATTACATGAAGCATTGGTATCAATTTACTAAATTAATTAGAAAAAGAAATATCAAAAGATACGTCGAAAAATTTCAATTACAGTTAATTGATGTCCCAATAATTTTTCCTTCTCCATATTAAAAGCTTTGCTATGCTTGAAAAATCTTCAATTAGTTAGTATAATAGGTACTTTAACAAAACATTTAAAGTATGTAAGAAAAAAATCTATTTTACTGCATAAATTATTATCTAAGCTGACATAATAGAAGCAAATGATGACTACATATTATTTTTTTATAGATTTTCGTGGATTTTAAGGCTTACGTCGTCCTAAATTCAAATCTAGGTATAACTTAAAGTACAAGTCCCTACAAAACACAGACAATGTCGCATACAGAAGCAAGTATAGAAATAAAATAACTATGTATAATAAATATAGAATGCATTATCGTGCAGGAAGTTTTGAAATAGGTTAGTAATTGTACACAGCGACTAGCGAGGGTCAAGAGAGCAATTTCGAGTCTATATCCATGCAAATATACGCGAATGGAATTCGGAAGCGGCGTGATTGTACTTAAAATTGATTTCGATGTAAAATGTTTGGGTAACGTATTAAATGTTTATATGAGTTTATAAATTGTTAGCTCATAATCAAGTCTGCAGGATATAAGTGGACTAGTTGTTGTGTTAAGGGATGGATAGTTCTGGGTTTGAGTTCCGGGAAAGAAGAAGCGTTTTCTGGTTAGATTAAATTTGTAGCAACTTGGATTTTAATCATCATCATCAGCCCTTTTTAACGTCCCACTGCTGGGCACGGGCCTCCCTTAGTACGAGGGGGATCAGGCCATAGTCCACCGCGCTGGCCTAGTGCGTGGTTGTAGTACATTGGCGGACTACATATGTCTTTCAAAAACTTGCTAGGTTTTCCGTAAGACAAATGGTAATCATGATAGAAATGATTCGCACATGAAAATATCAGAGCTGCGAGACCCGGATTTGAACCCGCATCACTCGGTTATACAAGTGACGCGTTACCGCTGGGCTACCACTGCTTATAGGATTTTAAAATTAACGGTGGTAATTTGTTTAAAGAGCACGTAAACAAGGAAAATGCCACTACCTATTTTGAGCATTTACATTTATCCAGTCTTACTAACGTCCAATTTTTGGGCTGAGCTTTCCATAGCCCAAGTTGGCCAAGTGCGGGTTGGCGAACTTTATATGTCCTTCGAACTTGCAAGCAGACATATTATACTTTCAGAGCAGGTTTCCTCATGATGTTTTCATTCACTTTAAAGTGATAATCATGTTAGAAATGACTCGCACATGAAAATATCAGAGTTGTGAGGTCCGGGATTTGAACCCGTTACACTTCGTCTTCCCAGCGAGCTTTTATCACTGGGCTAGCACTGCCACTTTTCTCATACGTGAAGCTTACCATGAGAAGCAAGAAAACATAAGGAAATATCGTACGAGAGCTAGCAACGTCGGGAAAACATGCATTTCAGTAAGGCCAGTTTTTAGATATGCTATCTCTCCCACTCTCCCGGACATAATACGGGCTGTCTGGCTGGCGCTAGTGGTTGCGTTCATCAGTGCGCATCGTACTTGGATAGGTAAAATATCAATTTTTCAAAGAACTTTAAGAAGGTTCCTTTTGTTTTTATTATGTTAATTGCAACTAACTAACTGGAACAAACTTTTTGCAACATGAATCTATTATTGCCACAGTTCCATTGTTGTTTAAATTGTGCCAGACGCTGATTTTAAATATATTTTTTGTTAAGGCTCGATTTCAAAAGGCAATCGTTTTAATCCAGTAATTGCTACTTTAATATACTAGGCGTATAGACAAATTTATGTGTAATTTAAGTTTCACTACGTGTCGTAGTCCACTTTTGCGCAGAACTTCAAGCTATCAGTACACTCACTAACATCATATAAAAATTTCAGCCATACTAAAATATTTTGAAAAAATAAATTGTCTTAGAAGTTAGAGACACAATGGAGACGAATTAAAGACTTCTTGCTTGTTTCTTGGTTTTATGAATTACAATAATTTACATTGGCAAATTTAGTATACTTACTGGAAGTGGACGACGACACGTAACGAAACTTAAATTATACATACATTTGTCAATGTGCCTAACAGGAAAATGAAGCAATTACTGGTTTAAACAAAATATTGCTACTTGAAGTTCAACCTTAACAAAAATTATTCAAAATTAGCGTCTGGCACCGTTGAAACAACAATTAAACTGTCTGTCAATAATAGATTCATGTTGCGAAAAGTTCAATTAACATAATAAAAACAAAAGGAACCTTGTTAAAATTCTTTGAAAAATTGATATTTTACCTATCCAAGTACGATGCGCATTGATGAACGCAACCACTAGCGCCAGCCAGATAGCCCGTATGATGTCCGGGAGAGTGTGAGAAATAGCATATCTAAGCACTAGCCTTAATGAAATGCTCTCTCGAAAACGTTACTAGCTCTTAAGCTAATATATAAAGGAACTTTTTGACAAATATGCTTTTAGGCCACTTATATATTAGTAGACCTAGACACGTCGCAGAGATAAAAAAACTTTATTTGGAACAGATTTACAATTACTTGAACATTAATCAGGTTATCCGTTATTATGGATAAGCTGAAGAGTTACAGTATTTTCAGCAGAACATATACCTAACCTCACACATACATTCACCCGAGCACAGCAAATGTGCCAGTTTTCAATACATTCAATTCTTCTATATCACCTATCATTAACAGTGAACTAGATGTAATTTGAAGCTACGAGCTCTACGGTTCAGTCATTAATGTTAGAGAATAGCTACACATTGTTAGTTTGCTCGATCGTTTAGCTTAAATACGTGTAGTTACCACCGATTTTCTATTTTATGCATAGAAAGGAGCCAAACGTGTATCGGGCATTTAGTTTGACTGATCCATGCTCTTTCATTGTAAGCACAAAAATTGGAGGACTTTAATACAAAATTTTGAGAGCCCTTAACCTCCTTATTCCGGCTCTGTGACAAAATCCGTTCTTAGAGGATACCTACTAACTATAGACTACCTCCTTGCAAAATTTCATCTTTATACGTCAAGCAGGTTTCGATATTTCGTGAGTGAATTGTACTTTTATATACCTGTATAGATATATAGAATCGAATGTTTACGTAGAATTTTTTTTTCGAAAAGTCATTATTATCCTTACAGTTGCTGAATCTATACTTTTTAATGTATATCTGTATATATATATATATATATATATACATATATATATATATATATATCTGGGAACGTATCACGAGAAAACAAACGGACAAATTTTGATGAAATTTGGTGTGAATTATAGTTGGTTATGCAGATGAACATATAGGACATTTTAACACGCTTTTTATTAGCTTCACCTGTATGTTTGTATGTTTGTAACCAACTTCTTTGGGCGCGATTTTGACCCACTTTAAACGGCCAGATTTCGTTCAAACTTTGTAGATTTATCGAGGACCGATGACAATACACTAATTTGATAAAATAAATGAACTAAACTAAAAAGTAGAAAATAAATAATAGTTAAAAAAAACTAAAAAACACGCTTTTTATAGAAAACCGAAGTAAAAAAATAGAAAATAAATTTTAAAAATTATTTCATTTTAAAAAAAGCGTGGGGTGCTTTTTAAGATATTATCAAAATGATAATCACTCTACTCATGTCTGTCAATAAAATATTTATAACTATTGACACCATGCACCCCACGCTTTTTTTAAAATCAAATAATTAATTTAAATTCATTAAAATTTATTTTCTATTTTTTAGTTTGGTTTTCTATAAAAAGCGTGTTTTTTTTTGTTTTTTTAAACTATTATTTACTGCGGAAAAATATCTCATCTCTGATAAATCTATGCTAATTATTGAAACGAAACGAATCGCTAGTGTTATTGAAGAATATAGGAAGTTCAAATAAATAATCGTAATGAGTTCGCTTATTGGCCAGGGAAATTTCTTATCGAGGTCTAATAAAATTATAAGTTTAATTAAATCGTCTTATATTTTCTATGCGAATTTGTTGCTACTTGTAGTAATAATAATGATGTCTTTTCGTTATTAATTTGCAAGCCGAAATTTTCTTTACAGTTATTTAAATATCCCGATTAAACGTTATACAATACTTTCTTTTTATATCATACATTTAAAATAAAACAGTATATTTATCGAATTATCATAAATATTATAATAGCAACACTGTAAGATTAAAAATGATAGTTAATTTTTTTTAAAAAACCTACATAATCGCTTTGAGATCTTAAATCTTAGTATTTCCCGTGACCATGATTGCTGTAAAACATTTGAAACGTCGGAAACCAAAAATCAAAATAAATCCGCGAAAAACCGAAAAGCTGGGTTTTGTTGAAAAGAAACACATATTTACACAAATTGATCCTCGGTGAACTCAACGAGTGCCAGATGATCCTTAAGTTAGTGACGACGAGACGACCTTTCATACCGCTGTTGCCCTTTGTGTCTTCTATCGCATCGATTCTATCAAAAACCTTCTCTCCAGATCTTAATTTTAAGTATCTGAAATAAAATCGTAATGTAAATTGATAAAATCTCTACACAAGCATTCATACAAGAAAAGTCGGTACTAGACATTTAAACCTAACGGGATTTCGGGTCCCAGGTTCGCTTGTAACACACTACGACGCAACGCCCTGATTGCAGTATATAGTAGCAGATAAGCTACAAATTATAATAGGATGTACTTCTAATCTAACTATATCTATACTACTATATATCTGTAGAGTTTGACTGTACACTCAATTTTTTTGTCAAATTTCGTCATAAATATTCGTTTCATGACTCACTGACATCAGACCCGCGATAACTCAAGAACAGATGAACCGATCTTTATAAAAATTGGTATACAGTAAGAACATATCATTGCGCAAATGATAGACTAAGGCTAAGCTATTATTTTTATAATTTTTGTCTGTCTGTCTGTCTGTCTGTATGTAACCGCATAACAAGAAAACCACTGGACGGATTTGGATGTGGCATAATGTTAGCTGGTTACCCGGGTCAATATAAAGGATACTTTTTACTGCGGGAAAATAACTTATCTCTGAGAAAAATACAAAAAGAAGGTTTGAAATAAAACCACGCTTGCATTTACGTCTTTAGAATGCGGGCGGAGCCGCGGGTATTGCTAGTACATATATAATATGACATCGAAAAAATTTATTTATATATATCAGAAAGTCTGTTCATGACCACGGCTGGTGCAACTCAGCCGAAACGTCGGGAATAAGGTACTTATACCTATAACCTAAGAAATTACACGCGTTATGTCCCGTTATTAGATATACGTTATATAGTTATGAAACGCGATAGTTCAAAAAGTTATACAGAAATACAATTAATGTTTTTGTATGTCAATAAATATTTTATATTTTAACAAAATAATGAAAATTTTACTCAGACTCCTCGTATTCTCATTTTCCTATAATAAAACCCATTATTGTTACCTTTTAAACAGATAGAAATCTTGGAAAAACCTCGTCAAGTCAATTACGATTTCAATTTCCTAAAAACATATTATAATGCCAAATGTTATTGTAAGTATTGGAAGTAGGAACATTCAAAGTAAACATCGACAGTGGCAAGGCCAACCGATTCTCTACACCTAATATAATATAGTAAAAATAAATAAAATTCTTACTCGAAAGGTAAATCGAAAAGCACTTCTCGGTCTTCCCACACGACATCTTTTTTAGCCTTCGACATGTTTATTTGGATGAAAAAAATATACTGTTCGGTCGCAAAGTGTGGTTACTATGACAACGGTACGTAAACATAGAGCCAATGTATCGCTTTCAAAATGTTTTCTTTGATAGAAATATCAATGCTGAACTTTTTTATATTGTATTTTTATTTAAAAGAATATTTAATGTAATATTATTTTCGTATCGTACAAATAAGCCATTTGTGATAAGGTTTTTTTGTGAAAAATATTTTTAATACTATTTTAAGAATAGTTTTTAAAACATAAAAGCAAAAATAATAACATCATTAATTTTCTCGGTGAAGGATTTTAACGCTCCATTCCGGTCTCATTATTGTTAAATTGACCTAAATTACACGAAATTAATGCTAAAAGGAAATTCCGTAATATCTTGGAAGACGTTTCTGTTAAAATAAAACAAAGGAAATTTTATTTTCCAGTCATTTTTATTTAAATAAACTCTGTTTACTAAGTTAAAGTTTATTAACATTACAGCCTTTGTCATTGGAATTTATGAAGAAAAATATTTGTCTATGCTTTCCCGCGTAAACAAGACGGTTGCTTCGCGCCAATAACTTCATTATGGCTATGCTGTCAAATTTAAAAGTGTTTAAGTGCAAAAGACAAGCTTCTAATTGACGAAAACATCTTAAAAGCCATTTAAAAGCCCAATATTATCGGATTTGTCTTCAATGGCGACTTGTTATGAAATCGATTGGAGTTTCATTTTGACGCTTTAGTTGGCGGGAAATTGTTTTGACAGTGTCAAGTAATTAATTAACACTTATATTTGTATGAATATTTAACATTTACTAACATTTTTGTCTATTCCATGAAGGTCAGGAGCGGACTGTGAATTTAGGAGAGTTGTAACACTTCTTTGGGTCAACTTATTGCCATTTTGTGTTTATAAAATCTATAATAATAGATAGTGCTAGACGAAATTTAGATAACGCTATTGTTTGAACTCAGGGATAATAGTTCTAGCTGCATTTTATAGCTTTTGTATTCTTTTTTTTTACTTTTTGGTTATTTTTTTCAATCCCTAATATAGTGGGGGTCTTGGGTCGGCCTAAAAGGCTTATAAATAGATCCTGATGTAGACCCACGACTCCTTTGACCAAGCACTGTCGAGTGCAAACAGATTGTAACCAGAGCCTACAATTTCAATACATTTTATTAAAATTTTACAATTATGACTGTAATAAATTAATTTAAACCAGTACTATCATTTCCAAACACTCGGGCATATTATTTAAAATGGAAGCAACAGTCCGAAGCGTAATGGCTAAGCCGTAAAATTGATGGAGTTTAGAGCATAAAAATCGTTTTATATCACATATCTCCTACTGCCCAGGCTGGACATTTTTTTATTAATGTTATAATTATTTGATAGTCCATATGCATTGTGACGTAGTGTTAATCTATTGATGTAAAGGCAGTGGGTTCGATGTTTGATGGTGAAAATTTAGATAATTAATTCTTTGTCTTAATTGTCTTACATCTGTGTATAGCGGTTCACATGGGGCATCTACGCTATTCCTGTAATCTGTACATAAAATATTTTTTGTAGAATCTTATTGAAATAGTGATTATTATCGATACAGAGGCTGAATCTACAGTTTTTAATTTTTTGTCTGTCTGTCTGTGAGAATACTACTGGACAGATTTTGATGAAATTTTGTATTATGATATCTGGTCAACTAATACAATACATAGGATACTTTTTCTATATGTACAAACCAGTACAACGTACCTATGAATGGAGCTGTGTTTCCAATCAATGTGACACTAAAAAGAAGGGTTAACATTGATTTTCTTTAGTTTGATACTTAGTTTGCTAGTTACGCCCAAGATAAGTAAAAGCCTGTTGAAATATTCATACTCAGGAAAAAGTCTGAGCCCATTATGACTTAAGTGAAGCACCAGATTTATAATTAATTTAATTCATCAATTGGATTAAATTCATCTAACTTCCATCAAAATAATATTTCCGAAAAGAATTTAGGATTCAAAGATTACCTTACCTTTAAGATTTTTAACAAAATTCTTGAAATCTCCGATAAATCTTTATATTGAATGAAATAATGTCGGTTTTCGAATGTCTGATGACTTTTTGAGTTTGTGGCGGTCATAATTGACTTGTTTAATTAAGTTAGAGGAGTTTGGAAGTAGGTAACAGCGGGCAGATGCGTAAAATTATCTAATTAAAAGTATTAGCGAACATTTGCATTTAGCCCTTTCTTCTAATTGTTTTCTAGAAATGTGTCGCTTTGCTTCACGAACTCATCGTGCGTTGCATAGTTTTCAACCGACTTCCAAAAAGGAAGAGGTTATCAATTCGTCTGAATGTTTTTTTTTATGTTTGTTATTTGTCTTTTGAAATGCCTTGTTCGAGAAAAAATTCTGGTATTTCCTGGTTCGTGAATTAAACTCAGTCAGTCTTCATATGCCATAATTAGCCGAAAACTTATGCCAGTCCCATTGCTGAGCCCACGCTTCTCTACAATGTCAATCTAAAGCGACGCTGCATCGCAAAGTACGGATTTGGCGGACTTCACTTATCTTTTTAAACCATAATGACATAAAACAACTTGTATAAAGCCTCCTACAGTAACTATATCTATATTTCACGAAAATTTCAAACCACAAAGTTCCACCAGGTGTACCACTTGTGAGGTACGAATAGTAAACATTGTAAATGAAAAAGGCTGGCACTCGTTATTTTTACCTCCCCCGTTTATTGCACCAATAAATAACATTAGGGGTTTATGAGGCGAATAAAACGCCCAGAGCTGAATTTTTAACATTCAATACGTTGTACGCATTTCCTCGTACTGACTTTGCGTGGTGTTTTTCTATCTATACATATAATAAAAGTCTAACTTAGTAGAATCTGTACGTTGAATATTATGTGGAAAATCTAATTGAATCTAATTCTTGACCGAATCACCGTTTTTAGAATTTTTGTCTGTCTGTCTTTCTCTTTGATTTGTGTTTGTGCAACACTGGTCAGATATTGATGAAATTTGGTATGATAGCTGGTTATTCAGGTCAATATTCAGGATACTTTTTGGTGCAGAAAAATACCTTATGTTCCAGAAATCCTTACTAACAGTTAAAATGTATCTAGGGTGAACTCGAGCGAGCAAGGAGTCACTAGTTGTTTATTTAATATATAGTACCAGTTTTTTTAAATATAAAATAGTGAAACCTCCTTTACAAAGCTTCTTCAATATTTAGCATTATTATTAAAACATATACCTATGTACTTAGACTAATAATACCTAGACTGATAGTTTCATACATAATTCCGCTCAATATTGAAGTAGCATTAGTATGAATGTGTGCGTAAGTGTCACAGTGCTAATGGCGTCTGATTTGTTTACAAATTAATTTTCTGTATAGACGAATGTTTTTCTTTAAATTATAAGTTGCCAAATAGTAGTTATCTGTGAAATGTGATTTTTTTGTCTTAGTTTTATTATGTGACGTGTTATGACACCCTTTCACTGCACAGCAAGTCATTTTTAAATAAATAAAGGGAGCCAAGACTAAGTAAGTGCCTAAGTTGTACGTATGTAGTTGTGTAACTTGACAATTGACATTGACACGACGGGAAACGTATCTAGCCATATCTCGAAGTCTAGCCAAAAAAAGTGGTTACAATTCGCTTGGACCTACACTCCATCTAGGTGTTATATATCTATGCCTATGTACATACTTTCAGAATTTTTAAGTCTGAAAATTATTACAAAAATTCTTCTTTTTCCATTTGTAGACATTTTTATGAAGTGCTATAAAAATATTTAATTGTAAATACTTATTTGTTGTTAGGCTGGGAGAGACAATTTTCGCGGCTTTATTGTTAATGAAAATAAATGTGGCAACATTATTTTAAGTGTTAAAACAAACATTACTTTAAAAAATGGTCAACCTTAAAAATCATTTGGCCATATTATAATCTAAAATTTTTTGTTTAAAACATTATTTTCTTTAGAAAATATTACGTAATTTATATTCATATAAATAAATATATTGGGACTTTAACCACACTATCCAATAGCATGAACATAAGCTAGAATTTTGTAACGAGATTTGTGTTATAGAACACACATACACATATCATAGAACTTAATATACATAGGTATTAGGTATATTATAAATACTCATGACTGAAGTACTAGCATTCGTGCTTATCACACATATACCCACAGTAGGACTCGAACCCGCTACACTGGTCACTATAACTAGGCCATTCTTGTCATCATTTGATAGGATCTAGGATTGCTCTCTCGATATATATAAAAGGTGAAGACCAAACAGTTGATTTTCAATTTCTCTGTTAGTCAAGCTTTTTTGTGTTTTGAAGCTCTTGACGAGCTTTTATGGCGAGTTCCGGGCTTCGAACCCGCTTCAATTAGAATTTCAAGTAAGCTTCGTACTAATAGGCTAGCAGAGCCCGTAACTAAGTCATAAGCTCCAAATGAATTAAGAGAATTTTTTGGCAGACTTCTAATTAAAAGCCCTTTAGTACCGTTCTTAGGAGCTTTCCTCAGTGTGGTAATAAAAAGTTAGTACGTTCGTACTCTGCACTTACAAAGTGTTCTTAATTAAATTACTTAATTTACTGATTGACAGATTAAATATATACATACTATTTTACTTTAAAACTAGAGGCTTACCCTCGCTTTACTTGGGTCTCTGGTTATCTAACTGTAGTGTATTTTTTAAATGTTGGGAAAAGCATTTATGTATAACACCAGGTAGTTATGTGGGACTTACCGTCAAAAAGGAAGCCAGTACTCCTCACTAAAAGTATCCTAATAGTACTCCTCAATATCGAGATGGAGGTTCGATCTGGTGGGTACTAGCTTTTCTGACCTGGTGTTTCCCACATAATCACCTATATGTAATATGTATGCAGATTGCATGCTGTATTAATGCTTTTCCCAACGTTTAAGAAAGTTTCAGCGTAAAGGGGTGACAAATATACACAGACATACTCATAAAAATTATATTCTATGCTAGAGTGATAGCGGTTCTTCAATACTAAAGTTTATATTTAAACCGCCGCACTCAGAGTCACTTAATGAACCATTAAGTCTTTAGTATAAAGATTTTCGACTTAATGGTGAGTGCGGCGGTAAGAGTCATAAAATAAAGGCTGACACTCAAGGTCAGTGCAAATCACTTCTAACATGATTACCATTTGTCTTAGGGTGAAAGAAAACCTCGTACGGAAACCTGCAAGTCTGTCAGAACCTAGCGAGTTTTCGAAAGACACATTAAGTCCACCAACCCGTACAGCGTGGTGGACTATGTGCTGATCCCCCTCGCAGGCTTGGGCCCAGCAGTGGGACTGTAAAAAGGCTGAATACATATGGTCATAAAATATGACTAGACTAATTATACTTGGATTCACTCAAAATTCATACTTACTTAAACGGTAAACCTATCCATTTGCCTAATTGTGCAAACTTCGTGAATAGATGAAAAGCACTCATTTTGAATTGGCTTAAAAACGTCTAATTATTTCTCCTCATCCGTTTCAAGAGCTTTTAGTCCTACTTATTGTCGTCCAGCTCTCGATTACTCGGTTCAGTTCACTTGCAAATCGTAATGGTCGAAACATTTGCGTGTTTAGGTGTAATTTCTTATAAGTAAACTAACGATTCTCGCGGCTCCGCCCGCGCCCTATGGATGAAAATTAGGCGTTGTAAGAATTTTTAGTGCCAAATTATAAAAAAGTAAAAATTTAAAAATTTGGTCTAAAAATAGAAAAATAAAATATCCGGAGAGGGCCATCCTTATAAGCAAGGGAAATAAAAAATAACCTATGACCTATTCTCAGACCTGCTAAATACCCACTAAAAATTCGTACACACACACACTAAAATAATCGGTGAAGCCGTTTCGGAGGAGTTCGATACTAAATGAAAGTGCACGAAATTTTTATATAAAAGATAATGTTGGGATATTAACACACAGCGTTATCTAGTTCCGTGGTAAGCTGCGAGGCTTGTGTTACGGATACCAGATAGTTGATTTACTACACATATATAACTTTAAATACATACATATTATAGATATAAGCATCCATGACTGAAGTACTAACATTCGTGCTCAACAAATAGCCCTGCGGGACTCGAACCCGCGACCGCTGGCGCAGAAAGTAGGGCACTACCAACTGAGTCGAACGTGTCGTCAAAAACTCTAAGTTAGACACTTTTAATTAATTAATAAAAAAAAAACAGGACAAGTATGATGAAATGAGTAGTATTTTTAATAAACCTCGCAAAGACGTGAACGAGCGCCACCTGGCGGGCAACTTGCATTATTAGGCTTTTTTACTTTCTTCTAAATTACGGTTACACTCCGTTTTAAGAGTTGAGACAAATGAGTCTTGACTTGTGATGAGGTCGGATTTTTTATTCCCTTTTGGACTTTTCCATTTGAAACGTCAGTTAAGTCGCTGTTTGCATTTAAAGCAGAACTTTTATTACTTATATCTAATAAGTGACTTATTGTCGCTTCAGTGGTAATACGCTCGCTTCAATAATCGAATGATGTAGGTTCAAATCCGGGCCTCGCTCTGATATTTTCATGTGCGAAACATTTCTAACATGAGTACCACTTGTCTTACGGTGAAGGAAAAAATTGTGAGGAAACCTGCATGTCTATGAAAACCTAGCAAGTTTTCGAAAGACATGTGAAATCCGCCAATCAGCACGAGGCCTGCGTGGTGGACAATGGCCTGATAATGATATATTTTTGGTGTACGCCTATTACATTCGGAACCGAAAATATGGCCTATACTTGGTTACAGGGCGGATTGTGACGATGTTGTGTGAGTACTCCACTAAATGTGCGATTGCTAAGAAAACATTTATAAAAGCTTCTGTAAGTTCATACAAAAATATTAATACATTTAAAAAGCAGTGGAAAATGTTAGTAATTGCGCTAAAAGTCGAGTTTTGAACCGAACAGTCAGTATTTAAAGTGGAAAGGCTGTGAGTAATATTATTCAAAATACTCTGTAAATATCAAACAAAAAATGTAAAGTATTTAGTATAAAAATATTTATTTATCAACATTTTATTCATATGCGAGCGGTAAACAAATTCGTTGAAAATGCATGGGCTGTGAACACGAAACTGTATTTTTTGTGAGAATTTGCGTACTTGACGATATAACTCTCGCTAATACGCGGAGGCGATAATTTTTGTTCGTCTGTGGCAGTCAGTCAGAGGCAGTGGTCGCGCAATGGTAATGCGGTTATTTGGGTAACCGGGTAAACTGTATTCGGACATCTAATATTTTTATGTATGAATAATTTTGAACAAGATTACCACTTGTCTTATGGCAAAAGGAAACTGAAAAAACCTGCATGTATGAGATAACTTAACCAGATTTTGTAAGATATGAAAAATCCGCTAAACCGTACTTAGTAGCGTGAAAGGTTAAGACCTGATCCCCATCGTATTAAAGGAGCCCAGCAATGGGATGTTGAAAAGGGCCGAACACACATGGTTCATCATAAAATCGAATTTTACCACCATAATATGAATTTTTGTTACTCAAATATGTCAGAACGGCTGAAAAGATCTGGATGAAAGGCACAGGGATAGATTATAGATGAGAGAAAGATTTAGCATCTCATACTTTTAGTTCTTAAAAAAATATATGTTGGGACATCATTACAACAGCGCCATCTAGTTCCGCAGTAAGCTACGTAACGTGCTTGTGTTGCGGATACCAGATAGTTGATATACTACATATATAAATTTTAAATACATACATATTATAAATATAAACCCATGACTGGAGTACAAATATTCGTGATTAGCAAATGAATGCTCCCAGCGGGACTCGAACCCGCGACCGCTGGCGCAGAAAGTAGGGTCACTACCAACTGAGCCAAACGAGTCGTCAAATTCGCTTTAACTATTTAGAAAAAAAATCTTTAATCCTTTAAAAAATTCAGATACGCTTGCTGTTTAAATAAACTGTCGTCTGTAACAAAGCTGTAAAAATATTATTAATTTTTTCCATTCTTTAGTTAAATAGCTGTGTAAAGAATTAAATACGAACTAAAATCTAATAACCGAGAGCAAAATTCAAAACGAATGCGCGCAAGATAAAATTCAGCCATTTTATCGTTTATATTGTTTATTTTTCATTTACAAAGAAAATATGATTTACCATTACGAAGCTCTTAAAGCAATTGTCGGAAATTTAGTTCGCAAAATGAAATGAAGATGTATTTTAAATGTTGGTATACTTTGTTAGTAAAATGTAATTTTAAGGGTAGTTGGTCTTTTTGGCTGTCGCTCTGGCTGCAAAATATTGTTTTTTTGCTAAAAAGTCTCCCTTTTTTTCTATCAAGTTCCAGTTAGATGACAGTGTTATAAGAGGCATTGGGCGTATTGCGTAGAACTTCCCTGCTCGTTTCTTGGCGTCGCGTTACTGAGACCCTCCACCATGCCAAGGTGCAGCTTCGTGGTACAGAGATGCTCCAACTTTCGGCTGTTACTGCGTAATTCTTGCCAGAAAAACCCAAATTAAAGTATAGTAGTGAGAATAGGCTCGAAGCATTTTGGAGACAAGTAGACGGGCCTTTCTAGTCTTGCCTCATACCAGAACGTACTCAATATCTAAACGTTATTACAATATCTAAATTATGAAGTAAAATAACAAATTCATTGTAGCACTAAAAATATTAGATACAAGGTAACGTTAATAAAGGTATATCTACCCAAAACAATGAGTCCAGCTCGTATGTCGAATGCGAAGCGAAATCAGTGAGTTGCAAAGTTCTGTTTTGAAAAAAAGCATTTTTAACTTACCAACGAAGTGGCTTTACGTTTGGAAGTGATTCATAGACGAATAAGAAAACTTCCCCGTTCTAATTATACTGTAAATGTTCTAGACATGTTGAGAGCTTTTTCGGTTTTTACACACTTTTTATTAGCTTCACCTGTATGTTTGTATGTTTGTAACCGACTTCTTTGGGCGCGATTTTGACCCACTTTAAACGGCCAGATTTCGTTCAAACTTTGTCGATTTATCGAGGACCGATGACAATACACTAATTTCACAATACGTTGATATTTTTACTGTGCTAATTTGATAAAATTATTCCATTTTTCAATTTGCAAAATATGATTTTTGTTAATTTATATAATTTTCATCTATAGTCGATAAGGTAAGAAACTTGATTAAAACTTTTTAGTAAAGCACTCTCTGATGATCCGATCTCTGAAAATAAAATAATTTTTTTTATTCACACTATTATTAATTTATATTTATTGAAATTTTTAACACTTAATTATTAATTACTTAATTTAAATTTATTAAAATTTATTTTCTATTTTTTAGTTCCGTTTTCTATAAAAAGCGTGTGTTTTTAGTTTTTTAAACTATTATGCTTAATAACTTTTTATTATAAAAAATTGAAGTGGCTAGCTTGGCATTTATAGGCATCTATTTATAGGCTTAAAAGGTAAAAAAAGTATCCTATGTTACTTCTAATACCTTCAAGAATATGTGTACAAAGTTTCAGTAGTTTTCTCGTGAAAGCGTAACAAACAAACTTAAAGTCACATTTATAATAAGTAAGATAAGCATATTTATTTTAATATATAGGTAGGATATCTTTTATCTTTATCCTTAATTAAGAAATGATTTATTTCACATACCCAAATTATATCCCCCTTTTTAAGCGATTTCAGAATAAAAATACTTATTCATAGAGTCTTTATGCCTAAATCGGTTTAGCCAATTTTTAGTTCAATTGCAAACAAATATACATTTTTTTATCTTTATGATTATAGTATATAAACCAAAGCTTACTTACATCCTTGAATTTTAAGAAGTAAATAAATCTAAGGAATGTCTAATTCACATATAGTTCAATTAAGAAACACGAAAGTGTGGCTGTAAAGTGCTACGAAAATTTGCGAAAAAAAATTTAAAAAAATAATAATACGTCATTTTAAATATAGAGTATAGATGATGTCAGGAGTCGTTTTTTTGATTTTTGTCTGTTTGTTTGTTCCGGCTAATCTCTGAAACGGCTGGACCGATTTTGACGGGACTTTCACTCGCAGATAGCTAATGTTATTATAAGCTACTTAAGCTACTTTTGTTTTAGAAATTTTTATTTATTTTACCTCGCTCCGTTCGCGCTAAATCCAGGGAATAACCCGAGTGAAGTGTGAGTGAGACGCTAGTATATTATAAAAGTGAGGTATTTTCTTCACCAAAACAAATTATGAAGCATCTAAGCTTGGAATATGAAAATTGTAAGCCCTTACGCCTTTTAAGTCAGCGTGATATGTATACAGCATTTACGGAGCACGCTACAGAAGTATGAAAGCAAAGGAAAAAGCATTAAAAAAACTTGATTTAAATTACCTTGTTAAAATGTCTTACGAACATAAAACATTAGACAGAATTTTAATTAGAATAAATTTAATTTGACTCTATTTTTAAATTACTTATTTTTTTCTTCTGTTACTTTCTTTTGCCAATGGCGCGCTTTTTTTTGTGTCAGCGGTCGCGGGTTCGAGTCCTGCTGGCATACATTTGTGTGATATGTATTCCATCATGTGTACGCGGCGGCCTTTTCACTTTCGATATCTTCTAAACAACCTTATGGGTAGTTATATGAAACACTTGCTACACATAAAGTATACATGTCTTAAATATATTATTAAAGTTAAATACATAATAACTGTAAAGACAGTGGTAGCCCAGTGGTAACGCGCTCGCTTATATAACCGAGTGATGCGGGTTCAAATCCGGGTCTCGCACCTCTGATATTTTCATGTGCGAATCATTTCTATCATGATTACTGGTCTTACGGTGAAGGAAAACATCGTGAGGAAACCTGCATGTCTGAGAAAACCTAGCAAGTTTTCGTAAGACATGTGCAGTCCGCCAACACGCACTAGGCCAGCACGGTGGACTATGGCCTGATCCCCCTCGTACTAAGGGAGGCCCGTGCTCAGCAGTGGTACGTTAAAAAGGGCTGATGACATGACATAATCACTTTAACACCTAGTACCTACAATGTATTAATATACAATTAGACACACATAGATGTATATTTTATCAGATTAATTATCGTATTTATAATATTTTTGTGTTATATAAATAAATAAATTGAATTTTTGTGTTTTACTACTAATAAACGTCGTAATGGAATATGCTGTTTGCATGACATTTAAACATAAAAGTAACTAAAATTTTTGGTCTGTCTGGACGTTTTTTTGAGTTATTTATGCTTAAATATCGTGACAATAGCTTGCCCTATTAAGATAAGGACTAATATTTACATTACGAAAACATTTTAGTCTAAATTATATGTAGATATGTCAATGCCAAATATTTTAAGACTTAGGATTAATGCTTAGTGGTCTATGATACTCTGACTGGTGATGATGGTTGGTTTGTAAAAAAAATTAAAATGATATTAAACAAATTATTATTATTTTTAACATTGTAAGGGATGAATCTTGTGGGTTTTTCGACAGAAAGCTCAAAATCAGGGCTGTTTTTTCACTTTTTCTTTGGGGGCCATGTTATTTGCATGTTAATTTTTTTTAGATTTTTTTTTATTGTTTACAATGATAATATCTTTGGTAAATTTACAAAATAGATTTTAACTCATTTTTTTGTCAAATTCATTCAATTTTTCAGTTTTATTCCAATTTTTTGGTATTGTCAATATTTCCTTTGCCCCCACGTGCTCCCACAAAAAAGCTCTGCATGGTATAAATATAATAACCACGACTGGAGTACAAACAATCGTGCTCAACAAATGAATGCCCAACGGGACTTGAATCAGCGTCCGCTGGCTCAGCAACTAGTGACCCTACTACTACAAAAAATAATAAATTTTTGAAGTTAAGAATATTGTTATAATTTCCTCATATTGTCGTAGTAAACTCGAGTAAAGTCACAGTCAAGTGCTAGTATAATGGATGCTGTATCGTTCTACATCGGCTCAGGAATAATCAATTAGGCGAATACATTTAACAACAAAAGTTACCGTGTTACTTTGGCTTGTGGGAGCTATCTATAGAGCGTATCGCCTTCTATTTATGGCAAGTTTAGTGCTAGGATTTCGTATAAGTTCGTTGCAAGCTGTAACTTTACTTACTTGCTTTATTTATATACTTTACATTTAATTATAGAAGTTATAGGATTTTTTTTATTACTATAAATATATTAGTTTTAAAGTTTGGAAACTTTCTAAAACTTTGTATACATAATGTTCTCCTGACCGTTTATGGCCACGGCGGTCAATTTCATTGAGATAATCCGACGCGGGAGATATTATAATACACAAGTGCACGCGCTAACACAAGTGCACTCTCTGTTCCTTATCACTCTCATATTCCGGTGGGACGAATGCTCGACACGACCAGTGAGAGTTAAGGCGCAGGACCGACGGCTTTACGTGCTCTCCGAGACACGGGGGTGAAACACCGCCAACTTCCCAAGTCCGGGCTGTTACTGAGGCTTATGAAACAGAAAGACTCAATAACTAATCTTGGCCCGACCCGGGACTCGAACCCTGGACCTCCCGGTGTAAGACCGTACATGCTAGCCACTACACCAACGAGGCAGTCAACGTATTATATGTTTATACAAGTACTTTATAATATGAAAGCATTCATAAGGTATTAATTTTTGTCTGATTTATTATTGATTTGTTTCTATAAGTAACTAACAAGGGATGTTTTTTAAATTGTATGTAGAATTTATGAGCCTAGAAAGACTCTTCGTCTCTCCCATGATCTGAAATTAAAAATAAATCCGTGACAAAATCCGAAAAGGTAGTTCATTTATAATATATACGTACACCTAAGAAAGTATTAATATTATTAATTAATATTTTTATGTTAAAACCTATCCACATCTATGAATACGGCGTAATACAGTTGTTACCGGGCAGACAGCCGGCGCGGTGATTGATGACCGAACTTGATTATAATGCTTATTCTTTAAATGCCCACGAGTGCAGGTGAAAGAAAATTTGGCAACTTGTGAAAAATTACGATAAAAAATATTTTAACGCGCCCGCTTTGATATATATTGCCTCTTTTGGATTATAGAAAATGTTTGTACCTATATTTTTCACAATGAAGGGCGGTTACACTCGCGAAAGTAAACAGAACTTTTGTTACAAATTAACTAGTAATTTAACATGCCATTATTAATATCTAAAAAAATAACAATACATTAAATCTTGATAATATAGTTTTTTTTACCTCTTGTTTTCCTTTTGCTTGGTTGTAGTAATATATCATATTGACATCTTTGCCACGCATCCCACTAGGTGGTTTTGTGGGACTCACCGGTGTACAAGAAGTTAGTAATACCCACTAAAACCCAACAAAGCCCGCTCGTCTTAAGGCGCAGATAAACGACTTTTAATGATTTTATATTGAACATCACGTCTAAACTTCTAGTCTTATTTCTTTGAAAAAAATATATGTTATACTAGACAATTTTATTCATAATTTGATATGTGAAAATGTGAAATTATATTTTAATAACATAGTGTAATTAATTTGTAAAGTAATGTCTAACGCGGACAAAAAAACGACAATCACGCAAAAACTATGGGGCGTATTTACATGAAACTTTAATCGTATAAAAGACAATTTAATGACCCATATTTTAGTATACGGATTTTATTTTTATTGTGTTTGATAAATCAAGGTGGGTTGTTTTTTTCGAATAATCTTGGTGCGCGTTGAAGCGGGCGACGGGCTGCAATGTATGCTCAAGGTCGCGGGCAGTTAATGTCGCCTTAATTGGGTGTCGCAGGATCGCTTACGCATTCAATCACGACGGTCCCGGCTGGTCCGCCAAAGCAGACGCAGCCAAGGAGTTACTCCACAGTCCACACGCTCTCAAAGAATTACCAGGAGCAACAGCAACTGAAGTGGGCCCTCCTGGCGTGTTTCTTGGCTTCACGCCCGGCGGGATTGCCGGACGCTACTGAGCGTCCCACCACGAAAAGGTGGACACACGTTGGGTTCTTCTTCAAGTCCGTGCCTGTTAATATGTAACCCATAATATTTAGCTTTGAAGTTCTATTTTATTTATTGTATGCATATTGAAATACCTAACCGACCTACACTTCGCTCTGTGAAAGCATTAGACTTATGTCCTAAGAGATCCACTCAGTGATAAGCCTATCTCTCTGGAAATTGTTGGGTACTCTATGCAAAATACGATGTAGTTCTAAGCCTCTTTTACTATATAAGGACGAACAAACAAACATATTAATTATAATAGTAGTAGAGTACTGTTGTATCGAATCAATCAAATAATTAATAAGCTCAGGAGCTCAGCTTAGAGACTAAAAACCTACCTTTTTTTTATTTGTTTATAAACAGATTTCCTTTTCTTTTTTTTTTGTTTCTGTAAACGAGATTTAGTGTTACTATCAAAAAAAAAAAGATTTTTTTTCTATTGGACGAATACTAGATAATAATTAATTAATTTTTGAGATAATATTTTTTTCTATAATATTATTATTACAAAACATTGTTTTTAGCGGCATAATGGGTAAAACCTTGTTCCATAATAATTTATATTATCTGTATTACATATAGTTATGTAGGAGCTGTAACTTTGCTAGTACTTGTTGATAGCTACTGTCGTGTTTATGACTTTAGCCGCCATTAACACAAAATATATTACAACACACAATATTGTAGTTAAAATACTTATTAACCATTAAGTCAGTTGGAGTGTTTTAGATGTCATGTGGGTTCGATTCCTTTTTAAATTTTGATGCTTTTGCTAGTTTTGATTTATTAAAATCTTATGTATTTGATATTTTATGTTTCAATATAATGACACATCTTTCTCAATATTGTTTGGGTGTTTTTTTTTGTTAATTTAGGTACCGACGAGTACCTAATGTATTCTATTGCAGTCCTTTTTGTCTCTAGTCCTTTAATTTTTTAGAACATTCAAAAAATCGGCCAAGTGCGAGTTGGACTCGCGCATGAAGGGTTCCGTACCATTATCTATAATAATGGTTCACGGTTAATGCATAAGGTTTATGTTTATGAAATCAAATGTTCTTTTGTTATATTTGAGTTGATTGAATGAAAGGTAAGTTGGGGTTTACGATTTATGACGTATTAAACAAATACTTACTAGATCTCATTCAAACCAATTTCCGGTGGAAGTTGGCATGGTAATGTACATCATATATTTTTTTAGCTTTATCGTTCTCTTATTTTAGAAGTTACAGAGGGAGGGGGGGAACACATTTTACCACTTTGGAAGTGTTTCTCGCGCAAACTATTTAGTTTAGAAGAAAATGATATTAGAAACCTCAATATCATTTTTAAAGACCCATCCATAGATACCCCACACGTAATGGTTTGATGAAAATATTTTTTTAAGGTTCAGTTTTAAGTATGGAGAACCCCCAAAATTTATTGATTTTTTCTATTTTTGTGTAAAAATCTTAATCAACAGTATAGTTCTTATAGTTTCGAAAAAAAGTGGCTGTGACATACAGACGGACAGACAGACGGACATGACGAATCCATAAGGGTTCCGTTTTTTGCCATTTGGCTACGGAACCCTAAAAGCCCTATGAGCTTGGCCCGACTCGGGACTCGGGGATCCCCGATCCTGCTGTAGACTTTATTCATTAGCGAAGTAGACTATTCAATAAATAAACTAGCATTCAAACACATTTTCAATACAATAATTAATTTAATTCAATTCGTCGTACTAAAAGATAAGTTGACACCATACAGTAGAAGCGTCTACAATCAATTGCTAGGTTACATATAAAAGCTTATTCATCATGACCCAAGGTTACTAATAGATATGTAAAGGAAGAAAAAGCTTTGAATATCCTTTGAAAAGTTTATAGAACGAGCTTTTCCAAGAATAAGAACAGTAAGAACGAGCTTGTAGACAGTGGCATGTTCTATTTAATAAATATACTTACTAGTGATAGCCTCATAACAACTCAATCGTCTGTAAAATTAAGTGTAGTGGGTTCAAATCCAGCTCTCGCATTATAATTTCATGTACGAATCATGGTAAAGAAAACGCGAAGAAATCTTTATGATTTAAAGAACATTGATAGTGAGTTTACAAAAATATTAAAAAAAAAAAAACTTTTCCAGGTTTACGCGAATATTCGACTTTATAAACGAAACTATCTTTTCGGATTTTGTCGGGAGAGACTCTCCCGTGACCATGATTGCTGTAAAGCATTAGGATCGTCGGGAACTAAAGATCAAAAAATCTGAATAAATACGCGACAAAATCCGAAAAGTTAGTTATATTTATAAGACAGACAAAAATTTTAAAAGGTTTAGATTTGAACTCTGCATAGATAATAGTAACTACTTGTTTCAATAAGATTTTACAGATTGAACTAAGTAAGAATTTTATTATAAGCGGCTGAGTGAAATTTAAAACGGCAAGGTGTCAATATTCATCTTTACATCGACTTTTTGGGAAATACTTTTTTATTATAGATATGGACTCAAACCAGCGACCTTAAATACCTAGACAAATTTTCAAACCAATGTACTAGACGGTCATCTTTGAGTGAAGTCTCGTTTGAAGCAAAGTGCTCTGTTAATGGATGTTGATAATATATTTACCGTCAAAATAATATAATTACTGTGATCTTTTTTTTCCGGTTCCGGCGGTCAAACTGTTAACATGTACGTCAACGTCGTCCGCGGATTTTAATCGTAAAATAGTGTTTTAAAGTGAAATTTTCGTGCTGTGAAACGTAAAAACATTAAAACGAAGTTCATTAAACACAACTAATAAAAGAACACAGTGAGAGTGCTTAAATATCGTGCGATAATAGTTGAAAAACCCCTTCAGAATTATAACCTCAAATTAATAACGGTCATAGATAACAGACTTGTCTCAGCTTAGCCTAATACCAATACCAACATTACGCCATTGTGACAGTGACATTGGCAATAGTAGTGTTGCCACTCAAAAGAAATAAAAGCTGACAACCAGTGCTACCACACAAGAAACGAAATTTCTCTAGTCATGGACAAGAACATGGAACTACTTCTAAACAAACTCGATGAGAAATTTAAAAATCAAACCGAACTTATTACATACTCCGTAACTAAGAGCGTTATGGAGGCTTTAGACGAGAAAATGAAAACTATCACTGAGGAAAATACTAAACTTAAGAACAAAATTTCAGAACTGGAATTTAAACTCCAAAGAGCAGAGATAGAAAAGAGAAAAAACAACCTCGTCTTTTTTGGAATCAATGAAAATATTAAATCAGAGATGGAGTTAGTGGATTATATCAAAGAAATAATTGTGGATATGGGAGTTCATATGGATAGCCAAGAAATTAGCAAAGTATATAGAATTGGGCAGAAAACTGATAATAAAAATCGTCCAGTGATAGTCACCATCACAACTCAATGGAAAAAACATCTTATACTCAAAAATAAGCCTGACCTTCCACAAGGCGTCAACATAAAAGAGGACTACCCTAAAGAAATCCTAGACAAACGCAAACAACTGCAACCGCAAGTAGAAGAAGAAATAAAGAAAGGAAATATCGCATATATAAAATACGACAAGCTCATTGTAAAGAAGCCGAAAGAAAATAGAGAGAAGAGGAAAAGAGAAACTTCCGACTCACCAAAGGCACCATTAGAAAAGAAAACTAACAAGAAAGCAATATTGAACAATCCATCATCCACACTACCCAAAACACATACCAGAGATATCTTAAGACCCAACATACTAAACTATGTAGAAAGAGCAAGCTCTGATCCACAAATAAATCTCTCAAAAAACTGAATATGCCCCAGGACCACCGGAACCATCATACACCAACAATGAATTATTTACACAAACAATCAAAAAAATATCTTCCACCACGGCTGGTCCCCGCGGAAGACTTAGACCATCACCCTCTAACAAGAACAAAAAACAAAAGGAATGAGAACAAATTATACATAGCAACTCTAAATACCAGAACTTTACGAACACCAGAATCTTTATCGGAACTCGAAGAAGCATTGAAGGACCTAAAATGGGACATTTTGGGAATCAGTGAAATGAGAAGAACAGGAGAATGTATTGAAGAGCACCAGGACTTCGTGTTATTTAACAAAGGAGACACCGAAGGACAAGGAGGGGTCGGATTCATAGTTAAAAAGCACCTAAAAGAGTACATAATAGAATTCATTGGAATTAATGACCGAACTGCTATACTCAACATCAAATTACCTAGCTTCAAAAAAACATGGACAATTATCCAAGCCTATGCTCCCACGGAACAAGCAAAAGAATTTGAACATGAATCTTTTTACAATGAACTATCCCAAGCTATTATAAGTAACTACTCAAAAAACATAATTATACTAATGGGAGATTTTAATGCTCAAGTGGGAATAAAACAATGTAAAGAAGAATATGTGTTAGGAAACTTTGGCTACGGCAAAAGAAGCAAAAATGGACAAAGGCTGGTTGAATTCTTATTAGAACACAATCTAACCCTCCTAAATAGCATTTTTAAGAAAAACAAAAACAACAAGTGGACTTGGATCTCTCCAGGCGGGAATCATAGAAACGAAATAGACTATATTATAAGCAGCCACCCAAATCTATTTACGGACACAGCAGTTATATCAAAATTAAACTTTAATACCGACCACCGCATGGTAAGGGCGTCATTCAAGACTATACCACCCAAACAATCCAGAAAGTTTACTATACATGACACATTCCCGACATGCAACACAGAACCCAACAAAAGAATGGAGAATTCCTTGTCATCACTCAGCAGAGAACTATCAGAAACAGATGCAATAGATGTAAAAACAAGTTACAACAAATTACAAAACAACATTACATGCCAAAAAGAACAAAAACGACCACAACATAAATATAATTTAAGTAACTCAACACTACAACTTATAAATGATAGAAAAAGTTTACTTGACTGCAAAGTAAGGAAACAGAACATTCAAAAAATAACTGACTTAAGCAAAAAAATCAAAGAAGGTATAAAAAAGGACAGGAAAGTTAAAAGGTTACAAACTCTAGAAAAACATATAGCAAGGACAGGAGGAACTAGGAAAGCTTTAAAGGAACTCCGAGAATCAAACCAATGGATCCCGAAATTGAAAAACAACCAAAAAAATGTAACAGACCGAAAAAACATAAATAGAATAGCTACAAAATTCTACCGCGATCTATATTCTAACCAAGACCCCAATACACATGTAAGTCAAGAAACCCTAAATTACAATCTGCCCTTAATGAACCCAGAACCTGACATATTACCCAGTGAAACTAGGAAAGCCATACTAAGCCAAAAGTTAGACAAAGCACCAGGTCCTGATAAAATCACAAACGAACTACTGAAAGGAACCATAGAAGAACTGGTCCCCATTCTAACTAAAATCTTCAACGGCATCCTGAGATCGGGACAGGTTCCAGAACAATGGGAGACATCCCATATCATTCTCATACATAAGAAAGGAGAAAGAGATGACATAGGGAACTACAGACCGATAAGTCTGATGTCTAACATATATAAAATCTTTTCCAAAATAATTTTGAACCGAATAAACAACACACTTGATGAAAACCAACCGAAGGAACAAGCTGGCTTTAGAAAAAACTTCTCCACAATAGATCACATTCACACAGTCAAGCAAATTATGGAAAAATACAATGAGCACAACAAACCGCTATATATGGCTTTTATCGATTATTCTAAGGCATTTGACAGCATTAGCCACACAGCCATATGGGAAAGCTTACAGAACCAAGGAATCCCGACAGTGTACATAAACACCATTAAAAACATTTACTCTAACAGTAAGGCAAGAGTACAAATGGAAACCTTGGGTGAAACATTCCAAGTAAAAAGAGGCGTCAGACAGGGCGACCCGATGTCTCCAAAGCTATTCTCCGCGGTGCTGGAAAACATATTTCGAAAGCTAATATGGGACCAACATGGATTAAATATAGACGGTAAAAAACTAAATCATCTTAGATTCGCTGACGATATTGTTTTATTTGAAGAACAACCAGGGAACCTAGAAAAAATGATACAAGAACTAAATACAGAGAGCAAAAAAGTGGGCTTATCTATGAATATAAACAAAACGAAGCTATTAACGAATTCAAACAAATATGAAATAAAAATTAACAACCAACCCGTTGAATATGTAGATGAATATATCTATTTAGGACAAATCATCTCACATACAGACACAACTACAAAAGAAATAAAGAGACGAATAGCTAACGGATGGAAGAGATATTGGTCACTGAAAGAGATCATGAAATCCACAGATCTGAGTACTGGTATCAAAAGGAAGGTCTTCAATACCTGCATTCTCCCATGTATTACATATGGGTGTGAAACTTGGGCTCTCACAAAACATCACAGAAACATGCTGGAACACTGCCAAAGAGCTATGGAACGAAGTATGATAGGTATTAAGAAACAAGATAAGATAAGAAACACTGTCATAAGAAGTAAGACAAAAGTCACAGACATACTCACTAGAATAGATAGTTTGAAGTGGAGATGGACTGGGCACATGATACGTGATAAACAAGAAAAGTGGAGCAACATCATAACTGACTGGTACCCTAGAGATGGGAAAAGGAACAGAGGAAGACAAGGCAAGAGATGGGAAGACGAACTAAAATTAACAGCAGGCCCAAATTGGAGAAGGGTTGCAAGAGACAGAGTACAATGGAAGTTGTTAGAGGAGGCCTTTGCCAAGAGGCACACTGAACTCAGAGATATTTTATAACTTAAAGATAAGAGTTAACCACAAAGTCAAAGAAACAGTTCAGGATAAAAGGCTTATTATTATTACTGTGATCTTAATTTTAAATATAGAAAAAAAATACCTTCCTTTTTAAAAATTCTTAAGTTATTTCGTTCTTAGGTTTTTAAATAAAAACGATTTAGCGAAGCCACGGTTTCCGCTAGTAAATGTAAACATAAACTTGACAAATTATATATTAAAATCTTCCTCTTGAATCACCCTATCTATTAAAAAAACAGCATCAAAATCCGTTGTGTAGTTTTAAAGATATAAGCATATAGGGACAGACAGACAGCGGGTAGTGACTTAGTATTATACTATGTAGTGATTGGAAGAGTCTTGTACATAAATAGCTAGCGACTTACACTTATTTTAGATTTGTATTTGATCGGAACCATAATTATTTTTCTTAAATTAAAGTAGCCTAAATTACTCGTTATAAAATAATATATCTGCCAGTGAAAGTCCCATCTGAATTTGTCCAGCCGATTCAGAGACTAGCGGGGACAAACAGACAGACAAAAAAAGTGAAAATTAAGTTTATTTTATAAATCTATATCTATATATATAAAAGAAAGTCGTGTTAGTTACGCTATTTATAACTCAACAACGGCTGTACCGATTTGGCTGAAAATTGGTGGGGAGGTAGCTTAGAGCCAGGAGACGGACATAGGCTAATTAAAGGCGAAAAAAAGGCTGTAAGAGGTTGAAATAGAGGATGACAGTTTGTATGGAAATTACGTCATTTTTAAAGCTAGAAGCTTGAAACTTATTATTTGGCCTTTTGATTAGATATAAATAAGTAAGACATTTAAAGTTTGTAAAAATTGTACGCTAAAAGGGGGTACGAGCTAGGGACGAATGAGTCGCTAGTACCAAATATAATTAGGTAATAGGTATGCATGAAGTAAAAAGCTGTAATATTGATGTTACAAACAGACTCTGCAATTTTATTTTTCTGTGTATTAGTAGGATCATAAAAATGGACAACAAAAGAAATTGTGATATTTCGTTACATTAATTGTTATTAATACAGGAAGCGTCTCATAATAAATCGTTAATTATATAATTAATATCGCTTCGCAAAATATTGTCAAAGAAATCATGTTTCGTGTTTACAAAAATATCATTGAATATACATAATATGTATGATGACATATTTGGTTCAGTTTGTTTGATCCTACTGCTGTGCAAGCGGTCGCCGGTTCGAGTTTCGATGGTGGCATTAATTTGTTGTGCACGAATGTTTGTATTCCAGTCATGGGTATTATAAGAAATTTTTCTTTTCACTTCTTTTATATCTATTATATTTATAATTTGCATGTATTTAATTATAATTTATATATTCGTAGTGTATCATCTATCATATATCCGTAACACAAGCCTCGTAGCTTACCATGGAACTAGATGGCGCTCTGTGTTAATTTCTCAACATATTATTATAATAGTTAATAGTATTGATATACGTTTAGGTGATATTTTCATGTGCGAATTATTTCTATAATGATTACCACTTGTCCAACGGTAAAGGAAAACATAGTGAGGAAACCTGCATGTCTGAAAGAACCTAGCAAGATTACCAAAGACTTGTGAAGCCCACCAAACTGGACTTTTCGTGGTGGAACGGAATACAACACTAAAGGTCGTCAAAAGCTCCTAAATAAAAAAGATACATCGTTTGACAAATAGACAAGAAAAAAGCACTGAGAGTTTTTCCTTTATACTCGTATATACATTATACTCATTGATATACTAGGAAAAAAGGTGTAGATAAGTCATACGCGCTCAAAAAGCGGCACACCAAAACTAGGCTAATTGGCCCACCTGAACACTGACGACGCACTGTCGCGAATTATATTTGTCTCTTTTTCACTGGCGATACTTGAATCATGCCATCCTATTTTGACAACTAATTGTAATGTAGTGTGTTCAGTGTTATTGCAATATTTTTAGTTATTCATGTGTGCGTTAGTGTGCCGTTTTTGAAGGTAGAATGTCGTTTAGGTAACGTATCTACACCTTTTTACTTATAATATCATTGATTATACTTATATACGAGGAGGATCATGAATTTACTTATATATTATCATGTAAGTGGATCCACAGACTAAAGTCGATTAAAGCTATAAAATATTGTATGCAAAATAAGCTAACTAGCAGTTATAATACTGCCAATTGCTTCAATCCTACTTGATTATCTGTACACTAATTTCCATAGCTTCTACCATTTATTATTAAGTTCTTTAGACATATAAGCTATTATGGTAGCTTTAAACCAAAAGTTAACGATAATAACACATCAGACGAAGTGTTTTGTTGCAAGTTTTCTAAAGCTCTGGTATAAAGCTTTAAAACTAGCGACTAAATGAGATGTTTCTTTATTTTTTGTAATCTTAAAGCTCATAGAGTGTGCTTAAAATGTGAACAAAGGTAGGCTTTTTTGAAAGGCCAAAATAAATTCAAAAGGGGACGGTCAGTAAAGGACACATTTTTCTAAAACGCACTGCGACTGGATAGTTGCTTGTAACAGTGTGACATAGTATGGCAGGGCTACCAGGAGCATCGTCAGAACATTTATGAATATTAAAATTGGGTGCACATGTTTGTTTTCACTTGCTTGTATTTGAAGTATAGGTACTAGCATAAGCCCACAGCTTTGCTTGCGTAATATTTTTAAAGTAATTATTTTCATCTTCAGCCCTTTTTAACGTCCAACTGCTGGGTACGGGCCTCCCTCAGTACGAGGGGAATCGGGCCTTAGCCCACCGCGCTGGCCTAGTACATGGTTGTAGTACGTTGGCGGACTACACATGTCGTACAAAAACTTGCTAGGTTTTTCTAAGACATACAGGTTTCCTCACGATGTTTTCCTTCACCGTAAGACAAGTGGTAATCATGATAGAAAATAATTCGCACATACAAATATTAGAGGTGCGAGACTCGGATTCGAACCCGCATCACTCGGTTATCCAAGCGAACGGGTTACCGCTGGGCTACCACCGTTGGGCTGGCCTATTAATATTAATTATTTTGCTTTTAAGCTATTCCGGAAACATTTTTTGGTATATTTTTACACACAGCGCCATCTAGTTCCGTAGTAAGCTACGAGGCTTGTGCTACGAATACCAGACAGTTGATGCACTACATAATATATAAGTTTAAATACATACACAAAATAAATATCATCAGTATCATTTATGAATTTTTAAATTGCTTTCAAATAGTCGTTTTCTCTTGGTGGTATTTAAAATATACTAGTATTAGCCTGCAACTCTGCCTGTGCATATTATTTTCTGTATAATTCATTTCATTCGTTCATTTCTTTTATACTTAATCTGTGCTCAACTGGCACGCTTGAAGCCATTAACAAGAGAATTGTATTGAATTCTTTTATACTATTTCTTTTTTTTTATGGGACAAAGGGGGCAAACGGGCAAGAGGTTCACCTGATGAAAAGTGATTACCTCCGCCCATGGACATCTGCAACTGCTTGCAGATGCGTTGTCGGTCTTTCCGGAAAGGGAGGGAGGGAGAGGAAGGGAGGAGGGAGTGAGGGGGGGGGGAGGTAGGAGGGATAGGGAGTGGGCCTCCCGGACTGTTTCTGATAGTGATTTCATATTAAGTCTCATTTTAGGAAGTTTTTATATTAATACTTTCTTAGATTTACGCGAATATTCGACATTATAAATGAAACTACCTTTTTCGATTTTGTCGCGGATTTATTTTGATTTTTGTTCCCTGACTGACAAAATGACAGTTTCTCCCGTGACCATGATTGCTGTAGAGCATTCGAAACGTCGGGAACTAAAAATCAAAATAAATCCGCGACAAAATCCGAAAAGGTAGTTTCATTTATAAAGTTTTAATTTTTTTTGTGGGTCCAAGTACTCAAGTTCGCTTTCTCCTAGTACCTACCATAGGCGATCCCATGAAAGCTGAGTAACCATGAAATATCAACAAACTAAGCAATAGTTAGTTGGTTCTTATACTCAGCAAAAGAACAATAGATTCTTCTACTTTTTAAGATATCAGATTTCATATTATTGCCAAAACGGCTGGTTTTATTTGGATGGAATTCCTTATAAAGATAGAATATAAAATAGAGTATTACAAAGATTAAGTGTGAAGTAGCTAAAAACGCACACGAGAGATGCCAGGCTAAGTCGCTAGTAGCCCATAAGCTTTACCATAACATTAAAATCAACTAATGAGTCCCATGTGCGCTACCAAAAATAAAATATTTTATACGAGAATCAGGCAATCAATCATCTATCTCAGTACGCTAGAAGTGTTTAAATGTGAAGAACTTGTTGGCATTTCTCTCTCATGTGTATATGGAACGTAGGACAGGTGCTCGTAAATTATGTAAGCAATCAAAAGGTCATACGAAAATATCAAAGGTAAGTAAACGTATTAGTATTTAGTAGATATTGATTAAAGCTCCAATAGTTTTTACAGTAAAATGCTATAGAAATATGTTATCCTGATCACGTTTCAACATTGTTGAATCGTATTGAGTAGGTGCTAAATTCTATAGAAAAAAGAATTTAAAATATTTCCCCAATTTTTCAATTTTTCAGGAAACGTTTTCATTTTTTTTCATTCTTTGATGAAACGAAAATACGTCACGATAAAGAAAGAAATACATAAAAGCAATGATATTTTAACTATAGATATGTTATGAGCGCGCAATCGTGAAAACTCGAAAACATCCTAATTAGGACGTATTGCCTTTAGTCTGTGTTACCGCATGGCGACGAGTGGTACGCTGCTACAAAATTAAAAAAATGCCATCCTGTGTATTTAGGAAATGCACCAATTATGATACCAAAGTTAATAAAACACAAGGGATCTCATACCACATGTAAGAACGCAGTATACTTCGATTTATTAATATATTTCAATTATTTGCCTAATATTCTGATATGTCATCGGTCGCTAGACTAATGTTTGTTTACATTGACGCGCAATTGACAACATTAGCTGTCTCTTTTTTTCTTATTGATTTTATCGACTATCCTCTTTCTATCATTTTGACATGTACCTTGAATGAAAAGTGTGTATGTGTGCAGCGCGGAACACTTTTTTCGGTTGTTTAGTGAGCGTATAACATATCTATAGTTAAAATATCATTGCATAAAAGTATAGGATTAAGTCGGAGAGAATGAGATAGAATACATTCCCATGTTGCCATGGTAACCGTTGTTTATTTTTTGACTTTTCTTTTTTTATATATATTCATTTCATTCTTTTGTCGATTTACTGAAGTTTCACTTCTATCGTGTGTGAATCGCACACACACCTTTTTATTTTTCTATAAATTCAAACTTTTATGAAAATTTTAGAAAAATAGCTAAAGATCCAGCTGTTTTCAAGTAATATGCATACCAACGGACAAGTTTATTTTATGTATAATGCTCATATATATATTATATAATTAAAATTTTGTCTATGGACTCATTATAGCAATGACAATAATTTATCTCACTCTCATTTGAATTCTTAATTGTCTGTGAAAGTTTGCTTTAAACTTTTGTATCTTAAATATATATATATATATGTTGGGACACTAACACACTGTACCATCACGTTCCGTGGTAAGCTACGAAGCTTGTGTTAGGGATACCAGATAGATGATATACTACACATATATGACTCTAAATGCATACATATTATAAATATAAACACCCATAACTGGAGTACAAGCATCATGCTTATCACACTAATGAATGCCTCCAGCCACGAGTGGAACTCAAACCCGTGACCGCTGGTACTACAAATTGGGTAATTACCCACTGAGCCAAGCGGGTCGTCAATAATTTCAACAACTATGTTCAATATGATATGCCAATTAATTTGACAACGCAATTAGATACGCCCAATTATATAACTTTATAGTTAATTATACTTTGAAAAAGTATAATTAACTATTTTTGGAATATTAATTGCTTAGTCCTTATGTATATCATATTATAACAAATTCCATTCTTAATATGAGTATTGTTCCTGATTTCTTATTTACGTATAGGAGCATCGTTGCGAGCAGACACTTGTATGTATTAAAATGAAACTTATAATTATTTTTCTTTTCACTCAAAACTCAATTAAAAATTTTCGCAATTTTAATGAAAAAAAAAGTTAATCTTTCTCTCTCACAAATGACAGGTTATTATTAGCAATATTGTAACCCAATTTTATTTTAAAAGAGCAACTGTTGAGTTTCTCGCTGGCTCTTCTCAGCAGAACTGCCTTTAAGCCGGTGGTAGCTTCCTTACAGACTAAAATGCGAACATTTAATTTAAATTATATATTTTCATAATGTTAAAAGTGACGATTCAAAAGTGCTTATATAAAAGTCTATTTAAAAAAAGTATATTTTAATTTGATTTGAATGCAAAATTACAATTATAACAAGTGGCAACCCTAAAAACAAGCCCTATTCTCGCGTCTAGTAAAATTGTGACCCAAAAATGGACATCAAAGTTCCCTCGGGCTGCTGACGCCTTTAATAGCCCACAAATCGCTACTGCCTATCGCGGCGACCCATCTCCAAACCTAATATTTCCAACAGATGGCGTAAATATGGGTCCCCGTCAAAATGACCGAATTCTTTTCGTATACACGTTGTTTAATTGATATCTAAAGAAATTAATAAATTTAGGTGTCTGTATGTAATGTCAAAGTCCTTTTACTAAATGTCACAGCTTTACAGGCTTTATCTTTTGAACCGTAGTACTTTCTGTTTAGATATTACTATTTAGTCTCATCCATTAAACATGAAAATGTTGCTAAATGATGGCGATTCCCATATTTTTTTATGTATTACGTAAATATACCTTTATTAGGATAGACAACGTGGATATTTACGAGTATTGTTTCTATCGACTTAGATATACTTGAAACTACCAAATAACTCTTGCTTACAAAGCAATTCAAACGCCGTTTAATCGACTTCAACTAGTCACTACGAGTTCTAACAGTAAATACAATTTTATCGATATAAAATATAACAATAAGGACCAGTACTTTCAGTAAAAAGCTTATAGAAAAAACATTATTTACAAAATAACAGGCAGAGTCGCGGAGCATTGCTAGACATACCTAAAACATTTACCACCGCACTCATAGTCTCTTAATGAACCATTAAGTAGAGAATTTCCATACTATAAAAGGACTTAATGGTTCGTTAAGTGACTATGAGTGCAGACATTAGTGCGCAAATCTAACTCTTATCAAACTCGCACTTGTCAAGCGAGGTGGACTATGGCCTGATGCCCTTCATATTGAAGGGTGGCCGGCGCGGTGCTTAGCAACGGGACGTAAAAAGGGATGAATACATATTTAAAGTGAACAATTTAAGTGTTTAATTCCACTAAACAATAAGCGCATCGTAAATCATAACGTGAAGATTAGTTAATCTCCAGCTCCACGACGTGACTGGAGGAAGTACCTAAATCATAAATTAGCCGTCACATTCGAGTTTGCTTACGCTGTGGCAAACAGATACCCTCATGACCTAGCTTCACTTAAACTATAGAAATAGAATAACAGAATACTATTTATCTACTTTACATTCAACTACAATAAGGCTTTCTATTTTCTAAATGGCAATCTTTTTTATATAAAAGTAGAATAAAAGTTTCATCCATTTCCATACATCTGTATACATCATCATCATCATCATCATCATCATCATCATCATCAGCCCTTTTTAACGTCCCACTGCTGGGCACGGGCCTCCCTCAGTACGAGGGGAATCAGGCCATAGTCCACCGTGCTGGCCCAGTGCGTGTTGGCGGACTTCACATGTCTTACGAAAACTTGCTAGGTTTTCTCAAACATGCAGGTTTCCTCACGATGTTTTCCTTCACCGTAAGACAAGTGGTAATCATGATAGAAATGATTTGCACATGAAAATATCAGAGATGCGAGACCCGGATTTGAACCCGCATCACTCGGTTATACAAGCGATTATAACTAAAATTCTAACTTAGTCTAATCTGTACATTGAATATTTTTTGGAAATTCTTATCGAAAGAGTCATTATTATCAATACAGAGGCCGAATCTATAGTTTTTAGAATTTTTGTCTGTCTGTCTGTCTGTGACCGCATCACGAGGAAACCACTGTATAGATTTTGATAAAATTTTGTATGATGATATCTGGTTATCCGGGTCAGGATATAGGACACTTTTTACTGCTGGAAAATATTTAGTTTCTGAAGTAACCACTAAAAACCATCTGTAAAACATCACACGGTATGTAAAATCTGAGAATTTAATTTCCGGTCTTTAAAACGCGGGCGGAGTCGCGGGAAATGCTAGTTTTCAATAAATATTTTGAATAGAACTATTTTTTTGGAATGCTTTACAGCAATCATGGTGACAGGAGAGATTCAGGGAAGTATCTCAGAAAGTATTACAATTTTTTTTTCTAATATTTCAATTATGATTAGTTATAGTCGAATGTTACTGGCCTTACACTAGTCGAAAGTAAAAGTCATCACGTATGGTCATCTCTAGTGGTTTAAATATAAGAGAATTGGGAAAACCCAAAAACAGCTGAGAAATAGTATAGTTTAGAACCGTTTATTTAACCGGAGCGAGGCCGGAGTGTGTCGCTTGTTTTAAATCCAATCTTTTTTTCGCGGATTTATTTTCTTAGTTTTCACGTTATGTACCGATACCGTGAAGGCTTGGAAAAGTGGTGTGTGTAATCTGATAATACAATTTATAAACAAACAAAAAAAAATCGCTAAAATCCGTTTCATCAAAGTAATACTCGTAAATATTCATCTGTTGCCAACTTCTATACATAATATTATAAAACGTTCTCCGAAGCGTCTGTCTATCTGTCAGTCTGCCTGTCCGTTCGCACAAAGCTCAAAAACTACTGCACCAATTTTCATGCTGTTTTCACCAATGGAAAGAGTGGTTCTCGAGGAAGGTTTCAGTATATAATTTGTCAAGTATTTTAAATTATTATTTGGCTAAAAGGTCGCAAAAATACGGTCGCGCGAATAAAATGCAAGCGCTGCTTCAAGCACCGCTTCGCTTGATGCAATCGCCGACCCTACCCCGCACCGTCTTGCCTACTGTTTAGCTAATAGCTTTGATTTGCTATCACAAAATCATTTTTAAATTTTCAACGTTCTACCACAATTCCTATTTTTAACAGTAATTAGAACGCGGGCGAAGCCGCGGGAATTGCTAGTAAGTATTTATTATATTGATATTGACACTATGTGTTAATGAAAACTAAACCTCAGACCAATCTACTATATCTGAGACGAATAAGCAAGAGCTAAATTAATACCTAATTTTCTAGGCTATATTTCTAGGGCCTCATCAATGAAGTAATTGTCTATTACTAGTGACACGTAATCTACTCGTAGATCACACATTTATTTTTCCTTCATGGCAAAAATTGGATGTAAACAAAATTAATGTATATTTTCCGATAAAAATAAAAAAAATATTGATTTTACAGTGTAAGAGCCACTTATATAGAAATACTAGCGACTCACCCTCGATTCGCTCGGGTTCGTCCCCAGGTGTAACCTCTTTAGTATAGTTTAAAAATGACGTAATTTCCATATATAATCGCATAAGAAACGCTTTCATTCGGCCGTTTTTTCTCCGATTCACTTTGCAAAACGGCCTACCACGTAAAAGCCTTTTTATTTTTCGGTTTTTTATATAACCTATGACACTCAGCAATAATGTGGCTTTCTATTGGTGAAAGAATTTTTAAAATCGGTTTAGTAGATCCCGAGATTACCTCTTACAATTTAACAAATATACAAACACACAAACTTTACTTCTTTATAATATTAGTATAGATACCAGTGGTTGCGCATTTCTTGCTGCACTTTAATTTTCTTAATCAAATTAAATTTATATATTTATTAATATATATTTATTTGTTATCACACACGACTCTTCCTATCTTCGCTTGTGGATTCTTGGGGTACTTTTGATTATTTTTAATGTAACAATAATTTGTTTCAAAAATAAAAGTTCAGTCTGTTCAGTCTTTTTAAAGATTTGCGGGAACAAACAGACAGACCGACGGACAAAACTGTTATAAATACATAACAGCTGTTATGTTGAATTTCTCGTTATGTTGAAGTATTTATCTCTATATTAATAATATTATGAACTCACTTATTTGAGCGAATGTTCAAATTGAATGCAATGAGGATTGAAATTTGAATTAGCCATTACAAAAGAAAAACCGAGACACCTCAAACCATCGAAGTGCTTAAAATTTAAAACTTCTAAAAATAATGTTAATTCTTAGGATAAAATGTATCCCAGTCAGCACACGACACGCTGGATTTATCCTGAGATCGTATACTATCTGTAACATGTAGCTTTCTCCTCCTATATCATTATTTTGGCTTATATCTAAGGTTAGTATTAGTGAAGAAACAGATAGCAAGCGGTAAATCTCCTAGACGTCCCTAGACTTGAGATTAGCTGTAATCTTCAACTACGTGACTTTAAGACACGATGTGTGTTCCACAAAATGTATAGCGCTATATCGCAGTTCATTAAAAAGAAAGCAAATCTTACTAAATTTTCACCCTTACAGATAAGTTGTACTAATGATACACCTTAAGTAGGTTAATTTTTAAATGTTTGGTTATTTGTTCCACTTTCATTATAAATGAAACTACCTTTTTGGATTTCACGTTAAATTGGATCAACAATGGATAATATGATTATTTATATTATACCAATTCAAATTATAAAGATTAATTTGATAGTTGGAGAATCAAAATGACACAGTACCTTCTTGATAACCCGCTAACCCGCATTTTGCCAGCGTGGTGGACTATGGCGTGATCTTCAGAGTATTAAAGTAATGTTCGCGTCCAGCAGCGGGTCGTAAAAAACTCTACATACTAATTCAAGCTCTAGATAAGTTATAAAGTTTCTTGTCTTTGTCTTTTCTCGCTTACTTCTTCTCTCTGTAATTGACTATTTTCCTACTGAATTTACAGAATTTTGTTTTTTTTCGAAAATAGTAGAATTTTTAAGCTAACAATTAGAAAATAAACTCATCCTTACTATTTAATATTATAAATGCGAAAGTAAACCTGTCTGTCTGTCTATCGCGATTTTACGCCAGAATTACTGAACCAATTTAAATGAAATTTGGTACACAGATAGTTTATAGTCTGAGAAAGGACAGTGACTTATTTACTTACTTTTTGAGGGAAAAATAGGGCTGTAAGTGAGTAAATATGGGATGAAAGTTAGTATGGAGATTACATTATTTTTAAGGCTTGAAACTATTTTTTTGGCTTTTGATTAGTTATAAATAAGTAAGACATTCGAAGTTTGTAAAACATTATGTTATTGGTACCTAGGAGGCTAGGTGAGAACCCGAGCAAAGCGAGGGTGAGTCGCTAATATTTTTATAAACAATATTACACTATAGGTAGTAATGATATTAAAAGGGTTTCACTGCATGTATCGAAATAAGACGCACAAAATTTTTTTTTGCTGCAGGCTATTTTTACATCACAACTTATATCTTTCTATAGCGTTAATCGTTCAGTGGAAAACCTCCTAAAATGGCGTGTGGCGTTACAAATAGCTTTAAAATCTAATTAACTGCACTCAAGTCGCATGTCCAAAGTACCAAAGTAATTATACTCTACCAATACATAGTAATTCAATTTTTGGTAAATATTTTATTATTATTTTTTTTGTAATAAAATTATTACGTTATAATTTTTATAGTAAAAACAAAATTCTTATACAAATATAACGTAGTCAAAAATATTTTTCATTGAGTAAAATCAAGTCCTATAAAAGAGGATTTGAGTTCAACACATGGCATAGACGATAATGTCGCGAGTTAATTGATTTAATTATGTAATTAACGGCTAAATTGCCTGCAATTTAAACCTGTTTGGAATGAAATTATTGTAATTATTATTATATCCTAAACCCAGTATTATACAAATGGGAAAGACGAAAGAAATGATGTTCTCTTGCTAGTCTCTCGAGTCTAAATAGGTATCACTACATATTATAAAAAGTCCTCCGTCGCGTCTGTCTGTCTGTTCGCGGACAACCTATAGAGTGGTTCTCGAGGAAGGTTTAAGTATATTACTGGCGGAACCCACGGCTTCGCTCGCTCTAAACTCTAGAGACGAACCCGAGCGAAGCGAGAAGCTAGTTGTGAATAAAAAATGTACTTCATAAAAATATAGCCAGTTTGTATTCTTCCCGAAGTTGCAGTTTAGTCTACCATGTAAATACTTATTGAGTCCAACCACTATGCTCCTATCTATATGGTTGGGACATTATTACAACAGCGGTAAGCTAACGAAGCTTGTGTTACGGATACCAGATAGTTGATATACTACATATATATATATATATATATATATATATATATATATATATATATATATATATATATATATATATATATATATATATATATATATATATATTTTAAATAGGTACATACATATTATAAATATAAACACCCATGACTGGAGTACAAACATTCGTGATTAGCAAATAAATGTCCCCAGCGGGACTCGAACCCGCGACCGCTGGTGCAGAAAGTAGGGTCACTACCAACTGAGCAAAACGTGTCGTCAATGTTTATCTAATGATCCATTATTTATCTAATACTTTTTTAGATTTACACGAATATTCGATATTTAAATAAAAGCTTTTCGATTTTTTTTCATTTTCTCTCGTGGCTTTTTCGTCTCTCTCGTGACTTTAATTGCTGTAAACTGTAAAGCATTCTAGATTACATCAAATACTAGGTATAGGTTTTTTCAAGTGGTAGTGCCATGCTTTCAAGTGGTAGTGCCATGCTTGTTACCTTCGGGTAGCAGCCGAATGGGCCGGCACGCCCCGTATAGTACCACTCTCTCACAGAAGACCAGCGTGAAGTGGCAGCTATGCTGTCGCGTTTCGTCCGGTAAGTGAGAGTCCGGGAGGCCCACTCCCCATCCCTACTCCCGTCCTTCTCCCTCCTCCCTCCCTCCCTTTCCTGAAAGGTCGGAAACGCATCTGCAAGCCCTGTGGTGTTGCAGATGTCCATGGGCGGAGGTGATCACTTACCATCAGGTGAGCCTCCTGCCCGTTTGCCCCCTTTGTCCCATACAAAAAAAGGTACTACTAATTAAATTACTATGTTAGTTGAGCTGAAAATATTTTTTTAGGGTTTAAAATAAAACGTTTAAAATAAAGGTAAATAAATAAATTTAATTTTAAGTCACTCTCTTTTGATATTGTGTAGAAAAATGTATTTAGAAAGACTAATTTAAATACTTTTATTTTTGTATGTAAATAAAAAGCACCGAATTATCAAAAGTTCTCCTAAATTCGTTCATAATTTAAGAAATATACCTAGTCTCTAGAGGACCTGTGCATTGGTAGTAGCTCTGGCCTCTGTATTATAATTATAAAATTTAAAACATATTAAGGTCTCCGTTTACTTATCTTTGGTCTCACTTCAGACGTTATTACGATAAGTTCTATAAAATACTTTGTTACATTAGTAATTTTTTACAATAGAAATACAACGAACACATTTATAGTTAGTATGTAGTACGGCTGAATCTACCAGAGGTACTGTGTTCGAGTCTCAGATAGAGCCAAGTGCTCTATCTATTTTTGTCAAATCAGTGAAATTCTGAAGAGACGATAACTCGACATTAAAGAAGTATACCTGAGGCATTGGGATGTTGTGGACACTGGACAGTACTGTGATTGTTGTAACAGCATTTTATATTCAGATTTAATATTAGTTTCTTAGGTTTACGCGGTTTTTTAGTTTCCCGACGTTTGAATGCATTCGAAACGTTGGGAACTAAAAATCAAAATAAATACGCGACAAAATCGGAAAAGATAGTATCAGATTAAATAAATTAATCGGGCGTGACTTGGAAACCGTACATCGTTCGTTAAGAAATTCTCAGTACCAATCTGGAATTCAGAAGTGAGAGTTGTTTCAACCCCTCGGTAAGGACATGAGTCCTTCGGCTCTATGACCCACCTTTGGTCATGTCCTGTGCAATTGGCTCGTTTCAGTATGACCGCTCTGATGAAATTAGAAGGAGAATATTATTATTAAGGTATATAAATTTATTAAAATCAAATATGGCTCAATGAAATGCAAAACGTGTAAATCTGTTGTATTAACGAAAACGTTCACGTAAAATTGACAAGTATCGAAATGAGGACTTAGGTTAGTGCGTAAGTGAGATATAAAATCTAGATTCTATCGCCGTTATTATATAATTCTAGACAATAAAACGCAGGTAAGTCGGGTATAAACACTAGCGTACGACGCGTTAACCGTTAACTGCTAATTGAAGTTCCACACGTAAGTGTTATTGTTAGGTCTTACCATTTTATGTTTATTTTCTCTGGTTTTAGAGATCCGTTGTTGAATGGAGAAATTTAAATAGATAGCGTGAAGTCCCGTTTTTCGATATACGTTATAAAGTTTAAATAGAATTTCGAGGTAACAAGTTCGATTTTGGTAAATGCTAAACACATTTTTTATTATAACGACCTAAATTTAGGTAGTGCTCTAACACCTAAAACCTGTATGTACCTTATATCTTTCGGTTTTTAAAACTTATTTACTAAAGTCATAAAGTCTATTGTTTTTTAAATAAATAATTACTAATTTTTATTATAGATAGATTTTTTTATAGGTAATTAGAATAAAATGTAGAAAATAACAAGTAGGTTTAGCAAAATAAACTGAAAATTTACTAGACGGCAATTATCTGTTGTCTAGTGAAGTAATTATATCTTAATTAGGTGCAAGAGATACGTTGGAGTTTAAAGTTTTTTCTTTAAAATAATCTATTTCATAACTTTTCTATTTCGACGCTAATTAAATTCATTTAAAATTTACTTTACTAGTCTTTCTACAGTTAAAACGTTAAAATATGTGGCGTTATGTACAAGTAACTATTTTACCTTAAGTAAATTTTGTTTTTTATAAGCGTTAGCGATAGTAGAAAGAAATTTTATTTAGGCTAGGGAGTTCGATGTTTCAAGATTGACATTTTGTTATCAGTTCTATTTAAGGCCCCCCAAAACCCGCACTTGGCCAGTTTGGTGGCTGGCCTGCACTGACCTCTATAATACCACTGGACTGGCTGTTGTCAACGTGCTTTTGTGGCTGCTTGATATTCGCCATTTTGGCGCTGTCCGCCGCTGTCGGACGTAGCGAGAGTTCGTGGTACTAAAACTAATGATGTCGATATAAAGATTTGTATTTTTTTATTTTTATTAATCAATGACCGTATCATCATAATTACTACTTATATTATATTAACAACGAAAATGCAAAATTACTTTACAGTAAACAAGCGCTTCTCGCTGTCATTTGCAATATACGTAAAAATTAGTTCTCGAGACTCTCGCTAGTGGCGCTTCAAATGGACACAAAAAAATTGCTGTCAAACGCTTGGAACAGCCAGTCCAGTGGTATTATAGAGGTCAGTGCTGGCCTGATTTTCCTCGTATTGAAGGCATGTACACCTTCCGTGTTCAGCATCGGGTTGTTAAGAATAGCTAATAAGGTCCTAACGTTGGGCGAGGGCCACCCCTTACTGAAAGGGAATGCGGCCATAGTCCACCACGCTGGTCGAACAAGTATAACTAATGTATTTTTACGTACGAGTATATATTTTTTATATTTTATTTTTTATTTATTTATTCTTTATTGCACACATAATACAACACAAAAAATAAAGAAAAAGGTACAAAGATATACATAAAGCGTGCAAAGGCGGTCTTATTGCTAAAGCAATCTCTGCCAGACAACCTTTGGTGAAAGGAATTAAAAAGTCGTAAACGGGACGGTGCTATCTAGACACGAATAATATAACAATAAAAATATTAAAAAGAGAAATAAGATATATTTACACATAAGAAGTACATACAATATAATATATACATATAATATAATACACAAATACTTTGATTCTACATATACTAATAAATATCAATATTATAAAATAAAAATAAATATTTATATACATACATAAATATAATATACATAGATATTATTGAAGTGATAGATAATAGAGAGTTAAACGACGTTTAAATATATTTAAAGAAACAGAGTGGCGAATATCGTGAGGAAGTATGTTCCACAGCTTAATCGACTTCACGGTAAATGAATCGGCGTAGTACTGCGTGTAGTATGTTGGGAGTTTTAGTCGATTATCATACCGCGATCGGAGTTCGATACCAGAATGATCAGAGCCAAGGTAACAAAATTTATCTTTCAGGTAACTAGGATAGGCAGGATTATACAGGATGGAGTACAGAAGGGAAAGGATATGCAAATTGCGTCGATTACGAATATTAAGCCATTTTAGCTGTTCTCGATATTGGGAAATGTGATCAAATTTACGCAAGCCAAAAATAAATCTGATGCATAAGTTTTGCAGGCGTTCTAGTTTATTTAGTTGTTCCTCGGAAATATCCAAGTAGCAGCAATCGGCGTAATCTAATATGGGAAGCAGAAGAGAGTGGGCTAAGGCTATTTTAGTTTTGCAAGGTAGAAGGTTTTTCCAACGTCTCAAAAATCCGATAGCAGCGAAAATTTTCCTACTAACCTCAGCAATTTGGACAGTCCAGGACAGGGAATTGTCTAATAGTAGGCCCAGGTCCCTAACAGAAGTACTAAAAGGTAATTTAGAGTCGCCGAATTGCACAGGAGGTAAGCTGTGATACTCAACTTTGCTAAGCAGCTTGGAACTCCCAATCATAATCACTTGCGACTTCGAAGCGTTCAAACAAAGGCCGAATGATTTACCCCATGCATAAATTTCTTTCAAGTCACGGTTTAGTTCATGAATAGCTTTGCTGATGTCGTTAACCGGAGCCGCAGCATAGACTTGCAAGTCGTCAGCATATAGATGGAAAGGACATGAGAGTATAGTAGTGATCGCGTTAATAAAAATAGAAAAAAGAAGAGGAGAGAGGACACTTCCTTGCGGGACGCCAGCTGAGAGAGGAAATAAGGAGGATTTATTTGATTGCAAAAAAAAAATCTTTAAAAATAATTTAGTATTTAATATACCATCACGTAAGAACGTTTAATAAGAGCCCGTTAATACATAATTTTCATAACAAATATTGCATCAAAATCATTATACAAGAACTCCCGAGATTTTGGCAGGAAATACCTAGCTTTAGAACGAAACCGATACGGAACTTCATTACAATTTATTAGCTACCACGATCCTTGATGTAAGGTTTAATTTAGTTTTATTCCTCTGAATAAATGTATCCTAAGCATTACACTGTTCATCTTTTCTGGCTGGCAATGTCTAAGGTTCTATTCTAGGGAAGAAGTAGTCTTTTTATGATTTGACTGATTAGATAAAGAGTGATTTTAGGAACTGTACCCACCATGTCTTTTAATATATATGAGGCAATGCGATCATCGTCTGGCGCTGGACTTTTCTGAACAGTTATGAAAATTGCGTTTTTTAAAGGCTGCATAATATTCATATGTAATAAAAGTAAAAAGTACAGCCTCATTTAAATATAAAATTTGATCCAAATCGTTACAGACGTTTTCAAGCTTTACGAAACATATTCAAGAACCGCTTATTTCATTTTATAAGGTTTGCCTGGAAGTATAAAATTTTAAATCGGATTTCTTCCAAAATCCTTTAAAATTAATTGGACTTATACAAGCACTTTTGAATCGACAATTAATAAAATATAGTAATGTCTTGTGAGGAACCACCGAGAAACTCGGAGATTAACAGTATTTAAGTAACTAGACGTCAGACGAAAATACTGAGAGATACAGATTATTTACAAAACAAAAATCAAAATAAATGTACAACAATGTATGATTTAGCCTATTAATAAGGAATTAAACCTGTAACCCTTGACACTACACTATTCACTAGCAAGCTTTACATTTGAAGAGCTTTCAAAACGGTCTTGTTAATGAAATATGCCACTGGCGGTTTACAATATTTTCTTTTACGTTCAAAGAGGTCTTTACATAATCTGAAATTCCTTACTTTTAATACAAGCATATAGTGCGCCTATACGAGATGATAGAACTTTAGAAAGTATAGAAATAACGAAAGCTACAAGCTACTTCCCGCCGTCTGTACGTTTAGAACTTTTAAGCTACGCAACCGATCTTAATGCGGTTTTTATCAAGAGATAGAGTAATTTAAGAGAAATCTTTATATGTATAATACATGCATTGTATTTTATATGTATGATACAGTGAATTTTATAAACGTATTCTAGGACGAATCCAAGCAAAACCAGGGTTAGTCGCTTGTCTTTCTAAAATTTAAAAGGCATACTTTTAATCTATTTCCCAATTGTATTCGCTTCAATCCTGAGGTATGAGGCAGCGACCACACCTGCGCACAATACTTGTCACACTCTCGTTATTGCTTTTGGCTCGTAAATTAAAAGGGTTTGTATTGAACTTGCTATAAACAAGCTGTAGCTTACGTCTAGATTCTTCTTCTTGTTGTGAATGTCGTGTAAATTATTGGACAGATTTTGATGAAATTTAGTATGATGATAGCTGGTTTTTCGAGTCAACTTATAGCATCTTTTTTATTGCTGATAAATCGCAACGGTATATAATAATAATGTTCTCCGACCGATTCCTGCCATGGCGGACAATGTCATTGAGACTGGCCAACTGCGCAGGAGATATTAATGCACTCTCTATTCCTATCACTCTCATACTCCGGTGGGATGACTACTTGACACGACCAGTGAGAGCTAAGGCGCAAGACCGACGGCTTTACGTGCTCTCCGAGGCACGGGGGTGAAACACCGCCAATTCCCAACTCCGGGCTGTTATCGAGGCTTTCTAAACAAAAAGACCTTGGCCCGACCCGGGACTTGAACCCAGGACCTCTCGATGTGTGGCCGTACGTTCTAGCCACTAACCACCGAGGCAGTCAACACACGGTATAATTATAAAATAAAAAAATTGGTTTCCGGTCTTTAAAACGCGGGTGGAGTCGAGGATAATGCTAGTTCTATTATAAATATTGATGTAAAGTGGTACTGAATTCAATGCAATTCAACACGTTGAGGTATTAGGCAGTGGCTACACCTGCGCACAATGCTTGTCACCTACACGTAATTGCTTCAGCTGTACACTGTTACTGTACTGAAAGGTGTTTATTGATGCAATATGCATTATAAAATACTATAAGTCTATTTTAGTTTGTATTATTTAAAATTTTTATACATATACTAGCGGACCCAGCCACGCGTTGCTGTGGCTCAATAATTATAATAGATTGAATCATTTTTTTACTAATTCTTCTGATACAATCAAATTACTATTCTCTAAAGAAATTAAAAATAGATTCATTCATATGGGATCGAAAATAAAACGAAATGTTGAAATTAAGCACAAACCAACATGTACTTTTTTAATTTACATTTTATTCATCTTATCTTAAGTTAGTTTTTTTCCGCGGCATTATACTGAAATTAAAAAAAAAATAGAATTTATCATTTATATAAATAAATTAGATCAAAATTTACGACTGAATAAATTAAAAACTATCAAATTATAAAATCAAAATAAAGAAATGAAAGGTAATCTAGAAATAAATTGATAGAAAAAAACAGTAATCAGTACAGTGCATACAAAGTGCACATGTCAGAAGTGAAAGTTCTTTAATTTTATAAATTTAACTCACTGTTTACACACTGTGTAAATACTAATGATATTGTAATTTCACTTTAAAAACAATTCCTCACGATTACCAGCATGAGCAGCCACGTCACAAGTTAGGCTGTATATTGTAATACTTTTGCTACACATAAAAAAAATTAAAATCACATTAAAAATCACCGACTTGCGGTGGGCGAGACCCCCGACCTGCGCACCTTGACCGTCTGAGGGGTGTTGGCGCTAACTCTTCCCCGTCCCTGAGGGCCTGATACTTGGTTGCGTTAAACGTTTAACGCAACCTTGTTGGAAGTCGCATGAGAAGTTTCACTTCAATAAAAATAAAAAATTAACAAAAGTGTATATATAAATTTAAATATATATTACAATAAAATAAAATATTTTATTTTTATTTACTATTTTATTTCTAAATTCTATATTCAAACGCGCCATCTATAATCTGTGCAACTTAGATGCCAAGCCGCCATCTATAAATACACACTAAAGTCGTATAATAAATATTTAATTTGTAATAACTAATATTGAGATCAATAATTGAGATAAAAACTACCCTATCTCGTAAGTTTGACCAAATTACAGATGCTTACAAAATTTGATGAAAATTGGTTCAGCAGTTTAGGAGTCCATTGAGGACAAACATTGTGACACGAGATTTATATATATTAGATTAAGATTAAGATAAGATAAGATTAAGATGTATAAATGTAGCCCAGTGGTAACGCGCTCGCTTGGATAACCGAGTGATGCGGGTTCAAATTCGGATCTTGCACCTCTGATATTTTCATGTGCGAATCTTTTCTATGATGATTACCACTTGTCTCAGGGCGAAGGGAAACATCGTGAGGAAACCTGCGTGTCTGAGAGAACCTAGCAAGTTTTCGAAAGGCATGTGAAGTCCGCCAACCCGTGCCCAGTAGTGGGATGTTAAGAAAAGTGCTTTATAAACAATATATAAGGATTTACAAACTAAAAAGTATTGTGTGGTACACATATAGATGAAGTAAAATGTATGTGATAGTAACACAGACCTGGCATTTCCTTTGAATTTTTCATATTCCATCCAACAATCGACGTCAGGTTTCCGACAAAGAATCGAATCGGTAATTACAAATCGATTGATCGCAGCCCACCTGTTCTCGTTTTTATTATTAACGTCGCTATGACGTGGAGCACTCGCACTTTGCAATTAAATAATATTGGAGGAAACGTACGGCTTTCAAGTACGATTACTATTTAACGTGACATTTATAAGTACATACGGTTCATCCCCGCTCTGCTTGGGTTTGTTCGTCCGTCCGTTACGTATTTATTTGACCCGGATAATTAACTATCTTCAAGCAAAATTTCATCAAAATCTATCAAGTGGTTATCTCGTGATGCGGTCACATACAAACAAAAATTCTAATAACTATAAATTTGGCCTCTGTATCGATAATGATGACAATAATAATTAATATGTGGGGCCATTATTACAACAGCGCCATCTAGTTCAGTGTTAAGCTACGAGGCTTGTGTTATGGATACCAGATAGTTGATATACTACATATATTAATTTTAAATACATACATATTATAAATATAAACACCCATGACTGGAGTACAAACATTCTTGCTCAGCAAATGAATGCCCCCAGCGGGACTCGAACCCGCGACCGCTGGCGCGGAAAGTAGGGTCACTACCAACTGAGCTAATCGTGTCGTCGAAAATAATTAATTAATCAATGTACAGATTCGAATGAGTTCGACTTTTTTAATTGTATAGATATAGAAGATACTGTCAAAGATCACAAGCTTAAGCCCGTCAAGTGCCAATTTGTTCCAGTCTGGTTGATATCCGTTGGGGCTGAGAACATCAACAACACGCATGTTCTAAAGTCCGTAATGTAACCTAAAGTGACCTAACCTAAACTTATTCTAGAATATAAAAAGAGATTTTTATTTCGCAGGACCTCCTCCGAAATGACCGATTTCAATGATTTTTTTTGTGTATAACATTTTCATAGTGGTAGTGCCATGCTTGTTACTTTCAGGTAGCAGCCGAATAGGCCGGCACGCCCCGTATAGTACCACTCTCTCACAGGAGACCGGCGTGAAGTGGCAGCTATGCTGTCGCGTTTCGTCCGGTAAGTGAGAGTCCGGGAGGCCCACTCCCCGTCCCTCCTTTCGTCCTTCTCCCTCCTCTCTCCCTCCCTTTCCTGAAAGGCCGGCAACGCATTTGCAAGCCCTACAGTGTTGCAGATGTCCATGGGCGGAAGTAATCACTTCCCATCAGGTGAGCCTCTTTCTTGCCCGTTTGCCCCCTTTGTCCCCTAAAAAAAAAAGTATAACAACAGTTTTGACGTGAAAGCGCGACAGACACACAGACAGACAGAGTTACTTTCGCATTTATAATATTAGTAAAGATTATTATTGAATTACGACTGCCAAGTAAACACTAGTACTTATAATTTTACATTAATCATACAAGTTCACATCACTCCACCATAGATGCACTCATTATGATGCATTAGAACTCCAACTTTCTAGCTTTACTGACTGCTTACCAAAATACATTATTGAAAATAAACGTGATATTTCATATCAGCACATTGAATGACCGATTCGCAAATAATATAATCAATCACGAAAATTCAGTCGTAAATCAAGTGTGTTATTCTTGATTTATCGCAGTACCTACATACATGCATAATTGTAAGTCATTACGTACTTCGCTCAAGTGCTTCCTTAAGTTTTTAACAGCCGATATGTTACTCCACAATTGTGCAGAGTATGTGTACTAATTTAATCAATTGTTGTTGTTGTTGGGATATTAACACACAGCGGATATTAACCATTTTGTTCCATGACAAGCTACGAGGCTTGTGTTACGGATACCATTTGATACACTAGGCATATATAATTTGAAATGCATACGTATTATTAATATATTAATAATACGTTTGTATTTCAAGGACTGGAGCACAAATATTCGTGATGTCCCAACATATTTATCAAAAATAATAATAAGTTGGCCAAATGGACACTCACAACACAAGGAAGGAAGGACAAGGATATTTTTATTTGACGAAACGTTTGGCTCAGTCGGTAGAGACCCTAGTTTCTGCGCCAGCGAAGGCGGGTTCGAGTCCCGCTGGGGGCATTCATTTGTTGAGCACGAATGCTTGTACTCCAGTCATCGGTGTTTATATTTATATTATGTATGTATTTGAAATGTATATGTGTAGTATATCAACTATCTGGTGTCCGCAACACAAGCTTAGTTTACCACTGAACTAGATGGTGCAGTGTGTAATAATGTCCCAACATATATTTTTTTTTCTAGCGTTTCAGTTTTGAATCGAGAGGTTAACATTGAAATAGCCAACTTAAATTATCTTTTTTTTAACAAGATACAAAATAAAATATTATGAACATACTTAGACGAAGTCACGTTGAATGGTTAGATTTATTACTATGTAGTTCAGATCATTCCTTTTAGGAAAATGCATGATATGAATACAAAATTAGACTCTATGTCCATATTGGTAGAGTTTAAATTAAATATACAAAAATATATATTGTGAAATAACAAAATGAACTCTAAGTGTATAGAAATAAAGGTGGAAATTTAATTAGAATTAGATGCAGTTGTGTAAGCGATTACACGATGCGGTTGTAATGAGACGATCGATTGTACACCTGCAGGGAACTGGAAATGTATATAAAATAAAAAAAAAATGAAGTTACCTCTCTTCAAACAAAATGTTAGAAACTATATTAGGTATAAAATTTTAAATTTTCTCGATTTCTTTGTTTTGCTTAAATATCCAAAAAAGGTATAAAGTCAAGTACTTTTTTAGTTCTTTTGCTTTTCATTTTTTTATTTGTTTAGCTTATTAAGAGTTTTATGCTGCCAATGGGACTCGGATCTGCCACCGGAGATCTGACACAACAAGAAGGTTCGTCAAAAATGCATTTAAAACACGCCAGTAGAGCACAGATTATTATTTCACTAATGTCATATAGAATGAAGAAGACTCTAGGAACATTGGTCACTAATTCACTCAATTACGTACTTTTTACATTTTCAGTACAAAATATGACAGTGACAATATGTTTTTAATACTTTGGGCATCTCTTTTATATGAAAATCTCGTGTCACAGAGTTTGTTATTGAATTCCTCCGAAACGGTTGACCGGTTTTTTTTTGTATATTTTTGGTCGGTACGTAGGTAGGTCTGAAAATAGCTCATAGGCTATTTTTTATTCCCCTATGGAGTGATAAGGGTGGTCCTCTCCAGATTTTTTATTTTTAGACCAAGTTATGTAAACTAGAATTGCTAGTATTTATATATTAATATTTTTTCTATTCACCGATAATAGAAGAACAGTCTCCTTTGCCTGTACACTAACGCCAGGTGCGCTAACTCATGGCATATTTATGCTGCTGTACCGATGTCGATGAATCCGATTCATTTATTATTCGCTAAAGCATTGTAGTTTGTAGTGTAGTGTGTTGCGGTCTTAATGTACAAATTTCCACGATAGAAAATATTATGTATTTAGATACATAATAATAAATTGAATAAAAATAAAGAAATTAATTCATTTAGTAAGATGCTGCTAATTTGAAATTAAAAAGAGACATTTCAGTTTTATTGATGTAGATTTAAAAATATATTTTAGTACACGAGATTAGTTGCATAGTTTATTCGTGGAACTTAATATTCTTGCTCTTGGAGTAGCAACTTCGTATGGGAAAATTTCTCTCTCGAATATTAGTTCTAGTATCTCATCAATAACATATGTCTAACTTTTATATTCCCGAACTAAAGTCTTCGTACCATCGTATGGTATACGTTTTATGGTATTTTGCTCGTAAAACATGGTATTCAACCGACTTCCAAAAGGAGGACGTTCTCAATTCGTTTGTATGTTTTTTTTAAATGCTGTGAGCACAACTCACGCTTGGCGAGTTTTATTATGGCATAAACTGGGTTGGTCCACCGTTATTTAAGATTCATCAATTTAATAAAACAATAACAATATTTGTTTAGAATTTTCATGGATATCGTAGAGCTGTGTAGATCTTAAAATTTTTGATGAACTCTGAAAAAAGTGGGGATATGAGAAAATGTAAAAAAAACTTAAGGGTTTTGCTCCTCGCATCGGCCCATACTTAGAACTGAGCTAAATACGATTTATCAAGGATTTTAGCATTTTAAATTGTAAAACAGAATTTTAAATAAGTTTTTTTTTATGGGACTAAGGGGGCAAACGGGCAAGAGGCTTACCTGATGGAAAGTGATTACCTTCGCCCATCTGCAACTGCTTGCAGATGCGTTGCCGGCCTTTCAGGAAAGGGAGGGAGGGAGAGGAAGGGAGGAGGGAGTGAGGGGGGAAGGTAGGAGGGATGGGGAGTGGGCCTCCCGGACTCTCACTTACCGGACGAAACGCGACAGCATTGCTGCCACTTCACGTCGGTTTCCTGTGAGAGAGTGGTACTATACGGGGCGTGCCGGCCCATTCGGCTGCTACCAGAAAGTAACAAGCATGGCACTACCACTAGTGTCTGTCTGTCTTTGTATGTGTGTGTTCCGGCTAAACTTGGAAACGGCTGGATAGATTATGACTTTATTTTTACTCGCATATAGATAGGTAAAGTTGTAAAATGTAACTTGTGCTACCGTTGGTTAAAAAAATAATTGTATTTTTTATAAAAAGTAAGGTATTTTTTTGAAATTTACATAAAATAAGTAAGGTGGCTCTAACATATATTATGTAAATTTCAAAAAATATAGGTATAAAGTTTTTTTTAAATTCTGATTATCCGCATCCTTGAATTATTTTTAGATACGCTATTACCTCAATAAGTTATCTAATTTACACATGTGTATACAATATGTGTATTAAATTTATTTTTTTATTTTTTAAACTTGAACTGAAGCCGAAATCAAACTCATGACCTCTCACCCAGATACAGTACAGATCTTGACCACTCTGCCATCACCTTAAATTTTTCATAAAAACATTGTTCCTACTAAAAATGCGTACAGACAAACAATTTTACTAAACCATGTCATATTAAGTGGAAAGCCATTGTTCTCACGACCATTAAAACAATTTGGCGCTCATTTGTATTATTTATTGCTTCTTCGCGTAATTACCGACTGCAACAATTTGTGTGTAGACTGTAGATGGTAATGTGTTGGCATAGTTTGTGTAATGGCGAGGGTGAAGTACGGGTTCGGATCTTGGACTATTTTCCCTAGTAATATATAATTGGGAAAGTAAGTCAGTCTGTCTGTTACGATTTCATAACTAAACCACTGAACCGATTTAAATTAAATTTGGTACAGCTATCTCTGTACCTTGAGAAAGAATTAAAGATAAATTTTGTTATAAAAATCCATGGGTTTGAAATGTAGGTACTTAACGCTAGTAATATATTTAACCTAACAATTGATACAAAAATACGTCATAAAAAGGAACGTACACAACGCAAAGAAAGGATAGTGATGGAATTATTTTTCTAGCTGTAAAAATGACGTAATTTCCATACAAACTTTCATCCCCTATTTCAGCCCTTTACAGCCCTTTTTCACCTTAAAAAGTAACCTCCCCACCAATTTTCAGCCAAATCGGTACAGCCGTTGTTGAGTTATAAATAGTGTAACTAACACGACTTTCTTTTATATATATAGATTTAACCATTTTCGAAAATATTTAACGCGGACGAAGCCGTGGGAAATGCTAGTATTATATAAACTAAAACAAATTCTTTTGTTTTTCAATTTGAAATCAAAAAATTGACAGAGATGAAATTTAGGTTTCTATTTCAACATACTGTATGTGAATGAATAGTTTATCCGATTATTTTGGGTCTAAGCTCCGCTCCAATTAAAACGATGCGCGAAAAAACATTCTGTACTAGTGATAAAAGCTTCAGTAAGTCAATTCGTAGAGCTTTTACGATTTTGCTGTTGAGAAGCAACGGTTTGTTAGTTAACAATTAACATAGTCCATTGATAGCGTGCTCGCTTGGTAAAATAAGAGAATGGGTAGGAATCTGGGTCTCGCACTATAAAGATGTCCACATTTTCAGCATTATTTTCAGTTGTTTTCGTCAGAAATGGTGAAGTGTAATATTTCTGAGGTATAAACAAAATAAGCCGAGTAAAATCAGTACTTGCTGCTAGCTCTCTATAAACAGATACTTAGGTAGGGTACCTACTGCTTACTGCTCGGTTGCGGGACGCACCTAAGAAGAACTTTTTGTTCTCCATACATGAAGCGCCAACTTCTGGCAAGTTAGATAGTATACGTATTTTTGACAACACATTTGGCTTACTTTGTAGTGCCCTACTTACTGTGCCAGAGGTCGTGGGTATGACTCCCCTTGGGGCAACCAAGTTTTGAAAGACATGTAAAGTCCGCCAACACGCACTAGGCCAGCATGGTGGACTATGTCCTGATCCCCCTCGCACTGAGGGAGGCCCGTGCCCTGCAGTGGGACGTTAAAAGGGCTGAAGATGAGAGATGTACGTAGTGTATCAACTATCTGGTATCCAAAACACAATACTCGTAGCTTACCATAGATTATAATGTAGTAATGCTCTAACATATTTATTTATTCATTTATTTACTCACAATCTCTAGTTTTTCAATACACAAAATATCTAAATTATAAGAGACACGTTATAATAATTAAAAACACATTAAAAGCTTCAACCCCTTTTCAATATATACTTTTTTACCATTACTTGTAAGACAGCGTTTTCAATCCAAAAGTTTTATAATTTCCAGTACTTTTCCTTGGTTTTACGTTTTACGAACTCTGCGAAATTGATTTAAATGAGCGCCGGCTGTAAAACTTGATGTTTATCCTTGAATACAAATGTGCTTTTAATTTTCTGTTGGATCCACGAAAGCGACGGGTCTTTTTTAAAATACTCAACTCTGATGAAGGAACGACCTATCCTGACTTCAGTGTGAGCTTCAGAAATCTTCTGCTTCCTGTCATAGTCTTCCTGAGTGTAAAGTTTCATCCAAAAACGTTCAGCCGTTCGCGTTTCATCGTGATATGGAACCTATCCCACACCTCTAATTTAATTGGCATCGACGAGTATGTATACGTATATTGTGGTCAATGCCTGGTAAACCGAGTCAAGCGAGTTCAAATTTCGGGTTTCCCATGTCTGATAATATTCTGTGCGATTCATTTCTTAAACGTGAAGAAAAGACGTGTTTGTCGGAGAGAACCTATCGAGTTTTCGAAAGAAATGCGCAGACCGCCAATCCGCATTTAGCCAGCGTGGTGGACTATGGCCTGATTCCTCATACTGAAAGGAAGCCCGTGCCCAGCAGTGGGATGCTAAAAATGACTGGATCCAAAAGCAAGTTCACTAGCCTGTTTTGAGACTATAAATGTTAGGTTTATTAAAACAGTGCATTAGCTCTCCGCGTGAAACTGAATAACGAATGAAATTGTTTGTAGAATCTCAGGCACTATGTAATGGAAACATTATTTTATTATTAATGAATTTGCAGCAAGCAGTGAAGTGTGCTGCTAATTACCGTAATGTTAAAAGGTATGTTAATAAATAACCTTTGGTCAAGTACCCAAAACTTGTGAACGCAGTATGCACCTTTCGTTTTAAGCAAATGTTTATTCCGCTGGTCGAAGTCACTTTTTTGGAAAGAAAAAGTCTCTCAGTTCTAGGTAAAATTGATAAAAGAATTAGAATTCATATTACAAAAGTTTAATGTATTATAGTTAAAAAATATGTAGGTACATTTTTACTTAATTGGTCTGTCATCTTTCTAGTGTAGTTATTAGCATATACGACAGCATATGTGAATGACCTGGGGTGGAGTGAATGGTCGGGTCAAGATTATTTAAAATCCTTCTATTAAGACTTGCTGGCTGGCTGACTTGGTGGCTGCTACAGTCCACTCTGCTCTTACAGAAGTTCTAAGAACAACGCATAAAGCGCGTCACCCTCAAGTGTGATATCACATTATACTGCAGAAATAAAAAACATGAGAAAGAAGAAGAAAGAAGATATACGTGACGTTCACTACATATTATAAAACAAAGTCCTCCGCCGCGTCTGTCTGTCTGTTTTACATCAAATTATAAGCTCAAAAACTACTGCACCGATTCTCATTCTGTTTTCACCAATAGTTAGAGTGATTCTCGAGGAAGATTTTTGTTTAAAAACTAGCGTAACCCGTGGCTTTGCTCGCGTTAAATCTAGGGATCAACTCGAGCGAAACAAGGGTGAGTCGCTAGTCCATAAATATAACCTAAATATAGAAAATGCGTTTCTGTTTGCTCAATTGCTTCGTCTCCTGGCCCCACTTTATACTATTTGTGTCGTAATTCGCGGCTACTTCCTCGTATCGTATCGTGCCTTGCAATGAGTTTATTTTTCGTCAGACTGAGTTTGGACTTTTACAACAAATTATAAACTTTAAAATTATATTATAGCACTTGATGTTAGTTAAATTATAATTTTTCTCATTTTTTAACCTCCCACTAGCCACATATTCTCGAATTTTTTACTAGCATCTTTTATATTATGGGCATCGCCATCTATGCATTTAATAAAATTATAAGTTAGTCAAAACTCAAAACTGTACATTGAATATTTTTTTTAAAAATCTAGACTTTTTTTTTATGGGACAAAGGGGGCAAAAGGGGAAGGAGGCTCACCTGATGGTAAGTGATCACCTCCGCCCATGGACATCTGCAACACCACAGGGCTTGCAGATGCGTTGCCGGCCTTTTAGGAAAAGGAGGGACGGAGGAGGCCCATTCGGCTGCTACCCGAAGGTAACAAGCATGGCACTACCACTTTGTAAAGACAGAGGTAGAATGTATAGTTTTTAGAATTCAGGTCGTAGTCTATCGATCTAGTTCATCCAAACCCGACCACAAGAGCTTATATTTTAACTAATCTGCATTTGTTTAAAATGCATAGAGAGTGTTCCGTCTACATGTATAATATACGTTAGTATTGTAGGCTTTTACCGCGGTAATACTGAGCCCTAAACACGATACGCCCACGTCGCTTAGTAAATAAAACTTTTCGTATACGCCACAGCTCTAACATTTATTGGAAACTTTTTATTGAAATATGATTTTGTTTGTTTCGGTTTAATTAATTCTTAGAAAGTCTAAGCTCGTAAGTGGTTTAAATAAGTGGAGTTTTGGGATAAACATGTTGGGACATTATTACAACAGCGCCATCTAGTTCCATGGTAAGCTACGAGGCCTGTGTTATGGATACTAGACAGTTAATACACCTCATAAATAAACATTTTAATACTGTATACATATTATATTGATACCTTTGGCTCAGTTGGTAGTGACCCTACTTTCTTCGCCAGCGGTCGCGGGTTCGAGTCCCGCTTGGAGCATTCATTTGTTGAGCACGAATGTTTGTACCCTAGTGTACACCCATGGGTGTTTATGTTTATAATATGTATGTATTTAAAAAAAATATATGTGTAGTAAATCAACGTAACACAATCACGTAACGTAGCTTACTACGGAACTAGATGGCGCTGTTGTAATAATGTCCCAACATATTTATATTTATTTATTTATTTAATTATAAATATAAACACCCATGACTGGAGTATAAGCATTCCTGCTCATCACTCAAATAAATGCCCCCAGCGGGATTTAAACCCGCGACTTCAGGCACACCAAGAAGTGTCCCACTGAATTGTAAAAAATATGTCATCAAAAATACATTTGTTTTAAATTAACACAATTGCCATAGCACCAAAGAAGTTTTACTTCGACTGAGCGTAAAGGTTACACGCACATACTTTTATATCTGGAAATAGAAGCTTTTCACTTGTTTGGCATCCTGTTGTAAAAACGAATACTGTAAAAAGAATTACTGACTCTGTGTATAGTTCCAAAGTGAAATGTGTGTTTTCTCGCGGATTTGTTTTGATTTTTGGTTCCCGACGTTTCGAATGCTTTACAGCAATCATAGTCAGATTCTAGGTTTAAGAGATCGCAAAGTCATTATAAAATGGTCTTTTCTGTGATCATGATAGCTGTAATGTATTCGCATCGTCGTGAAACTAAAATCAAAGTAAATCCGCGACAATATCCGAAAAGGTAAGAAATTTAAATAATAAAATATTCACGTAAATTTAAGAAAGTATTATATAATTGCTTAATTATGATATTTTTGAATGTTTGTATGTTGGTCCTTCTTTTTATTAGAATAAAAATAATAATTGGTTAAAGACATGTCAAGGGAACTAACTAAGTAAAGTCTTCATCTTAATGGAAGACAACAAGTATCCCTGAACACAGAACGGGGATCTTGAAGAGTGTGTACACTCCTTAGAACCGATACCGCATTGCTTCTCCATACATTCTCAATGACCACTTGACTTAGAAATGGAAAATGTAACTTTTTTATTAAAAGAGTTACAAATTGATTTATGAATGAGGAAATTAATTTTTTTTCTGTCGATCTGTTTGTTAAAAGTGTATCTATACATATTATAAAATAAAGTCCTCCGCCGCGTCTGTCTGTGTGTCTTTTCGCGCAAATCTCAAAAACTACTGCACCGATTTTCATGCTGTATTCACCAATGGAAAGAGTGATTCTCGAGGAGGGTTTTAGTTTATTTTGTATACATTGGCAAACGCTGCTTCAACCGCCGCTTCGCATGATGCAATCGCCGACCCCACGCGCACCGTCTTGCCTACTGTTTAGCTAATAGCTTTGATTTGGCATCATAAAATACTAATTAAATAGCTATATCAATATCAATTAACATTTTGTAATTGACGACACATTTGTCTCAGTTTGTAGTGACCCTACTTGCTGCACCAAAGGTCGCGGGTTCAAGTACCGTCAGCGGCATTTAAACATGATGAGCACGAATGTTTGTACTTCAGACATGGGTGTTCATATTGATATGTATGTATTTAAAGTTATATACATATGTGTTTTGAATACTGTACTAACTATCTGGTATCCTTAACACTAGTCTTGAAGCTTACGATGGAACTATATAGTGCTGTATATTATTGTCCCATTATCATATAAAAATAAATAAATAAATATGTTAAGACTATTACAATATTACAACAGCACCATCCAGTTTCGTGGTAAGCTACGAGGCTTGTGTTACGGATACCAGATAGTTGATACTACACATATAAATTTTAAATACATACATGTTACAAATATTAACACCCATGACTGGAGAACAATCATTCGTGCTCAACAAATGAATGCCCCCAGCGGGACTCGAACCCGCGACCGCTGGCGCAGAATGTACACTACCAACTGCCAAACGTGTCGTCAGTCGTCGTCGTCACATATTTATTTATTATATTTTATATTATATCAGACTTCTATAAATAAATTGTGTGTAGGTTTGTTTGTCCTTTACGTAGAATGATATTTAATACAAAGATATAGACTATTTGTGTGAAACATAGGCTAGTTCAGGTATCTAGGGACGCATTAGAGCGAAGCGAGGGTAAGATATTATTTTGAGTATAATAATTAAGCTAACAATTATAATTTAAAGCTAGTGTCTTACCCTCGGCTTCGCTCGGCGTTGCTATGTACTTTTTTCATGGGTTTTTATTTTACGCTAAGCCCTAATTCTTGTTCTAAAATTAAAGTAACTTAAGTTCCTTTTAATAACATCAGCTAACCGCTATTGAAATTAGTCAAAATTAGTCCAGTTTTTTCGGAGATTACTCGAAACAAAGAAACAGATAGATACAAAGATAAATTAAAAAAAATATTATGGGTACTGAGTAGCATCGTACTTGTTTATGTTAGAGTATGAGAGCGAAAATTTGGTGAGGTTGCTTCTTCTTCAATCACAGAGCAAATAAGCGAAATGCCGAATGGTATCTCCATTTATTTCGTATTTATCCCTTGAATCATTAAATGTTCTTTGTTTTTGATGGATCTATAGCGCGAACGAAGTCGCGTGTAATTACTAGTATTCCACAAACATTACAATCGCATGATCTACGAATAAATAGAAGAAACGTTCAAGATAGCTTCGCGTGATGTAGGAAATAGAACTAAATACATACAATGTGCTCACATGAAATAAGTGTTCCATTATGTTCTACCAAAGCAATTCAATATCATAGATTGGAAAAAGGAAATTGAAGGTTCGGTGGTTTGAGGCCTGACTTCCGGCGATTACTAGCTAATATGTAATATAATAAATCAATAAATAAATAATAAACACGTTGAGACATTATTACAATAGCGCCATCTAGTTCCAAGGTAAGCTACGAAGCTTGTGTTACGGATAGTTGATAGTTGATATTCTACACATATGGAATTTTAAATACATACATATTATAAATATAAACAGTCATGACTGAAAGCGTTTAAAAAAAGTAAGACTACCGACTAACGAAATAATAAATAAATAAATAGGTTGGGAATTTATTAGAGCAGCGCCATCTAGTTCGATAGGCTTGTGTTATGGATACCAGATATATATAAAATGTACATATATAATTTTAAAAACAGATAATCGTGCTTAGCAAATGAATGCCCCAAGCGGGACTCGAACCCGGACCCCGACCGCTGGTGCAGAAAGAAGGGTAACTACAAACACAGCCAAACGTGGCGTCAAAATAAATGTACATTTAGTTCTTTGAACCGAAATAGATAGATAAAAGCGTGTTCGGTGTAATAAAGTTACAAAAACACTAATGTCCCAACAACATATAACATATTTCAATTAAATACACATACTTATATACTTTATCGCTGTCACTTTGGCCACACAAACCGGCATTTGTTTGTACGAGTGTACGAAGGAAATGAAAAGGGAAAGGCGTCTCGGGCTATAGTTGGGTTCGACGGGACCAGGCATTTAGCGAATCTACATGAGATTGGAATACTTACTATAAGTCCTGTTATACATGAGCTGATAAAAAATCTATTAGGTATATAAATAAATAAATATGTTGAGACATTATTACAACAGCGCCATCTAGTTCCGTGGTAAGCTACGAGGCCTGTGTTACGGGTACCAGATAGTTGATATACTACACATATATAATTTTTAATTACATACATATTATTAATATAAACACCCCTGACTGGGGTACCAACATTCGTGCTCAACAAATGAATGCCCCCAGCGGGACTCGAACCCGCGACCGCTGGCGCAGAAAGCAGGGTTACTACCAACTGAGCCAAACGTGTCGTCAATAAATATTTGATAAATTTTTAACTTAACGGAATTTTTTCCTTATTTTTTTTTGTAGAATCTTATAGAACAATCGTTATACAGAAGTCTATATTTATATAATCTATAATGAGTTTTTAGAATTTTTCTGTTTGGGAACGCATTAACAGAAAACCGCATGACAGATTTTGATGAAATTTTTCATGAAGATAACTTGTAATTCGGATCAACATAAATAATCCTTTTTTGACGAGAAAATATATAATCTATGACAATGTTCTCCGTCTACTTCCGTCTACGGTGGCCAATCTCATTGAGACGAGCGGACGAGTGAAAAGATAAATTTAAACTACTTGAAACTTTGGGTGTGTTAAAATTTATCTTTCAGTTATTTCTTCTAACAAAGATATTTATTTAACGTAACTCTATTTAACTTCTTTCTTCTATCACTAGTAGTAGAGTAGCAGTAGTGGTGTCAATGACCTCAGTGGTAACGCACTCAAATAGCAAAATTAACTTCTTTCCTGCATTTTTGTGTGTAAATTACTCATAATATTTTCATAATAATTATAACTGACCTTAAGATGAAGAAAAATATCCTGAAATAAACTGTACGTTTGACAGAAGCTGGTTTTCGAAAGATACTTGAATTCTGCCAAACATTTTTTGGTTTTGGTTACTGTTTAAAGTTTGTTTGAGATTATGTTTTCCTGTAAACGGGTTTTAACATACCTTGGTAGATTTATCACATTTTTTTTCAAATATATATTTTTAATTTTTTTTCCAATTGTAAACCCAGCCTTATCGTTTATGGCAAAACCATATACACATTGTTTGTAACCAGGACCAATGCTCTAACCCCACGCAGCATATCCAATAGATTTTCAGGATTTGAGGATAACAGCCTACGAAGTTAGCATTTATGCTTTGATTGCCTTCCGATGAGCGTACATTTCCCTTCTATGATACGTTAAATCTCACCAGTTTTAAAAGGATTTATTTTTTGTTCTGTCCGGTTTTTTTGATGGAAATTTTCTATTCATTTTATGTGCAATTAAATTATGATTCTTTCTTAGATTTATGCGATTTATTGAGATTAATTTTTTTTCTTCTATTGCGGATTTAAAAAATATGATAATATAATGTATCGGTCGGGAGGACATCCAACTGAGTTTGGCCACAGATGCCAATTGAGCCTAGTTAATGGAGATATTTAGCAGGACAAGTGCATACTCTATTCCTGTCACTCTTATACTCCGGAGTCCGGTGGGACAACACTCGAGATGACACTGAGAGTTAAGACGCAGGATCGATATTCAGTTGCTCTTTCCCAACTCTAGCTGTTACGTAACTTACTAAACATGGCCCGACACGGGAATGTAACCCAGAACCTTTGCATGCACAGCTATATATAATAGCCACTACATCACTGAAGCAGATTTATATACAGAAGTATAAAGCCGCTTTTATAACTATTGACCTCGTTAGAATTTTAGTATAACTTGCTTTATACATATAAAATTTACATTTGAGTCAAATCTGTACATTGAATATTTTTTGGTAAATCTTATTGAAATAGTAATTATTATCGATACAGAGGCCGAATCTATAGTTTTTAGAATTTTTGTCTGTCTGTCTGTCTGTGACCGCGTCACGAGAAAACCACTCGACAGATTTTGATGAAATTTAGTGTTACGATAGCCTGTTATCCGGGTCAAGACGTAGGATACTTGTTACTGTTAGAATTCTCTATATCGTTGCTGAGAAATCTCAACTAACCGTTACCAAACGCCTTTTAAACAGCACAAAGTATGTGTAATCTAAAAATTCGGTTTCCGGTCTTTATAACGCGGGCGGAGTCGCGGCAAATGCTAGTACAAACATAAACAAATATTCGCGACCACGAGATGCTTCCAAGCATCCGGGACCGAAATCACGTAAATCTAATAAAATCCTCCAAGTTACTATTTCGTGTCACACTATTTTCTGCAGCTTTGCTTTCTATTACTGTGGTTTTATGTTAAAATTTCAAACATCTCATGTCTTATTCACTCTGAGATATTCAGTTAAGATAATTTTATTATTTTTAAGCTTAAAGCTACAGCTGTAAGGCTACTTGCTAAAACAGAAGAGAATTACACTATTAAAAGTTAGACTCAAAATATTCTGTATTTTTAATAAATGCACATAGGATACTCTTATTTTGTAAATATTAAATTTAAATTTAAAACTGAGAACAGTTAGCAAGAAAAAGTCTAAGGAGGACTCCATGGAACATGTTATAGTATTTTCCCGTGGAAATGAAAGATTTTCCTGCAGTAAAAATATCCTAAAGAACCTATAAGTTCTGGCAAAACGAAATTTAGATAAATCGGCCTTTTTTGCTTGAAACGAGAACGACAAATAGACATACATACAAATTGTTTTGGGGTATATATTCTGTAAATAAAACATAACAATCATTTTAAAAAAGCAAATCCAGGTTCGCTAAATTGTATTTAAAGTGATATTTAAAAGTGAATTATTTGGTTTACAACTCTTCAGTTTTAGTAATTTTTGTCACTAGGAGAAATAACTACTGAGATGACAATTTAACATAGGTAATTGGTCCTCTTATTTTGAAGTCGGTAAAAAAAACAAAAAATGTACAATCGATTATAACCTAACCCTAAAAATGCCACAAGAGTGTAAGCATTCATCACTCAATGTTGAGGATATTTAATAATTCAATGCGGTGTGGGATTTGGACCCCTTACAATACTGCATTTGTGCGTGTTCAGACAAAAGCGTACGTACTTCGTTCGATATTTTATAGATTTTAAATAAGTTATCCCATAATGGTAGTGATAGTTTAGATAGGTTGATCAGAGGTGAAACGGGTTCAAGCCCCGGTTCTCGCATTACTGTTTTTTATATTTGTAAAAGTTTATCAACGTGATTACATCTTGCTTCATGATCTGATTTAAATGACACTTAGCCAGCGTGGTATGACCTGCAGTGGGACGGTAAAAATGGCTTAGTACAATGGGTACTATTGGAGTAAAATGATTTCGTAATGGCACGTTTGATGGATCGGTCCTAAATAGTCATGTTGGAGATTAACCGGCGAAATTTGAAATTATCCCACTAAAGGACTAGATCAACAGTGTTTAATAGAAGGATTAAATTATTAAATATAATTTAAATATATTGGGACATTATTACAACAGCGCCATCTAGTTCCGTGGTAAGCTACGAGGCTTGTGTTACGGGTACCAGATACTTGACATATTACACATATAAATTTAAATCCCCAGTCCCCAGCGGGACTCGAACCCGCGATCGCTGGCGCAGAAAGTAGGGTCACTACCAACTGAGCCAAACGTGTCGTCTTTCCCGTAGTAAAAAGTTCGCCAAATTTAATCAAAATATGGGTAGAGTTTTTTGATGCGTTCACACTCTTTATCAATAAAAATTTCATTTCAATATGGTTTCCCAAAAAATATTTATACACGGACAACACAGTAAGAATTTTAATATACAGATTTGTCTTCTTACCATTATTCTTATTCTATTCTTCAATAATTGTAGAATGCAATCTCGTCTAAGCATTATATAAGAAAAGGTAAACATTCCTATTTCTGTTATTTGCTGGTACTATATTTATTTTTTCTAATTTAATTTAATCTTGGGTATTAACCCATTTCTATATATAGTCGATCGATCGAAACATTGTATTTGTAATCCGGATTAGTTTACAATGGTTTTATACGATTGACCTTCTGGATCCATCATCAGAACAGATCAGAAGGGATTGTGGTAGACTTCAAAGGCTATTAGAATATAAAACTGTTTCGATTTCAGGATTTTTTACTTTGTTTTGGTTAAAGTCATGGATAATTCAGTATTAGTTCATATTTTAACTTTACAACTAGAAATAGTATTAATATTCATTTATTATTTATAATAGTATTAATACACATTATATATTTCACTATAGTGATTGTCATAAATTTTAAACATAAAATAGTGTAGTGAGGTAAATAAAGTTCGTGTACGAAGGTTTTTTTTTTGGTAGCCCGATCTCATCCGGAGATTCTTAGCACCCCCTGCCCCACCGTTACCTAGGCCGCTACCATGACCAGGAATAGTGGAGCTGCCGGGTACTGGGGGCCGGTTTTGTGCGTCATCCATTTTTGGGGGGGGAATTGCCTTAATCGCCACGCTTGGCAGGCGGGTTGGCGATCGCAGTTAGTTCCTTGCGCTCGGAAAATGCTGCTGCCCATCCTCCGGTATTTATGCCTTAGTCGCCTTTTAGAGACGTGGCCGCTCACGATGGGCCTCATAAGAAAGCTCAAGGCCACACAGAGGGCAATGGAGAGGGCTATGCTTGGGGTTTCCCTGCGAGATCGAATCAGGAATGAGGAGATCCGCAGAAGGACCAAGGTCACCGACATAGCCTTTCAAATAGCAAAACTCAAGTGGCAGTGGGCGGGGCACATCGCTCGCAGAGCAGACGGTCGATGGGGTCGCAAAGTTCTGGAGTGGCGGCCACGTACCGGAAAGCGAGGTGTGGGCAGGCCTCCCACAAGGTGGACCGACGACCTGGTCAAAGTCCCGGGAGCCAACTGGATGCGGATGGCGCAAGACCGGTTGTTGTGGAAAACTTTGGGGGAGGTCTATGTCCAGCAGTGGACGTATTTGGGCTGAAACGAACGAAACGAACGAACGAAGGTTTAACAATTTTTTTATTTATTGTATAATTAACATCATATAATTATTTTTAACGAGAATCGAAGCTTATCAAGATCTTATTAGTAAAAATATCTAACCTCTATAAGGTGCAAATTCGGCCGCACATGGAGTGCTGTTCTCATATCTGGGCGGGAGCTCCCCAGTACCAGCTACTTGCATTTGACCGCATTCAACGTAGGGCGGTTCGACTTATAGACGATCAAGCTCTTTCCGATCGGCTTGATACTTTAGCTCTGCGTAGAGATGTTGGAGCACTCTGCATCTTCTACCGCATTTATCACGGAGAGTGTTCTGAGCAATTGTTCGAACTGATCCCGGCCGCGGAATTTCATCATCGGACATCGCGCCAAAACCGTAAATTCCATCCACACCACCTCGATGTCCAGCGTTCCACAACAGTGCGATTTCTTAGGCATTTTCTGCTCCGCACAACCACTATGTGGAACCAGCTGTCGCCGGCAGTCTTTTGGAACCGTTACGACCTAGCAACCTTCAAGAAGAGAGCGTATTCTTTCTTGAAAGGCCGGCAATGCATCTGCAAGCCCTGCGGTGTTGCAGATGTCCATGAGCGGCGGTGATCACTTTCCATCAGGTGAGCCCGTTTGCCCCCTTTGTCCCATAAAAAAAATGTCATATGAATAGCTTTTGCGTTTTATTTCCGTCTTTTGAGAAAATTAGAAGGCCGTTAAATGCTCCGTCCTAAATAAATAAAGTCACTTCAATTGACGTCAGGAACGCCTCGAGCCAAACTTTATAAGTTTAAGCTTTTTTATTACTTCTGCTTTTTCTCAACAGTTATATTTTATATATAACATGTATAAGTAATAATATATTTTATTAATAAAAACTCTAATTGCTTCGGTGGTGCTAGCATGTACGGTCATACATCGAGAGGTCTTGGCTTCGAGTCCCGGGTCAGGCCTAGCTTAGTTATGGAGTCTTTCTGGGCCTATAGCCAACCGGCATTCGTTATGAAGCGATTCGATTTCTACAATCGTCATCGCTTAAACGCAGCGTATGCATTTTGAACTTTAAATCACTAATAATTGAAAGGAATTTACATTGTCTACCATCATCTATTCGTTGACAACAGACCACGTGACATATCTAAGGCATATGTCAAACCCATACATTTTGGACTTTTCTATTAGCGCTTTCGCTAATCGATTGTTACATTGTCTAGGCCCTCTGTTTAGTAAGCCTCGATAATAGCCCGGAATTGGGAGGCGGTGTTTCACCTCCGTGACTCGGAGAGAACGTAAAGCCGTCGGTCCTGCGCCTTAGCTCTCACTGGTCGGTTCGAGCATGAGAGTGATAGGAACAGAGAGTGCACTTGAGTCTGTGCGTACACGCGCTGCACTATAATATCTCCTGCGATTGCGATGCTCCTGCTGATTGGCCGCCATGGACGGAATCGGTCGGAGAACATTATTATAAGTAACTTTTTGCTAGTGGCTTTAAACAGGTGACCGTGTATGTATAAAGGTCCTAGGTTCTAGTTCTTGATCGAACAATGTATAATTATTGAATTTTTGTTTCCGGAAATTCACGATAACCACTCCAAGTTGGGATGTCAGTGGTATTTTACATTTATAATACGGTAAAATAAAATAGTCTTTAATATGTTAAACTGGCCATATTGTAAATCTAGCTGTAAAAATTATGAAAATTGTTATAAAAATATAGAATATTCAAATTAAAAAAAAATAGCAGGACAAAGGATGGGGGATTGATCTACGAGGAGTTGGGATGCGTAGATGTTGACTGTAAATAAATAAATAAATTATAAATAAATATGTTGGGACACCATTACAACAGCGCCATCTAGTTCCGCAGTAGGCTACGTAACGTGCTTGTGTTGCGGATATCAGATAGTTGATATACTACACATATAAATTTTAAATACATACATATTATAAATGTAAACACCCATGACTGGGGTACAACATTCGTGATTAGCAAATGAATGCCCCCAGCGGGACTCGACCCCGCGACCGCTGGCGCAGAAAGTAGGGTCACTAACAACTGAGCCAAACGAGTCTGTGAATTGTTAAATAACCTATTCTTGTTAATATAATATGTGTTATTGAAAGGAGTTTCATGAAGGAAGTGTAACCTATTCTAGTTAACATATAATGTTATTGAAAGCTGGTGCTGGTTTTACTGAGGTCTCATACACTTGTATACTGTAATGTTGCAGTTATATATTTTTTTTGTTTTTTTTTACAATTGAAGTATTTTATTATATAAAATTAATATTGAGCTGGCAGCTACCTCGGACAAAGAATTAGTCTAGCAATCCAAAGGGGGAACGCTGCCAGTATCTTCGGAACCTTGCCTAAAGGGACTCCTTTTAATAATATATTTTAGTCATTTATATAGTATATTTTTTAAGGTTTTTAGTTTTAGGTTCATCATTCTTTTAGTATATATTTTTATATTTAGTTGTATTTTAATTTAGTCAATACCTAAATAGGATTGTTTTCATTTTAGCGTTAGATTAGTTATTAAATTTTAAGTCATGGCTCCTGTAGATATATCTTTCAATAAGTGTGTATAAAATATATTTGTATGTAATCGATTGTAATATAATTTATTAAATATTTTATATATAGTGTCTGTTTGTTACGGTTAATCTCCGAAAAGGATGGTCCGAACCTACCTGTAGCTGTTGTATAAGGAGTAACTTAGAAAATTTTTACTTTTGAAAGTAATTAGACTTCCTCTCAAAAAAAAGTTTACACGTACAAAGGACTTATCCGAAAGAAGTGAGTATATACGGTACTTAATCAAAAAATCAACTTTGAAAATGTTGGTCTGTCTGTCTGTCTGTTCCGGCAAATCTCTGAAACGGCTGGATCGACGGGACTTTTACTCGCAGATGCCTAATGTCAATAGTACTTATATAATATAATACCGTATGTAAATACTTTCTTAGGTTTAGGCGAATATTTGACATTATAAATGAATCAATTAATTATTATACTATCTTTTAGGATTTTGTCACGGATTCATCCAAAAGGATAGTTCCATTTCTATTAACTGTACGTAATTTTGTCACGTGTAAGGAAATCTGTTAACTAGGAATTTAACTCCATCCATTAAACAAACCAATTATGATGAAATGTTAGATCAAAACTTGTTAGTGTTCATGCGAACTGAATTTCTAGATGTAAATCTAGGCTACCTATTCACAAAATCCAACTATTTGGTTGCAAATATTAACTTTGCGGTTTAAAATATACCTACGAGTTTAATTTAGATGTATGATGTTTCATGATCTCCTGGTACTTGGCAGGAGTTTGGTTGTATGTAAGTGAAGGATAATGTTTTTCTTGGGCACGAATGATCCGCCATTTTTATTTGATTTTTTAATAAATTCGCTTCGTTAGTGTGGAACAGACTTATTATACAAAAGCGAAAAGTCGCTCACTCGTCACGAAATATTAAAACCACTTGACGTATAAAGATGGAAAACAGGCAGGTACTTTATAATTGGTAGATGTCCACTGAGAACGGATTTAGCGACAGGGCCGGATTAACGAGGTCTAAGGGTAGTAAGTTTATATGAAAGTCCTTCATATTTTGTGCTACAAGGTTTAAAGGCCGACCGCGAGCAAAACGAGGGTGGGTCACTAGTTATAAATAAAATAATTTATTAAAAAATCGAGTAAAACAATGGCGGATCGGTCATGATAGGATGATCATTCATTCTTGCAAACTATATTTTTGTATCTCTTACTTAAGATATAATTGATTCTTTATAAAAAAATTTACCCTCCCCCTTTCATCCCCTTAAGGGATGACAACCAAAACAAGAGCTATCATACGTCTTTCCCATCATTTCAAAGTATGATAAGTAATTCCATCTTAATCGGTTCTGCAATCTGTAGATTTTTAATTTTCATTACAAACACATATACAAGCATACTCTTTATAATAGCGGTATAGATATAAAAATATAAAAAATATCCTAAGTAATAAAACCAGGGTATAAACCAATATATAAATCAATTAAATCATTAAGCATTGAGTAAATAAATGATCAATTTTATCATTATTTTTATAAATTAGATTAGTTCTTCTAGTTACTTCCTAAGTACTAGAATCGCACAAATTAACCAGTTGTACGGGAATGAAGGGCAAAAATTAGGTAATAAGCATAATTAGAGTGCATCCCTAAGATTCTGTCATAAAGTATCCAAGCAGCCCTTTACAATTACTACAGATAGTCGAGCGAAAGAAGACGGTATTGTTTGTTAAAAAATTAAAATCTCGGAGAAGCTCCTACTGCCTTTTTAGACCGAATGATTTTAACTTCAGAAGTCACTGCAAAAAGCGAGACTGAGTGGATATTGTTTTGCTAAAGATGTCTTCATAGTGAAAAACAAAATAAATGATATATTGGTTGTTGTCATCGTGGGGTCTTGAAATGATAAGGATTCTAAGGTCCTCCTTTGAAATTTGAAGAGAATATATTACACTAGTGATTCACACTTGCTCCGCTTTAGTTCCTTGCTTTGTACTGTTATATTATATTAAAGTATTTTTCCTTCATATTAATCTTACTCAGCTATTGCATTGTTCCTTTTTCAACATTAATTCTAATTTCATTTTTAAAGTTAGTTAGACTCAGAGCCCCGATCACATCGCACATAGATTCCGAGACGCATTAAAGTTCGGAAGTTAGAATTTATAAGTTTAGTATGTGTGAACTTTTTAATAAACTTTAAGGTTTATTTTGCGTTTTTTTTAAAACTCTCGGGATCGGCCTCCTAACAGTACGTAACTTTTAACGGCTAATATAAATTTCTGAGCGTTAAGACGTTTTTAGAAGTAAAAAGTATCTAATTGCTGACCCCGATAACAAATTATCATCAGGTCAAATGCCATCTAAATCTGTTTAGTGGTTTTCTAGCGAAGTGTTCCTAGACAGACGGACAAACAGACGATTAATCTAACAACTAAACAGCCTTTGTATCAAAAAAGTGTTTTTTTTTTAAATATTTCATGTACAAACTTGACTCCAGGTTTTAGTACATTTATGGAAGAGTTCGACTTACAGTGGTTAAATTATATTTTTTTTATTTTTGACACGACAGACTCATCGACTAGAACAAATTCTAAAACTTTTTTCCTAAAAGCTTGTATTGGACTATGTAAATGTACGCATGAATTCAATAAAGCTCTATATGAGTGTCACGCCTTTACCTTCTGGAACAAGTAGGTCGCTATTACATCAGGTTGACAATTAAAATGGTAGCTTTTTCTATGCATCTTTAAGTTGTACTAAGCGGGCACAGTTTTTAATCATTTTTCTGTTTTACATATTAAAAACTGGCACTTTGAGCGAAACTTAATTCTTTTTCGTAAATTACTCCTTATAGCATCAGCATGGGTGATGAGTGTGCCATGCAGGTTGCTCAAGGATGCAATAGATAGGAGCAAAGTGGACTGTGGAGCAAACCCTTGGCTGTGTGGTCTGCTTCGGCAGACTGTCTTTGACAGTTGTTGGGGCTTCATGGTTGAATGCGTATGCGATCCTGCAACGCCCCAAGACAGAAGAGGGTTTGTGTTGAATGTTGGTTTTGGGTTGAATGAGTATTACTGGCTTTTCTAGTCGGTGAGCTCCTAGGTGGTATTTGTTGAGGTGGTATGCGTAAATGCATTTCCAAATGTTAAAGTTTGCCCGATAATATGTCATTCAATAGTGATCACCAAATTAAATCAATCATACTGCATTCAATACTCATCAACATACGATCGACGAATTACAAGTCATCTTTACAAGTATCATTTTTAATATTTATTTCCTCATCAATTTGTAACTCGTACTTGTTACACATCAATTTGTACCAATTAAAATAATGCAAAAAACACAATTGATTTGGAAACACGAAACAACAAAGGACGATAAAATACATTTAAAATAAATCGGTTTTATAATATAGAGTAACTTATACCTCGCAGAGAGATGAATGACATCGAATGTTTTGCCAGGGGTGTTTAATTCATAAGCTAGTAGCGGATATATTTAATGCGAAAGTTTGTATGTCTGTGTGCTTGTTTGTGAATTTTATTGAAATATCTGGGCAGACGAGAATGAAATTGACTATACTGATATTATGAACTTATAACCTGAAGTCTAAGAAAAAGAGCTAGCACAATTGAAGGCACCATAAGGGAGTTATTTTTCTCTCTATTATATTTTTTATTTATTACATATTTTAATAAGTATTATTTAAATCGTTTTTATTAAAACAAAAGCAACTTTAAAGTACCTCATATCTGATTATAGCACCAATGACTTAAAATCGACTGATCTTCTTCGTGTCTTCATGACTGTACGAGCGTGGGAGAGAGAGGGTGAGGGAGAGAGAGGGGGGGAGGGAGATAGAGAGGGAGAGAGAGGGAGATACAGAGAGAGATACAGAGAGAGAGGGAGAGAGAGAGAGACCGATAAAAATTAAATACAATAATAATAAATATTGTATTTTCAACATTCTTATAAACTCCTAAATAACTTTGATACTCTTGAGTATGTCGTGACGTTTTTGCTCTTGATAAGATAAAAAATAAACGTATTATAAATTTTAAATTACCAAGGTGAATGTTACAATTTTTTTAAGATTTTTCAACAATGCATGCATACAAAATAATATTGTATTTTCAAAGTCATTAAAGACTCCTAAAGAGTAGCGTATTCTATTAAACCACAAATTGTATAAAAATAAGTATTTGTATAGCTTTTCGCACACAACCGTTTAGAAAATATAAAGTTTTGTAGACGCCAGGTTTTAAATTTTAGGCCGTATGCGGAACAACTGGAGCGTGTAATCACGATCGCTCGATCATTCGGAGTCCCCCGAGTGCCTGTTTGGGAAATCATCGCTAATTGACATGTTTAACATTTTATATTCAATAGAAATTCATATTTTATCATTCGGATTTGTTAACGGGAATTTCCTGTTCTCTTCTCCTCCATTAGGTGCAATTACTTAGGACGATAATTTGGTATAATGGTTTGTTAAAAATGTGATTACGATGAATATTGTGGGTTCGATGCTTAGTCGATACAAATTTTATTAAACTTGCCTGTTTAATTTGATTTTTGGTAGTTTGTAGGTGGTTTGATTGGTGGTAGTAAATATGTTTTCTAATTTTTTGCCAAATTTGTTTTGAATTTTGTTTTAAAACACTCAACTGCTTCAAATGCATTTTATTTTTGGTAAAATTTTAAAGATAGTCTTATTAATAATAATGTCCTCCCGGCCGATTACGGCCACGGCGGCCAATCTCATTGAGACTAGCCATCGGCGCGGGACATATTATAGTGCACGAGTGTATGCGCAGACACAAGTGCACTCTCTGTTCCTTATCACTCTCATATTCCGGTGGGACGAATGCTCGACACGACCAGTGAGAGTTAAGGCGCAGGACCGCTTTACGTGCTCTCCGAGGCACGGGGGTGAAACACCGCCAACTTCCCAACTCCAGGCTGTTTTTGAGGCTTACGAAACAGAAAGACTCAATAACCAAACTTGACCCGACCCGGGACTCTAACCCAGGACCTCCCGGTGTGCGACCGTACATGCTAGCCACTACACCAATGAGGTCTTATTAATATATACATACTATCAATACCCGCGGCTCCACCTGCGTTCTAAAGACGTAAATGCAAGCGTGGTATTTCTAACCTCTTTTTTGTATTTTTATCAGAGACAAGTTATTTTCTCGCAGTAAAGAGTATCCTATATATTGACCCGGGTAACTAGCTAACATATAACAAATTTTATCCAAACCCGTCCAGTGGTTTTCAGACAGGCAGACAGACAGACAAACAAAAATTCTAAAAACTATAGATTTGGCCTCTATATCGATGATAATTACTATTCCAATAGGAATTTTCAAAAAATATTCAATGTACAAATTCGACTAAGTTAGAATTTTATTATATGTATAGATATAAGTTTCCATTTTATAATACTAGGTAAATAATAAATATAGAGCTTTATATCAAATAAATGCCAGTTTAATAAACACGGTTATAAATTAAGCGATATCAATGTGCGGTCGGACTTCACATAAATCCGTTACTCGCTCTCTCTGACCTGAGGTTTTTAAACAAAAATTGGACCCTTTTCGCTAAAAAAGGCTGTATTTATCAACAAATTCAATGTAAGTTTGTTATTTACTGCTTATTCTAATTTGGGGGTGTACATTTTTATTAACAGAATAGCATTTTAAAGGTTTTTAAGTGTTATTTAGCCATTTTTATCCGACAGCGCCAGAAGGAGGGTTATGTTATTCGAGTGTAAATATAAATATAAATAAATATGTTTGGACGTTATTACAACAGCGCCATCTAGTTCCTTGGTAAGCTACGAAGCTTGTGCTACGGATACCAGATAGTTGATATACTACACATATAAATTTTAAATACATACATATTATACATATAAACACCTATGACTGGTGTACAAACATTCGTGCTCAACAAATGAATGCCCCCAGCGGGACTCGAACCCGCGACCGCTGGCGCAGAATGTAGAGTCACTACTAACTAAGCTAAACGTGTCGTCAATGTGTATGTGTGTATGTATATTTCTTTGGCATGCTCTGTATATAAAACGCTTGATAATAATGGCTTGATGGGTGTCGCTTGAGAGGTCGTTAGATTCGTCTCAACTGTGCGAGTGACACTGGGTATATCCAAATTATATAAATAAAAATGGCCGATTTTTTGCGTCATATTGTTTTTTTTTTAAACTTATCGAGTAGACTATAAAAATAAAGGCTTTCTTAATTAGTGCACGACTATTAAATTGTCTTTATTGCAGTCGGGTTTTTTGAAGTAAAACTTCTTAGGCGTGACTGAGAGTAAGTGATTACATTGTATTTACCAATTAATAGAATTACTAGTTTACCGGTTTAATAAATGATCTATATCTCTCCTTTAATCATGTTTGATGTAAAACATTCGAGAAGTCGAAAACCACAATAAGTTCAAGGAAAAATCTGAATAGTAGTATCATTTTATGTGTTTTAATCTACATACATGTCAAATCTGTAAATGAAATATTTTTAAAATATGTGACTGTTATGTATTGTACACGGAATATAATCTTAAAAAAGAATTGTTATAGGATTTTTTGTCTGTCTGTGGCATATACCTGTGTGCATTTCACGCAAAAAGTACTAAACTGATTTTAACTAAACTTTGTTAATGATAACTTATCACTCGGATAAACATGTTGTATACATACTGTATTACAGAAAAACCTCTTATTCCCAGGGGAAAACATAAAATGGATCAGCCGAGCTTACCTTCATAAAAAATTCGGGCGTAACTTGCTTAATATATATGTATATCTACGAGTATACATAGTAAAAACTAACTCGCTGTCTGTTTCTCCGCTTCCTTCTTTAAACCATGCATTTTTATACTGCTTTCTAACTAACGACACATTTGGCTCAGTTGGTAGTGACCCTACTTTTTGCGCCAGCGGTCGCGGGTTCGAGTCCCGCTGGGGACATTCATTTGTTAAACACGAATGTTTGTACTCCAGTCAGTATAGTATATCAACTATCTGGTATCCGTAACACAAGCCTCGTAGCTTACCACGGAACTAGATGGCGCTGTTGTAATAATGTCCCAACATATTAAAAAATATATTAAAAAACTTATAAATATTGAATAAACAATAATTATGGTCCCATTGCTGGGCACCTTTCTTCAATACGAGGGTTGGCAGACCTTAGTTCATTATGTTGGCAATTGTGGGTTGGCTCAAGCAAGCAAGTTTCTTAAAAGTATTTTGTGCAGAATGCCTAAGGCTAGACAGTATTTCATGAAAGTACCCGTTTTTTACGATTACATTTAACGAGTCAACCTTAAGAGATACGTCAAGACAATGAACTAGAAAATAGCAGGCTTAAAAAGGCCTACAGAAAAGTTTGCGATTGCGTGTCTCTATCTTCTAAGGTACATTCATAATAACTATCTTTACATATAATGCTTAAGGGTTTCTGGTAGAAATCTCTTAAAGAGATAAGTCATCCTTTGTACACAATGTCTCCCCTTTTTTTTTTATATGTATGCTTTTTTTGTGTGGTACAAAAATAAATAAATAAATATGTTGGGACATTTTTACAACAGCGCCATCTAAATCGGTGGTAAGCGTGGTAGGCTTGTGTTACGGATATCAGATAGTGGATATACTACACATATATAACTTTTAAATACATACATATTATAAATATAAACACCCATGACTGGAGTACAAACATTCGTGCTCAACAAATGAATGCCCCCAGCGGGACTCGAACTAGCGACCGCTGGCGTAGAAAGTAGGGTCATTACCAACTGAGCCAAACGTGTCGTCAAATATAGGATACTTTTTATAGCAGAAAAATTGCATTATTAAGAAATCAATACAAACTGTTTAAACGCATCTAGGGACGAATACGAGCGGAATGAGGGTGACTCACTAGTTTATTAAGCGTAGGTTGTAAGTCACTCGAGTGAAGCCGGGGTAATTCGCTACTATAATATAGTTTAAATATCATATTTTTCTATGTCTCAATTATTTTTATTCATTCTCAAGGACTGAAAGCGTTGAATTGTCTTTTTATACTGAAACTAGCGGGCCCGACAGACGTTGTTCTGTCCACATATAAAATTTTTATAAACTTTTCCTCCCGGTGAAATGTTTTTTTACGCATTCGCAAAACAACATTTACTTTGCACCGCCCATTATGTATTCGCTGATTTAATTACCATTGCACGCACCATGGCAACGGTAATAACATGATACGTCAAACGCCATTAATGTTATAAAGATTTTTTTTTAATTTTCTAATTTTCCGAACAACTTTCATATTTATTCACCTTTTAAACCTTCTCTGGACTTCCACGAATAATTCAAGACCTAAATGAGCCAAATCGGTCCAGCCCTTCTCGAGTTTTAGGGAGACTAACGAACAGCAATTCATTTTTATATATATATATATATTTGAAAGTTTAATTGGCGTTGCAAGAGTGCTGGCAAGTTATTTGAACATAGTATACGAGGAGCTTTTATTGATGTGAAAATGTGTTTTTAAAATAAACAAAAGCAATATTTTGTTCAAATATGAAATTAGTTTTTTGGTTATTATTTTTGAAATACGATGTTGTAATATTACCAATAGTAACTTACCGACAGTGGTTGCCTAGTGGTAACGTGCTCGCTTAGATAACCTAGTGATGCGGGTTCAAATCCGGGTCTCGCACCTCTGATTGCATGTGCGAATCATTTCTAACATAATTACCACTTGTCTTACGATAATGGAAAACATCGTGAGGAAACCTGTAACTTTGAGAGAACTTAGCAAGTTTTCGAAAGACATATGCAGTCCGCCTATCTGCACTTGGTCTATGGCTGATTCCTCTCATATTGAAAGGAGGCCTGTGCTCAAGAGTGAGACGTCTAAAACATACATACATATAATATTATTCATTATTCTCACTAGGAGGCCCGATATATTTCAGGGACCCTGGACTGACCAAGACCTATTCTAGATCCGTCCCTGCCACCACTAGGCCAGCAGTTCTATACGAGTATGTGTAGTTGTTTCATTAACGGCAATTCCAAATGAACGGCAATCAAATACTATTAATTCAACTAAAATAAGCCGCTTGGAAAGAGCTTAACGTATTTCATTTGCGTTGAAAAGTTCACGCGATATTGGTCAAAGCTTAATTATTTGTACATACAATCTTAATTATTTGAATATACTTGTTCCTTGATATATTTATTTATGTAATCTATAATATATATATATATATATATATATATATATATATATATATATATATATATATATATATATATATATATATATATATATATATATATATATATATATATATATATATATATATATATATATATATATATATATATATATATATATATATATATATATATATAAAAATTAATTGCTGTTCGTTAGTCTCGCTAAAACTCGAGAACGGCTGGAGCGATTTGGCTAATTTTAGTCTTGAATTATTTGTGGCAGTCCAGAGAAGGTTTAAAAGGTGAAGTACCTACCTAGGGACGAACCCGAGCGAGGCGAGGGTGAGTCGCTAGTTTTCTAATAAAATAAAAGTAGCCTAAGTTACTCCTTATAACATTAGCTATCTGCGAGTGAAAGTCCCGTCAAAATCAGTCCAGCAGTTTCAGAGATAAGCCGGAACAAACAGACAGACAGACAAAAAATTAAAAATTATTTCATATGTATTGTTTCACACTTTCATATGCAATTAGTGAAAATTCGAGAAAAAATCTGAAAAGATGAAGAATTAACCTATATTTTAAAAAAGTTTAGATAAATATATTTAAATAAGTATGTTGGATATATTACATCGCCATCTAGTTCCTTGGTAAGCTACGAGGCTTGCGTTACGGATATTGGATACTAGATAGTCGATACACTACACATATATGATTAAATATAAACATTACTAGTAATTCCCGCGGCTTCGTCCATGTTCTAATCTCTTTAAGCGCAATACACAAAAAGATCATGGTATGGTATGGTATGGTATGAGCGGGCTGGTTTCCGCAACTCGACGACTGTGCGCCTATTTTGCGTGTGTGAGAAATTTACTCCTGCCACCCCAGCTCCTCCAAGAACTTCAGAAGTCTTTTAGGCTTCTTAAAGATCTCCGGGAGTGTCGTTGGGGTGCCAAGGTGTTGTGCCCGGTAAGCCGCTACACCTGAACAATTTAAAAGTACATGTGCAGCCGTTTCTTCTTCACCCATGCAAGCTCTGCACAGGGGACTGTCGGTAATACCTATATTAAATAGATGTTTATTATACGGCCCGTGACCGGTCATTGCCGCAGTTATTTGCCTAAGGTGACAAAAAGATCATATAAATCAGTCAACCCGTTTCGAAGGAGTTCGATAACAAACACTGTGACATAGATTTTTATATATTAGATACATATTATAATATATAAATTATATATAGAAATATAGTTGAGACTATAGATTTTGTAAATTAGGATGTTAAACATTAGTTTTAAGTTAAACTCGTAAAACAAGTACGTTTATTTTTTCACGAATCGTTATCCAAATCAGGAGTTAAAGAGAAAACGGTTTATTTACCTGTAGAGTGAAGCCACATGGCTACTGTTCTTTGTAACGTATTTATTTAAAACCCATAATTAGTTACTTATTTATGTCAGACTTACTTTTTATATCAACACTATAGAACAACATATAGAGTCTTACTCTTGCTTCACTCTGGTATGTCTCATAACATTGCTATATTTTAGTAAAACTATTAAGACAGCGACAGTGGTAGCCCAGTCAACGCGCGCTGGCTTGGATAACCGAGTGATGCGGGTTCAAACCCAGATCCCGCAACTCTAATAATTTCATTTGTGAATCATTTCTAATACTCTCTCTCAAATCATTAGGGTGAAGGAAAATATTGTGAGGAAACTTGCATGTCTAAGGGCAAGTTTTCGAAAGACATGAAGAAGTCCGCCAACACGCACTGGGCCAGCGCGGTGGACTATGACCTCATCCCCTCGCCATTGCCCAGCAGTGGGACGTTAAAAAGGGCTGAAGATGACGAATATGAAGATTATTATCTGTTAAAGTATCACTACCAAAACTATAAACTTGACCTGATCAAGTACAAAAAATAGACTTTCAATACGTATCTAATGAAACTAAATATTTCTTACGATGCTATAACTAAATTTTATATGCTTTATTAAGTTTTAAAGCTCGATACTTTAAGCTACACAAACGCTCATATACCGAAGTAACAGCTTAAAAAAAGAAGATTTTTGAAATATTTTCTTACTTTACTTGTTCTTGCGTGTGGAATTGCGTGCGTTTTTTGCAAAATAAATGGTCACATCTGATAGACGGTCTATTTTAGCATAAGACGTGAATGGCATGCAAGGCAAGCTCGAAGCTTGTGTTATGAATACTAGATAATTGATACACTACACAAAGTTGTATATAAATGCGTGGGGCATGAATGGCGAGACTCGAACACGCGACCCATGGCATAGCAAGTTATATTTTTACTCGGCATACATTTCTTGTGATCAATTTAAGTTTATTTAACTAAATATCTAAAAATAAATACGCTAATATAAGTATATGGTATCTTATATAAAAAATGAAAAAATGGCTCCGTTCGTTTATAGCTCTATATAAAACTAAAACAAACTAAATAAAATTTTAATGTATTAGAACCCGCTACCAAGGACTCGGTTAGCTGAAACTTCTACTGTGCCAAAGAAACAATATTTTTATATATCCTCAAGCACTAAAAACTGTCAACCACCCGTCAGTCACTTTTAAAACTGTTAAAGTTTACTTTAGGATTTAACGATTTCAAAGGATTTATAGAACGTTCAAAATTTTTAACAATTTTTTCGTTTCCATAGTTATTTCAGTACAGGGGAAAAAGTATAACACAATATACATAGGTGAGAGAGCAAAAAGCAGTGTGATGAATCTTTGACAGTTTTTGCACGTATAGACTAGGTACAAATTGAAAATAATTTTTACACGACTACCCAAAAGAAGGAGTGTTATGTTTTCAGAGTTCGTGTATGTATGTATGTTTGTGCGTTTCTTTATTCCACCATAACTTCTAAACGCCTAAACCGATTTCGATGGATGTGATATCGTTAGAATCCTTGGTAAGTATTTCATATAAGAAAATAGAGTAATTTGTGTAATATTGAACTTAACGTAATATATTTGATAAGAAAAATATTATCATATATAATAAAGCTAGATCTTCGAAATGCGACGTAAACGAAGTAACATGTTAACACCTTCGGCACGACATGTTACAAGTCAGTGTACGTACAATACGTATAGTTAATAGTTTAATCTAAATAATATATGAAAATGCTCAAATTTCGAAATCGATCGTTTTAAAATAATATATATGTGATAAGCCTAAGACTGTTATACTATTTTTACTATATAGTTATCTATACATATAAAAAATATTGAAGTGTCCGTTTTTAATTTCAAATTAATAGCTTTTCACTAAATACATATAAAAGTATAAACAATACGATGAAAGTATTTACATAAAAAATCAATTTTAAATTTTGTCTATCTGTCAGTCTGTTTGTTCCGGCTAAACTCTGAAACGGCTGAATCGATTTTGACGGGACTTTCCCTCGCAGACGGCTAATGTTATAAGGAGTAACTAAGGCTACTTTAGGCTTTAGACTGGTACAATCTAGCAATTCTGCCCCGTACATGGCAAGCGTGATCGTATGGGCTGATCCCCCTCGTATTGTAGACCGGCCCACGTCCAGTAGTGGGACGTTAAAAAGGGTTTAATACAAACAAACTGTACTTTATTTTTCATATTGTATTTAAGACAGCACACCCAAAACACAACTTCTTGAGGTTTTTAAAAGTTAATTTAACTGTTTCTTAAGTTAATAATGTTGTTGCTAATACTGTGTCCCGCGTTTACTCTGCACTCTCAACGCTCTTACCGAAACATTGACTTAGCTGTAAAAGTTTTAATAAAGCGTGAGTATGGCTACATAAGGGTAGTAAATTTCTAAAAATGTGAAATACTTGAGACGTATTTATTTACTAGAAGTTTGAAAAAGTCTCGCGAAAAATCTACGAAAAAACTTGTTTAGTTAGTGAAAAAGTTGCTTAATATGCTTTATTTTGTTACTAGTTTTTCCCGCGGCTTTACTCGTGTCGTAGAGATGGATAAAAAGTTAACTTATAAGTACATATAAAAAAAAAATAAGTGTCTGTTAACTGTTTGTTATATCAAATTAATAGCTTTTCACTAAGTGCATATGAAAGTGTATACGGTACTTACATCAAAAAACAATTTTTAAAATTTTTGTCTGTATGTCCGTTTGTTCCGGCTAATCTCTAAATCGGCTGGATTTATTTTGATGGGACTTTCACTCGCACATAGCTAATGTTACAAGAAGTAAATTAATAATAATAATAATAATAAAGCTTTATTTAATTCCATGCAAAGTACATACCAAATGATGATAACAAATGATAATTTATTAACCTATAATATACAATTAAATTTGTTACACTTAGATGAGTTTGATTTCTAAATTATACATTCTATTTTGTAATTAGTTTAACTTTTAATTACTTTAATTATCAACTACCTAATTATTTAATGCATGGACCCCGTTCGGGTAAAAGCCTCCCCCAAGGATTGCCATTCTTCTCTGTCATTAGCTCTGTCTAGCCAACTTCCACCCGCGCACGCTACAATTTCGTCTGCCCATCTGGCCTTTGGTCGACCTCTTGATCTGGTGCCTTTTGGTCCGGACCACTTTACTGACCGTAGAGTCCACCTATCGTCCTTATAACGGGCCACGTGACCCGCCCACTTCCATTTGGCCTTCATTGCAAAAGTTAGGGCATCGCATACTTTTGTCTTCTTTCGAATGTCAACGTTCTTTACCTTATCCTTCAATTTTATACCTAGGCAACTTCTTTCCATTCTTCTCTGGGTAGTCTGAATCTTGTTCCTGGTTTTGAGATCGAAGGTCCAAGTTTGGCATCCATAGGTGAGGCATGGTAAAAGTCCTGTATCCATGACTATTTTCTTGGTCGGTAGCGGAAGTTTCGATTTTAGTATTTCCTTATGGTGCCAGAACTTGTTCCAAGTAATCGCCACTCTTCTGTTAAGTTCTTCAGTGTTTCTTTCCCTACTAAAAGATATTTGTTTACCTAAGTATATGTAGTGGTTGACAAACTCGAGAGGTGTGTTATTTGTTATGATGGGCGTTGCACTGCGGTTAGACATAATTTTAGTTTTTTCTAGATTCATTTCCAAACCAGTATTTATACTAGCCTGGTTTAACTCATTTACCATTTTGTTTAATTGGTGAGGGGTTTCCGAAAATAAAATTATGTCATCGGCAAATCTGAGATGACTTAAAAAAATCCCATTTATATTAATACCTTGATTAGACCATGGCAGCTCTCCCATTACGTGTTGTAAGACGGCTATGAATAATTTTGGTGAGATCGGGTCTCCTTGCCGGACACCTCTCTTTATATTAATTACTTCGCCTACTCTATCCAGTTTGACTCTACTTGTGCTGTTAGAATAAATATTTTTTAGAATATTGATATACTTTTCATTTATGTTTAGTGCTTTCAGTGATTCCCAGATGCTCTCATGTGAAATTGAGTCAAAAGCTTTTTTGTAGTCGATGAAAGCTAAATAAAGAGGTTTATTAAATTCTGAGTATTTTTCTATCACCTGGTCAACCACTTGGATATGATCTATAGTGCTGAAACCGCTTCTGAAACCGGCTTGTTCGATCGGTTGGTGAGCATCGATGACAGGGGCTATCCTTTCAAGTAGACAGGAAGCAAAGAGTTTATAAAAACAAGGCATTAGGCTTATAGGACGGTAGTTGCCTATATCAGCTGGGTCCCCTTTTTTATATAGAAGTATGATTTCCGATGTCATCCATTGATGTGGCACAGCTTCTTCACCAAGTATTTTATTCCATAGGATAGTGATTGGTGTCAGTAGTAGAGTCTTCGCAACCTTAATACATTCGTTGGTGATTCCGTCTGGTCCTGGGCTTTTTTCTGGCTTAAGTCTCATTATTTGTTTCAATATTTCATTTTCTGTAAACTGGTGTATTGGAGAGGTATCAGTGTAGCTATATGAAACCATGTTTTGATTTTGTGTGTCTGGTTGTCTGTATAGATTAGCGTAGAAGTTAGTTGCAGCATTTATGATTTCTGTGCGAGATTTGCATTTCTTGTTGCCAGACTTGAGAAAAGGAACCCATGTTTTAGCTTGATTTAGCTCTTTATAAGCTTTTTTGGCAGATCTAGTATTATTGAGATGATTTTGTATAGTTGTTGTTCTGTAGGTAGCGTAGCACCTTTTTATTTCTTTGTTGGTAAGTTTATACAAAGTTTTTAGTTTTTCTTTGTCAGCTACGCTTAATTTAGGCTTATTTTGTAGTACGCTTCTGTCTTTCATGAGTTCTAGCGCTTTCACGGATAGGATTTTGTGCTTATGTGTTCCTTTTATGTTTTTTAGACTTATCTTGATGTAGTGCATGATTTGTTGGTAGTACTCCTCCACATTATAGTTGTTTTGATTCTTTATAAGTTCTGGTATAAAGCTGTAGAGATTTGTAAGGTACATTTCCTGTTCCGCTAGAGTTTTTAGCTTAGTGGATGTATTAGAGAAATTGCGCCTACTTTTCTTTGTTGAATTTAGATGTATTTTTGCTCTTAGTAGTCTGTGGTCCGATCCAAAAGAGAAAGATGGTAATACTTCATATTTAGAGATCATGTGGTGCTTCGTGGTCATGATATAATCAATTTCATTCCTTGTGTTTTTATCTGGAGAGATCCATGTCCAGCGGTTTTTTGGTTTTAGTTTGAACATTGTATTCATAATCTTTAGGTTGTACTCTTGCGCGTATTGAATTAGTCTCGTGCCTCGGGCGCTTCTGATGCCGTAACCATACTCTCCTGTAACGGAACGTTCGTACTTTTCTGGAATTCCGATTTGAGCATTAAAATCGCCTATAGAAAATACGTACTCAGTAGATGTGGAATCATGAGCTTTCGTTAAGTCCTCGTAAAAATTGTCTATTTCTTCCTGTGACGAGTTTTCAGTGGGGGCGTGCGCTTGGATTACTGCAAAAATAAGGTTTTCCATTTTGATTTCCAGTACGCATACTCTTTCAGATATTCCAGTAAATTTTATAATGTTTTTTTTGTGTTTCTTCGTTACTAGAAAACCTACTCCATATAGTCCTTTTGTTTGGCCAATGTAGTAGAAGATGTATTCATCGTCTTCAATTGTCTTTTCTCCTAGGCGGCGAACTTCGCTCAAACCTATTATATCATGCTTGATATCTTCTAGTGCAGCTTTGAGCTCAATATATTTTTGATCGGAAGATAATGATCTTACGTTGAGAGTGCAAATGTAGACGGTATTTTTCGTTTTAATAGTTGTTCTTGGGGGGTTTTGGTCGAACTCTCCCGCGGTGACCGGCCGTACTGGGAGATTAGAGGTTGGAAGAGGGTCCGATTTTGATTGCTATGCTGTGTTGTGGTCTGATGTTTTCGATTGGCGTTGAGTTGATTCTGTCTGAGCGAGAGTTAATTTGGGCTTTTGTATTATATAGTTCTTCATGTCCCCTTTATTTTTCTTAGGTGGTTGTTTACTAGTCTGTTGAACATTTTGGTTGTCACGGTGGAGCGTCTCCGGGGACTCTGATAGGTTTCTTTTGCTCGACTGTTTCTGTGGGGGTTTTTTGTTGCTCAGTATAATTAATTTGTCGTATTTTATAAAAGCGGTGTTTCCCGCATTTTTTTCTTTCTGTAATTGGACTTGTAACTCCTTACGCTTAATTAAAACTTCGATTGGGTAGTCTTCTTTTAAGTAATAGGGAGTACTTTGAAGGTTATGTTTGTTTTTTTGTATTTTTAATTTGAAACCTAAAGTATTAAATGTTATTACTATCGGTCGAACTTTTTCACCCTTTTTTCCCAATCTTCTAACAGTTTCTATGTTGTGAGTGTCGCATGGAATTTTTATGTATGTATTTATTATATTTATTACCGTTCTTTCTAGTTCTTCGTACGACTTTTCTATCTCTTTTACGCCAAAAAAGATCAGATTTTTGCGTCTACATTGTCTTTCTGGGTTGTTAATTTTATTTGATTGTTCTTCTATTTTTTTCTCCAAAAGCTCATTTTTCAGTTCTAAGTTATTGAACTTCTCGTTGAGGCTGTTGATTATTGTACCTTTAATATCTTCTTTCATTTCCAGCATGTCTTGTTTTTGCTGTTTTATATCTTGCTGCATGCTAATTAGCATATTTTTTATTTCATCCATAATTGGTTATGATTCGCTTAGCGCCCTCTAGGGAAACAGGTAAGTAATTTGAAGAACCTGGCTAGATAGTTCCTAACAGATGGCGCTGATAGATGATTTAGGAATGAAGATATTATCTCTTATTTAATTTTAAAACTTTAATATAGCGATTACGATGTTGACAGTGTCGCAGTGGCGCCTTCTCTCTAAATTACTAAACATAACATATTATAAATCTTTAGAAAATTTTAAAATTTTATTAGTGGGACTGGGACGCGAACCCGAGTTTCCTTACGATTGTAGCGATTTTAAGTCACTTGTTATACCACTAGTCCAATGTCGTACTTAGCAAACAGTTCGAATTAGTTCTTTAGTTTTTATGTCACGCACTTTAATGACAACAGCATGTATATAAAGTTTTAAATGTTGAAATGCACTATCACATCACAAGAGTGTATGAAATTTAAGTTAAGAGTTAATAATATAGTCACTATGATAGCAAAACACTTGTCACTCGAGTTGATTTTACACTAAAACAGTCATTTGATGTGTCTTCACGGAAACGATCACAGTTGGACAGTTCATTTTGTATTTCTGAGTTCAATCACTGAGATAACACTGACACATAATTTTTAAGATGTATAGTTCCTTTATATTTGATAATAAATGTTAAAATGTTGTTATTTATATTTTTAAACGTAATTATATACACGGAGATAAACAATGTTAAGTTAAGCTTCTACCCTCTTCTTATATATCATATACAAGAAGTAAATTAGGCTACTATTATTTAAGAAATCTAATTTATTTTAACTAAATAAACCCGCGGCTTCACTCGCGCTAAATCTAGGGGCTAATAATTTAGTAATTTAAGCATTCTAGTAATGTTGAACTAAAGTTAACACGAGTCTAGAGATTAAGAAATTAAAAAATAACCTTAGAGCTTTTCGCCAGTGTGATAGAACATCCTCCTTTGTCTAAGTGGATTATTTTATTTATAATACAAGTATAGTCACGGGCAATAGCTAGTCAAAGTTATATTAAAAATGCAGATGGTAGTGCGTATGTTTCAGTAACCAACGTCAATAGGCTGTAACGACTCATCGAATGTGAGTGGAATTCAGAATGTGTCGACATATATGTTTAAGCAGTTAGTATCATTTTGTCTAAGATGAGATATTTCCACCCAGTGGAAAGTCCGTTTGAAAAAGCTTGTAATGAAAAGTAATTTAATGATAAGAAACCTTTAAGCTTTGGTAATTATGGTATTGTATTCAGCCCTTTTTATCCTCCTACTGCTGTTCACGGACTTCTTAATATAAGGGGAATCAGGCCATAGTCCACCGCGCTGGCCTAGTACGTGTTGGCGGACTTCACATGTCATTCGATAACTTGCTAGGTTCTCTCAGACATGCAGGTTTCCTCACAATGTTTTCCTTCACCGTAAGACAAGTGGTAATCATGTTACAAATGATTCGCTCATGAAATGTCAGATGTGCTAGACCCGGATTTGAACCCACTTCACTCGGTTATCCAACCAAGCCCGTTACTTATGCCTTTATGGCATTAGTCTGTAAATATATCGAAGTTAAAATATACAATGAATGTCCACACTTTATCTTTATCTATCTTTCTTTTTTTTCTTATCTATCACTTTATCTTTATTTATCTTTATCTCACATTGATCTCTGAATAATTTTGTAACATAATTTAATGTGCAATAAAGAATGTTTGTATCTTATTAAATATTTATGTAGAAATAAACAGTGAGGTATCGAACCTATAATGATCGTAATACGCAACCACTACACCACATAACGCTATTTAATCAAAGCTAAAAAAGCTTGGAACACTTTAATAAAGTGCACAACCGGTCATATAAGTGTACTAAAATTCTGAAAGCTTCAGTCTTTCCACCTCATAACCTCTTTGGTAAGTGATTCTATAACGTAAGTGCCTATACTATTTTACTGCCTAATTGGTCTATCTGAACACTTTGATGGGGAGGTCTGGAAGTCTTTAAAAAATAATACTGTTTTAGGGATTTTTAGGGTTCTGTGGTTAAATTGAATATTAATTATCATTATGTTAATTTGATAATTCAGTAAAATTACAAAAATAATAACATTTGGATTTACCACATACTTATTAATATTATAAATGCAAAGGTAACTGTCTGTCTGTCTGTCGCGCTTTTAAGCCAAAACTTTTAAACTGATTTAAATGAAATTTGATAGAAATGACATAGGCTACTTTTCAAAGCGAAAAAAGGGCTTAAAAGGGTTGAAATAGAGAACGAAAGTTTGTATGGAAATTACGTCATTTTAAAGTTTGAAGCTTGAAGTTTATTTTTTAGGCTTTTGATTATTATTGACTTTCAAACTTTGTAAAAATTGTATCCTAAAGGCGGTACTTATGAACGAACCCGAGCGAAGCGATAGTGAGTCTCCAGTTAAGAAATAATGTTTCGAAAGATACATATTTCTAAAACTCGGCTATTAAGATTATAATGTAATATTTTTTGAATTTGATCCTTGCATTTGTTTGCACATAGTTCTTCATAGAAATACTATGACATATAAATTTCTTTATACCGCCAGTAAAAAGGTGGATAAATATTATATTTTTCACTTTACTTTTCACGTAACATATTAAAATTAAAAAAAATAAGTCCAACACTGAGGATTTGTGAAATTTTGTGCTGACGAAATTAAAGGAGTTAAGTAGTCTCTATAGTTTGGATACCAGGACACTCTGGTGTTCCTGGAAACAGCTAGCTTTTGTGCTAAAGTTGCCATACAAAGCAGGATCTGTTATTTACAATACATACATAATGTATTGCAAAATTCCGCATAGTTAAATCGTGATCATATTGGTGCTTATCAAAATTAAAAAAAAATGACATCACGCTGCAATTCAACCAATTTTTCGTAGTTACCATGCAGAATCTTGGTTATTATCCAATATTAGCTATTCACTATATGTGATGATGACTGAGATAACTTAGCAAGTTAACCAAAAACGTGAAGTCCGCCAACCTGCAATAAGCCAGTGCAGCATGGTGGACTATGGCCTGATCCCCCTCGTATTGAAGTGAGGCCTGTGCCCACCAGTGGGACTAAGGGCTGACTTTATTAGTTAATAATAATAAAAAGAAGTATAACTATTGAGTACATTATATTAACATAACAAAATAATTAGAATAAATCTGAAATCGTTTCCTCCGATAATTTTATTTTAAAAAATTATAAGTCTTTATATTCCAGCTTATGAAGTAATCCTTAAACTTTATAACGATACGAACTCCTGTTCTACTCGATCTAATATATATATTTTAAATATAAAACCTTTCTTTTAGCCAACATCAAAATATATTATGTAAGTAATTCAGAAGACTGCTGGTAATCTAGTGAACCGGAACAGTGGCCCTCTTGGCTGTTATGGCCTGCATGAATGCATTTCTCAACTTTGAAAAAATGCTCGTGCTTCTTCAGTTTTCTATGCAAACTTTTATAATTTATATTTTTTATAATTTATATTCTACTATAAATAGAAATCATACCCAAAAATATTATACCTATATTGAAAAGAAGCAGTATCACTAGGATATAACGCGGATAAATTACATACTAAAAGCTCTAAACACCCAACATTCCTTACTCAGTAGAATTAAATAATAACGTGACATTCGTAATTCAGTCGGGTTATACTACGGTATGAAGGACGAAGGTGTAAAGCTTTAGTTGATTTCAGTGCGCTAAGGGTTGTCATGGGGGATGGACGTGCCCCTCTGAATTTTGTCGGGTAATACGCGATCGTGTCAAAACTTTTTTCGTGTTATGTGTTCTAGTTGAATTTTTATGTGATGTGAAACCTGATTTATAGTGAATAGGTGAGTGAATACTTAGTTTATTTATACTTAGGCTTATGGTATTTAATCTTCAAAAACTAACTTCTATGTTATTAATTTGATGCATATGTCACTGTAAAATTGTAAATAACGTTAGATTATAATCTATCTAAGTGAACCATAAAATTGTTTTAACTGCGAATTTACAATTTGTCTTGTAAGAATAATATTTTGATAATTTAGTTTAACAGGATAAAAATACATCTGCCTCTATTTTATCCTAAACCTTAGTTTAAAAAATGATAAAATACATTAATATATTTAAAACATAGAAGTTATTTATAATATTGTCCTCTTGGGATTTCCAAAGTGAATCTTTTGCTTTATAGTTCAGTTCCCTCTAATTCTTAGAAGAGCTCTAAAAGATACTTCTCAGAAATATAATTTATAGAATTTCATTAGAAATCTGAATAATATAATGATACCATTTGACCCGGCAAACGTTGTTGAGCCATATAAAATAGGGGGTGGTGGAGTGTGGAAAAGACTTTACGACTATTCTTATACCTATACCAAATATACAAAAAAAAAAAAATAATTAAACTCGGTTGGTTTTGAAGGAGTGCGACCACAAACATCGAGACACGAGATTTTTTCATATTAGACTTGTAAAACGTGTGAATTTAAAATAGTTCTTAATTTTTACTCTTGAATCAGTCTGTCTATTGATAAAATCCGCATTTAAATCCGTCGTGTAGTGTAAAAGATCTAAGCGTACAGATGGCGGGAAGCAACATATAGTTACTATGTAGAGATATAAATATAATAATACACTTGCAAGGGTTGAAATGGCTGATAAAATAAACTAAATAATATAAGAACATATTTATGTAAGCACATTAACACTGTACCATCTAGTTCCGCGGTAAGCTACGAGGCTTGTGTTACGGATACCAGATAGTTGATATACTACACAAATATAACTTTAAACGCATAAATATTATACCCATGTCTGGAGTACAAACATTCGTGCAAATGAATGCTTCCAGAGAGATTGCAACCCGCGACCGCTGGCAGAGCAAGTAAGGTCACTACAAACTGAGCCAAATAACCGTTATTCTATAGAAAACATTCAAATTGTTTAGTTTATTCGTGGAAAGTTAATATTTCTAACATATTTCTTTCAAAATAAATCACTACATATTATAAAACAAAGTCCTCTGCCGCGTCTGTCTGTCTGTTCGCGATAAACTCAAAAACTACTGCACTGATTTTCATGCTGTTTTCACCAATGGATAGAGTGGTTTTCGAGAAAAGTTTTAGTATGTAATTTGTCAAGTTTTTATTTACATATACTAGCGGAACCCGCGGCTTCGCTCGCGCTAAATCTACGTTTATTTATTATAGACAAAATATTTTAGCTAGGGACTGATCTAGTACTAAACATATTATAAATATATTTTTAAATTAAAAAAAGATATTAAATAAAAAGTATCAAATATTATAAATTAATAATATTAATAAATAGCGCGATAAAATTGTATAATAATGTAAAATACGCTTTCCTTACTTTCATTAAGGAAATTCCGCTTCTTGTTAATCCACCTGATAAGATTCAAAATTATGTTTGTAAAATGTGAGGTTGTTAGCTTATTCTGTAAGTTTCCAGAATAGTATTTACTTTCGTAGATTAACAGATTTAGTTTCGTAGATTAAGAGATTTATGTTAGAGAACTAAAAATAAAAAGAAAAACGCTAAAAATATTAAAAAAACCATGTTAAACTGAATATAATGTAGCGATACTTATACCTATGTCTAATAAATTTATTTATTAAGAACTAGCATGTCCCGCGGCTCGCTCGCGTTTTAAAGACCGGAATCTAAAGTGGTAGCCCAGCGGTAACGCGTCGCTTGTATAACCGAGGGATGCGGGTTCAAATCCGTGTCTCGCACCTCTGATATTTCATGTGCGAATCATTTCTATCATGATTACCACTTGTCTTACGGTGAAGGAAAACATCGTGAGGAAACCTGCATGTCTGAGAAAACCTAGCAAGTTTTCGTAAGACGTGTGAAGTCCGCCAACACGCACTTGGCCAGCGCGGTGGACTATGGCCTGATTCCCCTCGCACTGAGGGAGGCTCACCCCCAGCAGTGGGACGTTAAAAAAAGGGCTGATGATGATGATGAATCTAAATTAATAGATTTCACATACCGTAATGTTTTACAGCCCATTTTTTAACGGTTACTTGAGATTTCTCAAAAATGAGATATTTTCCAGCAGTAAAAAATATTCTAAATCCTGACCTGGATAACCAACTATCATTTTACCAAATTTCATCAATATCTGTCCATTGGTTTCCTTGTCATGTGGTCACAGACAGACAAAAATTGTAAAAACTAGATTTGGCCTTTGTATTCTTAATAATGACTGTCAATTAGTTATTAGATTTTCCATTATTCAATGTACAGATTCGACTAAGTAAGATTTTTTTTATATTTATCTAAAGATATTTGAACATCGTTAACCTGCCGTTAAACGTGCGCTAGAATGTGACTTCATTTCCTCCTCATTAACGTATCCTTTGTACGTATCACATCATATTATATTATTATTAAAGAAATACTAATGTATTATTTTCTAAATATACGAGTATATAAAAGCAAAAGGTCACTCATTCATAACAAAATATCGTAAACAGCTTGACGTATAAAGATTAAATTTGGCTGGGAGGTAGTTTATAGTTAGTAGACGTTAATTAAGAACGGATTTTACGACAGGGATGGATTAAGGAGGTCGAAGGGCTCTCGCAAATTTGTATGTTATATTTCTATCATGATTACCAGTCCTTTTTTATTCCAGATTATAAGTCCTTCATTTTTAGTGATACATACAAACTTTAAATTTGGGAGCACATACTTAAAAAAACGCTAGTTACTTAAAATGATTCTGATGGTATAATATTATAATAATAATAATAACTCTTTATTGTACACCCGAAAATAGAAAATAATAAACAGGAACAAAGAAGAAATAGGAAAAAGTACAAGAGGCGGCCTTATCGCTAAAAGAGCGATTTCTTCCAGGCAACCTTTAGGTGTAGGAAAATGTTATAAAAATAAAGAGAAAGATAGAGTATTATAAATACTTATCATATAAATATAAATAAATAGAAAATAAATATAATTAACCAATAATATATATTTAGCTAGATAAAATACTACTTAAAGAAGTAAATATATAATATATATATATATATATATATATACATAAATATATATACAGACATATATAAATAAATATATAAAATATAAAATATCTGTAATAATAGGTTTTATTATAGGTTTTGGAGTTTTTCGGGAGGGTTTAACCATTGTAATAGATATTTCTAATTTAATTTGTCTACATTTACATTCCGTGACCCGATTGTTTAAAACTATTTAGTTTATTAGGAACTTTGATCGTATTATTACAAATACATTTCATTCGTAAATTCCCTGGCGGCAGGTCGCTCCGCCTATTTCCACTGATAAAGACTGTTAAGTTTAAATATTTTCCGTCGAGTTTCTTTCGCCAGTTCTTAGACGCTGACGCTTTATCTTCTCGACCTGGTGGTAGACTCATGACGTTCAACCATTCACATATTTTGAAATTGAACTTGAATATTATTTCTAAAAGTATATTAGTAATAGTAATATCAAAACCTATGAAACCTATGAAATAAAGTATAATAGTAATATCAAAACCTATGAAACATATAATCAGCCAACGGACGTGACAGGACAGCCCAAGCTACCATACATTCGCTTGGGAATGTATATGTTTTTAGTGGCATGGCAGCTTGGACTGTCACGACCGTTGGCGGAATATATGTTCATAGGCTTTGGTAATATTATAAAGCTAACTACTATATTTAAGTAAAAAATATTGTAAGACCAAAAAAATTCTTTTCAGTGGAAAACCAAGCGCAGTTCCCGGATCCCACACTTCCGACATTTTTATGTGAATCATTTCGTAATGATTACCAATCGCATTACGGTAAAGGAAACATAATTAAAAATCTCCCATGTCTGAGTCCCCCAAAAGATATGTGAAGTTCCTCCAACTGCATTTGACCCTTTTCTATGGCCTGATCTCCTTTGCAATGAAGGAAGCCCCGTGCCCAGCAGGAAGACGTTAAAATGACTAAATACGTATAGAGTATCGTAAACTACTGTTGTTAGTATTTTTAGGGATTTATTTCTATTTGTGAAATGCCGTTAACAAAAAATTTTAATAAATTTGTCAAAAAATCCACATATCAAATATTTTCGTAAGTCTAAGAAAGTAATATACTGTTGGTATTGTCAATAGTGTCATTATATGCATGTCTTAGGGTGAAGGAAAACATCGTGAGGAAACCTGCATGTCTGATAGAACCTAGCATGTTTTCATGTCCTACATGTGAACAGTGAAGTCCTCCAACTCGCACTAGGCCAGCGTGGTGGACTATGGCCTGATCCCCCTATTGAAGGGAGGACCGTGCCCAGCAGTGAAACGTTCAAAAGGGCTGATTACATAAGGGGTTTTTTAAAAAAAATATCGTACAAATTCGACTAAGTATGAATTTTATTATATTATGTATAGACAATGGTATGCGTCTGTCTGTAAAGGCGTACTATTGTAAAACAACATCCGCTTAAATAATAATAGCAGTGCGGAGTAATTGAAAGCTGCGCGATCCATTTTAATTTAACTCTCGCTTATTTCGAACGAAATTTTGACTGTTTAAATCATAACTAATTCGATTACTGTTAGTTGAAAATGTATTTGTCGAACGCTCGCTAGTTTGGTGAAGTGCCAAGTAGGTTCTCAGAACATCTTATATGAAGTTTGACTGCCTCTTTGTTTAACTGGTTAGCAAAAGCAGATCACATGGTCCTGGGTTCGTGTCCTGAGACGGGAAAGAATAGTTCCTGCCTGCCTTTTTTATAACATTATGCCTTAGAGAGCACGTTATTCTACATCTTATCTCTCACCGTTCGTATCAAGATTTGATCTCTTATAGGTTAGATTCAGTGATATTAACAGTAACTAAATTCCTTAATGCTATGCCAGCGGTCGCGGGTTCGAGACCCCTTTGGAGCATTAATTTATGTGATGATCACAAATATTTGTACTTCAGTATGTTTATATAGTTTTTAGTGTATTTATAATATTATTAGTTTTGTGTAATAAGTAAACTATTATGGTATCCATAACACAAGCCTCATAGCTTACCATGGAACTAATTGATGCTGTGTGTCAATTTTTCAAGTTATTTAAAATTTATAACTCTTAAAGAGTTTGTTTTGGACTTTAAATATTATTCATATTTAAAAAGTAGTTACATATATTCAAAAATCCATCAAGTTGTCCTCGTATCTCCTTTCTCACTTCCCCTTCGCAGAACCGTACTAGGAGCTAACTCGCCAATACTAAGACTTAGCCGATTAGCTAATAATTATGCAAGAGAATACGACATATTTTCCGATCCCCGAGTAAAATAAAAAAATATTACTGTCCATGAAGTAGCCCCAGCTGTGAAACAAAAATATTGTAGTGTTTGTTGTATAACTGTATTATTATAAATTTTTTGTTATTAACTTATTTGTTATTTTCTATCACTTGCTGTCATTTTAGTTTGTATTATTTTATTTTAAAGTTATATTTTTTTGTCAAACTTTGCTTGTCTTCAATAATTATGCATGCGGTGTTTATCTTTTTAAGTTGTATCTATATAATATGTAATCGTGTATTGTGTACAACTTGATAAACCAAATAAATAAATAAATAAAAAACCCTGTCTCAAGGGGTTGAAAAATCACATTCAAAGTGAATTTGAAGTCTGTCTACTTTTAAGTTAAACATTAATTAAATTCTCATTTCAAGAGCTTTTTCTTATTGCCGAAATAAATTATTTCAAAATAAAAAGTACCCGCGCCTAAAACCCTCTCCACAACTTTTAGAAGTACAAGAAAACAAAAGAAATGACGGTCCAAGTTTAAAAATCACAAATTTCGACCACCAATTATACTTTTCTAATTTTCACAGCTGTCGTGAAATTGAGATTTCGGATTAATCAATTTTGCTTTCCTTGTAATATATTTTTTGTCGTATTTTTATGTTTTTGGTACGTTTCTATGCATATTTTGCTTTTTATGGCTTTTACCTTGCTCTAAAGATGAGGTCTTTTTATACGTAAATAACAGTTAGTTCGGTCGAAAAATCGAATTTATCTGCAATTACTTAAGCATAATATATTAAATTGAAACTAATCTCGAGTATTCTTGTCTACTTTAAAAAAACAAACGATAACGTATTCAATTTTGGTGTATTTTAATGTATACGAGTTTCCGCCTAGTTGTATATTTTCGCCTTATTTCTTCTCTATTGATAACACTAAAGCTCTAAAGCTACTAATCAAAAACTCTGTTGACAAAAAAAGAAAGAAGAAAGAAGTAAAAGGTACTGAGCTTTTTGTTTGTATCATTTTTGCTTTAACTATACATAATACAATTTTAAGTCGGATCTGTACTTTGATTATTTGGAAAATCGTATTTACATAGTCATTTTGTAATACATACTAGCAATTTCCATGGCTCCGCCCGCGTTGGTAGAAGAATGAAAATTTAGGGGCTTTAAGTACTATTTGATGTCAAATCATAAAAAAATAAAAAATCTAAATTTGGTCAATAAATAAAAAAAAATATCTGATCACCTAGAGTAATAAAAAAAACCCTATGACCTATTCTCAGAACTACCAAGTATACACAAAAATAACATAAAAATCGGTCAAGCCGTTTTGGAGAAGTTCGATAACAAACACTGTGACACGAGATTTTTATATATTAGATATATATACAGAGGCCAAATCTACAGTTGTATAATTTTTGTCAGTCTGTCTTGTGACCACATTGGACAGATTTTGATGGAATTTAATATGACGATAGTTATCCGGGTCAAAATATATAGGATACTTCTTACTGCAGGTATCATCTTTAAGAACTCTATAACTAGCTTATACAATATACGTAGGAGCAAATGTGAGTGGAGCGAGGTAGAGAATTTCTCGATACCTTACTGGAATACTTTATTACATCTTTTGAAGTTGGGAAACCTTTTTACTACTAATCGACGGGGATAAAGCGTACGTAACTCTAAAATAACTTTAGCAGTAAATCACGACATTTTTTGCTATGTTGCATTCTTATTCAGCCCTTTTTAACGTCCCACTGTTGGGCATGGGCCTCCCTTTGATACAAGGAGGATCAGATTATAGACAGTGGTAGCCCAGCGGTAACGCGTCGTATAACCGAGTGATGCGGGTTCAAATCCGGGTCTCGCACCTCTGATATTTTCATGTGCGAATCATTTCTATCATGATTACTACTTGTCTTACGGTGAAGGAAAACATCGTGAGGAAACCTGCATGTCTGGGAAAACCTAGCAAGTTTTCGTAAGACATGTGAAGTCCGCCAACACGCACTGGGCCAGCGCGGTGGACTACGGCCTGATCCCCCTCGTACTGAGGGAGGCCCGTGCCCAGCAGTGGGACGTTAAAAAGGGCTGATGATGATGATGGATCAGATCTTAGTCCAACATACTGACCAAATGCGCGATGGTATACTTCATGTGTCTTTCGAAAACTTGCTAGGTCAAATGCAGGTTTACTCATGATATTTTACTTCACATAAGACTACTGCTTAAGCTTAAGAAGCGATTCACTCATGAAATTATCCGATGACCCGGATTTGAAACCACATCACTCAGTTCGGAATCTCGAACGTCTTTAGATTAAAATAGCAATAACTGTCATTTAAATTGTCAATTTATGACAGTACATGACAGTTAATTGATAATTGATGTGAGTGGGAAAGAGACAGGCCAGTTTCCAGAGAGGATATCTATATATGTATAATGTATATATATATATATATATATATATATATATATATATATATATATATATATATATATATATATATATATATATATATATATATATATATATATATATATATATATATATATAATAACTTTAAAGTGTCTGCTTGTAATATTAATGTTAGCAGCTTCTTAATAAAGCATTTGTAATTATATAGGGTATATAATAAACGCTTAGTAGAAAAATAATAATTAACTAATTGGTCTGTTTGTTTGTTAATCTCCGAAACGACTGAACAGATTTTAATTGGACTTTCAGTTGCAGATAGCTGATGTTATAAGGAGTAAGTTAGGTTCGTTTTATTTAAGAAAAAAAATTAACGACCGTTAAAAAAATCTTTAGCAAATCGGGTGTAATTTGCTAGATACTTATAAATCTTATACTTATACCAGCAAGAATTAAGCAATTCTGTGCATATTATAGAACAATGGATATTTCCTAGGAATGGCGCATCTGGGTACAGACCTATTTTATTTCTGGACTCCGACCAATATTTTACAGTAAGCCTGAAATCTATTTCATATATCTCTACAAAGGCTGCCTATTGCAAATTTTTAGAATTTTTATTAAATTTCGCAAATATATGCCTCTATATTTCTGTTTAGTGATATGGAATTATAGTGCGAAAACTTTTTACTGCAGATAGTGGGTTCGATTTCAGACGATGTAACTTGTGTCCTGATCACTCATGTTAAAATGGTTTAATGGTTAAACAGTCAGTTGTTGAAATAACATAAATTAATACTTTATAAACTGTAATATCTTCTATACTATAAGTTCTTAGACTTGGCAGTGTGGTGTTGAGAACGCGTCATATAAAATAAAAAAAGCTACTACGACCTCTTTGCGTACTCTGTGAGGCATGCAGACGGTTAATAATATGTGATAAGGCATAATATTGAATTTGACATAGTATTTTACGTATAAGTTTGCTTGTGATACGAGTATGTACTTGTGGAAGAAAGAATTAAAAAATATATATTGTGTTAAGAAAGATTAAGAAATATTCGTAAAATACATTAATATAAATAAACAACACGTTTGACTCAGTTTTGCAGATGGTCGCGGGTTAGAGTCTCCCGCTGGGGGCATTCATTCGTTGAGAACGAATGTTTGTACTCCAGTCATGGGAGCATGTATTTAGTTATATATGTATAGTATATCAACTATCTGGTATTCGTAACACAAGCCTCGTAGCTTACCACGGAACTAGGTGGCACTGTGTGTAACAATGTCCCAACATACAAAATGAAAATAGTATAATATACATAATAGAGCTTATAAAAAGCTTATCCTAATGTAATAATCTTACAGCTTACAAAACAAAACAAAATAGCAAGACGTAGATATTCTCGCGAATATAGAAATAACGTAACCTATAACGTACCGATTCCAGTGTTTAAGCTTTACGTAAGATAAAGGCGGAGCTTTTATCGCAGCGGATATATAGCGGTAAAGTTATATTTTTTTAAAAGCGCAAAACCAAACAATTTTACAATTTTCCGATACTATCACATAAAAGTATTCAACATATTATTATATTACGTAATATTATGTAGTTATATAGAAAACTGATCGCCCAGAGGTCGAAAATAATTTAAATAAATATAAAATAATAATGTTGGGACATTTTTACAACGGCGCCGTCTACATCCGTGGTAAGCTACGAGGCTTGTGTTACGGATACCAGATAGTTGATATACTACACATATAAATATTAAATACATACATATTATAAATATTAACACCCATGACTGGAGTACAAGCATTCGTGCTCAACAAATGAATGCCCCGCTGTAACTCGAACCCGCGACCGCTGGCGTAGTAAGTAGGGTTAGTATCAACTGAGCCAAAAAATTTACGACATTGACTTGGTATGGCACTTATGACACGTCAGCTCTTCAATTTTGTCTTTGTCTATTTATATTTTAGACTAGCGACTCGCCCTCGCTTTGCTCGGGCACGTTCCTGGTTTTAGCGCGAGCGAAGCCGAGGGTCAAATTATTAATTGTATACATAAACTATTCAAAAAAACCGCTATAAACCAGCTTCACCCAATTTCATCAAAATCTGTCTAGTGATTTTCTCTATGGGCGACCAATTACACACTCTTTAATGAATTTTTACGCTATAAAGCTACGCTACGCTTTGTTACTATTGGGATCTTAACCCATGATACAACTTGATTGCACTTTGCACGACTGTGATAGAATGCATTGTATATGGAGTTTTATAACACATTTCTTTTTGATTAGCCATAATGTTACTATATATCGTATTGGGTTGAAATTTAACTAGCATATACAATAATCTGTTATCATATAATTTACATGATAGTAAAATCATGTAATAAATAGTAATAGTACCCATTTAAGAGCTTTTAGTATTAGATACGGTCGCTTAAATAACTCAGTAAAGCAAAGCTTCAAATGTTAGTTATTCTAGTTTTCGAAAGAGCGAAGTCCGCCAACACGCACTTGCCAGATTGCGGCCGGGTGGTGGACTATTTCCTGATCCCCCTCGTATTGAAGTCAGACTTATGCCCAACAGTGGGACTTTAAAAAAGGCTGATTTAGTAAAAATATAATAAAGTCCTCCAACCGATTCCGGCCATGGCTGCTAATGTCATTGACACTGGCCAACTACGCAGGAGATATTATCGTGCACAAGTGTATGCGCAGATACAAGTGCATTCTCTATTCCTGTCACTATCATACTCCGGTGGGACGACACGAGACACGACCAGTGAGAGTTAAGGCGCATGACTGACTGCTCTTCGAGGCACGGTGATGAAACACAGCAAACTTCCCAACTCCGGGCTGTTACTGAGGCTTACGAAACAGAAAGACTCAATTACTAAACTTTGTCTGACCCGGGACTCGAACCCAAAACCTCCCAGTGTGCGTACATGCTAGCCACTACACCGCCGAGGCAGGTAAGCTTATGGTTAATTTAGTACACTAATAATAACGAACTATCTTTTCTGTATTCAGGCGAGAATCGAACGTGAAACTTCCTCTGAAAAGCTCTACTACCAAAGCATTTTCCCTCGCTCTATAATAGTTTAAAAGCGAATAAGTTAAAGCATAAAGTTTTCGTCCACAATCACATTTATGTTTGCATATTACATTGTATCAAGTTTATAGCACCCGAGTTCCATTCAATACCCCATTTTAAACTTCTGTTCTCTAAAGTTATATATTAAGATTGTATTTCGAAGAATTTTCCTTGAACTTTAGCAAAATTTATAAAGAATTTAAGTTAAAAATAATCTTTTTTGTATGTTTGTTACTCACGCATAAACTGCTGAACAGATTTACATGGAATTTAGCAAGAACATAAATTGTATGGAAGTGCTGAAAAGTAGCTTATGTCGTTCTCTATGAGCACCAGTTAGCTTTCAGCACTGTCTTGAATTATGTAAATAAAGCCACGGGCGAAAACTATACATGCAAAATAATTTTAAGAATTTTTGTCAAGCTGTCTGTCTCTCGGTGACCGCATCATGAGGAAATGACTGAAGAGATTTTCATGTTTGGTATTATAATAGGTTGTCCGTGTCAACAATTAGGGTACTTTTAACTGGCGGGAACTATCTTATTTCTGAGAAATGTTGAGTTAATCGAACCCGAGTCATTCAGTTTGAGCTGTATTCTTTAACGATAGAAAATTTACATATAGACTAATATCTTACTTGATATACTTATATATTATGTCGTAATGAAAAAAATCATTTGACGACACGTTTGGCTCAGTCAGTAGTGATCCTACTTACTGCGCCAGCGGTCGCGGGTTTGAGTGTTGCTGGGGGCATTCATTTGTTGTTTGTACTCCAGTCATGGGTGTTAATATTTATAATATGTATGTATTTAAAATTTATATGTGTAGTATATCAACTATCTGGTATCCGTAACACAAGCCTCGTAGCTTACCACGGATCTAGATGGTGCTGTTGTAATAATGTCCCAACATATTTATATTTATTTATAAAGAAACAAAACACTCACCCAAATGTACCTCATCTTTATAAAACTCGGTAAAAAAATTGTCAGTGTACCGAATTTCTTAAAAAATATTTAGAGTACGGACTTGACACCACTCGACCGAACGTGCTTATCATAATTACTGAGCTTTCCATTTAAATCAAACTTCAATCACATTAAAAATACAAGTATGTATTTATTTTTATGAAAATTAACAAAAGTCTCGGTGACTCTCAAAGTCCCCTCAGCGAGTGCACGCCGCGCTGGCTATTTGAGAGCGGTTATTATAATTTATTATACGACAAATATATTTTTTGAATTCGTATTTTTGATCGAGTTTAAAAAGATGGAGGTTCTCATTATCTTACATAATAGATATAATCATTTGTTTCTTGTTTTTATTATTTTTTTTAAACTAGCGACTCACTCTCGCTTCGCTCGGGTTCGTCCCAACATTAAGCGCGAGCGAAACCGCGGGTTCCGCTATTTAAATTAAATAATATTTCTAAAATAAAAGCAGCCTAAGTTACTCCTTTTAGTATTAGCTTTTCTCGAGATTTTTCTTTATTAGCGTTTCAGAGATTAGCTGGAACAAACAGACAGACGGAAAAAAAAAAACTTTTAAAAACCTCAACCTCACTTCGCCTTATCCGTTATAATATAGCCTACGATGCTGAAACGTCGACATTCACAGGACAGTTTTCTATACTCTATATTAATGCTTAAAAGCATTGAAAAAAACAACATTGTAAAACAAATGTTTTCAGTTTAATGTAACCAAAAATTAGTAGTAGAAATACTTGAAGTAAACCGACAACTACCGTAGCGAGTGAGTTTTGCAGTAGAGTACGTCTCCTCAAACTCGTTCAAAACTTGCTAGGCGCAATGTAAGATAGAAACTTAGTGCGATTGATCAATAATATTAATGATATAATTATTATCTGATTTATTAAACAGACTTTGAAGAAACAGAATTTGAAAACAAACAGATTTTGAAGAATTACTGGCACTTGAATAATATTTAGCTACTAGGAAGGTTTGAGACCAGTAACCCCAAACGTGCTAACCTGGCTTCTCTATCATCTTCGGTAGACCTACTGTCAAGGCGTCGTCGTTGAATGAGTAAGCGATCCTGCGACGCCACTTTAATCCGGGAAGTGGTTTTGTTTTAGTGGATAGAACTGGCTTTTCTGGCATATCCCAACAAAACAATGCATGGAGACCAGCAAAGTGATAGGTTAGTGATAGGTGGTACAACTTGTAATGGGTCCTAGTTTTACGTTAGATCACAGACAATTCAACCTATAGACGACGCTTTACAGGGGATATGCTTTCGCCAAGGTTTGGCAGTGACACTGCATAACAGCCGGCCCCGCCCCTTTTCGTTCCTCAGTCCGCCGACAGTGACAGCGATAACATTGTCCGAGTTACAGTTATAATGCCGTATTGTTCTGTATATCGGTGTAGAAAGTGTAGTACAACGTTCAGTCTCACTAAAAATGGTATTACATTTCACAGGGAAGTCAAAAAAATCATTAATTACCCAAAAATAAAATATAAAAAGAGCTCGCGTCTTCTTGACACTTATGTCATTTTAGTTTTTTGACATCCCTTTCTTTCGTAGATAAATTAACATAATATTATCTCGTTCTGTCATTAGCACGTGTCTACTAGTGATGAGACACATTGTAAACATAAAAATTACGTTTATCGACAAACATATATTAATATTTAATATGAAGAAGATGTGAAGTTACAGATTTAAAAAAAACTAAACCAAAATGCCGTCCTATGATTTTTTTTCAAAAACATTAAATTCTTTCGAACAATTATTTTCCGACTTACTGCAGTATCAGATTGATTATGAAAACGTAAATCATTTATTTAATTTAATAAAATGCGTGTATAATAAATATATTGATATCCGATTGGCTTATTTAGCAAAAAAGAATCCGAATCAAAATCGCAAAGAAGACTTTATACAAAATTAGTACATTTTGAGGTTCAATAGTCGACATTGAAGTGAAAACTTCTATAAGCAAGTTTGGATGTAGAGTAAATTCATGTAAGTCATCATCGACATGGCCACTAACACTCAAAAGGTCTCCTGGAAGCCATTAAAGGAAATAATTGAATTGAACACTCAAGAGTGCCGATAGATGTCAAAATCAGGTAAATGTAAAAAGTTTTAATTTACAAATTTGAATTTAAGATATAACAATTCATGTGATTATCTAAAAATAACAACTGCTTGTGTATAGTGTTAAGTTTTCACTTCTGTTGGCAGTCCTCATGACTGCTTTTAATTTTTTTTTACTTTAGTGAGATGTTTACTATTCTTACTATATAGTCCAGTCATTTTAGGATTTATCTGCGGAAAAATTCCTAGTGAGCTGAATTTTTGTACACACCTTTATTACGGCGTTGTAATGAAGATGTGAAAAATCGACATTAATATCGTGCCGGCTAAAAAAGTTATCAAGGTCAAAAGGTCGCGAAAATCAGTTTTTTGCAAATATCTCGTTCTCTCTCAAAGTATAACAATTAACATGTCTTTCTATTATAGAATAATCGATTCGACTCAGTTATCGATATCGATAAATGAGTCTCGTCCATCACTAGTGAATTGTCACTAACATTGTTAAGTTTGACATGAGTTTGAACGAACCAATGAAAAATAGACAACCTCCCCTGCACCCCGCCACGTTTTGGCGATTTTGTTTTCGTACTAAAATTATTGAAAGCGGAGTCTATTAGGTTGAATTGTCTGTGCGTTAGATGGACATAGACATGATTGATTGATGGATACATACATTTTAATTTACTATTACAATTTTATTATGTTCTACTAGCTGTTACCCACCCGCTTCGCTGGGCGAATAATTATGGAATGGAATAATAATAATAATTGTAAATGGAATGGAAATATATAGTCTATCATTTGCGCAATCACATGTTCTTTCTGTATACAATTTTTTATAAAGATCGGTTCAACCATTCTTGAGTTATAGCGGATACAGACAGATAGACAGACAAAAATTTCAAAAATGGTAAAACTGATGTCAGTGAGTCATGAAACAAATATTTATGAAGAAATTCAACAAAAAATTGGGTGTACAGACTGACAGATTTATATAGTAGAGTATAAATTAAACTCACTGAATTAGGAACTCAGGAAATATTAGTCCAAAAGAAAAGTATTCGCGCAAGAACACACTCTCAAAGTTTGGTGCGAGCTTCGACATTTGAAACGACACTACGACTATCTCTATTACGTAAAAACTTTTACGCAACTAGACAGCTTCACCGCAGATATCTTACATTCAGTTGTATGAATAATGACGGATTATGTAACAGGCATTCAAGGCTACTTACTACTGAAAATTGAATGGCAGTATAACTTAATTACTGGCTTATTAATGGCTTGACGCAAGACTCGAACACAGGACCTACAAACGGACATACATATAAATAAAATTGAAGTGTCTGTATTTAATTTCAAATTAAAATCTTTTCATTAAATGAATATACAAGTATAAACCGTACTCATATCAAAAATCTGTCTGTCTGTTTGTCCCAGCTAATCTCTGCAACTGCTGGTCCGATTTTGACGGGGCTTTCAATAGCAGATAGTTAATGTTATAAAGAGTAGCTTCGGCTACTTTTATTTTATTAGAAAATTATAAAAACAGTTAAATTTATTTTAAATTTTGCACATTGAATCGGACCGGGATTGCTAGTAAATAAATACGCGATGCTTGTGTTATAGATATTGATACACTTTACATATTTTATATATACATAGAAATAAATGTCCCCAGCTAAACTCGAACTCGCGACCACTCGCACAGCAAGTGGGATCGCTACAACTACTAACCCAAACATGTCGTCAATCTTTTGATGTTACAACTTCATACGAAAATATACACCTATATTTTCAACCGACTTCCAAAAAGTATGTTCTCAATTCGTCGTATTTTTTTTAATGTTTGTTACCTCAGAATTTTCGACTCCAAAATTAACTAAGTTCTTAATAATATTATTTTCTACTTTTTAGTTTAAATTTGTTTAGGTTTTTGTTTTTTTGTTAAACATAATGTATTATAATACAATATATACTTAGATATTTATATAGCAAATGCCTACAGCGTACAAATTATATACTGTATCTATAAATTAGTACATTTCGCTGATAAATAGTTTATCCTTTGGGGAACATTAATATTTTATTGCCCACGTAAAGCGATCCCTCGCTCGATGGAATGTGATAGGTGGCAAGTTTTTACGATCATATTTTATTTTTGAGGTATTCGATGGTTCTAGATAGTCCTTGATATGATTTATACGATATACATGTATACAGGCTTCATGGTAAAGAAATAAGGTAACTGCGTATGGAATGCGTTTTATGAAATTTGTGGCGGGTTCGTTCCTAGTTTTATATTTTTGGCGGAACCTAAATGTATTTTTGTAATGAAAGTAGCGTAAGTTGCTCCTTCTAACATCAGCTATATGCAAGTGAAAGTTTTCTCAAAATCCGTCCAGTCGTTTGAAAGATTAGCGGAAACAAACAGACAGACGGACAAAAATTTTTAAAATTGTGTTTTTTCTTATAAATACTGTATATTACATTGACATTAAGTAATAAGATGTTATACTTATAATATAAAAAACACATCAAATTAATTTATCTATATAAATAATTTTCTTCTCTTCTTTGTATTGCGAACAAAACCGAAAATTCCATCCTCACCACCTCGATGTCCAGCGTTCCACAACAGTGCTATTTCTTAGGCATTTTTTGCCCCGCACAACCACTCTGTTGAACCAGCTGTCGCCTGCGGTCTTTCCGAACCGTTACAACCTGGCAACCTTCAAGAAGAGAGCGTATTCTTTCTTGAAAGGCCGGCAACGCATCTGCAAGCCCTGTGGTGTTGCAGTTGTCCATGGGCGGCGGTGATCACTTACCATCAGGTGAGCCTCCTGCCCGTTTGCCCCCTTTGTCCCATAAAAAAATGCGAACACATTTAAATATGATACGATTCAATAAGATAGATCTTTGCATGCTGTGGGACACTTATGATATATACATATAATTAAATTGAAGTGTCTGTTTTTAATTTCAAATTAATAGGTTTTCACTAAATGCATATGAAAGTATAATGGGTACTTACATAAAAAAATTGATTTTTAAAGTTTATGTCTGTTTGTTCCGGCTATTCTCTGAAACGGCTGGACCGATTTTGACGGGACTTTCACTCGCAGATAGCTAATGTTATAAGGAGTAACTTAGGCTACTTTTGTTTTAGAAATTTTAACTAGCGGCACCCGCGGATTGGCCTGCGCTAAATCATGGGATAACATTTACGTTCTCATAAATGTACCTTAGGAGATAAAACACATTGTAGATTTTTCTGTAGGCCTTTTTAAGATCTACAATATACTTTTTTTAAAGTACATAGTTTGACGTATCCCTTAAGGAACAGAAGCATAGAGCAATTTTTTTATACTACTATGTATGTATATTGTCATCAGCCCTTTTTGACGTCCCACTGCTGGACACGGGCCTTCCTCAGTACCAAAGGATCAGGCCATAGTCCACCGAGCTGGCCTAGTACGTGTTGGTGGACTTCACATATGTTACGAAAACTTGCTAGGTTTTCTCAGACATGCAGGTTCCTTCATCGTAAAACAAGTGGTAATCAGGATAGAAATGATTCACATATAAATATATTAGTGGTGTGAGACCCGGATTTGAGCCCGCATCACTCGGTTATACTAGCGAGCGCGCTACGGCTTGGCTACCACTGCCTTAACGTATGTATACTGTAATAATATGTAAACTGATTTAATCATGAATTTTCTATGAAATTGATGAATTTTTCTGGACAAAATTGTTTAATATTAATTTTTGACCTTTTTACGAAGTATTTTCGTGTAATAAATTATTAAAATGTGTGTGAAGGATAACTCGATCGAACAGTTGTCTAGTTTTTACGTAAGAATGAAAGATTTTTAACAGTAAAATTTATACTATAATATGTTGATCACAGTAAATTACTTACCTGAAAATTTCTTCATTATGATGATGTGGCTGAAAGGCATCCCAAAAGTATTATAGCGCACAAGTGTATGAGGTTCCAGTAGTCTCTATTTCTTTCATGCTCTCAATTCTGTTGGACGATATTTAAGAAAAAGACATTTGCCTTGACTTCGTGAGAGATCCGGCCCAGGAACGACAGCTTTATGTTCTCTCCGAAGCAGGAGGGTAATCCCCAGCAGCTTTTAAATTCCTGTAATACTTTCTTAGGTTTTCGCGAATATTTGACATTATAAATCTAACGATCTTTTCGGATTCAATATTTAAAATTCCTTTATTACTACATATTATTATAATAATAGCAACACTACATCATAATATTATTGAAAAAAGATTATAAAGAAATGTAATAATTATAATAACATTAGTTAAAATTAAGTTAATAATATTGCCATATTTTTGTTTCAGACAGTGATTACCCATAATTTACAAAAAATGTTTAAGATCGTAACAAAGTACATTACAAAGTTTTATATTTAAATTTGAAAATAATTTAAAAATATAAACCTCTTGAGATGTGAAATACCTTAGTCTCTCGTCGTGACTGTGATTGCTGTAAAGCATTCAAAACGTCGAGAACCAAAAATGAAAATAAATCCGCGACAAAATTCCTGACATTTACTCTAAACAATAAGACGTAATGTGGGCTTCGCTCTACCCAGGACTCGAACCCGTATCTATAGCCCGTGTCTATTATTGGGTACGATTCTGCCTTATTCCCAAAACTATGGCAAAGAAATTTAGGAAATCGGAAATACTTTTAAACTGCTTCTATTTATATCTAATAACTCCTGCTTATCGTGATTTCTTTTACTTCTACGACTATTTGGTTTTGTTGTATCAATTTTGTTTGATTGATATCTGACTGTAATGGGCTTAGAATTAGCCTTTACAACTTTATATGAATACGATGTTAAATTATATTACGTGTTTGTTATTGTAATAATTGAACTTTTAAGAGTTAACCTTCCTTCTTAGCTAGGCTTTGATTGCGGCTTCGGATGCGGATTCGGCGTAGTCGAAGCGTGATACTAATTTGTATTCCGCAATCATTTTCTAATGTCCCGCTGCTGTGAATAGGTACCTCTACAATACGAGGGTGATGAGACCTACACTATGAAGTTGATAAGTTCTCTGTTCGTCTTCTGTTGTTTTTATGTTTTTCGTCACCGTTAGACAAGTGGTAATAATTTTGAAAATTATTCATACATGAAAATATTAAAAGTGAAGTGAGGAGACCCGGGATTTGAACGTGTTTCACTCTGTTTCCCAAACAAACGCGTTACTACTAGGCTATCACAGCAGGCTTACGAAATACCACATGTATTTTGAAACCCTGCTGTGTGCCAATCCACACGTATTCCCGTATTTATTCATAGAAGGGATGTAAAAAGAGGGCTGAATAACAAAACAAATATTTCTAAGTGATATTTTTGTTATAGTTAGTACTTGCCAAGTCATATTAATTCTTTTCTAAATTCGTGAACAATGCAGGGTGGATAACCATAAACAAATTGGAAGTTATACAATTTCTAAAATACTATCAACGAAAATATTTTCGTAACTTTTTTATGTAATGATAAACTTTTAATTATTAACTATATAAAACATAAGGAATTTAGATTCAGATTTACAACCATTTGAAACCTTGTGAAACACTTTAACTAGCGTGATATCCTCCGCTTCAGCTCAATGCAAATACTGTCCCGCTGTCGGCCAGTGATAGGGGGCATTATCATATATTCGTTGGGAGCGTTAATCTCTTATACGGGAGGGCAAATGGTGAATGTGCCATGAATATTTATATGAAACTAGTGGCGTACTCTTGCTTCGCTCGGGGTGCTATAAGCGCATAACAGTAGGTTATGTTTTACTAAAAGTAGTTATTTTGTGTACTAAATTTTGTTTTTAATCTGTTTAGCCGTTTCAGTGTGTAGGAGTAAACACACACACACACACGCACACGCACACATATATATAAGATACGATTTTCTCGAGTATGCGTAAATTTTTAGTTTTCTTTCTTTTTCTTTTTTATTTTTTCTTCAGAAACAGTTGCAATATAACCTTTAATTAAAAATAAATAAAAAAAAACAGTTGCATTATAACCATATTCAATACATTCATACTTTTCAATACATATTGTTAATGTGAAAGTTACTTTGTATGTTACCTTTTAAATTGCTCAACAGCTTTTAATCAAATTTTGGCTAGGACATAGATTGTATCCTGAAGACTACTATCTTTCATCCTCACTGTAGTGTATTTATTGAGTCATGAGAAGATGAACAAAAAACATGCCTTCAGCTTTTACATACGTAAGTAATGTAAGTAAAGATGATATATACGAGAATTTATATTAGTCAAATTGCTATTGTAAGATCATTTGACGACGCGTTTCGCTCAGTTGGTAGTGACCCTACTTTCTTACTTTCTGCGCCAGTGGTCGCGGGTTCGAGTCCCGCTGGCGGCATTCATTTGCTGAGCACGAATGTTCGTACTCCAGTCATGGGTGCTTATATTTATAATATGTATGTATTTAAAATTTATATATGTGTAGTGTATCAACTGTCTGGTATCCGTAACACAAGCTTAGCTTACCACGGAACTAGATGACGCTGTTGTTTAATGTCCCAACATATTTATTTATTTATTTTATTTTAAAACAAATAATTGTTTGATACAAAATATTTTTGCTCTCTAAACTTCCGGTAAACCCAACTCCCGTCGTTAATGTTTGCGCAACTTAGAATAAAACCGGTGATAAAATAAATTTCTTGAGCTTAGTGGATAGAACCTGTATTTTTGCGTAATATGTAGAAGGCGCGGGTTCGATTTTAATTTTTAATTTAATATCTGATATCTGGTTCGGTCTTGCTCCGTAAGCATATGTGGTATGTTATAAAACAAAGTCCTCCGCTGCGTCTTCTCTCTATCGATTTTCATGGTGCTTTCACTAATAGATAGAGTGGTTCTCGAAGAAGGTTTTAGTATATAATTTGTGAAGTTTTTACATTTACTATCGGAACCTGCGGTTTCGCTCGCGCAAAATCTAGGGTCGAGACCGAGCGGAGCGTGGGAAAGTCCCTAGTTTATTTAATAAAGTCCGTTTCCATGTGCTTCTTTTTATTTATTTATGCAACGGATTTAAAAACAGATTATACTGCCATTTTGAACATGCATTTTTCTTCCGGAATGTTTCTAGCTTGAAAACTTCTAAATATTTCAATACGTTTTTTGCTTAAGCAAAATATTGCATAATATGTACGAGTATATGAGTGAATTGTATAATATTCAAATTGAAGTATTAGTTCAGATAAACCAACAAACTCTACCTATTTATAGTTTTAGTATAGACTTGAGCATTCTGTAATATTTTTAATTCATCATTTTTGGGTGTTCCCTGTATTTTATCCTTAAATCGACTTCAACAAAGCAGAAAAAGTATTATCCGAATCGGTGCAGTCGTTTTTGAATTAGCGAGACTAAAACAATCAAAAAATATTGAACAATTTCACCATTTAAAGAACATATTTTGTAAGACACATACATACATACACGTTTAAAGCTTCTAAATAAATTGGCTTATTATTTTTGGCTTCAACTTGAACGTAATAAGATCTTACTCGTAGATACTTATCTTTTTATTACGGACGCTTAATATTCATGGGTAGCAAATTGTTTCAAATTATATTTCTATTCTCCTTTTATCGTATCATTCGCATGTTGTAAATACTGATACTGTAATAGGTTCTACATTGTTGTATTTTATATTTTAGAAATTGTATTAGGCACATAATCAATTCTGTTATATTTAAGAAATATGTTTTTTCTGGGGATTTGAGTTTGTATTATTATTCTGGAAGTCATAAACTTAGTTTTATCTAAACATAATGCCGCCTCTACACGTCTGCAGATGCATCTGCAGACGTCATCTTCTGATGCGTCGGCCAACGTGTAGAGGGGGTAACTTGTTGTAGGTATTTCACGTCCGCAGATGCGTCATACTTGAATCCGATTGTTGTCGGTTTTGTGATATGGATCAAAGGATTTCTTAACATAGACTGATCGACCTACAGACGTGTGAACGGTGAGGCGATCCATCTACGGACGTATCTGTCAGCAGCCGCGGACGCATCTGAAGACGTGTAGGCTTAAAACACAAGAATTGTTTCTATTACGTCTTTGAAATCATCCAACCGATGGGCATCAAACCGTTTCATTAGAATAATGCGAAGGAGGTTTTAGACTACTAAAAGAATACATTAGGCCCATTTATGAAGTCGATTTTCGACAATACTTTTAACTGCGAGAAAATATCTCATTTCTGAGAAATTCGAGGATAAACAGACTGTAAAAACGGTGTGTTACTAGTGACGTCTATATTTTAGAGATTAAGACCTTTGGCTTAAAATTTAAAATGATATTGGATTATATTAATCGGCTGTTTTTAATTTCAATTTATCAGCTTTTCAGTAAATGCATATGAAAGTATATACGGTAGGTATACATCTTAAAATCAATTTTTAAAAATTTTGTCATACTGTCTGTTTGTTCCGGCTAATCTCTGAAGCGGTTTGGTTGATTTTGATGAAATTTACCTCGCAGATAGCTAATATTATGCGGAGTAACTTAGGCTACTTTTATTTAGTAAAAAAAATATAAGAAACCGTCACATTTATTTTAACTTGCGCCCAGCGAAGCTGGCTAGGTAGGCTAGTTCATATATACATTTAAATACATACATATTAATATAAATATAAGCACCCATAACTCGAGTACAATCAATTTCATGAATTTTAGGTAAGTCCTTGTTACAAAGGACATTTTCCACAAAGCAAAGGTATCTTCTCGTCGTTCGAAAATCATTCTTAGTAACGATTATAAAATTATGAAAAAACACAAAATATAATACTTTCTTAGGTTTACGCGAATATTCGATATTATAAATGAAACTATCTTTTCGGATTTTGTCGCGGATTTATTAAGATTTTTGGTTTCCGACGTTTCGAATGCTTTACAGCCATCATGGTCACGGGAGAGACTCTTATTTATAATTCACGAAATATATTTTAGAGATAATAAGTTGAGTAGTTTTTGGGATATTTTCGGTTACGCTTTGCTAGTTTAGCGACCGCAAAATTTAATGACATAACTTTGGTTTTCGTAACATTTGATATTATGGAATATAAACTTATTTCTCTGTTTATAAAGTTAACACGATGGTTGATTAAATATTTTATCATAGAAAATATGTAAGTTAAAACATCGAGGTGGAAAAGGATGGGTAGAATCGAAGAAAGTATGGATTAATTGTATAAAAGGCATATAACCCCATAATGACACTTCCTCAAGGTCAAATTCGTATGGCAAAGTTAATGTATGTAGTTCATGAGTAATGATAGTCACAAACGGACAAACGATCATACCAAGACTCAAAAGTATCTAATTTGAATTTTCGCTGTTATACATGATACTGCTGATTGAATTTTTGGTCTACTTGCTGTGCCAGCGAGTATCGCGTCACGATATTTGCACTCCAGCCATGCGTGCTTATATTTATATATCAACTATCTGGTATCCGTAACACAAGCCTCGTAGCCTACCACAGAACTAGATGGCGTGTTAATGTACCAACATATTTATTGAATATGTTAGGACATTTGAATGACAGTCTTATTTTTATGTTTGACTGTACTTTACGATTATTTTGATATAAGTTTACAAAACCGATTTTCTTCTGTTTCAGAAACTATCCCAATTTTAACAAAAGTTTTAATTTTATTATTTTACTAAATTACGTGTAGAATTTAATTTAGTTTCTTTGTTCCAGGTAAAAACTAAAAAGCTATGAGTGTGAAGCGTGAACATTAAAATAATGTCGAACAGTTTCACGAAATGGCGACGCTAATGTGAACAAGATGGCGGATGGTTTTGGCGGGAAAGGCGCGTTCGTGCTTCTATTATTGCTGCTGAAAAACACTGTGGGCCAGATGGCACGAGAGAGTGAAGACCTGGGTTCGAGTCTTTTTTTCTTTACAGTAGTATTCTTTAGAGTAGTATTTATTAGTATATAAAAAATATACTACTGGCGGGTATTATGGTAGTTAAATTTAGTTGGAAATGACTAAATAAAAATTAGGGATACATTTCACATATTGTTACAGAAATCTTGTTAAATTATCTCTTAAATAGTATATAGTAGAGTGTGGATTATACAAGAAAAGAAAAAAAATTCTTATTCAATTTCAATATATCAAATTTTCTTCAAGATTTTCTTATATTATAGAGGATTTCGAGAAAAAATCTATATGCAATTATGAGCAAATTTTGTTAAATAAAATATACGAAATAGATATTAGTAACTTACACACTTCAAATAATTCCTTACCCAAATAACAGAAGACAATTTTTATGCTGTTTTATGCCACGCCATATTTTTCGCCAGTTGTGTCAAATCGTCGCTAAATTTAGAGCTAGAAAGAGAGAGAGAAAGTACAGTTATGTTGGCGTTTTATAATAAATATTCAATTCAATTCAATTATTTCTTTTAATGGCTTCTAGAAGTGCCGGTTGGGCACAGTTGACTTCGCCAATGTCGCGTATAATAAATATTTCAAACGCCAAGTGCGTCCATTTTAATGAAACTGGTCATTGCCAAATTATTTCAAGATCATGCTTTGAGCAAAACAAATCTCTCATTATAAGCTTCTCGATTCTCACTTACAACAAACTAGCGACTCACTCTTAGCTTTACTTGGATTCGTTCCTAGGTACGTTATAACGTTTTACATTTCTTAAATATGAGGTATTTTCTCGCAGTAAAATTATCATCGATGCAATGTAAGAGCATAATTTTTTTACGACATCACGTTGTAGATCCTTGAAATTCTCGGCTTTTTTCTTCTATAATATGCATGTATTATTCATATAAACCTTCCTCTTGAATCACTCTATCTATTGATGAAAGCCACATTAAAATCCGTTGCGTAGTTAAAAAGATCTATGCGTACAGACGGCGGGATGCATATGTTTTTTACTATGTAGAGATTATTATACAAGTAAATATTTTATTAATACATATCAATGTTATATATTTTTTTGAATTTGTTTTGAATTTTTAGTTTAGTTTTTCTTTACACTTTGGAAAAAGCAGTATAATATAGGCATTAACTACAAGAATATCGACGTTTATAGGCCTCCCCTTGACAAGCGGATGAGGTTCATTTTTAAGTTAATGCATGGTAACTTAGCACAGCGTTTAAATTGCAATGGAATTATCACACAAGTATTTAACACATATTGTTTAATATACAATCTGTTTGTTTGTTTGTTTGTTTGAATTCGAGGATCTAAAACTATAGATTTTAATCATTTACCATTGTCGTGATATATTGACATACGTATGTTAACTTCTATTTATTTAATGCATGATGAATATGGACTGGTATTGACAATTTTTATTCTATTATTGATTTACTTTATTAAGAGTTGTATTGACTATCTGAGGGCACTGTAAAATGGGTGGGATAAGGTTTTATAAGTTCTATTTATTCGGTGAGTGACACATTTCGATTCATTACCTCGGACAGTGCAGATATAATAATATAATTGCTGTCTCATAAGTGCTGAAAGTATTGCTGGAATATTTGCTGTAAAATAATTATAATAAGAATAAACAAATACATATTATTTAATGAGTAATAACGTGTAATTGGAAGACCATCCTGTCGCAGTGTTAATACGTAGGGGTCGCACTTAAAGCTAAGCTGGATAAAAATAAGTTTATTATTAAAACAAAGTCTGATTTAAAATCATATTCGCCTACAATTAGTTCATAGAAATATATCTCAGTAAACTAAACTAAACTTCAGTGCTATATTAAAAGTTGCCGTTTTTTATTGTAGTATACGGTAATTGGTTTCACCATCTTTTCAAGACATCCGTTTTCTAAGAAAATATTTTCAACACTAATAACCTAGTTGTAGAAGCGATGGAAATAAAAATACTACACTTACTTGAAAAATTGTAATAAATGGTATTTACATGGGAAATAGAGTGAAGTTAGTTTTTTATTTAGATTCTCGACATTTTCTATAAAGATAAGTAATAATGGAAGTGGTAGCTGAGTGGTAGCCGAGTGACGCGGGTTCGAATCCCGGGTCTCGCATCTCTGATAATGATTACTACTCCTACGGCGAAAGAAAACATCGTGAGGAAACCTCCATGTCTGAGGGATTTTTCAAAAGGCATATTGTGAACTCCGCTAACTCGCACTAGGCCAGCATGGTGGAGTATGGCCTGATTCCCTTCGTATTAAAAAAGGGAGGCCCGTAGTACTCATTTATTTATATACACTTCTAACAATATTAGATAACCAGTTTATAAATTTTGGCGGTTACATTCGCTTCCCTTTGATTCATAGGTTTATTCATCCGTCCAAAGAATGTTTTTTTAAATGCGTTTTATTATTAATATTTGGCTGTTATAATTAAAATAAGCATTTTTAAGTACTTAATTTTATTTAATTTGCTATTATTATATGTAAAATTAATAAATATTAATAAAAATATCAATTATATAAGAAAAGGTATAGTTTTATATGAAAATTAAAAATAAAGAATTAAGAATATTAATTTTAGTTTAATTAGTAATTAGTTAAAATCAAAATATTCCTACATTTGTAGATAAAAAAACATCAATTTTAAATATTATCAAGTACTTTGTTAGTCTTTCCGATTTTCTCGTAATGCCTGTTGACACAACTGAGCCTAGTTAATCTCAGAACAACCTAGACTTAGGTATAGTCCGGGCCTGGATTTAGGCCAAACTTGGGACGAAGTTAGATTACTATTTTCGGAATTGTGTAACAAAGAATCCCTTGACAGTAATTAGCTGTTTATATGTCGGTTAAGATTCGCCATTTAAACTTAGTGAGTGTTTTAAAGACCTTAATTTAGTGGGTTATTCTCCACAACATTTTAGTTACTAAATACATATTATAAATATAAGCACCCATGACAGGAGTACAAGCATTCGTACTCATTACACACGTGAATGCCCCCAGCTGGACTTGAACCCGCGACCGCTGACAAGAAGGGGCACTACCAAAGCTTGTATAGAATAATTTTGTAAATCTTCGTATCTATATCCAGAAAATAGAACAATATTAATGTTATAAATTAATATTTTTTTTTTATTTTGACAAAATGTAAAAAGTTTGTTTCATAATAAAATAAAATTCTGAATCGAATACGTATTCGTACAATAAATATTAAAAAATGTTATTAGAAATAATTATTATTATCGATAAAGAGCTCATAGGTATAGTTTTTAGAATTGTTATCTGTTTGTCTGTGACCACATTACGAGGAAATCATTGAAAAAAAAATTTTTTTAAGACATTTTATACTTTTTATAGCGGTAAAATAACTTATCTCTAAGAAATGTATAATATCATACATCACGACGAATCCGAAAATCCTGAATCGAGTAATAAATATACGTTCAATTTAAACGTCAAATTTTCAAGTAAAATAGCAATTTGTAAAATAAATAAATAAATAATAAAAAATGCTAACAGATTTTCTAAAAGAAAATAATTACATACACAAGAATATGATATTATTTTCAATATTCACAGTGTTATTCCAAAAATTTTCTATTAATTTAACTAATAACACGCTGCTATTTTTGACAGTGACATTTCTTGCCTGGTTTAATTAAGTAAATAATGATAAGTTTAATATATAACTAACATTTACTAACAATTTTTTTTTCTAATTTAGGTTTCCATGTAAATACTAACTGTGCTGTACGTCTTTCGTTGTAGGTTTAGTAAGGACTTACTTCTAATGTAGAATTAAACTCTAGAGTTAATGGAATATTTTATAAAAATCGAATAAAAACATTAAAGGTTTTTACAATCCCCTGTCATATATTGTAATGTTATTAAAAATAAAGCTCTATAAAAAGGTTTTATATCTCGTATATTTAAAATTTCAAACATATAATGTGCATGAAAAGTTATAAATGTGGGAAAATATAATAAAATTTTTAATAAGTCGTGTCCGTACGTGCAAAGGAATCAGTATTTTATGGTCTGTTGCGACTTTCTCTGTAGGGTTGCTGTTACTTTGAATATTTTTAATTTATTTTTTATACTGTATATAAAAATGTAGCTTTATTAAGATAACATAACGCTTGGCTCAGTTGGTAGTGACCCTACTTTCTGCGCCAGCGGTCGCGGGTTCGAGTCCCGCTGGGGGCATCCGTCAAGCCTCGTAGCTTACCACGAAACTAGATGGCGCTGTTGTAATAATGTCCCAACATATTTATTTATTTTCTAGATTATTAGATATTTTACTTATTGAATTTCTTACAAAGGAGTTATTTTGGTTATTATATTATACTGAGTAACAATTCGTTTAATACTTTTACAAGGAAAATGATATTTCCTTTTAGTTTTTATTATGTAAATTCTTTTACATAATGTTGACTTTGAGTACGAACTGATGGTTAGTTTTATAATTTCACAAAACGAATATACTAAATATAAAAGTATATAAATTCGGTTCTTTTATACTCCTACTGCTGGACACGGGCCTTCCTTCATAAAAGGGAGCTAGGGCTATTGTCCATCGGACTTCACAAGTCTTACGAAAAATTGCAAGGTTCTATGAGATATCAGTTAAAAATGATTCGTACATGAAAATACCCTCATCTTCAGCCCTTTTTACGTCCCACTGCTAGGCACGTGCCTCCCTCAGTACGAGGAGAATCAGGTCTTAGTCCACCGCGCTGGCCTAGTGCGTATTGGCGGACTTCACGTGTCTTTCGAAAACTTGCTAGGTATTTCTCATGATGTTTTCCTTCACCGTAAGACAAGTGGTAATCATAGTAGTAAATGATTCGCATATGAAAATATCAAAGGTGCGAGACCCGGATTTGAACCCGCATCACTTGGTTATCCAAGCGAGCGCATTACCGCTGGGCTACCACTGTGAAAATACCCTGTATGTCTCATATTCCCAGGATTCGAACCCACATCACTCGCTTTTATATTTCGAACGTGTTATATTCAAATAAAATTTAAATTTAGTCATACAGTGGCAACCCTAACTAGATTTTAAGAGCTTTTCTTATCATAAAGAGGTAAAATTAAAACAAAATACGCGCGGATTGGGGTTAAGTGAATATTACCCGGGTAGATTGTATAAACGGATGCAGTGTAATGCCTTATTGGATGCTGCATCCTGTAGCTTCATCTGCAAGCAGAGATTGTTGCGAATATTCTAGAAAATTTTGCTTTAAAATATTATTTATATATAGTGATAGCGTGTGGGATGGAATTTGTTAGTAATTGAAATAATATATAACCCATATATTATATGGGTATATATTTAGAATGTATTAGTTGTTTAACAGGATATTTTTTTTGTCTTTTTATACGGCATATGTATTGTACTTATGTATATTTTCAATTTACCGTAATCTCTCTTGCATTATTAAATCTTTTATAGTAGAAAAGATAGTAAGTTAGTGATAAGGACGAGACGATGTAACCTTAGTAATAGTTATGAATGTCAAAATTATAGGAACCATGCCCCGTTGATTCACTAAACGCCATAAAAGAAACAAATTAATTTCAAAACTTATTCAAATTATAAATTCTTTAGAAATTAATATAAACACATATTTTAGAATATTTTCACGGAAAGTAGTGAGTGTAACAATTCTATATAATAGATAACTTACAAGATGGTGATAACCTTATCTCTCTCCAATGACAACCTTACCTCTATCCAATAACCATGACTGCTGCAAATTGTAAGCCTTCAAAACATTTGAAACCAAATATCTAAATAAATGTGCAAAAAGCGAAAATATAGCCAAAGGCTTGTATTTTAAAGTACGGAAGCCTAAAAATATGTAAAATAATTCATCTGGAGATACGAAAGTTAAGTGCCTCATATAATTTAAATTGCTCACTTAAATGCAAAATTAATGAAATCTGTTTTAAAGTAGCTTTACTCTCAAAAATCCTAATTCGGCAAAATTAATCTAATGCTGAAGTTGCATCAAGAAAATTTCAATCAGCTCGTTTCATATTAGGGCGCGTACAGAGGCAGCTATAAAACCTCTTATATATAATTAAATTCCTATAAGTTTTTACCATTGTTATTATAAAAGTAAACTTGTTAATTTTTACAATCTTACACCTTTATAGTGCTAATGTACACTATAATCGTATAAAAAATATTATTTTGATATATAATAATCATACTAATTATTAGTGGTAGCCAAGCGGTAACGCGATCGCTTGTATAACCGAGTGGTGCGGGTTCAAATCCGGGTCTCGCACATCAGAAATTTTCATGTCCGAAACATTTCTATCATGATTACCGCTTGTCTTACGGTGACGAAAAACATCGTGAGGAAACCTGCATGTCTGAGAATACCTAGCAAGTTTTCGTAAGACATGTGAAGTCCGCCAACACGCACTGGGCCAGCGCGGTGGACTATGGCCTGATCCCCCTCGTACTTAGGGAGGCCATGCCCAGCAGTGGGACGTTAAAAGAGCTGAATATAGTGTATTAGTTTATGTATATCACTTTTATTATTTCTATGTTTAATCCCATCGCAAAATTAACCTTTTTTTACAAATTAGATGTGCCGATCCGAAGTAAATTAAAATAACAAAATGGAAGCATAAAGAGTACATTACTAAGGCCTTTAGGAAACTTTAAAGCGCGCTTGTGATCTTTTAATAAATATTTCAAATAAACTTCGTGTGCAAGAAACTTAAGTTTTAATCTAAGTCAGCGCTGTCGGTTTCGCCGCAACATATTTTATTTGATTCAGTTCGTTTCCACGAGCTAATCAGAAAAAGTGAAATATTTCTTAGAAAAATCCTCAACCACTTGCGTACTAATTCTGCATTTCAAGAAGAAGCAGAAAATCTCTATCTTATGTTGCAAAAGACTGCCACAACTTGAATAATATGCAACACTTTCTTAGGTTTACGCGAATATTTGATATTATAAATGAAAAGATAGATTTGGGATTTTGTCGCGGATTTATTTTGATTTTTAGTTACCGAAGTTTCGAATGCTTTACAGCCATCATGGTCACGGGAGAGACTCTCCACTTACAATTACAAAATCCGAAAAGATATTTTCATTAAATATGCATGTACTTTAGTTATGTTATACTAGATGTACGTAACGACCCAACTCGGTGGGTGTGCTATGCAGGTTGCCCCTGGTACTTCTTCTTCTTCTTCGTTGAGTGCTTAAGCGATCATGCGATGTCTCATTTAGATGGTACCTTTGGTTGACTTATTTTCCTTTCTATCCGTCTGTGACCAAAGTACGAGAAAACCATTGAATAGATTTTGATGAAATTTAGTATGATGATAGTTATCTAGGTTAATATATAAGTTACCTGTTACTGCCGGAAAGTATCTCATCTCTAAGACATGCATTCCAACGTACCTACATAGGGACGAAACGGAGCGAGGTTGAGTTGTTCTACATTATAATACGTATATATAAATTTCAAACAAAGAAAGTGAAAATGTAATAGATTACATAATTTATAATTTTTCGCTCCTTACAATGCGGAAAGTTAAAATGAAAACGGGTGGCAAATAAATAACGCGAATTAATAAAGAAAAGCGTCGAACGTAAAAATTGTTTACACCCGTTGCTACCATTTTAAGAGGCTTATATAAATCTAAGGGCTTTGTATAATACAAAATTCTACGATCGCGCTGATCCGTTGTATAGTTTGCTTGTTAGAAGGATTAATATTTTAATCTTATATTTTCTTTGCTTCACTAATTAAATATAAAAAAAAAATACTATATATGTAACCATTTTGCTAGTTTCTGGGTTCTAGGTTTCCTAAATACTGACCTGTTCTCTATAAGGACAGACTCACACTATTAGTGCTCATAACCGATAATATATAAAGGTCCGATAGATGGCAAAGTATTTTATACAAGACACAAATACACATTCACTATGATTAAATCCAGTCAAGTTCGGTCGTATCATTATAGTGGTCGTATCATTAATTAGGAGTGTGGAACGGCCCTTATGTAATTGAATAATTTTTTGGTACTTTGTTTTAAGAAGTTTTATGATTTATTTCTGATAAAAAGATACATTTACTCAAATAAATCTATTTAATATTCTAGAAATGATTTAGCGAATCAATTTCTTAAATATGAAGGCTTTGTTTACGGAATATACGGCGAGATTCAGTTGCATATTGCATAAAACACACGTGAGATATCTCTTTTTTCATTAATCTATTAAATACATGAAAATATAATTATAAATACTAAAACGAAATTAAGGACTAATTAATTTAACTTAAACTTTGGGCAAAATCTTACAATTAGTATAGATTTCCAGACATTCCATATTTTCTCGTAGTGAAAAGCAACAAAATATATAGTTAGTACGTTGTCACAGATAAATAGCTATCACCATCCAAATTTTATCAAAATCTCTCGATTAGTTTTTTCGCAATGAGGTGAGACAGACAAACAGTCAAAAATTCTAAAAACTATAAGAGTAAGACATTATTTCAACAACAGCGTCATCTAGTTCCGTGGTAAGCTACGAGGCTTGTGTTACGGATACCAGATAGTTGATATAATACACATATAACTTTAAATGTATACATATTATAAATATAAGCACCCATGACTGGAGTACAAACATTCGTGCTCAACAAATGAATGCCCCCAGCGGGATAGGAACCCGCGACCGCTGGCGTCGGGTAGGGTAGGGTACAAAGTAGGGTCACTACCAACTGAGCCAAACGCGTTATCAATATAGGTTTAGCGTCTGTTGCGATAATAATGACTATTTCAATAAGATTTTCCAAAAAATTTTAAGATACAAATTCAACTCAGTTACAAATTGGTTACATGTAGAGATAAAATATAGAGAAACAAAAAGTGAAAAAAAAAAAACAACCCTCATATGTCACTTTTACCGTCGCAGTATGTTCTGATGTTTCTTCGAAATCATTAAAAAAGGTAGCACGAGCTGTAAATTGTATTATAAATGTAGGTACATAAAGTGGACTCATGGGTATTAAGAGCACACATTCCTATATTTCAATCCAATATTGATAGGTGAAGGCACTAGTAGCCCAGCGGTAACGCGCTCGCTTGGATAACCGAGTGATGCGGGTTCAAATATGGGTCTCGCACCTCTGATATTTTCATGTGCGAATCATTTCCAACATGATTACCACTTGTCTTATGGTGCAGGAAAACTTCGTAAGTAAACCTGCATGTCTGAGAAAACCTAGCAAGTTTTCGTAAGACATGTGAAGTCCGCCAACACGCACTAGGCCAGCGAGGTGAACTATGGCATGATCCCCCTTGTACCGAGGGAGGCCCGTGCCCAGCAGTGGGACCTTAAAAGGGCTGAAGATTATTAGATTAGAAGATTGATAGGTGTGTGGAAATCGATATTCACTTTACGTTTCAGTCCTACTTTTAGTCAAGTCTAGTTGTACCTATATCGTATTTAAGTGTTCTCTAGGCTCTAAGTTATTACTGACATTTTATTGGTCCTTTGAAAATTTTATGTTTAAACATGTTTTTTGAAGTAAAACGTCTCTTGGCATTGGCATGAATATGGTGTAAGTCCAATGTATTGGAAAATTAAGTATAGTATAATTTAGAGTTAAACCTGTTATTACCAAATAAAATGTATATTGATATTAAAATTTGTTTTAATTTAAACTAGCGACTTACTCTCACGGTAGCAGTCGCTGGTTCCGAGACAGCTCTAGTATATGTATACAAAAACTTGACAAATTATATACTAAATCCATCCTTTAGAACCACTCTATCCATTGGTTAAAACAGCATAAAAGTTGGTGTAGTAGTTTTCGAGTTTTGTCGCGAACAGACAGACAGACGCGGCGGAGGACTTTGTTTTATAATATGTAGTGATACGGTATCTGTCACAGAGCCTTACTTCAACTACGAGTATAGGTTACAAGCATTTTCTTGAACTTTTAAAATATAAAAAGATATGTATATAAAGCTTTTTCAGCTTATAGATTACTAAAATTATTATAAAATAGTAAATAATCATTGTAGAATATGGAAATATTCGCTCATGAAAATATCAGATTAGCAATACTCGGTATTTGAACCCGCTTTACTCGATATTCAAAACGAAAGTATTACCACTGGGCTATCACAGCCTTCATCTCTACATATAATACAGAAATCGTATAATAAAGTAGTGGTTGTAATATTAATAAAATCTTCCAGAATATAAATTTTAACTTCATTAACCTGAGAAACGGAGAGATTTAGTACAATATTTTCTTCATTGTAGGTAGTTACAGGTAATTTCACTACATTTTCTATGCAAATAGTTTACTTGACCTTATTTCGTGCTTCTGTATTTGCTTAAATCGCAATTTATTTTAACTATATCTAAAATGGTGCTTCTAAACGTTTTATTATATAATTTAGTAACTTGTACTTTTAGTTTTACTTCTCACTAATAACTTCCCCTTCGCTAGGGCTTGTTCCGATGCTCCCTGCCAAAAAATGAAGGACTTGCTCAAAAATTTGTAAGAGCCTTCAGACCTCCTTAGTTCGGCCCTGTCGCAAAATTCGTTCTATAAACTACCTCTGCCAAACATTACTACGTCATTTTATTATTTCGTGATGAATTAGTGACTTTTTACTTTTATATACTTAGATGGAGTCAAAGCAAATCTGCCTAAAGCTAGAGAGTATCAGTATTATAAAACTTATAAGTAATATTCAATTTTTTTTTTCAAATTCAAAATATTTTATTCAGCATGAAATTATTACAATTTTTTACTCAACGTCATGAGTCAACTACCAGTTCGGAAGGAAGAAACCACTAACCTGAGAATAACTGGCGAAAGAAACTCAGCGGGACTTATATACATTTTTGTTTTTTTTTGTTTTTTTCTTTTTTTAATTAAATTGAAATTAACAATAATTCTATAGGTTGAAACAGCCTGGTGGCGATCACATCATTCCCAAGGCGTACTATCTTCTAAAAAATCGTTAATCGTATAATATCCTTTAGTACACAAACGTTCTTTCTCAATTTTTTTAAAATGTACATTAGCGATATATTTATACGATACGCCATATATGTAGATTATAACCAAGAAGGTCTCAGGAGGCCAGTGACGACCACCACACGTCCACCACATAAACTTCACATGAAATGTGTTTCATAATTCCTCTGACTTGTACCAATTCTGATTGCAAGCTTCGAGCACATATGAATCTTTGAAAGCTCCAGGGAATAAGTTAAAACGATGCTGTATTAAACGAATTTCTTGCTTTGGTTTTCGGTCCTTTGATCATATATTACTGCGCTGGAAATGATGTTATTTGTTTAAAAATGATATAATACGGTATCACATGCTTACAATTTTTTTTTTCATACTTTTTATTATACTAGTAGTACCCGCGGCTTCGCCCGCGTTCATGGTTTTAAGCCCGCTAGAAAAAAAAAGTTCTAGTATCCTATGTTACTTCTAATGCCTCCAAGAATATGTATTCAAGTGTCATGATGATCGGTTAAGTAAGTTTTCGTGTAAAAGCGTAACAAACAAACTTATTCACATTTATAATAGTATAGATACGTTATAGCAGTAAAAAAGTATTCCATATGTTGACTCTTATTATCATCTTACCAAACTTAATCAAAATCTGTCATGCGGCGAATCCCTGGGTACCTCCAAAAGTGTCGATAATTCTTTAAATTAAAACAAATCATATTATAAAACAAAGTCCTCCGCCGCGTCTGTCTGTTTGTTCGCGATAAACTCAAAAACTGTTGCACCGATTTTCATATTGTTTTCACCAATGAATAGAGTGGTTCTCGAGAAAGGCTTAAGTATATAACTAGCGGAACCCGCGGTTTCGCTCGCGCTAAATCTAGGGCTGAATCCAAGGGAAGAGAGGGTGTGTCGCTAGTGTACTATGAAATCATGCTACTATTGACTTTGTCATACATTTTTGAGACATTTACAATTTTTTTTATAATTTGAGCTTATTTGAAAGTGTAATTTAAAAACATTCCGGCGTATATTTAACTTAGATTATAAGCAATTCATACCTTCACTAGGTCAGAACTTACGAGTAGAAGTGAAGATCGTTTACGTGTTTTATCGCAACGATAACAAAGAACTCTTTAGCACATAGAGGTTATACGTCGTGTATTACCATGTATTATGTAAGCAATCTATCGATTGTTCCATCGTTCTTATGGTGTAGTAGTTTTTTGCCACGTTAGTTTAACTCTAATGACTATAATTATGGTCAGCTCGAACTATAAATAAATAAATATGTTGGGACATTAACACACAGAACCATGTAGTTCCGTGGTAAGGTACGAGGCTTGTGTTACGGATACTACGAACTTTGAATACATACTTAATATTTAATATTATAAAGTATATTCCTTGTAGAGGAAGAAACTCATAAAACCGTCTATCCTGGGCTTAATTTCCATCTTCGGTTCACTTCCTTGTTTTTGACTTAGTATTTACGTATTTTAAAACTAGTTTCTAGCCCTGGCTTCGCTTGCTTTCTGAGCGAAAAGTTTTTAATACATTTTTCCGGATGGAAAGAAATCTATGTGCTATCCCAGACTATAATCTAAATCTGTAAAATAAACATCCTGGGTGGATGTTTCATGTTCCTATAGCAGTTATACCGAATTTTAATTAGAATTTTAGTGGTATCCTTCACGTTGACTCCATTGGATTTTGGTAGATTTTGGTACACGGATAGGTTATGACCTAAAATAACACTCAGGGGTTCAAAAGATCAACAGATAAGTCACGACTGGCGAAATCGTATATATCTATACTAATACTAGCAATTATCGCGGCTCCGCTCGCGTTTTAAACTCTATTTAAAAACAGGGATTGGTGGTAGAAGGATAAAAATTTAGAGTTATAAGTATTTTTTGAGACTAAATCATCTATACATATTATAAAACAAAGTCCTCCGCCGCGTCTGTCTGTCTGTCTGTACGCGATAAACTCAAAATCTACTGCACCGATTTTCATGCAGGTTTCACCCATGGATAGAATGGCTCTCCAGGAAGGTTTTAGTATATAATTTGTCAAGGTTTTGTATACATTGGCTAAAATATAATGAAATATGTTGGAGGTGTCGGAAAAAAATTAGCCGTCTGGGAGCTTTCAACGAAAACGCTGCCTAAACCCTTTGAGATATAACAAAATGATGTATGGTGGAATTGTGTATTTTATATAGGTCTACAAAAAAGTGCGCGATGGCATATGTCTATCTCTTAAGGATTACATACTATATCGAAAAAGGTTAGGAAATTTAAAAAAACTTTATAAAATTAACGGCGTTTGACGTTTCATGTTATGACCGTTGCCATGGTGCGTGCAATTGTAATTCACACAAGTTACAATGGTAACTTTTTTTTTCGAAATCTGTTAAAGCAACAAAATCGGGGTTTTAGCAACTATTTAGCTACAAAATACCATGCATGTTTCCATTGATTCTGCTAACCTTTCACTGCTATCTTAATACACCTCCGTCTTGCGTACTGTTTAGCTTATAGCTCTTACAAGAAGCGCAGATTTTTTTAGAAATTCTGAAGAATTTTTAACGTTCCACCACGAATTCCTATTTTTTAATAGTGATTAACGCGGGCGTAGCCGCGGGAATTGCTAGTAAATACATAAAATTTAAAAATTTGTTTTAAAAATAAAAAATAGAAAATCATGGAGAGGGCCACCCTTAGGAATAAAAAAAGCCTACGACATATTCTCAGATCTACCAAATTTACTCAAAAAAATTCATCCATATATTTTCCATAAACCACAGCGTGGTTTCAACGTTCTTAATTCATCGCTACATACGCTGTAAAGGCTGATCGTGCCAATAAAAACCGACATTCAACCATATTTGTTACATATATGTAACGTGAAGGAAACAATTTTAAAATATTTTTTTATTACGAAAATAGCTAAAAATATATTGAAAATATCGTCAAATTTATTGATCCGTGTTGCAGTTTAACGGAATTATGCTGATGCTTACGAAAAAGCCCTATTAGGCAAAATAGCCCACCTTTTATATAATTACTGACAAAAATTCGAATTCTTGACTGACTATCAGAATATGTATTTATTTCGAGTGTATTTTATATCTTTAACCGTGCCTTTTAAAGAATAGTTTATAAACACATTATTTTCTACAATTAAAAAGTTGAAATTATAAATTAATTACTTAAACTGTCATAACAAACAGTTATGCCTCTCTTACTCCAAAATATGACAACAGATTAACAAAATTAAGTTATACTCTACATAATATATAAAAAAGGAGACAAAGCTCAATACCTACAAACAAAATTTAATATCACAAAATATGGTGGCAAACTACATAATCTACTATAGCTTTAGCAAGACATCTTGCCCCAAGGGCTGACATCCGCGTACAGAATCACATATCACCGTCTATGCCCCGACGTGTACCTCATAATCTCTTTGAGTTCGCAATTTTTATTCGACGCTGGTTCGAAGGCATTGTATGAATTTTTGAGAGCTCCAGGGAATTATCGACAGCTAACGTGTATAAGATTTAGTTGAATTACTAGTGTCGTCTCGTCCCCTGATAGACCTTTTTTGTCCGAATCTATTTACTATTTCGTAATGTGTGGTTTAGGATGTTTTCTGTAAGGGATTTTGCTTATATTTTGCCTTTTTAGATATTTTTTTCATAATAATATATGGTATTTTACAATATATGTACTGGGAAATCAAGGTTTTGAATGCTTTTCAGCAAACATTCGTTAACGTAATCGCGCAACCATCTTTAAAAATAGCTTTTTTCATACAAATTCTCGTTAACCTAAGAAAGTAGATTTAAAATGCAACTTAAACTTTATTAAAATCGATACAGCAGTTTGTTGTCGCTAACACTAACAAGTAACATAATATCCTAAGCTAAGAATACTGTAAAAGTTGTAAAGAAACGGGTAAAGCTAAGCAAACTAGTTGCATAGAAAATGAAGCGAACAGAAGGTTCAGTGGAGAATATTCCATCCTGAATGGCTTCAATTTGACAGGTTAATGAAGAGATTAAAATTCGTCCTTTACACTGGGTTTATATATTCAGAGCTGGGTTAATCTAAAATACAAAGGATTATACATGTTTTAGTCTGTGGCTTTGATCGTATAGTTTTCGGCTACGACGAATAAGTTTAAGATTTTTTCGACTTACTTCAAATGTCAAGATGACTCTTTTTTTGTGTGGAAGAAAGTGTGGTAAGTGTTAGATTAAAAATATATTCAGAGGTATGGAATGAAAGTTCATCCCTTAATGTAGGAAAAATACTTTTAATTGATTTTAAAGACAATTTTCACGTGAAAGTGAAAGACTTCGGATAAAAAACGGTATTTACGATCGAGTATCGTAATATATCTATCTATAAAGTTTAGTATTTAACCTGTACGAGCGAGATCTTCGAAATGCAACGTAAAGCCAAGTAACATGTTATATATACGGCACGACATGTTATCTTGTCAGTGTTCGTACAATACGTATAGTTAAAAGTTTAATCTAAATAAAATATGAAAATGCTTAAATTTCGAAATCGATCGTTTTAAAATAATAATAATAGTAATATAAATAAAATTGGAGTGTCTATTTTTAATTTCAAATTAACAGCTTTTCACTAAATGAATATGATATATTTAGGAAACATAATTGTCGTAGAAGACTTAACTGATTTTCGAAATTTTAGTTAAGTTCAGTTCGTTTCTGTTTGTTTTATTACTAACTAGCGACACACTTTTACTTTACTCGGGGATTAAATTAAAATCTATTCAATACTTGTGGCGGTTAAAGTTAGTATATGAATAGACATACAGGTAGATAAACTGTTTTATAGTTATTATGTAGCTACTGTCGTTATGAAAACGTGTTTCAGCACTGTCAAATTGATCGTCACATTCTATAGTAGAGATTGTCATATAATGTCTTGACGATTACGAATACAACGAAAAAGAAATCAGCCGAATCGGTTGAGTCGTTCTCAAGTGATACGCTTTCATACAAGCGGTAATTGATTTTATGTATAGACTTGCAAACCTGGCCCGCTTCGCTGGGCGTAAGTTACAATAAAATATCAGGCGACCGAGCTACGCTCGATTTTTTTTTGGAAAAAAATAAAAAAAGAAAAAAATTATAATTGAACTGGAAACACCTGGATTCGAACCGAATACTTCTGGTTAGAGACCGCCCGGTTTCCGCTGTCAATCAATCTGAGCTATTATAATTTTGTGGATGACAGCGTTTACCTTCGTATTCTAATGGTATTGTAGCTTTTTTTTCATTGCCTGAAAATATTGATAAAATAACGTTTTCTAGAAATTAAACCTAGCTAGATCGATTTATCGCCCCCGAAACCCCCTGCATGCTAAATTTCATGAAAATCGTTGGAGCCGGTTCCGAGGTTCAGATTATATATATATTTATATACATATACAAGAATTGCTCGTTTAAAGGTATAAGATTTAACAGTTTTATAATTTTCGAATAAAATGAAAGAACCTTAAGTTACTGCTTGAAACATTACCTATTTGCAAGTGAGAGTCTTCTAAAATCGGTCCAGCCGTTTCAAAGATTAACCGGAACAAAGAGACAGACAGACAAAAAAATGAAAAATTGTTTTTTTTTTATGTTAGTATCGTATATATTTTGACACTTCAGTTTGATTTATATTTACTGACTACTGATAGAAGATAAAACTTAAAAGAAGTGGAAAAACTGTATGATCAATACATTCATTACAGGACTCTACAATACACACTGGTGTTAAAAAAAGCTCCTTGAAATACACTCGAAGCTTTAAAAACTAAACAAAAGCTGCAAATTCTCAACGATTCGTACAGAATTTTAAATGCTTGGAACCAAGAATCCAGAGTAATATTATGTAAATTTACTTTGACGCTACATATTATCCTTCAGTGTAGGATAATTTTATGCAGCTCGGTCATTAGAAGGGTTCTTAGGGATTATTTCACTTTTATACTATGTTTTGTGACATTTTTTAAAGTAATTTATAATTTTGTACTAAAATTTTACTTTTTGACTAACAATTATTATATAAAAATATATAAAGTACGTAACATGGTGAGTAAAAAAACGAATTAAGTAATATAAAGCAATAAACTAAGTATGTTACCTATATAATTAATAAATCAGTTGGGACACTATTACAACAGCACCATCTAGTACCGTGGTAAGCTACGAGGCTTGTGTTACGGATACCAGATAGCTGATACACTACACATATAAGTTTAAATATATGTATATTATAATTATAAACACCCATGACTGGAGTACAAGCATTCGTGTTCAACAAATGAATGCCCCCAGCGGGACTCCAACCCGCGACCGCTGGCGCATAAAGTAGGGTCACTACAAACTGAGCCAAAGGTGTCGTCGATAAATACACACTAAACATTTCAATACCTTTTACTCCTTTTTGACGAACAATTTCCTTATTTTGTACTTAGAAGTTTGGATAATCATTTGTGTTATTAAAATTATTTTTTTGGATAGGCTTTATATTAGGTTTAATCTATATTATGATACAATAACGGTCTACAGTAAGCATAGAGTTTAGCTTTTTGATGGACTTCATAAAAGACGAAGTACTCAATTCTGCTACCATTTTTTCCGTGTATTTTACGCGTTTATATCTTATCTTATGATTCTAAGACTAATTTAACTCATTTTTAATTAAGTATTAGAAAAATCATAGATATATTTATATTTGTTGTTTTAAACTAGCGACTGACACTCGCGTCGCTCGGGTGCGTTTGAGATTTTATTTTTTTGAGCGAAATACATTTTTTTATCTAAATTGAAGATAGCCTAAATTACTTCTTATAACATCAGCTATCTTCTATTGAAGGTCAGTCAAAATCGGCCCAGCCGTTTCAAAGACAGCGGAACAAACTGACAGAAAAAAATATTAAAAATTGTAGTTAAGTTATATACGCATTAACTAAAAAGCTGCTAGTTTGATATTACGAACAGACACTTCAATGTTATTTATCTACATATTTAACTGTACATAAATAAATTTACATACTCATTTTTTTTAATAGTTAATGAAGACCTAAGCTTGGATAAATAATACTATTCCAAGTACACTCACTCTGTAAATGTACGCGATGCAAGTTCGAAAGCAAACTAAAGCTACTTTGGTAGTTAAGTGTTTCGTAGCTGTGTGAGAAAACAATGCGGGAAGGACGAATACCTTACAAACACTTGTTACTTGCATTTTAAGTACTAGAAACTCGAAGTTTACCAACACCAGGGCAGAAGTTTAAAAACAAAGTTTTTCTTAACATAAATAACTACATATTATAAAGCAAAGTCCTCCGCCGCGTCTGTCTGTCTGTTCGTGATAAACTCAATAACTACTGCACCGATTTTCATGTTCAATGGATAGAGTGGTTTTTGAGGAAGGTTTTAGTAGGTATATAATTTGTCAAGTTTTTGTATACATGTGCTAGCGGAACCCGCGGCTTCGTTCGTGCTAAATCGAACCCAAGCAAAGTGAGGGCGAGTCGCTAGTATCGTCGTCGCTAGAGCACTGAAAGCGATGTGAATATCACCATAAGATATCTGGTTTGGTTTGCGTGTTAAAGAAAGGTAACGAAGAAATTATAGCTTATATATTTATTATAGTATTGAAGTGATTATAGTTTAGAAATTCTAGTTGAAATTATAGGCATTATCATACAACAAGGTCACTTTACGCCGTCTGTACGTTTAGATAAATAATTTAAACTACGCAACTAATTTTAATGCGGTTTTCAATAGACAGGGTGATTCAAGAGAAAGGTTTTTAGTGTTATACAAATAAGCTGCAAAAATATATTATTTCTATGAATTCTATACTAATATTTAAATCGTATCTAGGGATGATCCCGAGCAAAGTGCGGGTGAGTCGTTAGTATCATATACAATCGGTTAAAAAACGTATTTGCTTAAAGCTCCTGGCAGTAGTTGGCTTATTTTTGCTATTTAGCTTAGAAGTCTGCCGAAAATACTTGAAAGTGCAGGGAAGTCGTTGATATATTAGAATTTCTAAGTTATTCAGATTTCAAGACTACTTGCTTAAGCAAATTTGAGCTTAAAATGTCGTAAAAGTGCTCGTTTTAAAACGAAATTATATTTAGGTTGTGAGTAAAAATTTGAGTGTAAAGTTTATAATTCCTGTATTTTAGGGCCTTTGACATGTTGACTTTGAATTTTGGCGGTGAAAATAATGCCAATATTTTCTTGGTGCCAACTGGTTATTATATATTTGCAGGAAAACAGCATTTTTTTTATTTTATTATATTTAAGAAACATATAGTGTAGTCTACTATATAAAAATAAGTCGGGTTTTCCTCCCTGACTCTATAACTCCAGAACGCACGAACCGATTTCCACGGTTTTGCATTCGTTGGAAAGGTCTCGGGCTCCGTGAGGTTTATAGCAAAGAAAGTTCAGGAAAATTTCAACAGAAAAGCGGGAAAATCTTTTAAACTATACTAAAAAGGTTATACCTGGGGACGAACCCGAGCGAAGCGAAGGTGAGTCGCTAGTATTACATAAAATTGGTTATATATAACAAAAATTTCAAACCAGCAAAGCTTCCATTTATAATTGCAACATAAATTAGAGTCAAGTAAGATAAAATAAATTGACATAATGGCAAATCATCATCATAATATACATAGATAATAATGATGATAAAAGACATGAGAAAACCTTCATGTTTGAGAGAATCTAGCTAGTTTTCGAAAGACATCCGCAGTTCATCAGTCATCTGTTCGCGCAAAACTCAAAACCTACTACACTGATTTTCATGCTGTTTTCACCTATGGAAAGAGTGGTTCTCGAAGGAAGTTTTAATATAATTTTTGTATTTTAATTTATTTTGTATACATTGCCTAAAATGTCGCAAAAATATCGGACGCAAGCGCAATGCAAGCGCTGCTTCGCTTGATGCTATCGCCGACTCTACCCCACACATTCTTGCCTACTGTTTAGCTAATAGCACTTAAAAGAAGCGAAGAATTTTTTGAAAAATCTGAAGAATTTTCAATGTTTACCACCAATTCCTATATTTTAATTGAGATGAGAACGCGGGCAAAGCCGCGGAATTTGCTAGATACATTATAAAATACAAAATCTAATTCACAACTGAAATTATGTTCAGTAAAATACATTCGAAAAGTTTCCGTACAATTTATCGTTGCATGAACGATAGTGGTGATTAATAGAGGTAGCGATATTTTTGTTAAGATTTAAATTTGTTTTATTTCACGAGTGATACTTAGGTTAAATATTTATTTGACCAACTATAAAAAGGTAGTAGTAGGGCAATGGTAGCGTGCTCGCTTGGAAAACGGAATGGGACAGATTCGATGCACCTCTGATATTTTAGCTTGTCACCATTCAATGAATCATTTAAAATGATTACCACTTGTCTTACTGTAAAGGAAAATTGTGAGGAAACCTGCATGACTGAGGAAACCTAGCAAGTTTTCGTAAGACATGTGAAGTCCGCCAACCCGCACTAGGCCAGCGCGGTGGACTATGGCCTGATCCCCTCGTACTAAGGGAGGCCCACCCCCAGCAGTGGGACGTTAAAAAGGGCTGAATACATAAAAAAGGGAATGTACTCGATTAGTCGCATACAATTTAATTGAAGTTATATTTGATTTTGTGTGTCAAAGTTGAAAGAACTTTGACTGATGATTATTTCATAATGAAAAGTAATTTTTCTTTGGGATTTGCTGTTATCACTTGTTTTTACAATAACTCAGATTAAACAAAATAAATATTTAAGCAAATAGATGCTTTAAAATGTCACGTTTCTGAGATTAACGGCGATTAAGACGGTCAATTGAAAACTATGATAAACATCTAGGTTGTTGTGATATCAATCTATATTACTTTATTTAGCACGTGGTTTAATATTTATTTACATAAAGTCGTAAATTTTACAATTTAGATAATATATATCTCTGTTATATATAAAAATCTCGTGTCATAGTGTTTGTTATCGAACTCCTCTGAAAGGGCTTGACCGATTTTATGATTTTTTTTTGTGTATATTTGGTAGTTCTGAGAATAGGCCGTAGACAATTTCTTATTCCTCTAGAGTAAGGTTGGCCCTATTCAGATTTTTATTTTTTTATTTTTAGACCAAATTTTTATTTTTTCACGGTTTGGCATCAAAACCACCTAAAACCCTAAATTTTCATCCATCTACCAATTCCTATTTTGTAAAGTGATTAGAACTCGAGTGAAGCTGCGGGAATCGCTAGTAGGTATTATATATGTACGTAAATACGTAGATACATAAGATTTTATCTACATATTGTCCCAAATGTAGTTTATATTTGGAAGACTCTACTTCGAGAGATAGAAGAAAAAAAAAATAATTCAGTGTAATTAAAAAACTAAAAGCGTTTCTGTGTTTCTATATATTTTATTTGCAAATACCCTAATACATGTTGTGTTCTGATTCAAAATTTATACCCGGTGTCACTTTCACAATTAATACAAATCTAACGATTCCTTTGAAGCTAAAATCCATCGACCCGTTCAGGCCGCAGAGCTTGCCAAACAATTATACATAAACTCGAAAAAAATAACCCTCTTTCTAGCACAGTCGGGTAATGAACAGCAATATCAAGCGTTGGTAAATTACGTATTTTACTTGTCAAGCCTAGTTTCAACCTAACAGTATGTCTGTACGTAAAAAGTAAAACACTTTTCTTCGAAACTTTATTTCAATAAGTACATCTTGTATTGAACTATTATAAGCAGGATGATCCTACTGACCTGTCAGTACACCCACACTCTCTCCTACTCTAGGCAAAATTCTGCGGCTATCAATATAATACTTTCTTAGATTTACACATTTTTTAACATTTTTTTCTGTTTGTCTGTTTGTACCTGTTAATCTCCGAAACGGCTGGACAGATTTTGACGGGACTTTCATTACTTGATAGCTGATGTTATATGGAATAACTTAGACTACTTTTATTTTAGAAAAAGAACTAGGGTTCCGCACAAAAAACTTATCTAGGGAGAACGCGAGGGAAGTGAGGACGAGTCGCTAGTTTTAAATAAATCCTATGGAATTTGTAGTGTTCATGTATTGATCGAATTTGTTATAGTAATTAAGAAAAGATAATTGACTGTGGAACCAAAGAAACATACGAACTGATTTCACGTTTAATTTCCCAAATAATAAACTAATTGGTAAGCTACGAGTACGAGGCTTGTGTAATGATTACCGGATATTTGATACACTACACATATTATATAACTTTAAATACATACATATTATAATTATAAACACCCATCAATGAAGTACAAAATATCGTATTGTATACAAAAATCGTATTCATCACAGAAACGAATGTCCCCAATACTGAGCAAAACGTGACGTCAAACCAGTAAATAGTGCATAAACCCTTGAACGAGCATCGAACCTACAACCATCAAACATGATATTCTTACATCAGACATCAGGAAGAAAATCTTGACCACTACACCATTATCTAAGCCATCAGAGCGAGATATCGGTGATTTAAAGAAGATCCTTTGACATCGTATGTAAATGCTGGCTTGAGTTTTCAACGGGCCTTTTTGACATTTCAGGATGGCTTATTAACATGAAAGTGGGTCGCAAAGTGGTTTGTTATATAATAAAAAGCTTTTCATGTCTGTCTGTAACTATTGGGCGTTTCAAAGGGATCGTGATATTTGATGTATTTTGTCTTCCATTATATAATATGGTACTACCAAACCCGGGCCGCTTCGATGGGCGTAAGTTAAAACAAATTAAACGGTATTTAAAATTTTCTAATAAAATAAAAGTAGCCTAGTTACTCATTATAACATTAGCTATCTGCGAGTGAAAGTCCCGTCAAAATCGGTCCAGCCGTTTCAGAGATTGGCCGGAACAAACATATAGACAGATAGACAATTTTTTTTGTATTAGATTTTTTTATGTAAGTGCAAAAAATGGATACTTCAATTTAGATTATGGCTGTTCTTAAAGCTAATTATAATAATTATCTCCTTCCTCTCATCTTCCTCTCACTATGTTTCAATATAAAACTATACAGTTTAACGATTAGAATTAATTTCTTGGAAATTAGATATTTTGTCGCGGTAAAAAGTATTTTTCTTATACTAGCGACTCACCCTTGCTTCGTTCGGATTCGTCCCCAGATTTAGCGCGAGTGAAGCCGCGGGTTCCACTAGTATATCTTTATAAATTATAGCCTATTTGATATTCTGATGTGTACGCTATATTATTGTAAAGTTACATCAAAATCCATTCAGTAGTTTTTGCGTGAAAGAGTAAGAAATAACGAAAATACATCCATACATTCTTACAAACCTTCGCGCTTATAATATTAGTAGGATTTTGACAGTAGAACTGACAGCTAGTTTCGAGTAGGGTATAATAATGTCATTATTTACAAGTGAAGGGTACAGGGGCAAAACAAGGAATGTCACAAAATTATATATTTTTTAATTAACATTGCAATCTATAATACGTGGCAAAATCTTAATGTTGCCATACTTTTCAACTTTTTTAAATTTTATTATTTTTATTATTCCTTGTTTTGTCCCTGTACCCTTCAAGTGACTTGAGTGAAGTGAGAATCGCTTCACTTGGCTTCCTAAACTTAACCTGTCCCTTAACCTGAACTCGAACCTTCGCAAGCGTAAACGATTCTGTTCATTGAATTATTGAACCATCCTGAGTTTAACTCATTCAGATCAATGATTTAGGTCTTAGGAACACATAAATACAACATTTTTTATCATTTATATAAATATAAATAAATAAATATGTTGGGACATTATTACAACAGCGCCACCTAGTTCCGTGGTAAGCTACGAGGCTTGTGTTACGGATACCAGATAGTTGATATACTACACATATAAATTTTAATTATATACCTACATATTATAAATATAAACACCCATGACTGGAGTACAAACATCCGTGCTCAACAAATGAATGTCCCCAGCGGGACTCGAACCCGCAACCGCTGGCGCAGAAAGTAGGGTCACTACCAACTGAGCCAAACGTGTCGTCAATATGACATTTATGTATATAAATATAGAATAAAGAAAATAGAAGAAGGGTTCGTGCCTCCGTACATTCAACGGATACATTTCTTAAAGATAAAATATATTTCTACTGTAAAAAGTATCCTATATCTGTTCTGTTCACTGGCTGTCTCGTAAAACGACAGACAAATAGACAGACAAAAAATCTAAAATTACAGATTCGGATTCAGTATCAAAAATAAGGCTATTTCAATAAAATTACCCAAAAAATTAATGTGCAAATTCGACTTAATTAGAACTTTATTATATATATGTATAGAAATAATTTATCTTTTCATACATTCACCATTTTACGTGACACGAAGACAAATGAATACCATTCATAAGTGAGAAACAAAGAAAAAAGTAACTATATAAAAACATCGTACAGTACAGTGTGTATTGAATTGCTCTTTATCAGTCGCCGCCAGATTCATATTCACTGACCAATGTTATTATATTTTGCAATAACAATAAAAATCAATATGCCATCGGTTTCAGGATACGTCCGTTTATTGAAATTTTGGAGTGAAATGTGATACTCTTGGGAAGGGTGGAAGGTATAGAAGACCTTCTAGTGGGCAATGATAGCATTTTCTCATGGCTTTACTTGCGTTCTTATGCCTTTATTATTAAATATTATATTATAACTTCTAAAGCTTTTAAATTAAAATAGTATAAGTTTTTATTATTATATACTAGCGACTTACCCCCGCTTCGCTCGAGTTCGTCCTTAGAATTAGGAGTGAAGCCGCGGGTTCCGCTAATTATATACTTAAACCTTCCTCGAGAACCACTCTATCTATTGGTAAAAACAACATGAAAATCGGTGCAGTAGTTTTTTAGTATATTACGAGCACAGACAGACGCGGCGGAGGACTTCGTTTTATAATACGTAGCGATTACGAATAAATCAAAGGTATATTTTAAAATAGTTTACAAAGCACGATAAAATCTACGTTTTTTATAATTTTCTAGTATACAATATACATTCATAGGTATGCATAAATAACTTATTTTTCAACGCGGTTCTCCGCCACTACTTTTTAGAAATTATTCTTGTAATCTTTTTTCTTGCCAAAATCCACTAAAATCTGTTCAGCAGTTTAACCATAAAAAGGCAACAAAATACACATATTTACCTTCACTTATAATATTACAAAAATTAAGATAAAATCTATGAAACGTAAAAGCCTTATCTATTATAAATTAGAGTGCCCAAAATTAAGATAAACCTTACGAGATCTGGCTCCAGCATCCTATTTGCATATTTACGTGAAAGAAGTGGTCACCAACCCAGTCTCACCCAAATTCTGAATTACCGAAGTAATTATTTATTAACCAACCTTTTTGAAACTTCCTTACAATTTTATTTAAAATAATTTTCTTTTTTACAAGTAAACCGTTTTTATGGTTCCGGTAAAAGAACAGCTTTATTTCGTTTCCGACTGATGCGATGTGCGCGAGAGATATAACGCGCTATCTGTACTTCTTTAGGAGAGATCACGAAGGAAATTTGTCGGTAAAATAAGATTATTAAAATAAATTAAACTAGGAATAACCCTCGATTTGTTTGTTTGTTTCGTCACTAATAAAAATAATCTATTTGACGGGATCCGTACCCACAATAACACAGTTGAGAGAATCTCTTTTATTTGAAGATGGTAAAAAAGCTTTTCATTTTAATATAACGCCTTTAGCAACTCAGTTATCTGCCAGTAAAAGCCCCGTCAAAATTTGTCGAGTATTATAAGATTATCCGGAACAAACAGAGACAAAAATGTTAAAAATTGTGTTTTTTATAATTAAAAAAAATCTAAATCTATACTAATAATGTAAAGCTAAAGAGTTAGTTTATTTGGTTGAACGCGTTAATTTCAGGAACAATAGTAATGGTCCAAATTAAAAAAAACACTTAGTTTTGGATAGCCCATTAATCGAGAAAACCTGTCCGGCTATCACATGGTATAAAAATATGTATCTTCTTCTAAAAGCTCTTTTGAACGCGGACAGAGCCGCGGTAAATGGTTATAGAATACTAAAATTGTTTATACACTTAAATGTAAAGCAATTTAAATTTGTCCGAAACTAACTAGAAAGCCTTTGATACTCGAAAATTGAAAATAAAACCGCCTTTTAACCATTTTGCTTCAAATTAATGTCTATTTTGCTGAATTGCGATCTAATAGAGTCGGGGCTCAGAATTTTAGTCCAAGAGACGAATGTCGGAATTTGGTTTCAATCTATTATTAATTATTTAATAGTATTTAAAAATCGTTTAACTGGAATTCTAAACATATAATAAAATTCTAATTAAGTCGAATCTGTACTTTAAATATTTTTGGAAAACCTTAGTTATTAGAATTTTTGTCTGTTTTTCTAACCACTGGGTAGATGTTGATTTAATTTAGTATGCTGTTAGCTGGTTATCGTTTTACATATTTTTTTTATATATAAAAAAGGCATAAAAACGCAAGTAAAGCCATGAGAAAATGCTATTAATTTATATTTTAATAAATTTATTATTATTTTTTGGGACATTATTTATACAACAGCGCCATCTAGTTCCGCAGTAAGCTACGTAAAGTGCTTGTGTTGCGGATACCAGATAGTTGATATACTACACATATACATTTTAAATTCATACATATTATTAATATAAATACCCATGACTGGAGTACAAACATTCGTGATTAGCAAATGAATGCCCCCAGCAGTACTCGAACCCGCGACCGCTGTCGCTGAAAGTAGGGTTACTACCAACTGAGCCAAACGAGTCGTCAAATATCAAAAATCTTTATAAGATACTTTTACTTTTACTGCTCGAAAATACTTCATTTCTGAGAAATCTATATTTAATATTTATCCGTTGCAATTGTAATTTGCTACAGATCTCAAAAATACAGGTACTATAATTAAGTTCAGTTCGTCTCAAATCTCTAATGTTATCATTTGGACTGATTCTAAAATACAATATAATATTATTACTTTTTGAATGATTTGTACGTGTCACTAAAGTATTTATTGACTATAAAGAATCTGAATGAATTGCTTTTAGAATTTTGTCTGTTTGTCTGTGACAACATTACGAGAAAATCACTTAACAGATTTTGATGAAATTTGGTGTAGTGACAGATGGTTATTCAGGTTAACATAAAGGATACTTTTAACTGCAGGGAAATATCTTATTTCTGAGGATCTAAGGACCTTAGGACGACCAATATTTGTGGACAACCCCGATCAGAACGAGGGTGAGTCGCAAGTCTAACCATAAACTCATAATATATCAGATGACTGTAATGTATAATGTACAAGGTAATGATTTATATTTGGGTATGAAAATTGAAAATTATTTAACATTTTAACGACATTATTAACGAAAATAATACGACACATTTTGGGTGTATTCGAAATTAAAACACAGGTACGTTGTATTGTAGAGGTCTTAGTAAATAAAAATAAAAGAAACTATTTTAGATTTACACGAAATACTTAATATTTACCGACATAGTTATTAAAGACGACACGTTTGGCTCAGTTGGTAGTGACCCTACTTTCGAGTCGCGGGTTCGAGTCCCGCTGGGGGCATTAATTTGTTGAGCACGAATGTTTGTACTCCAGTCATGGATGTTAATATTTATAATATGTATGTATTTAAAATTTATATGTGTAGTATATCAACTATCAGGTATCCGTAACACAAGCACGTAACGTAGCTTACCACGGAACTAGATGGCGCTGTTGTAATAATGTCCCAACATATTTATTTATAATGTTAAAACTATAAAACCGATAACCAGTTGCCGTCTATAACTACTTGTAAGCTAAATAAGTACGACTTACGTGTTTCAATAAAAGTTATATTATCATTTTGCTGAATTTCACTCCGCGACATTAAAATGTGATGATCCAAGCATATTTTTGTAGTGTCTCCAACATTCAGAGACAGCCGTATGTAATAGTTAGCCATGTACAAAGAATTAAAAAAAAACTAAACGGGGGTTTTCATTAACATTAGATATATTCAAAGATATTTTTTTAATTACTAACTTTTGAATCACATCCTTACAAAAATATTTTTTTATTTTTTACAACAATGTTGACTAGACTAGATTGCAATGCTATTATTTTTCTAAAGTAACTGGCGTCATCGATGTAAAATTATATTAGTTTAGATAAAATAATAATAATACCTCTATCAGGAAGTGCTCTGTGCAATGATTATGGCACATAAATCCTTATACAGGAATAATGTGTGACACTTTTACAGTCTGGCTGCAGGTTTCGTACAGTGATTGCATTTTTATTGCAGCTCGCTTATATGCTTTGGCTGAAAATACCTATTAAATGATATAATGAAAGTACTTATTTATAATAACATTATATGATAGGACTTCTGTTTTAGTAAAAGATTGTATGAATGTATGTATGTATGTATGTATGGTACTTATTGGTGAAATATCTTATAGTAATATATAATACTAGTATCGACTCATCCTCGCTTGGATTCGTCTCTGGGTTTACCACCAAATTTAAAGTTTGTAGCACAGAAATACAAAACTTTCATACAAACTTGGGAGAGCCCTTAGACATCCTTAATCCGGCCCTTTCGAAAAATCCGTTCTTAGCGGTCCACTAACAGTATACTACTTCTCTGTCAAATTTCATCTTTATAGGTCAAGCAGTTTTCGATACTTCGTGATGATACGTCGTATCAGATCACTAATTACTCTTTAACGTACTCGTAACTTTTTGGCATCTATTTTTTTGGTTTTTGTTATTTTATTTCAAATTTAATAATAGATCGTAACGTCATCTACTTAAATTTATTTGAACTAATGTTCCTTTGTTCGAGTGAGACCCTTTGATTCCTAAAATACAACATAATAATATTTTTTCTATTAAATATATTAAAGTTTGCGCTTCACTTACTCTGTACACTATAAATCTTAGGACAAAATAATGCGCGACACTTTTACGGTGTACGTGATTGCATCTTTATTAGACGTGATATTGTACGGAACGTATCTTTATTAAGCGGATTTTAAATCATTTCGCATTTGCATTTATTTATGAATGGGAGATAAAATGGCTCTTTATTATAGTTATTACTAGCATTTCACGCGGCTCCGCCCGCGTTATAAAACCAGAAACCAAGTTTTTATATTTTACATACACTAAATTCTTCACTTAAGACAGTGGTAGCCCAGTGGTGACGCGCTCACTTGGATAACCGAGTGATGCGGGTTCGAACCCGGGTCTCGCAACTCTTATATTATCATGTGCTAATCTTTTCTAACATACCACTTGTCTTACGGCGAAGGAAAACATCGTGAGGAAACCTGCATGTCTGAGAGAACCCAGCAAGTTTTCAAAAGACATGTGAAGTCCATCAACCCGCACTAGGCCAGCGTGGTGGACTATGGCCTGATCCTTCTCTATTGAAGGGAGGCCGTCCTGTGCCCAGCAGTGGACGTTAAATAGGGCTGAATACAAATCTTTCACTTAAATACGCTGCATACTATGAAATAAGTTTCATGTCTATCCATTTTATAGTTTTTGTAGTTAAAGCGAACAAAAAATCTTATCATTTATTCGTATAGACATTAACAAGTTAAGTACGTTTTATTTATTTGTGCGGAACTCTAATTCTTTTTCGACAGTGAAAATAGTCTAGAATAGTCTAAATCAGTCCTTATTTTTTTTGCTATTTACCTACCAGTAATCTTGTCAAAATCTGTTCAGACGTTTGGTATATTAGCAGGAACAAACAAACAGACATGAATTGTGGGTTTCTATGTTAAAATACCATAAGTATTAAGTAAAAAGCCGTTTTTTTACTATTACAAAAAAAACACTCTTCAATATTATTATGGATAATTTAAAGTTTAGCTTAGATGGCTGCAAAATTGGTTCCTAGTCTCAAGTCTCGAGACGGATTAACATATTATATATAATTTTATGAAAAATCTCCCAAGGGTCTGTAGTTCGTAATTCAGTACATTTTGCCTCTTAAGAGTAGATCATTAGCAGATTTTAAACTCAAGTCTCCGTTTTTTTTTCTTGAGAAGTAATTCCTAGTCCTTGTCGTGGTCAAGACGATATTATAAATTGGAACTATCCTAGTTACGAGTAGTTTCTTAGATTGTTTCATTAAAATGCGTCCATTTTTTAGGGTTCCGTAGCCAAATGGTAAAAAACGGAACCCTTATGGAGTCGTCATGTCTGTCTGTCTGTCCGTATGTATGTCACAGCCACTTTTTTTCGAAACTATAAGAACTAACTATACTGTTGAAACTTGATAAGTAGATGTATTCTATGAACCGAATTAAGATTTTCACACAAAAATAGAAAAAAAACAATAAATGTTGGGGGTTCCCCATACTTAGAACTGAAACTCAAAAAATTTTTTTTCATCAAACCCATACGTTTGAGGTATCTATGGATAGGTCTTTAACAATGATATGAAGGTTTCTAATACCATTTTTTTTCTAAACTTAATAGTTTGCGCGAGAGACACTTCTAAAATGGTAAAATGTGTGCAGAATAAAAGCCGTACAAACAACACCTTATTTAATTTTAATGATATTTCAGTGCGTAGAATATTTGGCTATAAGATTGCCTGTACTATAAAAAAAAATTGAAACTTTTCGCATTGGATGTAAAACTCAAAATAAAGAAAATGAAAATGCTAGTATTGTAACATAACTTCTAGAATAATTCTAATAACGGAAATATAATTAAAGTTAGCTTCAAAGCAGGGATTACAGGATCGATTCCAGTGTAGCTTTATGTTTAAGTTTCAGTGTAACAAGATCGTGTCAGCTTAAAAAGATAATGAAAGTAAGATTGAAAGGCGTACTTTAATAGGTACCTTATACGTATTAAGTCGTATGTATGTATGTATAACTTAAAGTTTTATCGATATTTTACCAGTCTTTATTTGATAGTTCGTTCTTTTATCGATAACTTATTGTGGATGAAATCTATATTTCACTACTTTACAATTTAAAAGAGCGCTTACAGTTGGAAATATTATTGAGCTTTCTAGTAAAGATTGCCATAAACTATGTTTAAACTCGTTTGATGTAGAAATATAACTATGACAATTGTTGTTAAATTCTTAGTAAAAAAGTTAATTTTGTTATAATATAGTAGATTTATTAGACAGTGGTGTATTAGGAGTGTTGGTAGCTCAGTGGTAACTTGATCGATTGGATAACTGAGTGATGCGGGTTCAAATACGGGTCTCGCACCTCTGATATTTTCATGTGCGAATGAATTCTAACATGATTACCACTTTAAAAAAGTAACTTAACTTAGCACTTTAAGGAAACCTGTATATCTGAGAAAACCTAGCAAGTTTTCGTAAGACAAGTGGAGTTTGCTGTAAGACATGCTCAGTCCGCCAACACGCACTAGGCCAGTGCGGTGGACTATAGCCTGACCCCCTCGTATTAAAGGGTGGCCCAGCAGTGGGACTTTAAAAAGGGCTGAATACATACATACATCTTTATTGTTACAAATACAAACATATAGTTCCAATTCCAGATCAAATTTTAAAAATTCTATTAATATTTCACGATTTCTAAAAAGCTTTACCGGCGGCGGCTCAAGCCTTACTCATTTATCAGTTTATGCTTCCAATAAATCTGAAGCATTGCCAACTTTTATTCGAAGTCCATTTGATACTTTAGGAATTCCACACTTTTGTTTTTTTTTCTTTATTTATACAGACGATTAAAGTGTAATTTAATATATAAAAATTAAATTAAAAATTAAAAAAAAAACCGGCACAATAACCTGAGTTCCCTTTAAAAAGTAAAAAATAATGATAGAAACTCTATCTTAAAGTACCTAAGTATGTACGAGTATTAATAATTCAAAAAAAAAAATACATCGCGTACAAAAATACATCGCTCCAAATCTAACAATTCAATTATAAATGGTCTAAACTTATAAGTTCCCATAGGTTAATAGGTTATTATATAGGTAATTTAAATAGTCAAACTTCCGACAGTTTCAGTGAAGTGTTATATTTACGAGTATTTCACTTAAGATAAGAGAGTCAAGACGTAGTTCATGATGTCTCCTCCATAATGAAAGGTCCACAATAAATTACATATAATTCTGAAGTCTTCATACAAAATAAAATTTCGCCTAAACAGAAATAACAGCGCACAGACATGAGGAAGTGCGCATTAAGCATAAAATATATCCTAAATTTCACAGACGCCTTATTTTTTCGACCCTGTCTGGAGTCCAAAATAGAAAAGTTAGCGGGCTGTATTACACCAGTCTTCTAATTAATGTAGAATATTTAAATGAAAAGAAACGAGTTTTTATAGTTGAAAATTGACCAACCTTCATTTTCATGGATTTATGATAAGTAGAGTCAGTCCAGAGCTAATCTGGACTGTCATCCCTTTACAAAAAAGGCCACCATACAAAAATACAGAAAAAAAAAACGATTTTTTTAACGTTTTTCTATTTACTAGTAATTTGAGAAGCAAACAAAAAAATTAGGAAAAATTCTTTAATTTTTCACAAAATCTATGACTTTTTAAAGTGGCAATCATATTAGAAATTATCCTCGCTTGTAAAAATCACTCATTTTCCACTCTTTTCCGGAAACAGGTCAAAAAGAACAGTACAAAAGTATTACATAATATATAGTATGAGAGCAGTTCATGGAATATTAAAGCTTATAGCTTGTACCGCGTTCCAGAAATAAATAATTGGTGCCGGGCTTCACCCGTGTTATCTTTATGTGCGCGATACGTGTCAGTCCATCGTTACTTGATCGTGTTCTATTAAATCTCAGTAACTGTCGCGTGGTGTTTTATAATAAAACGGCTTGTTGAGTCCATTATATATTTAGTTAAATGACGTTGTTTTTAGTTTCAAGGTTCAGTGAAATTTAGTTTTCGACATAGCAAGTAAATATACCCTCCGAAATGTCCGAACATGGCGGCTTATTCTACCTTTTGCGTAAGAGATGTGAGTGTTGTAGTAAAATAGTAAAAACATGTTCTTTTAACTCTGATTGCTTGCCTATTTTAATACGAACTGCGAGAAATAAGATGCATGGACCAAAAACTTTACAAGCACTTCTAGCTTACCAAAAAAATGTTAAGCTTAGACCATCTCAAGACACAAACAATATTAAAATATAGGAAAATCTGCGGCATACACTTGTATTTTGTCCACTTTTATAAATGTTAATACTACCTATAGTGAAAGGTTATACAAAGAGAAAGCTCTCGAAATTTTAAAAATCTAACAACATTGCTAATGTCTAAAATAATAAACTGGATGGACCGTAAAAGCCTCGTATTTGCTTTTAGGAACATGAAGTATTTTAAATCTAGACTCTTAAAAACCTCTCAAAAATGTTTAAAGACTAGTGCAACAACATTAGAAATAGTAAAAGTACAAGTAAATTATATAGTTTCACGTTTTTGTTTTGCATTTCTTGTTGAGTTCTTAAAATTCTGGTGCTAATCAGTAGGTACATGGAAATAAAATTGAAGCCATTTTTAATTTCAAATTGTTAGTTTTTCACTAAATGCATATTATGAAATAATATACGGTAGTCTGAAAGTAGTAAGTACATTATGTTTGACGACACGTTTAGCTCAGTCGGTAGTGATCCTACTTTCTGCGCCAGCGGTCGCGGGTTCGAGTCCCGCTGGGGGCATACATTTGTTGAGCACGAATATTTGTACTCCAGTCATGGGTGTTTATATTTATAATATGTATTTATTTAAAAATTATATGTGCTGTATATCAACTATCTGGTATCCGCAACACAAGCACGTAACGTAGCTTACCGCGGAACTAGATGGCGCTATTGTAATAATGTCCCAATATATTTAAATATTTAAATTTAAAGTATAGGTACTTATATAAAAAATGATTTTTTTAATTTTTGTCTGCCTGTATGTCTGTTCGTTCCGGCTAATCTTTGAAATGGCTGGACCGATTTTGACGGGACTTTCACTCGCAGGTAGCTTTTGTCATAAGGAGTAACTAAGCTTACATTTATTTTATTAGAAAATTGTATAAGCTTTTTAATTTATTTTAACTTACGCCCAGCGAAGTGGGCCGAGCTCGCTAGTGTTACATAAGAAGTATCTATATGAATAAAATATTAAACTGCAGAGGTTGGTAACGTCGGAAGGAGCAAATTTTAGTCCTGTAAAAAACTGTTGAAAAAAAAGCAGCGGAGACCAAAAAATTTTTTTTCTTTTCCTAGTTATTTACCTTCGCTTCGCTCGGTTCGTCCCTAGTGAAAACAAAACAATTCTATCTCACTGGAACCTTATATTTTCAAAAAAAAAAAGTAACCTAGATGCTATTTCCGATATCCAGATTCCATCTATCACTTTGCAAAAATTTATCCAGATCCGTTCAGTCGTTCTGACGTCATTGAGTAATAAGCATCCATCCATGCAAAGTTTCGCTATCATAATATATGTGGGTATTGAAAGGAGGCCCGTGCCCAGCAGTGGGACGGCTGGAGAAATAGGATGGGACATTGGGAATCAAGCCCAGTTGGTATAGACGCTCAGATCAGGACTGGGTAGAGAGTAAAAAAAAATTGTTTTGACCAAAAAATAATATTTACATCTCTCATATTCGGTAAGTCGATTCTTATTACCTCCAAATGGGGCTTGTATGTGACTAATTAGCGCTCTAGGGTAATAATGTAGCTAGAAAAGCCCTAAGGCGGTAAGTAATTAAAAAAAAAACACTTCTTTCTTTCAAAAAGTTCGCGTACATCTAACCATCATACTGGCAATAGACATCATGCATTCAGCCCAATGACCAAAGAAGTCGCTTTGCTATTCAGCCTTGTCTTCGTGTGAGTATAATAGTCATCAATTTTAAATATCGAACGGCGAAGCTCAATTTCGATCTTGAAAGAAAAAAAATTTTTTCTACTTACCTCACAATCGAGATGTAAAGCAGAATAGTTAGCTCGGGTGTAAGCATCAATTGCACCCTCGAACTATAGGCGCCCTCGCTGCGCTCGTGCGCCTAAATATCTCGGGCTGCAATTGATGCCTTACAGCCCTTGGCTACTAATCTACTATTAAATCACATTCTACATACATTTTAGTACTTAGGATATATTGAAATAACATAATATTCTACATTTATATTACTTTTCAGTAAATGGTTGTAGAAATGTCCGCGCAATTTTGTCTGAAATCTTTCAGAACTTTTCGTAATGACCGCTATATCATATGAATGGAGGCCTTTTTGTTCGTGGCTCAGCTTTTTATGAAAATAATATATATGTTGAGTACATTTTCTGCTGTACATTAGCATTAGATTTATGTTTTTGGTGGTATCATGGGTCCTGGGTTCGATATTCGTAATCTATTAATGTTTTATGATGAGGATTTGTGTAACCTTAAAAGGTACTTTAATTCAAGTAAAGTAGTTTAAAGTTACGTCTACAAGTTGAATTTAAATAAAGTTGGCCACGTGTTGTTGTGGCATAACTTTTTTTTTTTTGCTGGAGTTTAGAATTTTGTAGATTTGAAAAGTCATGTTTGTTTCTCTGTTTCTGAAATCCAAGTTAATATCGTTAAACTTACTCGTATCAACAAATAGCCGGATAAAAACGATCGTATCTTCAAAGTTGTAACCGTTGGTCCTGCGCCTTAGCTCTCACTGTTAGGGTCTAGCAAGAGGCTAGCTAGTGGAGTACGACCTGATCCTCCTTGTATTGAAGAGAGGCCCGTGCCCAGCAGTGGGACGTTAAAAACGGCTGAATACTTAGTAATGCTCTAGTGTACTAGTAGTCCCTGTACTGTAGACTCTAAATCTTTCTATAGTGAACTAATTTGTCGTAATCAAGAATCAAACACGTGATCCTAAACTCCGCACGAAAAAGGCATCATCAAAAGATATTATGCATATTTCATCACAGCACAGTATTCGTCTAAAAGTTGCTGTAACAAAAACAAAATATATATTTTGACCGGTTTTCTAAATATAAAGAAAATCCCTATTTCTCTAAGCTCAAAGATACGGACCGAATAAACTACAAACTTGGCATCCATACAAAGAATCCGATGCGACTGCAAAAACAATTCTGAACTAAATAGTAAATATTCTGCGATAACTTAAGCTAAGTCTACGGTAAATAGCGAATATTTTACGCTAGCGACTGACCCTTGCGTCGCTCGGGTTCGTTCCTGGTACCCTGTTTAGGATAAATTTTTAGAAACTTTGAATGCCTTTTTTTATTCATATCTTATCAAAAGCCTAAAAAATAAGTTTCAAAATTCTAGCTTTAAAAATGACGTAATATCTATACAAATTTTCATTCTCTATTTCAAGCCTGTACAGCCCTTTCATCGCCTTTTTTTTATGGGACAAAGGAAGCAAACGGGCAAGAGGCTCACCTGATGGAAAGCGATTACCTCCGCCCATGGACATCTGCAACTGCTTGCAGATGCGTTGCCGGCCTTTCGGAAGTAGGGAGGAGAGAGTGAAGGGGGGGGGAGGTAGTAGGGATTTAGAGTGGGCCTTCCGGACTTTCACTTACCGAACGAAACGCGACAGCATAGCTGCCACTTTACGTCGGTCTCCTGTGAGAGAGTGCTACTATACGGGGCGTGCCGGCCCATTCGGCTGCTACCCAAAGGCACTACCACTATAACATGGCACTTCCACTATATTGCCTTGAAAAGTAGCCTATGTCCTTTCTCAGGCTCAAAACTGTGTACCAAATTTCATTTAAATCGGTTTAGTAGTTTTGGCGTTAAAGCGCAACAGACAGACAGAGTTACTTTCGCATTTATAATATTAGTAAGGACTATTTGGTTCAGAATGTTAAATTAGATCTTCTCTTATAGCCTCTCTCTTTCCCTATATCTCTCTCTCTCTCTCTATGTCTTCGTTTATATATAAAATTGAAGTGTCTGTTTGTAATATCATTATAACAGCTCTCTCGCTCGCTCGGGTTTGTCCCTATGTGCTCCCTGCCAAAGAAAGTTTATAGTACAAAAAATAAAGTACTTTTATACAAACTTGCGAGAGCCCTTAGACCTCCTTTATCCGGACCTGTCGCAAAATCTGTTCTTAGCGAATGTCTACTGACTATAAACTACCTCCCTGCCAAATTAATTCTTAATGCGTCAAGCAGTTTTTTTTCGATATTTCGTAATGCACTCATCTTTCTCATCATCACCTTTCACTTTTATATAATTAATTTTATAATTAGTCACAATTGCTATTACGAATCTTTAATATTGAAATATACCGCTAATAAAGCATGTTTGGAACACCATTACCGTTTACATAACGGCGGAAGTTGCCGGTACGTCTAGATATTGATAGGTACGTAAGTGTTTGGCGGAAAATGTGCATGGGAACTCAGGAAGTGTCTGCATACTAGTATTATGATCCTGCTTCGTTAAAAAGTTCTATAGAAGCTTTTTAAAGCTTCTAAAAAGACAAGATAATGCGATTGTTTTTTACCAAGTGGATCGAGTTCAACTCTGAGCCAATGACCGTACGATGTCATTTCTAGAAATTATTTAAAAAAAATATTGAGGAAATATAGAACCTATCTAGTTTTAAATAGGCATGGCAGCTCTATCAACTCGCTTATAGAAAATCAAATAAATCAAATAAATATAAATAAATTGAAAGTTTTATTGAGATAGATCATTATCATTATTATCCATAAAAAGGCCGAATCTAGAGTTTTTAGCATCTAATTCTTAAACACAGAACAGATTTTGACGAAATTTATTATTTTATTGCTGAGAAATCTACGTACCTAGACGAACGGAGCGAGGTCGATTTGCTAGCAATATATTGACAACGTGACCGTGTCCCGCTGTGGGCATTCATTTCTTGAGCAGTAAAGTTCGTACTCCAGTCATGGGTTTTTATTTTTATAATATGTATTAGTAGTACCCGCGGCTTTGCCCGCATTCATTTTTAATCGCTACTAAAGTTCATTCGATCACTCGCTAGGTTGATCTGTAGATTGCCTGAAAATTTCTTAAAAATTAGCTGCGCGGCTATGTTTCATATAATACGTGCACGCCACTCTCCCTTTTCTCATTGCCCGCTCTGCCAGGGCCTAATTTTTCTATTAGTATTTTGTTTAGATTGACATTTTTAAAGTCGTAATATAATATGTATGTATTTAAAAGTAATCCGTAACACAAGCCTCGTAGATTACCACAGAGCTAGATGGCGCTGTTGTAATAATGTCCTACCATATTTGTATTTATTTAAAAATCGATAATAGTCATTATTATCGATACAATTAGTGTCTTATAGGTTAATCCTTTAGTCGCCATATTAAAAAAATACCGATTTATTATTTCAATATTTTTTATCGATACAACGTAATTTCGTTAGCAAAATATGTATAATATTAATATTTATGATTATGAAAATAGAATATCGATTTAAATGCTAAGGTTAAATTGATCTCATTAAAAATAAAAGCTTAGCGTAGGTAGGGCTTTATTAGGAGGATTATCCATCGCCAATATAAAGTATGAGCTTATAAACTAATTTTCATGTTTCTAACTTCAAAAATGTCGAAGTTTAATTCGAAAATTTCATCCCTTATATAACCCTCTTAGGGTCTTCTTTAAAAATCCTTGCTTAGGACCTTCGTGACGTAAGGAAATTTTGAAACTTCCAATTTAAAGCTGCATTATGTAAATAACGTAGTCTATACTAGTATCGACATTCTAAGCAAAAACTAAATAAAAAATTAGATCTAACCACACTATTAACAATAACGAAAGATAGATAGATATGAATGTGTGTATTTCCTAACCCTTTTCACGGAAATGGTTGAATGAAGTTAACGGATTTGTATGACTCATACAATCTATCACGCAAACATACACACAAAATATAGAAACTTTCATTTAATATTAGACAAATTATACATTACTAGCGACTCACCCTCGCTTTGCACGGGCTTGTCCCTAAGTACACTCTTTACGATAAAAATTTTAGAAATTTTGAATGCCTTTTTTATTTATATCTAATCAAAAAACCTAAAAATTATTTTCATGATTGACATTTCATGACGTAATTTCCATGCAAACTTTCATCCCCTATTTCAACCCCTTACACCCTTTTTTCGCCTTGAAAAGTAGCTTATGTCCTTTTTCGGGCTCTAGATTATCAGTGTACAAAATTTCATTTAAATCGGTTCAGTAGTTTTGGCGTAACAGTGCAACAGACAAACGGACAGAGTTAATTTCGCATTTATAGTATTAGTAAGGAGTTTCATTTTATGCTCCGATCACATATTATGTGTGTGTGAATGTGAGTTTGTATGTATGTACATAACGTATAAACAAATATATGTAAATAGGGTCTAAAATTAGCCATACTAATTGAAAAAAGTATTGAAACCTCTTATTTTAATGAGAAAGAGACAAATAGGAAAATAAAAACGCCTAAAACTTTATTTTTAAATTCTAAGTACTCTCGAACGTAAAATTACTCGTGAAGCAAGTTTTCAAATTAGTCAAATGCAAACTCTATCCTGATGTAACTTTGCTATGTTTATTTTATATAAGGTACTCGTAGTGTATATTATTGTCGGATCTCAGCCAAAGAGATTAGGTAAATGAAATTATTACATTTCGTTTGTGTTTTTGCGATGGGCGCAGTGTTATAGAAGCTCAGCAGTAACGCGTTTGCTTTGACCAAGTGAAACGAATTCAAATCCCAGGTCTCGCTTCTTCATACAGATTTTATTATAATAAACTAGTAATTCCCACGGCTTCGCCCGCGTTGGTCAAATGATGTAAATTTAGGGCTATATGTATTATTTGATGCCTAATCATAAAAAAAAAATTTGGTCCAAAAATAAAAAATAAAAATTCTGGAGAGGGCCACCCTTATCACCTCGCGGAATAAAAAATAGCCTACGACCTATTCTCAAACCTACTAAGTATACACAAAAAAAATCATAGGTAAATGATGTCTGAAATGTCGGTCTAGCAGTTTCGGAGGAGTTCGATAACACTGTGACACGAGATTTTCATATATTACATTTTAGAAGATTAAAAATTTAACGCGAAGAGATCGTATGCAAAAATATTCAAGACGAATAAAGTATTATAATATTAATTAATCGTCTAATTATGATTCATTTGACGATTCGTAAGTTCTGTTTGTAATGACCCAACTTTCTGTGGCAGCGGTCACGGGTTCTAGTCCCGCAAGTGGCATACATTTGTAGAGCAAGAATGTTTATGGGTGTATATATTTATATTAACTATGTATTTAATGTTATATATGTATAGTATATCAACTATCTGGTACCCGTAACACAAGCCTCGTAGCTTACCACGGAATTAGATGGCGCTGTGTGTTAATGTTCCAACATATTTTTATTAATTTTTATATCCGAAGTGTGAAATTGAAAATTACCATCATTTTAAAGTAAAAGTATTTTTGGTCTTTTAAATCAAAAATAAGACTTTTCTTTAAAAATCAAAGAAAAAGATTATCATTATTAATAATGTTCAAAATTATTATTTGTATTAAACTATTCTTTGATATTTTAAAAATATTGTGAACTAATTTATTAATAATCATATCTATTTTTATATTTTTTATTAATCAATTATAGGATTAATTATTCTCTTTCAAACCTTATTAATTTATTTATTAACAATATTATTAATAAATAATTATTGATTTTCTTACATTTGAGTATCTGTACGACAAAATCGAAGATAGTAGCTTAATCAAAAAACTACGCTATCTTTGGCCGATGTTTTCTGCCAGGTCCGTCTCTATAATTTTCTCGTCTAAGGCCGACACACACATAATGTTGGCAGTACGTTTCACTACCATAAAACGTAACGACTGCTAGCGGCCGAATGATGGGCCTTCACGTATTTTATTACTGGATAGAGATAGATGCGTTGAGTGGACTTGTTTTTACTCATAGTTATTTTTACTTTTAACTAAAAATACGTCATTGATAAGCATGAATATAGTTTACTTAACTTTGTATTAAGTTTCTAAGCGACATCATACTTTTTATTTTAAAACTAGCATTTCCCGCGGCGCCATCCGCGTTTTAAAGACCGAAAAGTAAATTCTTAAATTTTATACATGTACGTGTGATGTTTTACAGCTGGTTTTTAACAGTTACTTGACATCTCTTAGAAATGAGATATTTTCCAGCTGTAAAAAGTATCATATATTTTGATTTAGATAACCAACTATCTCTCAGGTGTGGCAACACTGGTCTATGGTAATTGTGAATACGGAATAGGATATAGTTTATACTATATTATAATATGGCGACTTGTTAGACTTAGACTACTATTGTGAACCGTTTAATTAAAGTAATAGTGTAAATAAATAATAAACGTTGATTAAAAGTATAAATGTATTTTCAATCGAACCAATATTACACTATCATCATATCAAATTTCATCAAAATCTGTCGAGTGGTTTTCTCGTGACGCGGTCACATACAGACAGACAGACAGACAAAAATTCTAAAAACTATAGATTCGGCCTCTGCATCGATAATAATGACTATTTCAATAAGAATTTCCTAAAAATATTTAATGTACAGATTCTACTAAGTTAGAATTTTATTATACGTATCTGTAAACGACGGGTGTATATATGAACACTCAAACTGTTATACACTAAATTATTCCACCTTTCTTATGTCGTTACACCACATATATCACTTTATCACTTTATACCATTAATAACGAATAACATTAATAACATTACTTAATTATATAACAATTCACTGGTTCACTTCACTTTACTTTAATACTTCACGCACTGTCACTAATAGCTAAAGCACTACAACGTAACTCGCACAGGAATAACCCGCACTTAACGACAAACTTCGTATTTATGGAGACTAATCAAAGTGGGGGATGACAGCTAAGTTGTCATGACACTGTTCAACTTCCGGGCTAAAGATATTGCTGACATATCGATTAAAGTTGTCTAAATTTCCTAATTCAGACATTTAAAATTTTATAATATATCTGTACTGATGGCTTTTGTTAGTGTTCACATTAAAGTTCACATTAGAGTTCACATTAATTAAACTCTAATTAAGAATAGAAAACAAAAAGGCATAACTATTTTAAGCTGCTTTTGAGTTTTAGCTAGACTAAAGAACAGCAATAGATTTTTACATATTACTAGCAATTCCCGCGGCTTCGCTCGCGTTTTCACTATTAAAAAATAGGAATAGATGGTAGAGCGTTGAAAAGTTAGGGCTATAAGTATTTTATGATGCCAAATCATATAAAATAAGAAATAAACATTTGGTCTTAAAATAAAAAAATAAAAAACCTGCAAAGGGCCAAACTTACCACCTAGTGTGATAAGAAATAGCCTACATCCTATTCTCAGACCAACCGAATGTACACAAAAAATCATAAAAATGGGTCAAGCCGTTTCGAAGGAGTTCGATAACAAACATTGTGACACGAGATTTTTATATATAAGAAAGAAGAAGAATATGCCTAGATGTCAAACATTCGCGTAAATCTAAGATAACATCACTATAATTAAATAATTATTTGTATTAAAATATTTCGAGCGATTTAGATTTTTTTCGTTGCCCTTCGTATTTTTTTCATATGATTTAAATAAACATCTCGTCTCCCAATCGTAAAATGTAACGGCGTCGACTGTTTGATATCGTTTAGATACATTAAATATTTTATATACATATAAAATGTTCTTACTGTCCTTTTATTGCAAATACAGTATTTTTTCTAAATTTCATGAAAATCATATCATTATCGAACTATAAATGAGAAAAATTGTATGAGTGTATGTTTGTAACTAAGGCAGTGGTAGCTCAGTGATAACACGCTAGCTTGGGAAACCGAGTGATGTGGGTTCAAATCCGGTTTTTGTACCTCTGATATTTATATATGATTGATGATATGGCTGCCACTTGTCTTACGGTGAAGGAAAACATCTTTATGAGAACTGCTTCTCTGAGAAAACTCCGAAAATTTTTGAAAGACATATGCAGTCAGCTAATCCGCCCTAGGCCAGCGGCCAGGCCTCGGCATAGGCCAGCGGCCAGGCCTCGGCCTAGGCCAGCGTGGTGGACTATGGCCTAGTACCCCCGTGGTAGGGAGGAACTTGCCCAGCAGTGGGACGTTAAAAGGGCTGAATTACAGTCAATGTTCCTCACGACTTTTTACTTTTTTTTAATGTTTTTCTACTCCTATTTTGAGTGAAAGCACTTCCAGCCAAAATATCTCAAAAAACTAAACTAAATAAACAAGTATTGTACAAAAATCGGTTTCCAAATTAAAGTTTGAACGACATTCAATGTATTTGTTAAAATTCGTCGTTTTTAACGGAACGTAAACTATGACTTTTAAAGTAAAAAGATCGCGACCTCATTTTTGAACGATCATTTTTTGTTTTAACTATTTGCTTAATCACTTCCGACGAGATCGAAAAAGTTTTTTACATTTGTCTGCAGAAACCTTATATCTACTTCTGGTTTACTTTTACATCACTCGTATGCATCTTTTACTGCCTTATATATTTATGTATTTAGTTCAATTTGTACACTACACGTATGTAACTTTAAATTTATACATAAGCTAGCAAACCCGACCGCTTCGTTGGCGTAAGTTAAAATAAATTAAATGTTTTTTTTTTTTATTTTATAATTAAAGAAAAGTAGCCTAAGTTACTCCTCATAACATTAGCTATCTGGGAGTGAAAGTGCAATCAAAATCTGTTTTGTGTTTAACTGTGATTGTGAACTGAAATTGTGTTTAACCGTTTCAAATATTAGCCGGAACAAACAGACAGACAGACAAAAATTTTAAAATTCGATGTTTTGATGTAAGTATCGTATACATGGAAGTTGTAGTTATTAATTTGTAATAACAAACATACACTTCATTTTATATATACGCAATGATTTAAATACCCATAACTAGAACATACAAAAGTCCGTGTTTACCACATAAATAAATGTTTTTACTGGGACTCGACCCACGATCTCTTGCACAGCAACTACAAACATCATTACAAAGCGTGCCAAATATTGTGTCAGCTTGGCATAGACATAGTTCGAATGTTTAAGCAGTCATTTAATTAAAAAAAAGCGTGTGTGTACAAAAAACGGTTTCTAAATTAAACACGCGTTAGAAGTTATACTTCTTTGGCAACAAGATAAAAATCTTTTCAAAAAATTTTATCACTTTCACAGTAAATTATTATAATATTGTTTTAATACTATAATATTATTTGAGAAAATATATATTTATATATATTTTTATATATTATTCGGACTGATACAAAACACGTGTGGTAGGTTCAGAAACACTTGAATAAATAAATATCGTGAATACAGTTGTCAGTTCTCACGCAAACATACGTAGATGTCCTTACTTTTACTTTGTTGGTAACTTTTTTTGAAAAACTAAAATGTTGACTATAGCTAACTTCAGGGTGTCGGTTTTTCGTGACGGTGTGCGCGCGCATCGTAAAAATTTACTCTCATCATTTTTCCCTAACGCACCAAAAGAAGTATAACTTCAAAAAATGAAGTGTAAGTCAGCAATGATGTGATTTAAATATTAAGAACCGACCAATTAAGAGCTCAAATCAATTAAAATTCAGTCGACTTTGTTCCAGTGTCAACAGTGGACGTGGAAGCGGTGGTCGGGAGGACCGCCGTGCTGCCTTGCGATATAGAGCCTGATTCCCACGAAGACAGGGTGTACATGGTGCTGTGGTTTAGACATGCTGGAGGAAAACCTCTGTACAGGTAAGAAGTTAGTATAATATAGTAATAACGCTTTATGGGGATCAAGCTAGTGTGAGTATAGTCACGGTCTGCCAAGTATTTAATTTGAGACTGTTAACGAAGCGGATGTCCGGTAGTATCATCCATTTATAGTCCATACAAGGTCCATTCCATATCCACATTTATTTTGCCATAATTTGTATCTGAAGTTTCTATCGAAGTTTATCTTTAGGCAATTCCCTCGATTACTCAGAATTGGATTGCGAGGATGCATCTCATTAAACACACTTGACCCTATTAAGGGCCGTGAACTTCAAAAATAATTCGGATAATGATACAATTAAACTTACGTGTAGAATCTAATAGCATGAATGTAACAGATTTGTAAGAAATTTTATATGGAGCTGTCATATAATTGGGTCAGATGTAGGAAGCACTGGTTATATCACTGCTGGGTACAATTTTTTTATATCGGCGACAATTATGTAGTAGTTCACCATCGTCCACCATCAAAATATTGTCTTATTTCATAACATTTATTTTAAAAACCAGTTCAATTCTATTAGTAATGTAGGTTTCCACGCAATATTCTCCCTCATCGTAATTCGTAAGTCAACTGTAACTCAAATGCCATAGTTTTATTATTGTATCCACCCCTTTGTAAAGTTTCACTGTAGGTCACGGGCCTCAATACGGGTGGTTCTAACCCACCACGTGGCCCACCACGCTGAAAAAGTACGGGCTGGCGGACTACACAAGTTTTTCGAAAAATTTCTAGGTTTTTTTAGTCATGCAGCTAGGCAGACAAGAGGTAATGTTGGAAGCGATTCCCTCATGAAAATATAAGATGTGCGTAATCCTAGATTTGAAACTACAAGCGCGTTTTGCCTCTGCCTTAGATTTTTACATATTTCTAATATTTATCTTAAATTATAAGTAAAAGTCGTAAATATCCTAGACATATTCATAACCAATTCGCTTTAGATTTAGATCTGCATTTTTAGACCTAATTTCTATAATTTATAGCTCTGAATCGAACCTATCAAAGGAACAGCGATAAAACGAAATGAAATATGAAACGATTTGCCATCGGTTCAGAATATAAATGATTATCACGCGAGGGTATCGCCGGTGGCCGATCTGAAGATAACCTATAAATTACAATGTATATACAATTATTTTCTATTCCGTTTGTTTGTATATTTTAATAACTAATTATTATGGAATTATTAACTGACTTCAAAAAGTAGGAGGTTTTTAATTTGGTTTTTTTGCCGACTCACTCTTGACCAGCGTGGTGGTGTATGACCTGATCCTTCTTGATTGAAGGAGAACCGTAAAGTATTGTCACTTTTTACGTGTAAAGATAATCATTTTATTAGAAAATCTATACATATATATATAATAAAATTCTAACTTAGTAGAATCTGTACGTTGAATATTTTTTGGAAATTCTTATTGAAATAGTCATTATTATCGATACAGAGGCCGAATCTATAGTTTTTAGAATTTTTGACTGTCTGTCTGTGACCGCATCACGAGAAAACTGCTAGATTTTGATGAAATTTGGTATGATGATAGGTATCCGGACAGGTTATCCGGGTCACAGAGTACATTATATTATATACTGATCCGGGTCAACGTATAGGATACTTTTTACTGCTGGAATATATCTAATTTCTGAGAAATCTCAAGTAACCGTTAAAAACCGGCTGTAGAATATCACACTGTACATATATCAAAACTAAAAATTTAGTTTCCCGTTTTGTAAAACGCGTGCGGAGCCGCGGGAAAATCTAGTATGCTATAATTTACTGACCTTGTTTTAATGGGGTATAATGTTCAATCACGAATTAACTAGCGATGCTGTAAGCTCTAGTAACTAAGATGATATTATAACCAAAACTAGCGACTCACCATCGCTTCGCTCGGGTCCGTCCCTTGGTACCCTTTAGTATAAGTTTTTTTACAAACTTAGTTTTTTTTTTATTTTTATTAAATCCTTCAGTGTGAAGTACATAACATACAAAAAAATAATTTAGCCGAATTGGTCCAGCCATTCTTGAGTTATGCGCTTACCAACATTCATTTTTATTTATATAGATAACAAAATCTTCGACAAAGCCTTTATAGTATACTAGTCTAGAACAAAGATGCCAAAAGTGTCAAGTATCAAAATACTTCACCACTTCAAAGAGAACCGCGGAGTTATAAATATTTTAATTATATATCAACGAAATTATTATAATTCAGCTCTATTCAACAGCTCTCTACAAATAACAGAACCTCCATTAGCCGGTAAATCCCCGACAAGCGACGTCTGGTTTCGTAATCCTCGTAATCAGATATAATCACATTACTGACTTATCTACTGACATGATGCTTAGCTTACTTTGTATACATTTATAATGAACTAGGGATGTACCTTCGTTTGGCTCGAGTATGTCTTACATAGGTAAAATCAATTGATATTATCATAGATTTACGCGAATATTTGAATTTTTAAATAAAACTTAATCATATTTAAAAGGAAAAATAATTAACTATCATCATCATCATCATCATCAGCCCTTTTTAACGTCCCACTGCTGGGCATGGGCCTCCCTCAGTACGAGGGGGATCAGGCCATAGTCCACCGCGCTGGCCTAGTGCGTGTTGGCGGACTTTACATGTCTCACGAAAACTTGCTAGGTTTTCTCAGACACGCAGGTTTCCTCACGATGTTTTCCTTCACCGTAAGACAAGTGGTAATCATGATAGAAATGATTCGCACATGAAAATATCAGAGGTGCGAGACCCGGATTTGAACCCGCATCACTCGGTTATACAAGCGACGCGTTACCGTTGGGCTACCACTGCCTAATTTACTATGTAATAAGTTAAACACAGTATTTGTGGATTTTTGCAAATCATTTTGTATTTTCAATAAATAAATAAATATGTTGGGACATTATAACACACCAGCACCATCTAGTTCCGTAGTAAGCTACGAGACTCGTATTACGGATACTAGATAGATGATAAATTACATATATATAACTTTAAATACATACATATTATAAATATTAATACCCATAACTGGGGTACAAACATTTATACTCAACAAATGAATGCCTCCAGCTGGACTCGAACCTGCGACCGCTGTCGCAGAAAGTAGGGTCACTACAAAAATTGTTTTAACGTATTTTTATTTATCTGCACACATCACTATATTTGAAAGTCGGTTAAAATAATTATTTCCATACAAAAAGATCGATTACAAGCAATTAGTACGTTTAATGTGAGTTGGTACGATAATATATTATCATTGTGTGCACTTGCGCCTTGTGATACGCGTAGTGTCGGAACATAATTACCCATTTGTTTTGTATTGCCTATAATAAGCTGCAATGAACCGATTTACGACCAATTTTGAAGTAATATTACATATTCTATTGTGTATTTTAATTATACACATATATAATGATGATTGTAGATATCGTAGACAGGTAGTGGGAGCCCAGTGGTAACGCGTTGGCTTGGGTGAGCGAGTGAAGCGGGTTCAAGCGGGTTCCCGGGGTTTCACTTATATGTTCATGAGCGGATTCTAAAATGATTAACACATGTTTTAAGGTGAAGGAAACCATCATCAATACTGAATAAAATTTTTTACTGAACTGAAATTATTACAATTTTTTACTGAACGTCATGAGTCTACTACCAGTTCGGAAGGAAAAACCCGCTGACCTGAGAAGAACTGGCAAAAGCAACTCAGTGGGACTAATATTTTATTTTCATCTTAATTTTTTTTTCTTTTTTCAATTCAATTGAAATTAACAATAATTCTATAAGTTGAAACAGCCTGGAGGCGATCACATCATTCCCAAGGCGTACTGTCTTCTAAAAAATCCTTTCCATCCTTTAATTTGGCAATAGAATTGTTTGAGAGAACTATATAAGTATTTGAAAGACAAGTGCAGTCCGCCAACCCGCGCTTGGCTAGCTACCGAGTTAAACGAGTTCAAATCCGGGTATCACACCTCTGATATTTTCATGTACGAATAATTCTCAACATGATCACTACTTGTCTTACAGTGAAGGTAATCATCGTGGGGAAACCTGCATGTTTTAGAGAACCTAGCAATTTCTCGAAAGACGTCTTAATTCCGCCAAGTCACACTTGAGCGTGATGGCGAACTATGGTCTAATCCACCTCGTACTGAAGGAAGGCCCACCCCCAGCAGTGGGACCTTAAAAAGGGCATACTTCATAGCCTATTACATTATTATTATACTTGTTATTTAATTTTAAACAAAGAAACCTCAACAACGTCCAAACTGAACTACGCTTTGGATAATCTTATTCAATATATTTATTATCTTGGTTAACTATTACAAATTATTGCAAAAAATATCAAAAGGCCAACCTAATTTCAAGATTTAATACCACTTTTGTTATTAGTTATCCGTACTAATATTATAAATGCGAAGGACAAAGTTATCTACTTATTTGTCTGTCTGTATGCCTGTTACGTTTTCACGCCTAAACCACTAATAACCGATTTGAGCGGTTGAAAGATTGTATGGAGTATCAATCATTTATCAACTAAGGAATATAATTTTTAGTATCGTTTTTATTTAAAAAGTTTTTACCAATTATTGCTAAAACGCACCATCAAGTCAAGCAAAGCAAGAGTGAGTTGCCAGTTATAAAATATATTTTTATATTTCTAATAAAGCAAGAGTAAATTCACATATTATTTTACTGTGTGCGATCTAAAACTAGGTAACGCCGAGTAATACGTAATATTTATATTTAATAATATTACACGAGCAGTTCTTGTAATATATTTTATTTCATGTATCGCGTAAACGGCTCTAACGATTTGGATAAAATTTTGTATTTAGATTAGATTTTGCTTTTACTTATACACATGTATGTATTACGTACTTATATACATGACTATTTTGAAAAAAAAACGCAATTTTTTTATCATTTTTGAAAAAAAAATGCCCAAGTACACTAAATCTGTGCTAATAACACGAGAGAGAAAGAGAAAACATAGTGGTGATATATAATATGGCAATCGACTTAGCCTCACTTTTTTTTTTTAATGAATTTTTTTTTTGGGATTTTTTTTTTTAAATAAAAGAAGCCTAAGTTACTCCTTATAACATTACCTGCCAGTAAAAATCCCGTCAAAATCTGTTTATCCGTTTCGGAGATCAGCTGGAACAAACATACAAACATAACATATTACCATGTTACAAACAGATACTTCAATTTTATTTCTCTTTATATATATGGCATGATATTAAAGAAAAAGGCAAGAGTAACAAGATTTCATATAGACAATCGTTTTCATAATATATGCGGAGAAATTCTTTGATGTACACGAGGTTGTGTTACGAATGATTGAATAAAATTACTTACAGAAGACCTGCTTTGGATCTATGGTAATATGATTTTCCGCTAAAATTTTCATCTCATTTCACGTCTTTAGTCCAACGAAAAAACGTTACATTCTCTTTAATAAGAATACGATGTATGTAATACGAAAAAAGCAAACCCGGCCCGCTTCTAGCCTAGCCGTTTCAGAGATTAACCGGAACAAACACACAAATAGACAACAAAATTATTTTTTTTTTGATATAAGTACCGTATATACTTTTATATGCATTTATTGAAAAGCTGTAAATTTGAAATTAAAAACAGACACTTAAATTTTTTTATATGTACTGATAAATTATCACTTTGCATCACAAAATCGATTAAAGGGCGGTGCAAAAGGAAATAAAATACCTCTTTTGTATGTTTGAGTTTGCGAAAGGCGGTGAGTCGAAGCCACACACCTCGTTAGCGCTGACAGGGTTGGCGAGTAAAATGTAACAATGGTTAATATTCCTTTTTATTTAATACAAGCGATTGACCCTCGTTTTGCTTGGCTTGAAGGAGGTAAGTAAAAAACCTGCATGTCTTAAGAAATCTAGTAAGTTGTCGAGAGACATGTAAAGTCTGCCCACACTCAGCTAGCGTGGTAGACTATGGCCCGATTCGCCTCATAAAGGGAGGCCCGTTCCCAGAAGTGGGACGTTAAAAAGGGCTGAATATAACCTTGACAGAAGGTTATTGATAGAAAAGTACTAATAACTAATTATGTTTTTAGTGATAAAATTTCTTATTATTATGCTATTTTATAAAGAAAATCATGAAACTGTTTCAGTGAGTAATCTAAGTAGGACGAAATCAGTTTTTCTAGACCTCATCTTAACCATACTGTTTCTTGGCATCTCCGTGACATCGGCAATGTCGCGCTCGTTAGCGTTAGGGGTGGCACTTTTTATTTTATTTTCTATTTCCATATACATTTTAGATAAGATAAGATAAAGAAAGGTATCTTTATAAATCTATACATTTAATAAAATATTCTTAAAAGAGTTTTTTATATAGATACCGGATCCTTTTTTTGTCTGTCTGTTTGTCTGGTTATCGGGGGTCAGCAAATAGGATACATTTTACAATGGAAAATATTACTCTAAATGTAAAAATGTAGTATAGTAAAAATACCTTTTTTATAATCAATTCTGTTGTTTTAATTTGTCTACAAACACGATAATAAGTAAGTTATATAAGTACATAGTACACGATTTTTCATTATACTATGAAGGTCGTATTGGCGACTTTCTTAACTTAGGTCAGAGGGTTTTCTTAGTGTACCAGTGTTATTAAAAATCCAAATAAGTGAATAATAGAAATTAAAGATATTAAAATATGAATAATAGAATTTTTTATTTTGTCGCTATATTTTTTCAATTTTAAACCAGCCAATATTTATATGCATTTAAAATAATATAAACAAGTTGATGAATACCTTTATTTACTCTCCATCAATAAGTAAAGTCAGAAACAGTCTGTAGTTTAAAAATATAGATACTATTTTTTAGAGAAGAAAATATTGCAACACCGTATTTATTTCTGCAGAAAGTATCAAAGTGTCGACATAGCTCGTTAGTGTTGCTAGGGTTACCAACTCTTGTTTTAACTTTAATTAATTTTGGCTTGCTGTAAAATTCATGCCATTCAAATAAATAAATATGTTGGAACATTGACACACAGCATCATTTAGTTGCGTGGTAAGCTACGAGGCTTGTGTTACGGATACCAGTTGATACACTACACTTAAATAACTTTAAGCACATAATATATTGTGGAAGATGAACAGAAAACAGGATATTGGAGTGGGGAGAAAACTATAAAAGTCGATGCATAACCGGCATCGGGGGGTAGTTGTCTCTTGACACTTATCGTGGTAGCATTGTTAGGTCGTTACTCTGTTGGTTTATTTTTTTAAATATCATTGTTGGTAGCTTAATTATCTTTTTGATTAGTTTAATTATGTTATAGCGTTAATAACAAACATAAATAACCATAACTGGAGTACAAAGACTTTGTTAAAAGACAGAACACAAGTGTTTGCAAACTGTAAACACAAGTGCGCTCTCTCTTTATCTTCCTCTTATACCTCAGTGAAATGGCTCTACGATGACAAGACGTATAAAATCTTAAAGAGTAAAAGTTAATCATGTTATAATGCATTAATCATTGTTTTGATTCTGATCCATATTATTATACGAGTTTATGAAAATAAAAATCCAATTAGGCCAAGATCTAGTCATTTAATTAAGCGCATGTCAAGTACCGGATATATGCCTATATAAACTTTTTAGACTAGCTAAATTTAAGTTAGACAAAGCAATTTCTTTTAATATTGAACATGTCCATGAGTGAAGGCAATGTATCTACCATGATACATACCCGCCTAATATATAAGTACTAAGGTGTAAAGAAAAGCACATGTTGGGACATGTTGGGACATTTTTACACACAGCGCCACCTAGTTCCGTGGTAAGCTACTAGGCTTGTGTTACAGATACCAGATAGTTGATACACTACACATATGGGTAAACATTTCAATACTTAACTTACTTATTCTTTTAATAACTTTATTAAAAGAATTTCAATCACATACATCATCTTATAAAACTATATTCAATTTTAATCTTTTTCGCCATTAAAAAGCTTTAATTTCGATCCTGTAATATACAACCTATACTTTTAAATGTGAAAATTTTGAATACGCCGGTAATCCTGAGGTTTAAGCATTATAATATGTAAATATCAGCCATTATGGCACGGGAAGTCGGACGCAGCAGCCCTGACGCTAACGAAGCGTATGACCAAGTGGATTAACTAGACAAATGATTGGCATGAGATGAATACTATTATTCTAATAAGCCCCACGAACTTTAGAATAGTGAAATATTTATTATACGAGTATGTCCAATTTTATAGAAAATATGGAATATTGTTATGTGTTTCGTCAAATCATTATATTTTATGTCAACTTATATTATAAATATTGGTCTGTATGTTAGTATTTTGTATTTTTGAGTCAAAACTATTGGATCAATTTTGATGAATTTTGGTATAGATATAGATTGGATTTTGAGGAAGGACTTAGGCTACCTTTTATCATAAAAAAACTAGAAGAGGGTACGAAATGAAAATAGATCCATACAAAATACTTAAAAAATGGTGGGTTTCCCAATCCTCGTGAGTGATAAACTTTAATTTTCCTTCCTTGGTTGAAACCGAGCAAGTACATAGAGTACTAGTACTCATATAATGTTCCATATTAACCTCAACCTCTTTAGAGTGAGTATACCAGGTAGTAGAGGCTATTTGTATATTTAATTGCAGCTTTCATTACCTACATATCTACAAACTAGAAAGTGTCATGCACATACTTCCAGCTAGTCTCGTGAGCTATAAACATATGCAAACCAACGCATGATGTTGGCAATTGTTAATTCAAGTTGCATTACTTTAAGGCACTAGTGATATCTGATTGGTGAAGCTGTAAAATGAAGAAATTACATCAATCATTTCAAGTCTTTATTTTATTAATAACTAGATTTAGCGCGAGCGAAGCCGTGGGTTCCACTAGTAATATGCTAAAACCTTCCTTGAGAACTACTCTATCCATAGGTAAAAACAGCATGAAAATCGGTGCAGTAGATTTTGAATTTATCGCGAACAAAAACAGGCAAAAGCGGCGAAGTACTTTGTTTTATAATATTATGTAGTGAAGTGAACAAGAAGATTCAAAAAATGCTTTTTCAAGAAATGAAGAATTTTAGAGGAAGGCCCGTGGCCTTCCTCTATTGAAGGCGATTAGAACATAGTCCACGACGCTTGCCAAGTGCGGGTTGACGGACTTCATAAATCTTTTGACCTTTCTTGAGAGAAAGGTTTCCTCATGATGTTTTCCTTCCCCACATGAAAATATCAGAGGTGCTTAAACTGGGATTTGAACCCGTTCTATGAGAGATAGGAAATTTACCAAAATTGAAATAGCCTAAAGGCAATCAATCATTCCTAAAGTTCTTTTACTTTCTTTACCTTTTTTTTGATATTGGTCAAAAATAATCATACCTAACAACAAACACATTTGCACATTGAATATTTTTTGAAAAATCATATTGAAAAATCGTTATTATTGATATAGAAGCCGAATCTATATTTTTTTTTATTTTTGTCTGTCTGTGAAAACTACTAGATAGTTTATTATTGAACTTGGTTTGGTGATAGCTGGTTATCCTGGATTAATTTCTGAGAAATGAATGCGAAGCGAAAGTGAGTGTGAGAGGGTCGAGAGTAATAAAAATAGAGCAAATGGTACAGGCCGCATGATTGATGGGTTCATGTTCACATCAACTTAATGAGTATAGAGACACTGTGTTTGATAAACGTCACTTATTATAAACTGACAATTTATGCTGACTTATGGTATTTTGACGACACGTTTGGCTCAGTTGGTAGTGACCCTACTTTCTGCGCCAGCGGTCGCGGGTTCGAGTCCCGTTGGGGGCATTCATTTGTTGAGCACGAATGTTTGTACTCCAGTCATGGGTGTGTATATTTATAATATACTGTATGTATTTAATATTTATATGTGTAGTATATCAACTATCTGGTATTCGTAACACAAGCGCGTAACGTAGCTTACCATGAAACTAGATGGCGCTGTTGTAAAAATGTCCTAACATATTATGTTCTAACCTATTATATCTATATTTGTATGTGACGTATATATTTTACATCACTCTATTATTGTGATGTGGTTTGTCTATGTGTATGTTTGTCTCTCCTTCATGATGTAACTGCTGAATGGATTTTGATGTAATTTAGAACACAGATAGTAATAAAAATTGCTAAGTCATGGCGCTGTATGTACATTTTTATAAATTAAACAGCACATATGCTGTTACTATTTAACCTAGGGTAAATAGCTGGTACATTTTATAATGTTATTTTAATGTATAACATCTATTACTATGTATACGAGACTCTATTTAATACGAGGATGATTAGGCTATAGTCCAATACGCTGGCTAAATACGGCTTCTAGGACTATATTATGACTTTCGAAAACTTGCAAGGTTCTCTCAGATATGCAGGTTTCTTCCCGATGTTTTCCTTAACTCTAAGACAAGTGGTAATCACGTTGAAAATGAGTCGCATATGAAAATATCAGTGCCAGACCCGGGATTTAAACCAGTTTCACTCGGTTTCTAATAAAGTTCGTTACAACTGAGCTACCACTGCCTCAATATCATGCCATATCAGCTTTTAAATAGTGTAATAACGCAAATGGTTACCGCACGATTGACGCGTGCAAGTTAGCGAGAGCTGAACTTGTGATGGCACTGGGTTTGATATGTGTCACTTATCACATATAATTTATGCTGACTTATGTTCAAGTTTGAATACTAGTCATTTATTGTGGCTCCGCTCGCTTTATTTATTTATTTTTATTTCTTGACGACACGTTTTGTTTAGTTTGTAGTGACTCTACTTGTTGTGTCAGCGGTCGCGGGTTCAAGTCTCGCTGGAGGCATTCATGTTTGTACTCCAGTCATGGCTGTTTATATTTATAATACGAGTATTTATGTATTTAAAGTTATATATGTAGTGTATGAACTATCTGGTATCCATAACACAAGCCTCGTTACTTAGCAGGGAACTAGATGGCGCTGTGTGTAATGATGTTCCAACATATTTTATTTATTTAATTAGCGCTTTTAATACTATACCTTCTTGGTAATATAATTATTTTTTGATAAAAATTATCAAACCTCTTTAGATAGTAAGTACCTACTTTTTAGATTTACGTCAATATTTAACGACTATGCTATATTTAATATATTTTTCCGTTCCAAAATATTCAACCTTAACTTTTACTTTTAAAATAGTTAAAGCAATTTTTTTTATAATTTATCTCATTTTTTTAATGAAGTTTAATGAGATAAATTTATCTTTCATGCGTAAAAGCTTTTAAATGTGGCAAACCCAATTTTTCGAATAGCATTTTCACCTTCCATCAATCGAGAATATCAGTATAACGTGAAATACAAGCGTATATAATCGATTTTAAAAATTCAATGTTGGATAGGTAATATATAATGGATGAACTCTCTAACATGCACGAGTTTTGCAGGGTTTTATTCAATAGGATAAAAGCGGTTAGGGCCCTAAATATATAAGGATTACATATCAAATAAGCACAGTACTTTGTCAGTTGTATTTTGTCAAATCACGAAACTCCTAAGTTCGATTCCCGGCTAGCGTCTTTTTAATGTAAGATTTTGTTTAATTACTACTACTACTACTATCTTTTCAAAATTGTGGGTACTGAAACTCGTAGTTTTATTTAAAAGGTAAGATATTTGCGACTATGCGTTTGGCTCAGTTTTTAGTAACCCTATCTGCTGTCCTAATGGTTACCGGTTCGAGTCCCGTTGAGGACATTCATATGTGTGATATCACAAATGTTTGTCATGGGTGCTTATGTATGCGTAACACAAGACTTACTTATGTAACTAGGTGATTCTGTGCGTTAATGTTCCAAATTATTTATTTATTGTATTTTGAGTCTATTTTGTACACCGAATCTTTACGTAAACCGTTACCAAAATCAGCCTATATTCAAAAAATCCTATGGTCTGTTTTAAAAGCACGGTGGAAAATTTTCGAATGTTTGAAACATTTCATAGCTGGTACTAGTGACAAGTGGCTATTATACATAAACTCTGCATTTGTTTCCATCGTATGTGCCATGTCTACGCGGCCTAGGAACTATTTTAGGAATAATAAATGATTAAGCCATTAAGCCCTCCTAATGCTCCATTACAATGTGCGCCTTTCCTTTCACTCTTATAGGACTTCACTCGTCTCTCAAAACCAGTATGATTATCTCAAAAATAAAAATATTACATTTATTTAACGTTTCGAGTTTAAAGAAACTCATTGGGACTTATTTTTATGAACATAATATTTTCTGGCATAAGACGAGAAATGCTCGATACCTGCCGACATACAAAAAAATATGAAGTTTATCTATCGTTTACTTTGACATTTTAAACAAGAAATGCCATTGAATACTTACCTAAAACAACAAACCAACAAACTAGCAAAAACTTAGTAATTTAATAATTTTATTAAAACAAAAACTGTGACAGACAGACACTCAAAGCCTCTATAATATATGGTGAGCAATATGGTTGCCATCAACGTACGATATATCCAATATACATTGTTTATTAGAGCACTGTCAGTTCCACCTGTAGATTGCCAGGCGTTAGAAATAATATGAAAATATGATATTCGCTTATATTTATTGAAACATAACATTATACTTTTAGCCTTATTTATTTATTGTATTTCATAATATATCTTGGATAACCGAGTGATGCGGGTTCAAATCCGTGTCTCGCACCTCTGATATTTTCATGTGCGAATCATTTCTATCATGATTACCACTTGTCTTACGGTGAAGGAAAACATCGTGAGGAAACCTGCATGTCTGAGAAAACCTAGCAAGTTTTCGTAAGAAATGTAAAGTCCGCCAACACGCACTAGGCCAGCGCGGTGGATTATGACCTGATCCCCTCGTACTGAGGGAGGCCCGTGCCCAGTAGTGGGACTTGTAAAAGGGCTGAGTCACGAGAGAGACTACGGTTTTAGAGGTCTCCAAAGTATTTTATATTTTTAAAGCTTTTTAAACTTCAGGAATCAAAATCAAAATGAATACGGGAAAAATCCGAAAACATCGTTATATTTAAAATAAAATTGTATATTTAAAAATATCTTAACTGATAAGAAAATAAAATTATAAGCGGAGTCCAAACAAAAGTCATGATAAAGACTAAGCTCGAGGGTTGTATTATAAAAATGTTATTTTGTCCGTTCTCCCCTCGGGAACTAAACGTTGAGTAAGGGAGGTGGCACACTTACAAATAAGTGTTGCTTTATAACTCATAAAACTCAAAAAGTTTACTTAACTTCTGGATATCTTGCCTCGTGGAGATACTCTTGACGATATTTATTATTATTTCCGTTTTTCTACATAGATATAATTATTATATATACAAATAATAATATATATTGCCAAAGCCAAGCAGCCCAAGCTGTCATACACTAATATCCCAAGCGAGTGTATGGCAGCTTGGGCTGGCTGTTACGTCCTTTGGCCGACTATATGTTTCATAGGCTTTGATATTGCGTTACATTACGTACACATTGTATACACATACACGAGTGTGAAATAAAATTAAGAGGAAATTTGCAAATAGACTGGACTGGACTGTACTCAGCAATTTGAATGTCACTAATTTCAGCATATAAAAAAAAAAGTAAATTCATAATTATAATGTTAGTCTCATACAATCGTCTGTAATATTAAATTAAAAAAATACAGTAGTGTTTTTATTCTCTCATAGATGAAGAAGCTATTTAAAAGATTCTATTTATTGTAATTATGACCTGGTGTGTCACAGCCATAATAGTTACCTTTGCGTTGACAATCTTGCTCGAAATGTAAGGAGATTTGTGATAATTTTATGCTTTCTTTAGGAGGAACGTTTAAAGTAATTTGACTCTGAATTCTGAGATTTGGTCGAACAAAATTGACTTTGTTAGCAAAAGTATTTGTAATTTTTATCTTTCTTACTGTAAATACCGTTATTTCTTATCACAAAAGGTTTTACTCCATTCGTGGCTTTATATTATAATATTACGTATTTAAACGACGAGAACCTTTTAATTTTTTTTTACTACATGTGTATTTATTTTTAACCCCCTCCTTTTTGGAAGTCGGTTAAAATATCTGAAAATAAATGTCAGTGGAATGAGCGGACGAGGTCTTAGATAGAAAGTAGAGATCGCAGTGATTGTGAGGTCTATTTCCTCTGGCTATTCCGCAACGGACGTACGATATAACTTAAGATAAATATGTATGTATGTACATATATATATATCTTGTATTATTTTTTACTGTCAAAAAGGAGCTTGAATTGTATATTTTTTGGGTATATGTTGCGTTTTATCAAAGGCTTAGAGATTTCTCAGATTCATCATCAGATCTCAAGAGTTGTCTTGCTACTATCAAGAAAAAACCACCACAAGGTGTAATTATTCTAGTTATCTAATTATTTAAAGTATTTTATGACAAATCTCAGCGATAACACGTTTTGCTCGTACCCTACTTTCTGCGTCAGCGGTCACGGGTTCGAATCCCGCTGGGGGCATTCATTTGATGAGCACGAATGTCTGTACTCCAGTCATGGGTGTGTATATTTATAATAAGTATATATTTATAATGTGTGATATATTAACTATCTGGTAACCGTAACACAAGCCTCGTAGCTTACCACGGATCTAGATGGCGCTGTTGTAATAATGTCCTAACATATTATTTTATTTATTATTTGAAAATCTCATGGTATTGTCTTGGTCCACTAATTCTGACACCTTAAAAGGCCTTCTATAGCTAATCCATAAGTTTTGGTAGCCAGCTGACAGCTTCTAACAACGTTCATTGAAACTAAGGATGAACAAACGTATGCGTACTTTTTTAAATACTACATATTTAACTATATACTATGCAGGAAGGTTCAAAGGTGGGTTCGCATCAAAGGCAATCACATTTCTTCCCACATGCCAGCTCGACAATGTAGCCTATATTGAAATTTCATTGGAGCAGAAGAGTCAAGTGTCTTACCGCTTCGTTACCTTGGCTTGTACGGTTTAAGTTGAAAGCTCGAGCGGAGTTTGGTATAAGGCTAGTAGAACTTAATTTCTTGAAGAACTTTAAAGCTGTCTATAGTATTATGATGATGTATATGGGGCATTTTTGTAAGTGGCCATCCTACTAATATTACACACGTGAAAGTTTGGGTGGTTGGGTGTTTGTTATTCTTTCACGCTAAAATTACTGAACGGATTTTGATAAAACTAAACAATTATATAACTTATACATAAGAGGACCAGTTAACATAATATAGTCTATAATTTTTAAAGCTATAATTAAACGTTATTGAACTATATCTTTGGAAAATGCTAATTTACATCACGAATATATTAATTGTTGTGAAAAGCATAATACATTTGTCTCACTGGTAGAATTTACACAGGGAAGGGTGTTTCACGTTTTGCTATAGCTAATCAGTGTCACCAATACGAGGGGAAGGAAAGAGGTGATTGCGTAAGCGTAATTCTTAGCAAAAATAATGGTTACAATTATATAAATACATTGCCATGACACTCGTAAATAAACTACTTGAACATTCACTACAAATAATGGTTTAACATTATCATAATATCACGGTGTCTTGAACACCCAACGATATAGAAACTCCTTCCTTAATATTTTAGGTGCCAATCATTAACGTAATGAATGTATTATGAGAACAGTTAGCCCTTCGATATATAATAGAATTTCATTGACGTCTACCAAGCAGCACATGATCAGCGTGGTGGATTATGGCCATACGCTTTGAAGGCAATCTCAGCAGTAGAATTTTTTAAAAGGGCTAAGCTACATTAAGCCTTTATGATTCATATTTATTTTTAAACTACTTTAAATACATAAGTTAGTAATCCTAAATAAATTAAGATTACTATTGAATCTATGCCACGGGAACTGATTTTTTTTCCTGGAAAGAAAACGTAGCTTATGTGACATGCCAGATTATAATTTGGGCGAGCGAAACGAGATCTATCACTATCCCACAACCTGAGCGTTTTGTGGTACTCTTTACTGTAAAACTATCACGCCTTAAAATTTGTGCTTTAACATAGTAATTTAACTTCATATCTAGATGTGTTATCTGTCAAAAAATATATTGTACAATCAATAAAAAATATGAACATTAACAATTTTGTGTTAATTAAATAGAATGTTATTGCACTGCTAACGCCATCTGTCAGAAAAGTAAAGAGTTAACATCACTGTAACATTATTACCCGTTAGAAAAACTACGCGAGCCGTCACAAAGCTCAGCTATTTGCTAGTATATTATATAAACTTTGATTTACATAATTAAAAACTTTATTTTTACAAAAACTACTTCACATAGAAATAGAAGCAGCTATCATAAAACAAAGTTTCGTCTTTTAATTAAACCAAATATACGCTACTTTCATATGAATATTGGTGGATATTCACGAAAATCCTGCAGCCATTTTTCTAAAGACTTCATTCCCCAAGAAATAGAGCAAACGATCTGCTCAAGCACTATCAGTATAGAGCTCAGTCTATGCGACGTCAAACTTACACGTGAAATATCGTAGCAACGTTTGGTACGAGTGACTTCACGCTTCGTTGGTCGTGGAGTGTGCCGTAAGTTTCTAGAGGAAGCCGGTTTTTATTGTTCCTTTGAACTATTTATTATTAATTCATCAAATAAAATACATCAATGGTTTTTTTAAAATGCAAATGCAATAAATATTTTTTGATGAAGAAGTCGCGGGTTTGAGTCCCGCTGGGGACATTCATTGTTGAGCACGAATGTTTGTACTCCAGTCATGGATGTTTATATTTATAATATGTAGGTATTTAAAGTTATATACGAGTATGTCTAGTGTATCAAACATCTGGTATCCGTAACACAAGCCTCGTAGCTTACCACGGAACTCGATATCCTCAAATTTTGGTCCATTTAACGAACACTGTGCTGAAATATATTATCAAAACACATAGTGTTTAAGGTTAAGATATACTATTACAACATATACAAGACTTTTAACTAATTTAATTAATACGCTTCTTCGTTTAAACAGAATGTATGTGTCTGAGTAATTATGCCTCGAATCTAATAGCTTTAGCACGGTTAATGAAGCAAATTCAAATATTTGGATAGCAGTTCTTAACGTCTCGTGCTATATACCGTTATATACTAAATACTGTTTCATGTATATAACTGATCAATAATTGATTGAAATTTTACTAAATGCATATAAAATTAAATGCGTTACATAAGAACACATGATCTATAAGATGTATATCTGTTTAAACTGGCTAATCTCAGAAACAGCTGGTCCGATCTTAACGAGATTTTCACTTGCATATAGCCGATATTAAAAGTAATTTTATGTAAGAATAGGATTTGGGTTCTGATTCTTAAATAAAAAAAAAAACCAAACGATCGAATCTAAGCAAATCACTAGTTTTATATGCAGTTAAAGAAATTTGAATAGTTTATATTATATAGTAGTATCTTAGCTTCGCTTTCAATCAGGTGCCTAGGGATGTTTGAGAAACACATTAAAAAAACAAAAATGTGAAGAAATTTTAGTATTATTTAAGTTATTGCAGAATTAATCGCTAATTCGATTTTAGAACAAAATGTTATCAATTATAAAAAAAAATTGTTAAAAAATAAGCTCCTTTATCTACTCCACATTTGCTGAACTGCCGCTTACTTCTTTATTAAAGAATATTAACTTCTTCTCCTGAAGTTAAACTTTCAACGGCAGCTTTCAATGTTTCATATGTCATGTTCAGTTTAAATACAGCTGTTTCCGACGTAATGGAGTACGCTGTACGTAAAATACCAACTACATACAATTATTATGTACACGAGTTCAATATCTAAAAAACTTAGCTTGAATTTGAATTCTTGAATTTTATTTCATATATTACTCTTTAGTATTAATTTTTCTTTTCGTTATGCAATTGATAATTATGCAAATATTGAGAGCGACTCACACTCGCTTCGCTCGTGTTGGTCTCGACCGGTACCCTCTTTAGGAAATTGTTCCAAACTTTGAATGTTTTATTTTATTCATATCTAATCAAAAGCTTAAAAAATTAGTTTCAAGCTTCTAGCTTTACAAATAACGTCATTTCCATACACATTTTCTTCTCCAATTTTTACAGACCTTTAATTTTCGCCATATGTAGTAGCTTATGTTCTTTCTCAGGCTCTAGACTATTTGTGTGCCAAATTTCCTTTAAATCGGTTCAGTAGTTTTGGCGTGAAAGCGCGACAAACAGAAAGAATTATTTTCGCATTTATAATATTAGTAAGGATTATTGAATAATTGTTATAATGATTTTTAGGCACAGTTGTATTAGATGCTATCGTTTAACATGCTTGGTTTTAAATAATATTAAGAACTATAGAGGAAACGCTGAAAAGAAAAGCTATGGATGATCTAAAGTTATGTTTTTATGATAATAATAATAATAATAATAATGTCCTCCCGGGCGATTACGGCCACGGCGGCCAATCTCATTAAGACTAGCCAACGGCGCGGGACGTATTATAGTGCACGAGTGTATGCGCAGACACAAGTGCACTGTCTGTTCCTTATCACTGTCATATTCCGGTGGGACGAATGCTCGACACGACCAGTGAGAGTTAAGGCGCAGGACCGACGGCTTTACGTGCTCTCCGAGGCACGGGGGTGAAACACCGCCAACTTCCCAACTCCGGGCTGTTACTGAGGCTTACGAAACAGAAAGACTCAATAACTAAACTTGGCCCGACCCAGGACTCGAACCCAGGACCTCCCGGTGTGCGACCGTACATGCTAGCCACTACACCAACGAGGTTATGTTATGATATTAAGTAGATAAGTAAACTATATTCATTTATTTTCCCTCATATTTCAGCTTTCACCATACCAAATTTCATCAAAATCTGTCAAGTAATTTTCACGTAATGTGTTCACAAGCAGAGTGGCAAGAATCCTTTCGGCCTCTACATAGATAATAATGACAGACACACAGATTCGTCTATGTTAGAATTTTAATATAATATGCATTGATATATCTTATTAAGCCATGATGTCCTCACGACCAAACCCGGCCACGGCGGTCAATTTCATTGAGACTAGCCATCTGTGCGGCAGATATTTTTGTGCACGAGTGTACGCATAGACACAAGTACACTCTCTGTTTCTGTCACTCTCATACTCCGGTGGAACGACACTCGACACGACCAGTGAGATTTAAGGCGCGGGACTGACGGCTTTTCGTGCTCTCGGAGGCACGGGGGTGAAACACCGCCATCTCCGGGCTGTTACTGAGGCTTACGAAACAGAAAGACTCAATAACTAAACTTGGCCCGACCCGGGACTCAAACCCAAAACCGCCCTGTGTGCGACCGTACATGCTAGCCACTACACCACCGAGGCAGTCAAACCTTAATATACGTACCAACAAAATTCAGGATTACTCAGGGAAGTTGACTCCACACAGAAAACGTTTAAGATCTTACAGAGTAAAAGGGGTAGGACAAACCTACTATGCAATGTAATCGCCGAAGTGAGCCCGGCTCTCTGGCAGATTCTCAATGATCAGAAAATTCGCATAGGGTACCAAATAATTCCGGTAATAGATCAATCACCAGTCATCCAATGCTTCAAATGCTTAGCTTTTGGACACAAAGCAGCAGAATGTAATAATAATGTTAGCTGCGGATACTGTGCAGAAGAACACGACAGCAGAGAGTGTCCAAAAAGGTACATGGCACCAGTATGTAGCAACTGCACGAAAGCAAAGCACGAAGTTATGATACACCCAGCGTATAGCCCAGAATGTCCCATTTGGAAAAAATGGGATAGTATCATACTCCTAAAAAAGGGCACCTCGATGAAACAAATAGTTATGATAAATGATAAATATAGTAATATAATCAAAATAGCACAGTGTAATTTGGGAAGAGGACTTGCAGCTAATCAAGAGGTCTTGCACGAAGGAAGTAGAAGGGGCTACCTAGCACTTCTCCTCCAAGAACCGTACGTAGGAGCAGCCGGCACATTCTCTTCACCATATAGAATAGTACAAAAAACTACAAATAGAATTTAACCAAAAAAAGCAGCAATAACAATACTAAACCCCAATATAGAAATAATATGCAGTAACAACTTTGTAACCGAAAATATTGCAGCCACAATAATCAAATTAGATAACACAAAAATAGGATTAATATCTGTATACTTTGAAGACAAGGAAGACCTTAATGTATATCTACTCCAATTAGATTATAAAATGAAATATTATTGTGTAGAACATCTAGCTGGAAAGATTTCTGTACATCACAAGAATCCATTTGGGACAGGGTGTATAGAATCTTACGAACGACTACAAAACCTCGGACGATGTACTTCTCAAAAATAATAATAATATAGAGCTTAGTGCCCAAAAATCCGCAGACCTTCTTGCCGAGACTTTTTATCCTCTTGATGACCCAAATACCGACACCCCTTACCATCAAACATTAAGACAGGAAATCCAAGAAAAATAACCTTATTACAAAACCAAACCCAAGAGGACGATACAATACCTTTTAATAAAATAGAATTAAATACTACTATGAAAAGCTTAAAACCACACGACGGCTTCACTGCAGATATCTGTTCAAGTGCCTATAATACTGAACCTGAAGTTCTCTTGGAAATATTTAATAAGTGTCTGTCAGTAGGATACTTTCCAAAGGTCTGGAAAATTGCCATTATAAAAGTTTTAAGGAAACCAGGAAAAGACGATTATTCTCAACCAAAATCATATAGACCAATAGGCTTACTACCGATTCATGGATATTAGCAAGATATTAGAAAAATTCTTTTGCAACCGTATTCTTTGGCCTTTATTTATTTTTTATTTATTTATTTAATTTAGGCTTACCAACAATTATTTACACTGGATATATAAGCAAATACATTTTTTTTTAATGTTTTCTTGTGTACAGTGTAACAATTACTTAAAGGTAAACACCACATGCATCTTAAATTTACTCTTAAGTGTATTAGAAAGTCAGTAAAAGAAAATGATAATAAGAATACTTAATTACTTAAATGACAAAAAAAAATGTTCTATCTTTTTTTTTTCAGAAAGTTTTACAACCTTAATTATAATTTATAATCAGAAAGTAAGATTACAGGGTGGTTATTCTGTTACGCAGCTTACAATGGATTTACAAAATTTTCCAACGGAATCATGATATAGATCAATACTATCACTACAAAAGTTAATAGTTTTACAGAATCTTGCATAAGGTGAATTAGAGCCTAAAACAGTTCTACTTAAAGGTGGGCAGAGAGGGGTAATGGGTTGACGAGGTAGTCTAGACGGAACTCGAAAATTTAAAAGCCGCAATAAGCATGGAGACTCGATACGATGATTTATTATTTTATACACAAACATTGCATCAGCTACGGTTCTGCGCTTTGATAGGGAGATCATGTTAAAATAATGTAACCGACTTTTATAAGATTTAACTACTTTATGTATACCCACGGAATATGATAAATGCCACAGAAATCGTTTCTGTATGCGTTCGAGTCGGAGTATATGTGTTGCATAGTGAGGACGCCAGACAACACTGCAGTATTCTAAAATGCTTCGAATCATGACGTTGTATAGTAGTATTTTTGTTTTTGTGTTCCGAAAAGATTTACAGTTCCTTAAAAAAAATCCTAGCATTCTAGAGGCTTTTTCAATAATATTATCTATATGAGTAGAAAAAGTTAATTTCTGATCATACTGTACGCCAAGATCACGCATACTAGTCGTTTCTTCAATTTTTTCGTTTTTTATGTAATATTTGGACGTAATATTGTTGTGTTTTCTACTAAATTTCATATGCCGACATTTTTTAGGGTTCAGTTGCATTTTATTATCTTCGCACCAGCTAACTAGCGCATCTAGGTCTCTCTGCAGAAGCTTAGTATCATCAACAGATCGGATTACTCTAACAAACTTCAAGTCATCGGCATACATGAAAACTTCGGAGTAAATAAAACATTCAGGAATGTCGTTAATGTAATAGTTAAATAATAAAGGACCTAAATGTGATCCTTGGGGAACACCAGAGGAGATATCACGGGTTGTAGATTGATATCCATTCACTGCAACGTAAAAAGTCCTGCCTGTAAGGTATGACTTTAGCCATTTCAATAAAGATCCTGCTATTCCGTAGGCACGTAACTTATAAAGAAGAGTTTCGTGAGAAACTTTATCAAAAGCCTTGCTAAAATCTGTATAGAGTACATCGGCCTCAAGACCAGAATCGACTGCTCTTACCAACAATTCTGTAAAAGGGACTAAGTTAGATTCTGTAGATCGAGATTTTACAAATCCATGTTGATGATCACTAAGATACAGTTTTAGGTGTTTACCAAAGTATGGAGAAATTAGTGATTCGAAAATTTTAGCAAATGCTGACAAAATAGATATGGGTCTATAGTTAGAAACATCTTCGTCATTCGAAGACTTACGAACCGGTACTACCTTTGCACTTTTCCATATCAAAGGAAATACGCCAGAAGCTAAGGAAGTATTATAAATTAGATTAAGTGGATAAGCCAGTTCAGAAGCACACGATGCAATGAAAATAGGCGGTATTAAGTCAGGCCCTGCACCCTTTTTGCGATTTAAGCATTTTAATTTATTCAATAATTTATTTTCATCTATTTCTAGTACTTCGAGATAATGACTATTTTGTACAAAGGATTTCAAGTACTCGGATTTATGACTAGAAGAATTGTGATTATCAACGGAAAATACTGATGAAAAGTAATTAGCGAACAGTTCGCAAATTTGTACAGCATCCGAGGTTGACGTTAGCCCATCCGACATCCTATGTGGGTAGGTACTTGTGCCGTTGCGCCTTGCTTTAAGATAAGTCCAAAACGAGTTGGGATCTTTTAAAATGTTTTTCTCTATATTGTTAACATACTTATTGTAACACTCTACAGCTAACCTGTCGCAACGTTTTCGAAGCAGATTCAGTTCAAAACCGTCACGTGGGTTTTTGTATATATTATAGCGCATACGGATTTTATTCTTTTCATTTAGAGCTTTAATAAGCTTATGAGTAAACCATGGTGGGCGTTTATGATTCTTAGGTCTACATAATGGTACATACTTTTCTATTACCACGCGCAGTTTGTTGTAAAAGATTTCTAGCATATCATTTACATCGTTTACTCCACTAAACAAGGCAACCCAATCTAGTTCTCTCAAATATTCACGAATCAACACGTAATTGGCTTTATGGAAGTTATGTCTTTGCTTATTGTTATATGATAATTTTAATTCGCTATCTAAACAAATTCTAATATCTAACGGAGGGTGTGGTTTATCTACTATACTGAATGGGTTTATACTTTCATTAACTTCACAAGATTTATTGGACAATACTAGGTCTAATATGTGACCAGCTGTGTTAGTGACGTCATTGAATTGATTTAGGTTATTCAAATTTGTAAAATCAATCATAGTTTTATTAACGTTTTTAGAGGCTCGACTATTACTTGTATGATTTAAAGACTTCCAATCAAGTGTACCCAAATTAAAATCGCCAATTATACATATATTTATTTCCATGGTTTTTTCAAAGACAGCACTACAATTGTCCAAAAAATAATCCAGTTTCGCTTGACAAACAGGTGGTGGTAGATAAACTGCGCAAAAAGCTATTTTACAAACGCCATGTGAGATCGGGATGTCTACCATCGCCCAGAGATCTTCGCAATTGCTTTCCCACTCCATTAGACGTCTCGAATGAAACCTTTTATGAACAGCTATCAAGACCCCTCCACCTTCTCTACCTCGCTGACCCACTACACTTTCCCTGTCGCGCCTATAAACATCGTACCTATCATCGAATAGTTCACTATTAGGCACGGAGGAATTAAGCCACGTTTCGCATATAATAATAATATCATAACTATGGCAGCAGACATTACGATAAAATTCAAGTGTTTTCGTTTTTAAACCTCGACTGTTTTGGTAGTATAACTGAAGATAATTGAATTTTGGTAAAAATATTGACTTTAATATGCGTGCAATTATCTGATCTAATAAAATTTAAGTAAGAAGTATGAATTTAATAATAATAATTAGGTTAATTTCTTTAAAGTATCCAAATTTCTAATAAGGATGTGTTCTGTGTCGGTATCTTTTCTAACGAAGATTCTGCCGTTTCTCACCCAAGTAAACTTATATCCCTTTTCTTTCGCCTTCTGTCTTGTTCCGGCATGAAGAGCTTTAATAGTTGGAGACAGGTGTTCTGTGACATATACTGGACTGCTATTACTATGAAATCCCAAATGTGTTGCATTTAGCTACACGCATTTTAGCAACTTTAGGAAACACAAATCAAATTTGCGAACTTCAATACGGATTTTTACCTCAACGAAGCACTGAAAACGCCTTGAACAAAGCTATTTCTTTCATCAGAGACGCAATCAACAATAAAAAGCTCGTAGCAGTAGTATCTTTAGATATAGAAGGGGCGTTTGGTAATACCTGGTGGCCGAACATAATTTAACAACTTTTTAACAAGAAATGTGACCCGTATTTGATTAGAATGATCGCCAGCTACCTCTGCGAGAGAGAAGTCACAGTACAGTATGCGGGATGCAAAACCATAAGATTCACAAATAAAGGTTGTGTACAGGGTTCTACGGGGGGCCCAATGTTGTGGAATCTACAGTTGGATCCTTTATTGGAAAAAGCTAAGACTCTACCATCACATGTGCAAGCTTTCGCAGAAGATATTCTGGTGATAGCCTCAGTTGACAATACAGAAGACTTAAATAAAAAAGTAAATGAAACATTAAACTGCATATCGGAATGGGGAATACAAAATAAAATGAAATTTGCTGCACAAAAAACGTAGTTATCGTAGTCACAAAAAGATAAGATATGAAAGCCCCATATTTAAACTCAATAATAATACCCTCAACATTTCTTCCTCATTAAAATTACTAGGTTTAACAATAGATTCAGGAATCAATTTTAAATTACACTTAGAATCATTATACAATAAAACAACAAAGTTATACCAATGAATCGCTAAAATAGTAAAAGTCACATGGGAATTAAACCCAGAAATAGTAAGAGCTTTGTACACAGCAGTTATAGAACCTATAGCGTTTTTTAAAAAGGGCTGATGTCATGTCAACAGATATTAAGAAGGAAAATTTAGGAATTGTACTTGAGAAAGATGAAAGCAGAGCCATGTTTTTGGACTACGCTACATAAATAATTAAACTAGTAAATGAGCGGAATAAGAGTACAATTTAAAAGAAATAATATACATTAAAAAAAGAAAAACTGATTAAAAGGGGGAAAAAATAAAATAAAATGATTATAGTGTAAATATAAAAAATTAAAAGTTAATTATTAAGTAACAGTGAAAAGCAAAAAAAAACCAAGTATAAGAACTTACCAGTATAAAAACATCACAGACCAAGGGTTGTTGCAAAATAAGAAGCAGCAGATAAGAAATAGCAAATTCACATTAATAAAAATATAATATATATACGTACCTAATAGTACGCATTTCAAAAATTATAAAAGATTCACAAAAGAAGCATTAATGGTATTATTTTCAAATTACTACGAGTACTTGTCACCTCAAGTGAACGTAACGCTTGCGCGATGCAATGTACTAGTAACGGCATCTAGTGGACAAATATTGAACTTCTATACTTATGTTAGTAATAACTTCGCAGTATTTGACTCGATTAAGTCAAAATTATATAGTCTTAGAAACATTATAGCCATCGATTTTTATTAACTTATGTAACATAGTAAGTATATTATTTAATATAATATAAAGCCAATTTTTTTCTACTCAGCGATGGATAGTATTTTTAACTTTTAATATGGATTTATTTGGCGCGCCGAATTAATTATTTATTTGATAATATGGTTTACGTGTATTTTCGATGTCAATTTCATTTTGATAGTATTTTTTTGTCTTTGCGTGGGTTTGGAAATGGTTAAAATATTTACAAATTACAAGTGAACGATTGTCTTTCCATAATACATTTCAAGCAGAATATACTTGTAGGTAATTGAAAGATTTTTATCTTTCTTACTAAATGTTATTTCATCATACTTTTTTATAATATCATAGCAATATAATTTTTATTTTAAAGTTAAGTGGAGTTCGATATAACCGAATCTCTTAGTGTAGTCTTAATCTATGCCTACGCAAAATTTTATGAAAATCAATCCAACCTTTTCAGCATAAAATCCTTCAAACATACATACACATATACACTTTTGCTTTAATCTAATATATAAAAATCTCGTGTCACAGTGTTTGTAATCGAACTTGACCGATTTTAATGATTTTTTTGTGTATATTTGGTAGATCTGAGAATATGTCGTAGGCTATTTTTATTTGCCTGGGTGATAAGGGTGGCCCTCTCTAGATTTTTTTATTTTTTATTTTTCGATCAATTTTTTTTTAATTTTTATGATTTGACATCAAAAAAATACTTATAACCCTAAATTTTTACCTTTCTACAACCAACGCCTATTTTTAATAGTGATTAGAACGCGATAGAGTGCGGCAATTGCGAGTAATAGTATAGAGATTAATAAAATAAAATCAGTTCACCACAACACTCAATTATTCAAAAACGGAAATAACAAAAATCTAAAGAAATAATAATACTTATTCAAACATTTGTTTGCATTCACCTTTCCTTTCCGTGATGCAAACATTGAATAATTCTATTGATTTACTGCGAGCCAATTATGAATGTCAAACACTGACTCGGCTGAATGAACGCAGGTCTCTGCCGTTATGATGTTTACTTCGCGCTATTATTGCGCAAAATCACTTAATAAGCTCTACATTTTTAAAGATTTTTTCAAATTTTGTATAGTTTCCAAATTGATGATAAATTGTAAGACTCAAGAAATTCAAGAAAAAAATAAAAAAACTAAATTGAAAGTGAGAATCAGCATAACTACTTTACATAAAACCAGTCAAAAACAATATTTATTTATTAAATTACTAGCTTTTCCCGCAGCTGCGCTCGTGTCCTAAAGGCTGGAAACCAAATTCTTTCGTCCAACCCGTCCGCCCGTCTTATACGCGGTGATTATTAATAATATAAAAAAGGTTATAGCTCAACCTTAAAAGATAGATATTGCTATCGCGGACGCGGATTTTTTAGAACAACCTAAGAAGTGTACTGCAACCAGGGTTAGGATACAGAATACTTTTTACTGCTGGAAAATATCTAATTTCTGAAAAATCTCTAGTAACCGGTAAAAACTGGTTGTAAAACATCACACGGTATGTGGCATCTAAAAATATAGTTTCCGGTGCGGAGCCGTGGGTTATGTTAGTAAGTAATATGTCTAACTCCGAGCTGCTACTGAGGCTTACGAAACAGAAACACAATAACTAAACTTACTTGGTCTGACCCGGGGCTCAAACCCAGGACCTCCCGGTGTGCGACCGTTCGAGACAGTGAAACCTTAACATACGTACGTACCTAACAGTACGCAATTCAAAAATTGAAGAATTACCAAAAAAATATGTACCATCAATACATGCTTTAAATGAATAATCTTTCAAATAACTATATCTCAAGTGAACGTAACGCTTGTGCGATGCAATGTACTAGTACCGCCATCTAGTTGAACTTCTTTACTTATATGTTAGTAGTAACTTCGCAGTATTTGACTCGATTAAGTCGAAATTATACAGACAAATTACAGTTATCGATTTTTATTAACTTATACAATATAGAGCCAATTTTTTTTCTTTCACTCAACATTGGCCAGTTTGACGACACATATCGCTCAGTTGCTAGATACCCTACATTCTGCGCCAGCTGTCGCGGGCTTGAGTCCCGCTGGGGCATTCATTAGTTGAACACGAATGTTTGTACTCCAGTTATGGGTGTTTATATTTATATGTATGTATTTAAAGTTTATGTGTAGTATATTAACTATCTGGTATCCGCAAAACAAGCACGTTACATAGCTTACCAATGAACTAGATGGCGCTGTTATAATAACATCCTAATATTTGTCCATCATGTCTGAGAGAGCTTTATAAATAAATAATATTTTATTTATTTATAAAGCTCTCGCAGACATGAAGATTTCCATAAGACTCCTTCACTGTGAGACTTGGATATCATTTTGAAGATTATTGGCACATAAAAATATTAGATGTAGAACGGAATTAAAACTCTTCACTCAGTATCCCGAGCAAGCGTTTTTCCACTGGACTACCACTGCAACTAACAAGACAAAGCTTTAAAAGCCCCATAAAGTCTTTATTACAGTAATCAGTACATTTTTTGCTTTTAAATTCATAACTTTTCACTAAATGCATATGAAAGTATATACGGTACTTACATGAAATAAAACATTTTTTTTAATTTTTTGTCTGTCTGTCTGTTTGTTCCGGCTAATCTCTAAAATGGCTGGACCGATATTCACGAAATTTTCAATCGCAGATAGCTAATGTTATAATGAGTAACTTAGGCCACATTATTTTATTAGAAAACCTGTTTTTGCTAGTAAGTAATATGTCTAAGAAAAGATTCTCACTTGAGTTATAGAAGATTTTCCGGTCGAGCTCACAGAAATAATAGGTAAGTACTCTCGGCATTTCAAGCATTTTGAGCATTGAACTAAACCCAGCTTTATTCTAATACAAACTAAATTTAAAGCAAGAGGCCGTTCTGGACCAATTTTGCGCTTTTGAATACGTAATAGAGTCATCGGACCATATTTAAGTGTTTACATTTCGAAATGCTTCAATAGATAATGAAGTGGTTCCAATATTTACTTTTGAACACGTCTTCATTTACATTTTACTCGTATTTTGTGGGCATTGTTTTGGATTTGTGTTGTTAGCGCTTTTGCGATCGTGATTAAGCATAGCTGCTATAAATCAAAGATATAATATATGGTTAACGTTAAGATTTAAAAGTACTATAGTTTATTCAGATAGACAGACAATGGTAGCCCAGTGGTAACGCGCTTGCTAGGATAACCGAGTGATGCGGGTTCAAATTCGGGTCTCGCACCTCTAATATTTTCATGTGCGAATCATTTCCAACATGATTACTACTTTGTCTTACGAGGAAGGAAAACGTCGTGAGGAAACCTGCATGCTTGAGAGAACCTAGCACGTTTTCGAAAGACGTAAAGTCTGCCAACACGAACTAGGCCAGCGTGGTGGACTATGGCGTGATCCCCCCGTATTGAAATGAGGCCTGTGCCCAGCAGTGGGCAACGTTCAATATACAATATTTTAACAGTTCTTCCATTTATTTTTATTTTGATCTAAGCTTGTGATGAAAAATGAAACTGGTTGAAATGAAATTTGTAAATGAACAAATTAACATTTCGCTTAAAATCTATAATTTGTCATATACAAGATATTTACAAGTGAATGTCACCATATCTCTAAAGAGACACTTATTAATATTTAAACAATAGTTTCCAAAGCTTATATGAGGGCTTTTCAACGATCTTTACTTCAAAGCTTCTGAATAATGATACCTAAGGGCTTATTATGTTAATATTTTTGTGTTTGCTTAAGTTTCCTCTAACCATATTCATAAATTTCATCAGACGCCGCAATTAAAAAAAATAAGACTGCTAAGACTGCTTATTTTATGAGAAAATATCTCATAAATGAAGCAGTCATGTGCGGTCAAAGATCCGGAGGTCCGAGGTTAGCGTCCCAGGTCGAGCTAAGTCAGTATTTTTTATCCAGACATCCTCAGAAACAGACTGGAATTTGAAAGTTTGCGGTATTTTACCCCTTAGTCTCGAAAATTACGTAAAATAGCAAGCCCTGTGCTTTAGATTTCATTGATCCATCAGAATTTGAGAGTAAAAGGAATAGAAAATGCACTTGCGTCTGCGCGTACACTTCTGCTCTGCAATATCTCCTGCGTAAATAGCTATTCTCAGTGAGATTGGTCACCATAGCCGAGATAGGTCTGGAAGCCATTATTCATAGTTGAATCTCTTAAGACCCACAATTATATTTTTGCACAGTTACTATGAATCCTCGTTTAAATAAACTACGACTTAATGTAAACAAAATATTGTCAACAGATAAATAATAAATATAGACCCACAAACTTATCTGGCCTCGTGAGAGTAGCTGTTATTGCCTTTGGTGTCACTAGTAAAAAAAGTTTTTCAATAAAGTGGGTAAGCAAAAAAAAAGAAGAAGAATAGTATAGCTTTCTGAAGGAGCTTTTCTTCCTTCATAAAATCTAACGCAGAAAAATCACTTTTCTGCAGGCTTTCGGCATTTTTCATTATCGTTCTTTACTATGGACATTATCGACTTAATGGTTTGCTAAGTGACTATGAGTGCGAGCGATAGACTACGATAGTGTGATAAACGTACTTCTGTTCTATATCACGCCATTAATGTAAAACCTAGAAATACTAAACATTCTTTTTATTAACCTATACTTTTTCCCCTAGTTTCGATGTCCGAGGCCGCAGTTTCAACAAGGCCCTCCACTGGTCAGATCCCCTCGCGTTTGGAAAGCGGGCGAAATTCATCACCATGTCCAGACCCTCATCTCTCAACGTGGAAGCGGTACAGCTGGATGATGAAGGGGTTTACAGATGTAGAGTGGACTTCAAGAACTCCCCGACACGGAACTTTCAAATACGCCTTAACGTAGTTGGTAAGTTAAGACTCATATATTCTTAAATGATAGAAAAGGTTCGCAATATCAAAATCTACACTAAGTATTTCGACCCTTAGTCTCGAATTCACCTTTATCCATTAAGCCTCAGAATTTATATGGTTCCATATCTAAGGTATAAATAAGTTGGAAAACAGCGCCATCTAGTTCCGTGGTAAGATACGAGGCTTGTGTTATTGATACCGGATAGTTGATACACATAAATAACTTTAAATACATATATATTAAAATATAAATACCCATGACTGGTGGACCCATGACATCTATACCACCCACCCATGCATACATATATACATACCCATGACAAATAAAATACCGTTATATAGCAAAGCTTTCCTAGCTTCCTAGCTTTTAAGCAATTAATTTTTAAGTTATTAAATAAGAACAATTTTATTTTAAAATTTAATTAAACTAAATTAAATTAAACATCGTGAGGAAACCTGCATGTCTGAGAAAACCTAGCAAGTTTTCGTAAGACATGTGAACACGCCAACACGCACTAGGCCAGCGCGGTGGACTATGGCCTGATCCCCCTCGTACTGAGAGAGGCCCGTGCCCAGCAGTGGGACGTAAAAAAGGGCTGAAGACTATCAAAATTCTATCAAACGTAATCTATAATATCAAACGTTTCACTCAACTAAATAAAACCAAACGCGTAGAAAGCTGAATTGACTTAAGATTCCTCGACTAAGCACTTACCGGTGCACCGCAGTGTTTGTAACTTTACTCAACCAGTCGACCAACTGGTTGGATGATTTTACTATCAACCCGAGTATTTTTCTGTCCTTGTCCTAAAAAAGTTAATGTCGCTCCTTTGCTGTAAAATAACTGTAAATGTAAATTACTAGTCGTTGAAAATGAGAAAATATATATGTTTATGTTTAATTTTAAACTTTAACTGATAGAAGAGGGTAGTTAAAAAAGCAAAGTGACGGTGTTTCTTAGATTGATAGATTCGACTTTCGAACCGCTCAGTTAAATAATTAAATAAGAAATTTTATTTAAATATGTTTTACTTAAGAATAATAGTACTGATGAAATTGCTACCATTAAATTAACACTATTATAACTAAACATAGCATAAGCAATAGACTGGTAGTGATTATTCGCGTAAATCATAGAAGTATAGATATAGTTTTTTTGTTAAATGTAAATACCTAATTGTAATGACGACACGTTTGACTCAGTTGGTAGTGACCCTACTTTCTGCGCCAGCGGTTGCGGGTTCGAGTCACGCTGGGGGCATTCACTTGTTCAGCACGAATGTTTGTACTCCAGTCATATAATATGTATTATTTAAAAATTTATATGTGTAGTATATCAACTATCTGGTATCCGTAACACAAGCCTCGTAGCTTACCACGGAACTAGATGGAGCTGTTGTAATAAGTTATTATATTAATTTTATTTGATTAATTTTATTAAGTTTTAATTTTGATTTTATTATCTAATTTTATTTAAAAAAACATTATGGAACATTGTTCTGAAATAAACATTATTTTTAATTTTTTGTTTTTCATTCTCTGCTAAAAGCTGGTTTTTAAATGGCGCTTACGGATCAAAACCAAGTATCCGTCATTTTAATAGGGGTTAATAAAGTAGATTAATATCATCTTGCATGAATTTTCGAAAAATGCGACGTGTATTTAAAATGGCTGCTTTTTGTATATCAATATATAAGTTTGACGATAAGTTATATATTATCTACTTAAATTATGTATGTTCAACTAATAGAAGCGCCTCCATCGTAATTAAACCACAGCCAAGGTCTTATATAAGTTGATTCAGAAAATCTAATCAAACGAGGAATGTTAGATCTATCGTCGGATAGATCGTACAGTTTACTTTATACTAATGAAGTGCAACGTCGAATCTACAGTGTGTAGATACAGAGCCACTTAACATTTGCCTTTAAAATTTAGATAAATTTAGATAGCTTATTGCATACTTGGGTGTTACTCGATTTCTGTAATGCGAAGTATGCAGAGTGACATTACATCCTTGACATTACACTTTTTTTTTTTTTTTATGGGACAAAGGGGGCAAACGGGCAGGAGGCTCACCTGATGGTAAGTGATCACCTCCGCCCATGGACATCTGCAACACCACAGGGCTTGCAGATGCGTTGCCGGCCTTTCAGGAAAGGGAGGGAGGGAGGAGGGAGAAGGACGGGAGTAGGGATGGGGAGTGGGCCTCCCGGACTCTCACTTACCGGACGAAACGCGACAGCATAGCTGCCACTTCACGCCGGTCTCCTGTGAGAGAGTGGTACAATACGGGGCGTGCCGGCCCATTCGGCTGCTACCCGAAGGTAACAAGCGTGGCACTACCACTTGGAACTTTTTAACGTATTATTGTTTTTTTACACTCTGTAAATATAGGTAAAAATTATATAATAATTGACAAACATATCTCAAACTTTAGTACAAAATTTTCACAAACTTTGAATGTCTTACTTATTTATAACTAATCAAAAGCCTAAAAAATAAGTTTAGCTTTAACAATGACGTAATTTCCATCCAAATTTTCATCCCTTTTTTCGCCTTGAAAAGTAACCTCCTTTCTCAGGCTTTACGCTATCGCTGTACCAGATTTCATATAAATCGGTTGAGTAGTTTTATTTCCATTTATAATATTAAGAAGGATTCTGATTCTCTCTTACAGTTTCTTAGAAAAGTCACAAGGGTGACAAAAAGGGTGCTTCTTAAAACTCTATGGACCAGATATGACGTAATGCACCCGTAACCTATAGTCAAATCTACATTTAGTAGCAGTTTTTGGAATCGGTTAATATGAATAATAACCAGAAGCTTATTTATCTGATTGTTGAACCAAATATTATGGTAATTTTTCAATTATATTCAGAGCCCGACAGCTTTTGAAGTCGATCCAACTTCGCCACTATTATAAACCAATTTCACGCTAATATTTCAAATCAGTGCCATGTAACTTTGTTACTTCGAAGGAGTTTGATGTCGACTTCATCAATTTTACTAATTCTTTGAAATTTCCATGGTTAATTTTTTTTGTCGTTAATTATCTAATGTATAAAAATCTCGTGTCACAGTGTTTGTTATCGAACTCCTCCGAAACGGCTTGACTGATTTTTATGATAATTTTTGTGAATATTTGGTAGGTCTGAGAATAGGTGTAGGCTAATTTTTTCCCCTAAGTGATAAGAGTCACTCTTCTGATATTTAATTTTTTATTTTCAGACCAAATTTTAAATTATCACATTTTTATGATTTGGCATTAAAAGATTCTTATAATCCTAAATTTTCATCCTTCGGGTGCGGACGGAGCCGTGGGAATTGCTAGTCCAAGTAAATGTTCTTCTATATACTATTTTTTGACACGTTTGGCTCAGTGTACAGTGAACATACTTGCTGTGCCAGGTGTCGCGGGTTCGAGTCCCGTTTGGGCCATTCGTTTGTTTAGCACGAACTTTGGTACTTCAGTCACAGGTTATCAATTATTATTATTTTTTTTTTTATTTTACTCTCACGCCCGCGTACAAAATAAATATATATAAAAGCCAAAAATATATATAATAAACTTACATACATACAAATAAATAAACATACTTAGACATTACATAAATAAATATTATACCGGGCGGAGGATTACACCCCAGCAGGGGAGACCAAACGGCCGGGGGTCAGGGCGACAGGTTGAGAAACCGGCGGACTATCCTAGCCGAGTCTAGCAGCACCGCTTTTTGCATCCTGGCTGCGAGCGAACTGTCACGGAACCCCAGTCGCCTCAGATGGTGAGCGAGGCTAACTGGGATTAAACCATTTGCAGATATGACGATAGGGATGGTTTCAGTGGACTCCACATGCCACATGGCGGAAACCTCGTGAGCCAGATCCAGATACTTACGTTTTTTCTCCGTCTCAGCTCTCACAAGGTTTTCGTCATATGGAATAGTAATGTCCACCAAAAACACCCGCGACTGTGCCCGGTCCATCAGCACGATGTCAGGCTTATTCGCTAGAATAGTCCTGTCCGTGATGACGGACCGGTCCCAATAGAGCCGGACTCCGTCACGCTCGAGTACAGGCATCGGCGTGTACTTGTAGTACGGCAGCCTCTCATCCAGGAGACCGTGTTTCAGAGCAAGCTCCTGGTGAAGGATTTTGGCTGCTTGATTGTGCCTGTGCAGATACTCAGTGTTAGCAAGCGCCGAACATCCCGAAAGCACATGTCTGAGTGACTCACCGGGATGGCGACAAGCTCGACAGATGTCGTGAGTGCCATCCTTCAGAATGTACTTTCGGTAGTTTCGCGTCTTAACTACCTGATCCTGTATCGCACAGACAAAACCCTCGGTTTCCCCGAAGAGGTCACCGAAGCGCAGCCATTGCACGGACGCTTTCTTATCTACGTGAGGCTCATTAAGAGCTTTAAAAAAGCGTCCGTGCAACTCCTTCTCCTTCCACACGGTCTCCCGGTCAGAGGTGCTAAGTACCACCGGGGCCTGCCACTCGGTTTTGGCTAAGGATAGGGGGGTGAGTCCTTTATCACATTCTATGATCTCTCTATGCATGGGCGACTCCCTCTTCGTCTCGAAGTATGTTCTGAGGTTGGCTATCTCCCGATTATGCATGGTCTTGACGCTTAAAAGCCCTCGACCACCGCATTTCCGGGGGATATACAACCTCATTACAGACGATTTTGGGTGGTGCATGCGATAGAGAGTCATAGTCGTGCGGACCCTTCTATCCAGGGTGTCAAGTTCGGTTTGAGTCCATCTGAGCACGCCGAAGGTGTACATGAGGACGGGCATAACCCAGCCGTTATAGGCTCGGACTTTATTGGCACCCGACAAAAAGCTTTTACAGATTTTTGTCAAACGGCCAAAAAAGGCTTCGCAAACAGACTGTTTCATGTCCGCCTCATTCACCCCTATCGATTGTGACATACCCAGATATCGGTACGATTCAGCTTCGGAGAGGGTTCTTATGCTCGATGGCTCGAGATTCATCTCGGCCGAATGAGTAACCTGCCCCCTCACCACATGCAAGACCGCACACTTGTCCAGCCCAAGCCCCATCCTGATAGAATTACTGAACTCAGTGGTGATCTTCAGTAATTCCTGCAGGCGGGTGGCGTTGGGTGCCAGCAGTTTGAGGTCATCCATGTAGAGAAGGTGAGGTACTCTTGTCCCTCCTCTCCGAAACTGAAAGCCCGTCCCCGAACTCTCCAGCAATAAGCTGAGCGGGTTTAGAGACAGGCAAAACCAAAGCGGACTCAGACAATCACCCTGGAAGATACCCCGCCGTATCCTTATCCGGTCATCAGCAGCCGCCATCCGCTCACCATGGAGACAAAGAATCGTACTCCATTGCCCCATGCATTTCTTGAGGAAGTCTCGAACTGTACCGTCAACTTTGTACAGCTCGAGGACCCTCAAAAGCCATGAATGGGGCACCGAGTCGAATGCCTTCTTATAGTCGATCCAGGCGGCGGAGAAGTTTCGGCGGTTTCGCTTGACCAATTGCCCCGCAACGGAGTCGATGAGAAGGAGCTCTTTAGTGCCACGGCTACCACCCCGACATCCGTTCTGAGCCCCTGATATGATGTTATTTTCGTCTACATGACGAGATATCTTGAGGCTCAGAACGGATGTCAGTGTCTTATAGATGGTCGTAAGACACGTAATGGGGCGGTACTTAGCTGGATCAGCGGCATCCGTGGACTTTGGAGCTAGGTGAGTGATCCCAGTGGTGAAAAGGTTCGGGAGCGTCCTCTGCTCGAGAGCTTCTTGGAATTGTCGAGCCAAGGTCGCATGGCAAACCGAAAAGCCCTTAAGCCAGTAGTGATGCAGCCCATCAGGACCCGGACTTTTCCAGTTCGGGGCCCGCCGTACTGCATCAGCTACATCCTCCGAAGAGATAGCTATCGGGCTCATCGGTTCAATAACGGCACATGCTTCCTCTACCGCCGCAATCCAAGGGCCCTCTTCATGCTCCACCTCTTGTGACCACACATTTCGCCAGAAGGCAACGAGGTCGGCCGGACTCGGCCGTTGAGAGGTAGAGCAGACTGCCGGACACTCCAATCTTTTATAGAACCTTTTCTGATCACTCGCGAAGAGACGATTTTGTTGGAAGCGCTCGACTCTTTCCGAGTATCGTCGAATGCGGCTCCCCCATGCGGCGATTTTCTGCTTCAAGTCGTCGATGCGCTCCGTTAGTTTTTGGGTTATGTCGGGCTGATCCAACCTAACTCCAAGCCCGTTGAAGGCAATTCGAACGGAGCGCACAATCCTTGGCCTGGTGTTGCCCGACCTGAAGCTTTGCAGTCTGCCAATGAGACCTCTGGTCCGGTTGATACGGCGTTCTATCCTCCTCTTCCAGGCCGGTTCCACTTTGCGCCTTACAGCAGCATCGCTTCCCGGACCCGGGGTCCCAACTCCGATAAATCGGTGTACGGCTAAAGCCGCACCAAAGAGGATAGAAGCCGTATCATCCAAACCAGTGCTGCTCTCTAGATGTTGCGGCAACATTTGGTTAATGGTCTCAATGACATCCCGCGTCGCCACATTCAATGTGAGGCGGGAGAGCCGCATACGATTCTCCAGAGGAGTGCTCCGAATCTCAGAAATCGCCTCTTCTAGAATCCTTCTCATCCGCTCTAAATCAAGGAAGACTGTTCCCTGGGTGCTTTCCTCAACAGGCAAATCGTAGATGGTGGTAACTATGTCCTCCCGGGTAGAAACAGTTGGAGGCACGATTTGTTCTGTTGTTGAAATCACCTCAGGAACAGCCTCACGTCGTAATCGTTCGAGCTCGGTAGCGTTAAAGATGTTCGAACGCTGAATAAAACGAGCCCGATCTGCCAGGTTTTGTTCCGTGACAGTTAAAGTCGGCTCAAGCAGCAGGAACTCGCGATGCATTGCCGCTCGGTAGCCAGTCCGTCCGGTTTCCCCTCCTGTTGCCCTGTAGTACGCACGCATGACATTTTCGTTCATTAGAGATGTCCATCTCATGCGGCGTACACCACCAGCGGCGGGCCCCGATGATTGGGTCCTAGAGGATCCCGTCGGTGCCAAGCCCTCTGGTGGGGATGATGGATGTGCCGGCCGGCGAGGTGGTAGTGCCGGCCGACTGGTGGTACTGGCGGCCCGTATGCTGTCACGCCCAGCGCCAGCTCCAGGCGCGCCCTGGCGACCCCCAGGTAGCGGCCCTAATCGCTCATTCCTTATGTTCCTTTCCATCATTAAAGGGGGGGGGGGGGTTTGAGTGGTTGTTACATCACTCAGGGTCCACTCATGTCCCTGAGGAGGCTATATTTGTGGCCAGCTACCCATACTTCGGGAAACCAAATGAGCTGGTAAACGGTTCCCAAGTTCCCTTAGTCGCCTCTTACGACACCCACGGGATAGGAAGGGGTGGCACCATTCTACTCTGCCGGTGCCACACGGCATTTATTATTATTATTATTATAATTATTATATAGTAACTTTAATACACGCATAATATATATTATAAATATAGCATTAGATAGTCCGTTTATTAATGCTACATACGATGATTTATGTAATTTATATACTTAGCCGCACTCAGAGTTACTTAATGAACCATTAAATCTAGAATCTCCATACTAACGAACGACTTAATGGGTCATTAAGTGACTCTGGGTGCGGCGGGAAATCTATACACTCTGTATTATAAGTAAGTCCTTTAAATATTTTAATCGCACAAAAGCTTTCGCAGAAAATATCAATGAAATTCTTTTAATGTCATCATAATACGACATTTGACGACACGTTTGGCTCAATTGGTAGTGACCCTACTATCTGCGCCAGCGGTCGCGGGTTCGAGTCCCGCTGGGGGCTTCATATGTTGAGCACGAATGTTTGTACTCCAGTCATGGGTGTTAATATTTATAATATGTATGTATTTAGAATTTATATGTGTAGTATATCAACTATCTGGTATCCATAACACAAGCCTGTAGCTTACTACAGAACTAGATGGTGCTGTTGTAATAATGTCCCAAAATATTTATTATTTATTTATTATTATAATAATTAATATTACATGCAAATTACTGTAATTGTTAAATAACTTAAGAGCTTCGCAGTTTAGAAGGTACATGGTAGGGTTTCGGTAAGTCTATACCCCGTGTTGATTACCAACCCACATGTACATAATACACGGTTATACAAAACACGACTAAACTGAGTTAACTTTACAGGTTTCGTAATATGTTACTAAATTAACGATTAAGCGCGATAATTAGATGCTGTGTTAAATCTAAATTATTTCCTAGTTTAGAATGACTAATGTAGAAAAACTAATGCTTGCTTCTTTGGGCATAAGTTAAAAAAAATTAAACGGTTTTTATAATTTTCTAATAAAATAAAAGTAGCCTAAGTTATATTATATAGCCTTATAACATTAGCTATCTGCGAGAGAAAGTCCTGTCAAAAGCGATCAAGCCGTTTCAGAGATTAGCCGGAACAGACAGATAGACAAAAATTTTAAAAATTGATTTTTTGATATACGAGTAAGTTCCGTATATACTATAATATGCATTTGGTGAAAAGCTGTTAATTTGAAACTAAAAACAGACAATTCAATTTTATTTATATTGATATAAAACTTACGGTACGTTTTAACAGTAAAGATTTCTCAGAGGTGAAAAATTTATACGCAATAAAAAGGATCCGGATAACCAGATATTATTCCAAATTTTGTAAATGTACAGACAAACAAAAATACTTACTAAAAACTATATATTAGGCTTCTGTTACGATAATAATGACTATCTGTTAAGTTTTCCCACAAAATATTTAATGTATCGATTTAAAATATAATTGGAATTCTTAGGGGAAAAGATTACAACAAAACACATATTTTACTCCCTTTTTTTGTAGCTTGAGGTTTTTTAACACAAAACTTAATAACTTCATTTGACCCAAGCCGGGGCTCTAACCTAGGCCTTTTCATTTACAGCTGTATATGTCACAAGATCACCGAGGCAATAACAGTGTAAAGAACAAACAGACTAACACATATTATAGCTATACATTTTTGTATTTATATTTTGTCAACATAAGTTTTGTTGTCGACAGTACCTCCGCACCAGTTGCTGCTATACGACGAAGCAGGCCGCGACGTCGCAGGTGTGGTGGGTCCGCTAGAAGAAGGTGGCAACTTCACATTACTTTGCGAGTTACGAGGGGGTAAGTGGTAAATGAAGTGCAAAATGATAACAAAATTTTTAAAACATTTCATTGATTGTACAGTTCGGTAAAAACAATTTCGAGAAAGAAATAGAGAGAAGAATACAGCTGGGCTGGGCAGCATTTCGGAAACTCCATCAGGTCTTTATGTCACCAATACCACAATCGCTCAAAAGTAAAGTTTTCAACCAGTGCATCCTGCCTGTTATTACATATGGCGCCGAAACATGGACATTCACGGCAAAGCTGGTTCACAAGTTAAGGGTCACACAGCGTGCTATGGAAAGAGCCATGCTCGGGATATCTCTGAAAGATAAATTCAGAAATGAATTTATCAGACAGAAAATCGGTGTGATTAATGTTGCTCAGAGAATCAGCAGGCTAAAGTGGCAGTGGGCCGGCCATATCTGCAGTACAACTGATGACCATTCGAGCAAGCAGGTTCTCGAGTGGAGACCACGGCTAGGGAAACGCAGTGTGGGACGCCCTCCCGCAAGATGGTGCGATGACCTGCGCCGTACGGCTGGGATAGACTGGATGCGCAGGGCTCAAGACCGCGCTCAATGGCACACCATGAGAGAGGCCTATGTCCAGCAGTGGACTGAAAAGGGCTGATGATGATGAATTGATTGTACGGTATTTTAAAGTAAAAAGTTATATCGTTTTTCGTCGTCTAAAGTAAACTTTTTAATGCTTTGCCGAGTTTATTTACATTCTAGCAACTCACCGCTTAGCTTGGGGTTTTCCCTAGATTTAGAGCGAGCGAAGCCGCGGATTCCGTTAGTTAAAATAAATAAAATGTCTTAAAGAATAGTGTTACGTTACTCCTCATAACATTGGTTACATCTGCGAGTGAAAGTTCTGTCAAAATCGGTTTCATCCGTTTCAGAAATTAGCCGTAAGCAACAAACAGACAGACAAAAATTTTAAAACTTGTTTTTCTAATGCTAGTACCGCATATACTTCCATAAGCATTAATTGGAAAGCTGTTAATTTGAAAATCAAAAAAAAGACACAAGACAAGCTACATTTAAGTTATTTTTTTTATTTAAGTACTAGACATCATTTTTGTAGTTATCACATTTAATCATTCATTGAGATATCAGGTTTCTTAACAATAAGCATTTCCCACACAATTGCCATATCAAAAAATATATTTACTTAAAAAATATATATTATAAACGTAAAGCACCCATTATCCAGTTTAACACAAAAAAGTGGACGTAAAAGCGTAAATTAAACAAATAATTTGGAATAGAGTTTACAAGGAGCCATGTACGAAGCACGTAGTCCTATTCATGAGGTGGAAGCTACCATTCACTGTAATATTGTACTGAAATATAAAAACAGGGCAGTGAAAGAAAACTCTAAATTTTCCTAGGTTATATTCTTACTAATAAAAAATAGGGAGATTTGTTTTTTTGGTTAATTATAGAGCTTCGTTAGACGTGATATTGGCATAAAATATATTAGACATTTGAAATTTAAAGCGAAATCAGAAATACAAACTTGTATGTATTCGCTAGTTTTACTCATCTTTGATAAGCTCGGACTCTATTAAATTCCATAAAACGTCACTTTGTTATATGCTGTGACATTATTACAACAGCGCCATCTAGTTCCGTGGTAAGCTACGAGGCTTGTGTTACGGATACCAGATAGTTGATATACTACACTTATATAAATTTTAAATACATACATAATATTATAAATATTATATATAGTATTAAGGGAAGCTTATCATACATTTGCTAAAACCCAACCCAAAATGGTCAAGCCGTTTCTGAGGTTATCAAGGACAAACCCAGACAAACAGATAAAGTGACTTAATTACAAAAATTCTAAAAAACTTTAACCCTCAGCCACCACGTGTTTTTCAGTTACACTAACCGGTTAACGTCGGTCCAGCAGACCGCTTGAGTATTTTTCATGATTTAAAAAGACCACAAATAATAGTCTTGCTCAAATATCTTGTGTACAAACAGACCTTATTTCTTATATGTATGATTCTTAAATTTAAAATAAAATATTACTTCTTTTATAAAAATCTCAAATTTTCTCAAGATCATGTCACTTGTAGTACCATCAACGTGAAATATACAACATCACTTGTAAAGAAAACATTATTTATAACCTAAAACTTGACGTCACTTCCTACGTCTTCCGTCTTCGTGAAGTCTGGTTAAGTTTTTGACTTTTGGCGGGATAGATTAAAATGAAAAATTTAAGAAATAATTATATGAGCCGTAGTTCAAAAATCCTTAATATTTAATATTTTAATCGCATGACTCAGTAAGTTTTATCCAAAGACCTATCAACAATGCTGACAAGCATTTTTTATTGCATCTTATAATTAATATATATTACGTATTTTAAATAATCTTTTCGGACTTTTGGTTCCCGCGGTTTCTAATGCTTTACAGCCGGGCAATTATGGTCACGGAAAAGACTAAGGTTTGGACTTCCCAAATGCTGCATATATGTAGTTTATTACAGACAACACATATTTATACATAAATTTCATTTATACGCGTACATCTACGACAGTATTTTAATATATTGTGTATTATGTACATACATATACTCGTTTGTACATACATTTAAGTATTTACGAATTTCGGGAATCGAATCTTAGTACCATCAGTCAGAAACACTGCCATATCAAACTACAACAAAACAGTCGACTATTAGAAGCCTTTCAGTACAATACTTTCGAAATATTTTATTTACGTTTCAGCCATTGTGCTGTCAAGCATGATTGATACCACACTCTCGAGTATATCTTTTCCATCAAAACTAGCAAAGTTATAAGATATTGCGAGTAAGTGTAGCATTTGTGACGCACCATTGCTCTTAGAGTGTCCCACATTCTCGTTAACAAAAGACAAGACAAAGTTGTCTACTTGTCGTCTTTTGATATACTTTGAAATTATTTTTGTTAGTGTTGATCATGGCATGTGAGTAATTAAAGTATGGTATAACACGTATTTTACTAGCCCTTTGTAGCATTTTTAATCTCAACAATATGAAGCAAGACAGTGGTACATTACTCACTTCAAGTGACCGAGTGATGCAGGTTTATTCTAAGTGCTCTTACCTCTGATATTTTCATGTGCGAATCATTTCTAAAATGATTACCACTTGTCTTATTATAAGTTTCAATTGGCATATATGCTTCTTCTTACCGTCACAAGTTGAATATATATTAATATCGAAAAAATATGTATGTCATAAAGTTTACTGGAACAGTTTTTGCATCCCATAACATACAATGATGGCTATTTGTAATTCTTCATCTGTTTAATTTAACAATAAAGTTACATAAATTAAAGTAAGTTCATTTCTTCTTAAAGTTCTTTGCTTATACCAAAGGCTCTAATTTTGACGCTATGATGCATTTTCGCTGTAATCCTTACCGAGAGTGTAGAACAAATGGTAAAAGTGTTACTATTTCATACTTTATTTGTTTGAAATACGGTATATTATCCATTGGATTTAAATTTAAATGATCTCCATTGTATATATTGATGAATGCATTGTTTGTTGAAGCAAGAAAAATTGTGATCGATGTACGAATCTGAAAGGTATTTAACAAAAAAATGTTATTTTGTATACTAAAGTTTATGTGCACTAAACAAAATATACCAAAATAATTATTAGTAATATCTAAATGTTCAGCCATTCAAGATGGCCATTCAAAAAAAAACAAAAATCATACATGAAAATGTCAAAATAATTAGCGGTCGTAACACAGGATTAATTCTGCTTAACCTTGCTTTTTGAAAAAAATTATACTGAAATAGAGTTTTTGTTAGTTATACATATATAGATAATAATATCTAGATATTCATATTTAAACATCCCACTGCTGAGCTCAAGTTTTCCTTCAATACGAGGAGGATCAGACCATAGTCCACCACGCTGGCCTAGTGCGGGTTGGTGGACTAAACGTCTTTTGAAAACTTGCTCAGTTATTTCTGACATGCAGATTTCCTAGTGATTGTTTCAGTCGACGTAACAAGTGACCCGAGATCAGGGACCTGAGTTTTGTACCCGCTTCTCTCGAATTTCCAAGCGAGCGCGTTACCACTGGTCTACATTGTCTTAATATCTATTTAAGCAAAATAAATTAATTACCTAAGAATAAATCGTCTGGAAAATACCCGGCATTTCAAGAAGAAAGCTGTGACATACTGAATACGTAATTGAGCCAAAGCGAGAAATGAATTTTGAATCAAGTTGTAGGAAGTCTTAGTTTTACATCCAAGAAGTACCAAAGAACTTTATGCTCAGTGAGATTAATAATTTCAAATCAATTAATGGCGACATTTCTCTTGAATGAGGCATGACTTCATTTCCTGGTAGCAGCTAATAATAATTGTATGTCAAACCAACTTATGCAATGTTAGCATTGTAGATCCTTAGTTTTAAATATGTCATATGTAATAATGGACCCCAATTTATTTCTATTATAAAGATAGATAAAAATGTTAAAGAAAATAAATAAACGTATTATTTCTTATACGTTTTTCGAGAAAACTTGAATTAAATTTTATTTAGTGTTCTAAATAATAAGACTCCTGACTTAACCCACGCTTCGCTGGGCTTCCTTAGGTACATTTAAAATAAATAAAAATAGTTATCAGCCAGTATTAGGCATGTATTTTTTTTATAAATTTTATCGATGTTTTTACCCGATTGTGCCAGAAGGAGGGTTATAATTTTTGAGTGAATATGTGTAAGTATATTTTTGGCACGCTCTGTGGACAAAGTCTGGTTATATCAAAATTATAAAAAGTTTAAATGGACGATCATCAAAATAAAGGGTTTCATAATAAGCGCATTACTTTTTAATTGTCTTTTATCCAGGAGCGTTTTTATTTTTTAAATAATATTAGTTATGCTGCTATTCGGGGCGGAGGCAAATTAATCGAAGCAAAGATTATAAAAATCGGTCCAGCCATTTTGGTAGTTATAAATGGTGTAACTTACCTTCTTTTTATGTACCATAGATGGATATATAATATTCTTTAAAATATTTCTGTCCTAAGAATTTTACATTTTTTAAAAAATTTATTTATTCGTGACTAAATTGTTTAAATTCTAACGGCAAATGTTTTCTCGTGGGAACCATTATGCATTTGGATAGAGATAAAAAATAGTTAGTATTCGGGGAAACTATCCTTCTGGAATTTTTTAATTAAGTATTCTAAATTCTAATGTCGGAATTATTTTTTTCTTTCATTATAAGTTCTGTATTTTATGATAATTTCTACAATTCAACTTTTACACATATTTGAATTGAAACGGTATATTATATTTTATGCAAAACCATTATCATCGATACAAAAGCCGAATCTATAGTTTTCTAATGTTTGTCCATCTGTGTATGTTTTTGGTAACGCATCACGAGAAACCACTAAACAGATTTTGATGAAATTTTGTATAATGATATCTAGTTTTGTGTTTCAGCATAAACGAAATTTTTTACTGCTAAAATGTATTTCGTCTCTGAGAAATCCTAACAATGACTCCAGATTTCTATGGACAAACCCAAGTGAAGCGAGGGTATAATATTATGTACATTATTTAAAATATAAGTATATCGAGACAAAATACTACTATGATATCAATATTACATGATTAATCTAAGTCCGAGTGAAATTTTTGAATTTACTTCAAGAGACCACTTGTGCTTGCTACAGTTCCCGAAAGTAAGTTTGATCTTATTAAGAAACTTTAGCCGTGTAACTTTATGAAAGGAAGGCGAAATGTATAGAGTCTACGTCTTGCCAGGTGCAGTGATAAGTGACTGTTTCAAGGAAACCTAGCTATATCTATAAATATAATATTAATAAAATTCAAATTTAGTCGATTATTGAATATTAATAATTATTATCGATACAGAGGCCAAATCTATAGCCTTTTGAACTTTTGTTTGTCTGTCTGTCTGACTGTTTGTCCATCCGTCAGTGATCATATCACGATAAAACCACTAAAAATTGCGATAAAATAAGGCATGATCATAGCTGGTTATCCGGCCTCCGGGTCTACTAAAATTTAGTGCGAACCGAATACTTTACACGCCTCAAGTTGTTTTGTGTAGGTCGTAAGTCCACTACTATTAAAAGAAATACGAAGTGATATCCATGTAAAGTAAGCAGCTCTGAACTTTGCGATTTTCTTGCCGGTGTTTATATTTAAACAAAGAGCAACAAATTTTATATACATAAAATGTGTAGCTTTCAACATCGAAACTAACATACGTATAGTCCCAAGACCATGATTGTTGTAACCAACTTTGCCAAAATCTCCCATGACGTAGTAAATAGACTTTAATTTTTAATTCAAAAACATTACCTTACTAGTGACTCACCCTCGCTTCGCTCGGGTTCGTCCCTAGGTACCCCCTTTAGCATAAAGTTTTTACAAACTTTGAATGTCTTACTTATTTACATCTAATCAAAAGCCTAAAAAATAAGTTTCAAGCTTCTAGCTTTAAAAATGACGTAATCTCCATACAAACTTTCACCCCTATTTCAACCGCTTATAGCCCCTTTTTCGCCTTTAAAAGTAGCCTATGCCTTTCTCAGGCTCTAGACTATCTGTGTACCAAATTTCATTAAAATAGGTCCTGTAGTTTTTGAGTTTATTTGTTACATACAAAAATACAAAATACAAAATTTTGCCTGTTTATAATATTAGTATATATACTTACTAGTATAAATTAAATTCACAAAGTTTTTATTGACAATTTTTTTAAATTCAAAGCTTTTAACCATGCATGATTAAAACTCAAAAAATATATCGCTTTCGATTGAGTGTGGGACCATCCTTACCATTCTCCGGTAATTGTTTAAAATGATACTCAACGCTTGTGAAATTTATTTTCATTTAAGTCCTTTGTGCGTTCGTCAAAGATACCTCGGTGGAAGCGGTTAAGCTGAAATAATAATGACATTTTCTTTGTTTTTTAAAAATAATATGTACCACTGGTTGTGCGACACTGACCTTTTCTCTTTTTTGTTTTTTAGACCACAACCAACGTACATCATAACATTGCTTTTATATAAGGGGCATTACACATGAAGCTAATAGGCTCTAAATTGAGAACTTCTCAAGCTGAGATACAATATCCATACATAAATATAAAAAATTACATCTATACATATAATAAAACTAACTTAGTCGAATTTGTACATACATGTACATTTTTTAGAAATTCTTATTGGAATAGTAATTATTATCGATACAGAGGCCGGATCTATAGTTTTTAGAATTTTTGTCTGTCTGTCTGTCTGTGACCGCATCACGAGAAAACCACTGGACAGATTTTGATGAAATTCGGCACGATGATAGCGGGTTATTCGGGTCAGAATATAGGATACTTTTTACTGCTGGAAAATATTTTATTTATGAGAAATCTCAATTAACCTTTAAAAATTGGCTGTAAAACATCACACAGTATGTGAAATCTAAGAACTTAGATTCTTTAAAACGCGAGCGGAGCCGCGGGAAATGTTAGTACGTATTAATAAATTTGAAGTATCTGTTTGTAATTTCTAAATCATAAGTTTTTACTACGTCCATGAACATGAAAGTACTACTAAGTTATATACATATAACAAAAACACAATTTATAAAATTTTGGTCAGTTTTTCTGTTTGTCCCGCCCTGTCTCCGAAATGGCTGGACTGATGTTGACGAGACTTTTACTGACAAAAAGCTAATATTCTCAGAAATACGTTTAAAAAAACATCAAATTAAAAAATCATATTCTTAATTTGAACCCTTTCCAGTTTCCCGTAACAAACGTACCTAGAGTCGAACTCGAGCAAGACTTATCAAACTGGAACACTTTGAACTTATGTTTAAATTTTGGCTTGACCGGGACTCGGACCTTCGTATATGGACATACCGACAACACCTAATTGTCTATTTATAAGGTTAATATTAATTTTAAACGTTCAAGAAAATGTACACATTCTAACAAAAAAATAAACCGCCTACAGCTTAGCAATTTCATGCGTTATTATTTTGAAATACGATACTTTCCGCTCGTTTAAATGCAAATTGTTTCTTTCTATATGATTTATTGGTGGATTCAAAATGAATTTCTCACTTCTGATAAATATTCAGAAGAAATAATAAATATGTTGGAACATTAACACACAGCACCATCTAGTACCGTGGTAAGCTACGAGGCTTGTGTTACGGATACCAGATAGTTGATACACTTCACGTATATAACTTTAAATACATACATATTATAAATATAAACTCAGGACTGGAGTAAACATTCGTGCTCAAGAAATGAATGCCCCCAGCGGGATTCAAACTAGGTACCGCTGGCACAGTAAGTACACCACAAATGAGCCAAACGTGACGTCAAAATGTTGATGTTTACGAACAAAATAAACGGATAACACCTTTTATATTTACATTTGGATTGTTTATAGATCAACTTAAATAGAATAATATTAAAACGTTCGTGTAAATTCGTCTTTCCAAGTTCATTTTGTATTATTATTTATTCATTATGACGTAGCTTTTGAAGTCGCCGTCCTTTGAAAGGCTTGTTTGACTTTATTTCCATAATAATTATCATTATATATCTGGTTTTCTTGGGCTATCTCACTTCTAATATAATTATATTGCTCTTATAGTTTCACCTTGACTTAACGTCTGTCTTAGCTCAGAAAGTCAAAAAAATTCGGATCAACATATAAGATAATATTTTTTAGTTGGAAAATATTTAATCTCGGATAAATACTTGATTTTAATTGACTGCATGATGGCATTTTGGCAAGGATACTATTCCCTCAATGGCAATACCTGCTTTTAGGGTGAAAAAATTAATTTTTAAATTGCTTTTAACATGTTTTAATTAAATTCTCTTCTCGGGAATCGAATTCGTTATCACCGCTACAGTAGCCTATCTTAATGAAATGCAACTATTTAAATTACAAATGAATCTCATCGAAAACTTGTTCAGATATGAAAATAGTCAAATATTTATGAGAATTTGCTTAATAAAAGTTCGATGGGATATCGAAAAACCCATTCATTTCCATTCCCAATATCAAACAAGCGGATGAGCATAAATTTCATATATCCGGTCAATTGACAATATACTATTCAATTAATGTACTATCGATTGTTGGTTATGACAAAGTTTTTGATGAAATGAAGGAAAATATTATTCTATACTAGCAATCCCCGCGGCTCCGCCCGCGTTGTTAGAAGAATAAAAATGAAGGGGTTATAAGAATCTGTCAAAAAATAAAAATCTGGAGACAGAGATCACCTAGGTAAATAAAAATAGCCTACAACCTATTCTCAGACCTACCAAATATACACAAAAAAAATCATAAAAATCGGCCAAGCGGTTTCGGAGGAGTTCGATAACATACACTGTGACACGAGATTTTTATATATTAGAAAGATTAGCTTCGAGCTTTAAAGCTTTATCTTTGATAATTAATCAAGATACATTATAAGTTTCTTACAAGTGTGTGAAAAAGCGCACTATTCAATTTATTTTATTTATTAATTTATTTATTTGCATCGATTTAGTACATGTTATGTTTGGCTCAGATTATTATAGTGCTTCTTAATACCGCTGGCACAGGTAGCGGGTTCGATTTCTACTGGGAGCATACATTTGTGGGATGAACACGAGTGTTTGTACTCCAGTTATGGGTGCTTATATTTATAATTCTTAAACTATCAAGCATCGATAACACAAGCCTCGTATCTTACGATATAAGTAGGTATTCCTACTTGTTATTGTACCAATGTATTTATTTATATAAATAATTAATAAATAAATATATCGGGACATTATTACAACAGCGCCATCTAGTTCCGTGGTAAACTACAAGGCTTGTGTTATGGATACCAGACAGTTGATATACTACACATGTAAATTTTTAAATATATACATATTATAAATATTAACACCCACGACTAGAGTACAAACATTCGTGCTCAACAAATGATTGCCCCCAGCGTCCTCAGATTGTCGTCGCTGAGCCTGATATGAGCCTAATAAGAATGCAGGAAACTTCAAAATATGGATTAAATTGAATAAAAAGATCGTTCTGCAAATATATTAGTATGTAATATACTCACTGTCTTTAAAATTAAAATAAACTTTAACGAAAATGATGAATCTTCATCTCTTACATAGATCTAATTTAACATACTTTGCTTCAACGCCTCCGAATGTCTCTAGCGGCGATAATATCCTATAGGCAATACATTATTATATATTAAACAAAGTTACAGCCTAGTTAAACTTTTAGCTTTGTACCGCAAAGGGCCATTAACGTTATAATGTGTCATAAACAACGATAATCCAGAAATTGAGGATTTAAAATAATGATTCAAATAGAATATCTGATTTATTTTCATCCAATGATTGTTACACTGTACCTTTACGTTTACTTTTTGAATGCTTAAAACTAGGAAGAATCAATTACAACTTTTTTCGGGTTAATGTCTAGTAATTTTGGATAAGGAGATTAGATTTATCATCAAACCAAATTTCATCAAAATATGTCGAGTGGTTTCTTGTTATTCGGTCTCAAACAAACAGACAAAAATTCTAAAAACTATAGATTCGGCCTCTGTATCGACATATATGTTTGTACAAACAGACATTTCGATTTTAATTTATTTGAATAGATTTATGTGACATCTCACGACAACCTACGTCACGAGCAGAACCTACGATCAGAAATTGCTTATTATTAGACGGTACAGGCAGTGGTGGTAACCCAGTGGTAGCTGACTCGCTTAGATAACGGAGTGATGCGGGTTCAAATCCGAGCACCTCTGTTTCTTCCATGTGCGAATCATTTCTAACATGATTACAACTTTTCTTACTGACTGACTTTGAAAGAAAACACGAGGACTGACCTGATCCCCCTCGTTTTGAAGGAAGGCTCGTGCCCAGCAGTGGGACTTAAAATGAGCTAAATACAATACGATACAAGCAAAACCGCGATAAAACGTAAGTAAAATCAAGATAAAGCTGCTTGTATTATATAAATATAATATTTTGTAAATTCTCTCTAGCGTAAATTCAACTTTCACGAGTGATGCAAAGAGGATGGAACTACAAAAGTTATGGAGCTCTTTTGCTTCTTATATAATGCTCTTTATGCATATTCTTTGGCTTATTTCTAACCTTATTTATTAAAAATTATTTTAACTGGTTTTCGTCCATATCTTTGTTCATATGATAAGTACGAAAGTGTGTATGTTTGTAATATTATAATTACAAAAAGCGCCCAGGGCCGTACTTTTCTAATATTGCATTTCGCATTTACGCTTACCACCTAAGTTCGGTGGTAGGCGTAAATGTGTGACTTACCGACTAAAATGCTAGTATTCTTATTATTGAAGCTGATCCATCGTTTTAATGAGGCGTCGCGGATTACGTATAATCTTTTATCTTGGGGGCACCAGAATTATATATGTAGGATCGTAAATTAAATCACTTTTAAAACGAATTATTATTTATTATATTAAAATCAAGGATAACAATATTTACGCCTAATATCGTATCGCCATAATGACATATGTCACATCCTTCATTCCTTTTACACTCTTCATGCATTCTATTCTTAAAATCCTTCCATACATCTCTTTTTACATCATTACATGCATAATCCTTTTAAAATCAATTCAAATCCTACATATATATTTTTTATTTTTATATGGTAGAACATAAACCCATAGTAGTTACATGGTAAGCTACGAGGCTTGTGTTACGGATAACCAATAGTTGATACACTACCCATATACGAGTATAACTTGTAACTCACTTAATATACACATAATATAAATATTATCAAAAACCCATTACTTGAGTACAGATATTTGTGCCTATTACACTTATAAATGCCCTCAGCGGGACTCAAACTCGCGACCGCTGGCATAGCAAGTAGGGTAACTACAAACTGAGCCAAACGTGCCATCAACGTTGGCCACATGTTAGGTTTATTCTACTATCAGTAAAGTAACAAAAGCTCTTTTCCTTACAAAAAGCTGTCTTAACCAATATAAGCTGCTTCCTAATTAAATTTAAAGACAAATTAACTAATTTAATTACATAACAACAACAATAATAATTACTGTGGCATTCTCATTAATCTTAATGCCAAAGACAAACACATAATAATGTAATCCGTATTAATTAAAACTGAACTGCCTTAGTAGTATTTTAGATGGCTGTTGATTCGGAGGTCCTGGGTTCGAGTCCCGGGTCTGGCTAAGTTAAGCTTTTGAGTGTTTCTATTAAGATATTCTCACTTCAGTAACAACCTGGAGTTGAAAAGTTGGTGTCTGGAACATGTTAAAGCATCGGTCCTGCGCCTGATCTTCCACTGATGGTGTCAAATCTTCGTCCCATGGAATTTAGGGTGACAGCACACATTATACAATATGTATTAAAGATGATATATATATATATATATATATATAGCTCTAGTGGTAGTGCCATGCTTGTTACTTTCGGGTAGCAGCCGAATGGGCCGGCACGCCCCGTATAGTACCACTCTCTCACAGGAAACCGGCGTGAAGTGACAGCTATGCTGTCGCGTTTCGTCCAGTAAGTGAGAGTCCGGGAGGCCCACTCCCCATCCCTCCTACCTTCCCCCATCACTCCCTCCTCCCTCTCCCTCCCTCCCTATCCTGAAAGGCCGGCAACGCATCTGCAAGCAGTTGCAGATGTCCATGGGCGGAGGTAATCACTTTCCATCAGGTGAGCCTCTTGCCCGTTTGCCCCCTTAGTCCCATAAAAAAATATATATATATATATATATATATATATATATATATATATATATATATATATATATATATATATATATATATATATATATATATATATATATATATATATATAAGAATATTCGTTTCGTATTCGTAAGAGGTTATGTGGTACTAAAGTGGTATAGAGTTTGCTTAGTCTCGGGTCTCGCACTTGTAGTATTTTCGTGTGTAAATAACCCAGAAAGTTTTCGAAAGGCGTGTGTATTGTTATAATTAGAGGTACTTTTGAAAATTAGTCTTTTTGCGATATAAATTTGGAACTTAGGGACTATCTGCAGTCCTTAAGTTTTATTTTTCGCATTAAAATGAAGTGTATATAGAGTTGGGCGTTCAATTCCTGTGCAATGCAAAAATTTGTAGTATTCCACACAATACTGTACCTAATACCATACAAGAAGTATGTATGAGTGTCTAAAGCGATGTAGTCAAAAAGTTATAAAAAAAATAAAGAATAAATTATTAACATATAATTCGATAAAACTTCGCACACTCAAAAAGTTCGCGACACAACGAATCTATAAAGCCAACTTCCAAGTTTTTACACTTTTTCTAACTGAATATGCTTCTCTATATTGCCCTCTTAACGTGAAATACTTTTGGGGCTTTTCTTCATATACATTATACAACTTATATCGTAACTAACTTCTAAAACTAGAAATTCAGTGACAATCGATGAAAATGTTAGGAATTTTTGTATAGTGATTCCTCCAGTTGCTTCATTTACGTATTATATTGAGATTATTACTCTTTAATTATATATTGTATATTATTGAAGTGAAACTTCTTTAGAATCGTTGTGATTTGAAACTCGATGAAACGAAAATGCGTCACGATAAAGAAAGAAATACATAAAAGTATAGGATTAAGTCGGAGAGAATGAGATAGAATACATTCCCATGTTGCCATGGTAACCGTTGTTTATTTTTTGACATTTCTTTTTTTATATATATTCATCTCATTGTTTTGTCGATTTACTGAAGTTTCACTTCTATCGTGTGTGAATCGCACACACACCTTTTTTTTAAATTAAAAAACTAACGGTCTTATTCATAAAAAAATATAGAAGCTTTATTAGCTTGTTAATAAGCAAATTCTCAAAAACATTATTCATAAACGTTCAATAGTGTTAAAACGCTCTATAAGTATTCAATAACGGCTCTGTAACTTATAGTAGCTTGAGGCCTACTATAAGCCTACTATAAACCTTTAATAAAGGACAAGATGGTCGTCTTGTCATCAGTGACAGCTGATAATTTGATTAAACTTGAAGTGAGATTTTTTTATTTGGTGTCTAGTGACATAGCGTAATTGTAAAACATTGTTTAAAATTATTTTTTTGCTGTGTATCAAACCAAGATACCATATATGATACAATGCAAGTCAAATCAAATGTCAAACTGATTCACGGAGCATTGAGACCAGTATTTTTGACATTTTGTCCATGAATTTATCAGAATGACAACACAATAAAACGAATCCAGCTTATAGCAAGCATTTAGTTATGAGACGTTTATTGATCCGTTATGAATAAAGAAAGTTATGAAACGTTTAATAGGCCTATTGAGCATTTTAGCTAATGAACATTGTAAACCTATAATAAGAGATTTTTATGAATAAGACCGTAAAACTGTATTGATATAACAATATCTATATACTTGTGTATGACGATGTAAACGATGCTCTCTCAAAGGTTGTCTATTGGTTTGATTCGAATAATTTATTATTAAATAACAAAAAAACAAAATTAATAAAATTCACAACACCTAATGTTAAACTTGTTGATAATGGTGTAGTATTAGGCGGGGAAATATTAAAACCGGTACAGTCTACCAAATTCCTAGGTATTATCATAGATTCAAAATTGCGGTGGGATCTCCATATTGAGGAGCTAGCGAATAGGCTTAGCTCTGCAGCGTTCGCGGTTAAAAAAATTAGACTTCTTACTGACGTAGATACAGCTCGCATAGTATACTTTAGTTATTTTCATAGTATTATGTCATATGGAATCTTATTATGGGGAAATGCAGCTACCGTTAATACAATTTTTGTCCTGCAGAAAAGAGCTATTCGTGCAATTTATAGTTTAGGTCCTAGAATATCATTAAGAGATAAGTTTAAAGAAATAAAAATATTGACTGTTGCTTCTCAATACGTGTACGAAAATGTTATGTATGTTCATAAAAATATACACGAATTTCCCAGGAATTGCGACATGCATACCATTAATACTAGGAGTAAACATAAACTTGTAATGCCTGTGACTCGTTTACGCCGAGTCAGTAATTCTTTTTATGGACAATGTATACGCTTATACAACAGGATCCCAGAAAACGTTCAAAAAGCTCCTATTGCCAAATTTAAAAAAATTGTGAAAGAACGTTTGTGTAGTAAAGGATATTATTCGATTAACGATTTTTTAGAAGACAGTACGCCTTGGGAATGATGTGATCGCCTCCAGGCTATTTCAACCAATAGAATTATTGTTCATTTCGATTTCCATTTAAAAAAATATTAGAACAGACAAAAAAAAAATAGTCCCGCTGAGTTTCTTTCGCCAGTTCTTCTCAGGTCAGTGGCTTCTTCTTTCCGAACTGGTAGTAGACTCATGACGTTCAGTAAAAAATTGTAATAATTTTATGCTGAATAAAATATTTTGAATTTGAATTTGAATTTGAATATATATTATTTTTTAAACGATAGGATGTCTACAATCTATTTAAGAGTATTTTTAAGGATAAAAATAGTTGAAAAACAATATTATTTTTCTGTCTCAGGAAAAATGCATGAAATTATCACTTTTGTAGTCATTTAACCAAAAAGTTTCTCCTTTAAATCACGTATAATAAAGTCCTCCGCCGCCGCGTTTGTCTGTCTGTCTGTTAGCGATTAACTCAAAAATTACTGCATTAATTTTCACACTGTTTTCACTAATAAATGATTCTCAAGGAAGATTTTAGTGTATAATTCGTCAAGTTTTTGTAAACATTTACTAGTGGAACCCACGACTTTGCTCGCGCTAAGCCTAGGGACTAGGGAGGGTCTCTAGTTTTTGCATAAAGCATTAAGTATAATTTATTTTCTTTTATCAGGTCGACCACAGCCGACCCTGTCCTGGCTGATCAACAACAAGCCATTGGAAGACCACACGATCCTCAAGAACGATGGGAAGATCATCATCAGCAAAATAAGCGTGAGTGGTGCTGAGAGGAGTTGGCTGAACACCTCCGTGAAGTGCCAAGCAACGAACACACCCTTATTGAGTCCTCATGAACGAACGGCAAGGGTCGAAATGCATTGTAAGAGATTATACTTATGTAATTGATTAATTACATTTTTTTTAATTATTAGTATTATAGATTATAGTAAAGAAAAAAATTACATGTAAAAAACGTGAAATGACTTACAGACGTTTAAAAGTGGAACTGTTAAACATCATAGAGTTCAAATTACCAGCATGTTTAGCTTTAACTAAAGAAATTGGATGAATTCATTACATATTTTATTTAAGCTAGTTGATAGTTTGAAACCTGTGCAAAAATGTAACCATCTCAATGAAGTTACTGGACACGCTTGGCATGCCATAATAAAGATTTTTTTCCAGTACGACCCACATCCGTGTCAATAATTGAAAAACCTGGCCAGTTATCAGCGGACACTGAGTTCACGTTAGTTTGTGTTACGCACGGGAGCAGACCCGCGGCGCAAGTCACTTGGTACAGGGAAAATAGAAGATACACTAGAGGAAAGGTATTTGAACTAATACATTAACCTTTAAAGTATTTAGTAAATCTTATAATATACTAGCAATTCCCGCGGCTCCACCCGCGGTATAATCACTATTAAAGAAACATTTAGACTAACAATAAAAATCTGGAGAAGGCCACCTTTATCACCTAGGGGAATAAAAAATAGCCGACGACCTATTCTGAATCAAGAATCATGAAGCCGTATTGTAAACATAAAGCCGTTGTTCTTTAGATCGTGTCGAGTATTACTATTGAAATTTAAAAGTTAAATGAATAGATAGTGCTTGTGTCTTTTCGTTACAACAATATATCCCGCAAATTATCTAGCCTTAGTGAGTTTGGCCAGAATCAGTCATGTGGACATCATATAACTAATGAGTAACTATAACTAGGAACATACCCCTGCATTTTTTCTACGTTCATAATTCGTCTAAATATTTGATACACATATGCAAATTTCATCCGAATCCGTCCAGTCGTGTCGGCGTAAATGAGTAACAAGCATACATACATACACATAAACACAAAAATAAATAAATATATATTAGAAGCAAGATAGAAAAGCGAAGCCAGGTCAGTATTATATAATACTCGTAAGTATAAAAGAACATTATTTTATGGATACTTAACTTAAAAACGGTTTAACACTCTACCACCTGCAAAACTATAAGCAGTTTTATTACCATATTTTACGACTGACCATGTCGCTTGCATCGTCAAAATACGTGGAACTCAAAAAATAAAGTGAAATAATAATAGCAGTGCTATAAACGCTTAGATTTATAACCAATTTTTAAATGTATAAGTTATGATTAAATAAAATCAAACAAGTCAAATCTATATATTATTATTTTTTTAATCTTTTTAAACATAGATTCGACCTTTATATCGATAATAAGGCATTATTAATAACTACTTTTTAACCAATGTATGCATATTATGAAGTTTCAAATGTGCTGCTTATAAAATGAAAACATTTTTTTTTATTTTGCCGGCATACTTCCGAAACGGCTGAACCAGTTTTGATGGGAATTAGTCTGGCAGACAACTGATGTTGGAAGGAAATTGGCTATTGCGATCTCAAGTAGTAGTATATTTTGATTTATGCCGTTTTTCTAAACATTTTTCAGAGACGCGAATGGTCTTCAACAACACAATAATTCTTTATTATCGACATAAAGGTCTAATCTATTGTGTTTAGAATTTTTATTTGTCTGTGTTCGTGTCAAGAAAAACGACTGAACAGATTTTAATGAAATTTATATTTTACAAACAAATATTCAAATATACAAAAAAAAAGAAAACTATTGTTTTCTCATTGTAATATTAAGTAAAAATAGATGTTGCTAACAGACTGACTACAAACAAGCTTATATACAGTCACAAAGAACATGCGCTTTCGAAGTTTCAGGTTACAAGATGCAAAGGATATTGCGTACATCAAGCTCTAGAGCTTTAGCTTCGAATATGCTTACAAACTTTCAAATGAAAGCGACAGGTGAAAGCGAGTATACCGCCTTCTGGAAAGCCCACTTTAGACTTGAACACTTTTAAATTGTTATAAGTTATTTTAATAAAACTATTTATCTATTTTGACGACTAGTTTGGCTCAGTGGGTAGTGACCCTACTTTCTGCGCCAGCGGTCGCGGGTTCGAGTCCCGCTGGGGGCATTCATTTGCTAATCACGAATGTTTGTACTCCAGTCATGGGTGTTTATATTTATAATATGTATGTATTTAAAATTTATATATGTAAGTATATACTATCTGGTATCCGCAACACAAGCACTTTACGTAGCTTACTGCGGAACTAAATGGCGCTGTTGTAATAATGTCCCAACATATTTATTTATTTATTTTATTTATTTATCTAAATTTTTAACAGCTTCACTTTGATTCTAGCTCCCGATGTTTCAAACGCGACAGCAATATTGGTTACGATAGAGTGTAAGGTTGTAAATATGTCAAAGGTCATTGTTTAGGGGTTACTGTAGATAACAGGTGTTTATGTGAGGATTACTGGCTAGAAAAACCAGAATGACCCACTAAAACCCAAAAAATCCTCCCCTATCTTAACAATCTTACGCATTCAACCACGACGCCCCAACGGCAGGTCTGCTGAAGCAGACAACACATAGTCCATTCTGCTTTAAGAGAAGTACCTGGAGTTACCTGCAAGGCACACAACCCTTGCGCGTTTTTTTGCTTCGCGTCCTCTTAAGGGCTTTTAATTCCCATCGATTAACCCCTAAAGTGACCAAATATACATAAAAAGTTATTATGAATATCGGTATTTTACAAACGAATGAATTATAAAATCGACGCTACTCTAAAAATACACTTTTACGGACCAAAGTTTTTTTTGTTAGTTAGTTTAAAATACATTCGCAAAATGTAATACAAGAAATTCTATTGGATAATAAATTAAAATATTCTGTGTGCTGAGGTTGTAAATCAGGCATCTTAAACCAGTGAAGTTTGGTTTCAAAGAACTAACCATATTGTAAAGTGAAGCGGGAAATGCTCTAAGTGAACTAATTAGGTCATTCATTGGCCTTTGCTGAGTGCATTGATTTTAGATTATTATTTTAGTATTTTAAAAATAATCTAGAGAGGTGATTTTTGAATAGACTTTGCCTTTCGCATAAAATTTTGCTTTGGCGTAATTAAAATTAGTGATGTGACGTTGCTTTCGCCTTATATTTAGACACTTGACATACTAAATTGGATTTCTTTACTATTATTAAGGTCAAACTATATTAAATGATATTAATTTTGAATGATTCAAACAATTAATTACAAACAGACACAAAAAACAACATTTTATTTATTGTGGAAGATGAATAGGAAAGAGGATGTTAGAGTGGGGAGAAATCTATAAAAGTCGATGTATAACCGGCATCGGGGGGTAGTTGTGTCATGACACTTATCGTGGTAGCATTATTAGGTTGTTACTCTGCCGGTTTGTTTCTAAAAATATCATTGTTGGTAGATTAGTTGTCTTTTCAGTTAGTTAAATTGTGTTTTAGCCTTTTCAGTTCTTAAAATAAATTGAGGTCGATTTAGTATGCTTGTTTTTTTTAAAAGAAAGCTCACTTCTGGTCTAAATTCACAAGATCAGAAGTAGGATAGGTCCTGTTTCGCCCACATCTATGTGTTTAAAAGTTTTATCGGAGGGTACCGTGATTTTGGTGTATTTTCATTGATTTTGGTGATTCGTGTTTTTTGTTGGTCGCGGTGTTTAGTTTAGTTTTGTTTTGCTTGTCAGGCCTAAATTAGAAAATTTAGTTGTTATGTCAGACAACCAGCGAGATCGTAGTGAAAGTCGCCGATGTAGTTATAGTCCTCGTCATGAGCGTGGCGGTAGTCGTGATCTGTGTTATAGTAGGTGCTGTGCTTTATGCCAGGCCTTTGTAGAAATGTTAACTGTAAAATTTTTATTTTATTTTTTACTGTTTATGTAAAAGATGCTTATTTTGTGTTTTCGTATTGGGGTTGACACATTCAAGGGAAGATGTATCTTGCGGTTGGGGATAGCATGTCTCGCAGATCTTTGTACTCGGATATGCTGTCCTGGCCGACAGGTGCACTTCAAGTGGGGTACGGTTTCATATTATTGGATGCTGTCTTGGAGTGCGCTCGGACATGCGATCCTAGTATATGGAACATACCTTGTGTAGCTTAAGATTAATGTGTGTGAGCTCGGACAGTGTCTTGGAGGTTACTCAGACATGTCGTCCTGGAGCTGTGATCATACTATGAGTTGACCGTAGCATATGTTTTTGCAGCAAACATTAAACGTATATTTGGGGGTAGGTTGGATTGAAGCACGCTTTTATATGTACTGATTTACACACGCAAAGCTATGACATGGTACTCTGGCGAGTCGTGAGGGTGCACTCCCCCGACGGGTCCTGCCCCGGGTAATTGGTACAGATATCTGTTTGTTTTACATCCACTGTGCTTAGGTTATGCTAGGTAACGTATATTTGTGGTTAGGTTGGATTGAAACATGCTTTTATAGGTACTGATTTACACACGCAAAGCTATGACATGGTTCTCTGGCGAGTCGTGAGGGCGCACTCCCCCGACGGGTCCTGCCCCGGGTAATTGGTACAGATATCTGTTTGTTTCACATCCATTGTGCTTAGGTTATGCTAGGTAAGCTTGGCCCACGAATGAATCAAATTGAAACCTTTATATAGACACGCAAGTTTTAGAAATGCATTTTTTTTAGTGATTTCATTGTTTATACGGCAGCTGATGATGAGAGTGTGATTTCTATAGCTCCTGGCGTTACTCAGGTTTTCGATGTCGAGGTTCTGAACCCCAAGGTTAGAAGATGAAGGAGCCCGAGGACGGTCTCCTGTCAGGAAAGGCCGTGTGGAAGATGAATAGGAAAGAGGATGTTAGAGGGTGGGGAGAAATCTATAAAAGTCGATGTATAACCGGCATCGGGGGGTAGTTGTGTCATGACACTTATCGTGGTAGCATTATTAGGTTGTTACTCTGCCGGTTTGTTTCTAAAAATATCATTGTTGGTAGATTAGTTGTCTTTTCAGTTAGTTAAATTGTGTTTTAGCCTTTTCAGTTCTTAAAATAAATTGAGGTCGATTTAGTATGCTTGTTTTTTTTAAAAGAAAGCTCACTTCTGGTCTAAATTCACAAGATTATACATACGATATACGATGATGATCAGATCATTAGTATATCACAATGTCTTTCTAGAATAATCTTCTCTAATATATAAAAATCTCGTGTCACAGTGTTTGCTATAGAACTCCTCCGAAACGGCTTGACTGATTTTTATAATTTTTTTTTTGTGTATACTTGGTAGGTCTGAGAATAGGTCGTAGGCTATTTTTTATTCCCCTTGGTGATAAGGGTGGCCCTCTCCAGATATTTTATTTTTTGTTTTTAGACCAAATTTTATTTTTCACTTTTTTATCCGACTGCTAGTACAGCAGCAGGGTCACTACAAATGCTTAATATGTTGTCGTTACGTTTATCAGACGCCACCTCCCTTAATGCAATTTCCAACATAATTAAATTCTATAAAAATGACGACACGTTTGACTCAGTTGGTAGTGACCCTACTTTCTTCGCCAGCGGTCGCGGGTTCGAGTATCGCTGGGGGCATTCATTTGTTAAGCACGAATGTTTGTACTAACTTAATAGTTATAATATTATGTATGTATTTAAAAAATGTATATGTGTAATATATCAACTTTCTGGTATCCGTAACACAAGCCTCGTAGCTTACCACGAAACTAGACGGCGCTGTTGTAATAATGTCCCAACATATTTATTTATTAAATATTATATCATTTCTACTATTTATGCCTATGAATTCAAATTTTATGTCGATTTCAGCATAGCGAGTTCACAAATGAGACTTCAACAGTCAGCAGGTTGACAATGTCTCCACAACCCGAAGACGACGGGGTCGTAATTAGGTGTAGAGCAGACAACCCCGTGCTACGAGTGGCTTTGGAAGATTCGTTCAGAATGACTGTGGTTTGTAAGTATGAAATATTTAGGCTAATACATACATCTAACAAGTAATTACCCCGCTGCAGTGGTGTAGAAGTACTGGATTCGAGTCCTGAGTAAAGCCAATTTTAGTTCATGAGTTTTTCTTTGAAAAATATCGTGAGGATAACTACATATATAGGATAGGCACATTTTAACGACACGTACTCTGTTGGAAGTAACCCTACTTTCTGCGCCAGCGGTCGCGGGTTCGAGTCCTGCTGGGGGCATTGATTTGTTGAGCGCGAATGTTTGTACTCCAGTCATGGGTGTTTATATTTATAACTAGCCACTCACCCTCGCTTCGCTCGGATTCGTCCCTTGATGCTTCCTGCCAAATTTAAAGTTTGTAGAACAAAAATCCGTCCCGTGATTAAATAAAATAAAATTTCTAAAATAAAAGTAGCCTGAGTTACTCCTTATAACATTAGCTATCTGCAAATGAAAGTCCCGTTAAAATCGATTTCAGAGATTAGCCGGAACAAGCAGACAGACAGACAAAATTTTAAAAATTATTTTTTTGTTGTAAGTACTGTATACTTTCATATGCATTTAATGAAAAGCTGTAAATTTGAAATTAAAAACAGACACTTAAATTTTATTTATATGTATAGATATTTATATATTTAAAAGTTATATATGTGTACTATATTATCAACTATCTAGTATCCGTAACACAAGCCTCGTAGCTTACCACGGAACTAGATGGTGATGAGTGTAATAATGTCCGAACATATTTATATTTATTTATGTTAGAGAACTTAACAAGATTTCAAAAGACATGTGTAGTCCGCTAACCCGCACTTGGCCAGTGCGATGGACTATGGTCTGATCCTTCTAGTACTGAAGCAAGACCCGTGCCCAGCAGTGGGTTATAAAGGCCTGAATACGATATATACAAATTCACTATATTTAAATGAAATTCTATATTTAGGTAAAATCAGAATAAATATGATCAAAGGGATAAAAAACTACTTATCCGTATAAGGCAATAACAACCCTTGTCACAAAAATTGGACACAGCATTAAATTTTTTGTATCGACCCGAAGTACCCTCGTACCCATCGATAAAGAAATTACGATTCTAAACCAAGTATGGCTTGAGTATTTCTATTTTTCTATACTGACCTGTTTTAGCCGACTTCAAAAAAAGTGGATGTTCGAGTTTTTTTTTATGTGTGACTGATGTAATGATACATTAATATTTGTATGGATGTTGAACGGCTGAATGAATCTGGATGAAATTTGGCAGAAAGATAGATTATAGTATGGAATAAGCCATAGATTACTTCTTATGTTCTTTCTTTTTCTTATGGAAAAATGTAAGGTTCCCGTGGAATAAATTTGTTTTTTTTTTCACTTATGACAAACACGTACGTTACTCATCCTCGAGTTTAGTGATTTTTATATACGAGGATCAAACCACTACTAAATGACATTAATTGTAAATTAGCTTTTGTTTTCATTTCTAATGACAATAAAATTCGTTCGTTCGACGTTCATTTCAGCAAGGCGGATATCATGGATGGATGAATTATATAATATGGATTCATTTTTTTTTGTACTGTAGCAGACGTGAATTATTTTTTTAAGAAATCAAAATTGAAATAAAATAATCATTATAATGTACCAAATATTTCTTGGTCTGTACATAGTACAGTAACGTTCCAACTAAGCCGAATCTATATATTAAATATTGCTTGGAAAATAAAAACCAAAACTAATTTCTGTGACTGCACGAGAAAACCGCTGGATAGATTTTGATGAAATTCGGTATAATCAGTATACCAAATTTCATATTTCTAATGATTATCCATATCAACACATAGGATTTTGTCGACTAACGGACGTGACAGCCCAAGCTACCATACACTAATGTCCCAAGCGAGTGGCAGCTTGGGCTGTTACGACCGTTGGCCCACTATATGCTTCATAGGCTTTGGTAATACTGTGGAAAATTATCTCTGAGTAATCTACTCTAACCTTTAAACTTAACTTACGAGGGACAAACCCGACCGGAGCGAGGTTGATTCGGTAGTCTATATAGTTAAAAGTGTTTTGGCAACATGGCTACGGCGCAAAACTTGAGAATGGCTCGGCCAATTCGGCAATTTTTTTTTTTATGTGAAACATGCATGGTTTTTATAAATTAAAAAAAAATCAAAGTTCGTGAAAAAATATACTAAATTATACAAAAAATGCTTTTGCCTAAAGAAGTAATGCCGAAAAAGATAAAACTTTCCATAATTTTACATAAAAATGTTATCGACTTAGATACGAGTAATATGATCCTTAATAAAAATGTTTAATTAAAAAGCTAATATTTCTCATATGCTATCGTCTCTTGATAGTGCCAGTGAAACTTCAACCAAATGACTTTTATATAAGTATCAAATTAGAAATTATTAAATTTAAAAAAAGAACTTTTAAATTGACTGCAAGTGGCAGCAATTTGCGAAGTTCTTACCTAGCCATATATAAATTATAGGCAGAGAGACCATTGAACACACATATAATGTTATTTAATTTGGTATGTTTTAATTATTGTACATTGGAAATAGATTTTCCATTGACTTGATTTTCCTAGCAAAAAAATCTCACTTTTATACAAATATGCCCATAAACGTAATTTATTGCTCTTTAAAATATTCAAATAATGTAAGCCTGTAGAGAAATTCATAAATAATAAAAGAACGTATAAACTTTCTTTTACATAGAATAAATTATATACTTACTATTAAAAATAATTAATAACATTTGCTAATAAAGATCATATGATATTACCGTCTTGAATGCCTAAAAGTGCCCTAAACGTGTCCTCAGACTGTCTTTTTGTGTACTAAATTTCATCTTAATTCATCTATATTAGTATGAAAGAGTAGAATAGAAACATACACTCATACAAAATACATATTACATAAAAATACTACTAATTACCAATCTTATTGATCGCACATTTCCTACTTCAACAAACTGTAATATTTGCCAACTATAAAGTATAAATATATTTTTACTTGCGCTATACCGATAAAATTTTTGAAACAAAGCTAATCTTACAACTGTCTCTCAGACTACGATTTTTGATCAAGTCGAAGTCGACCTTATGTTGTAGTAAATAAAGCTCTTTTTCAGACAGGCCGGTCCTCACAATGTCGCTAGGAAGCACACTCAATCCTAATGATATTAAAGAAGGCGACGACGTTTACTTCGAATGCAATATTCGAGCCAACCCTAAGGAGCATCGCATCACGTGGTACCATAACGTGAGTGAGTTAAAAACTAAACGACTTTAAGAGTTTAAGTTTTTGAAATAGTTTTTCCTCTACCTTTATACTCTAGAGCAATTTTAAAAAGGGTAATGGCATGGTATGGATATGTGACTCGGAGGTAAGAAAGTCTTATTACGAGGAGAATGTTAAATACGCATGTAGAAGGAAAAAAGAGTAGAAGAAGACCGAAAATGAGATGGATGGATTGTGTAAAAGAGGATATGCGTATAAAAGTGGTGGATGTCACGTTGACGAATGACAGAGGCGAGTGGAAGAAGAAGACGTGTTGTGCCGACCCCACATAGCGTGGGATAAGGGCAGGAAGAAGAGAAGAGAGAGTTACTGTAGAGTAATATTACTATTTTATTATTTTTTATTAAACTAAATATCCGCCTTGCTTTAATTGTACTATGATCGAAAATATGCACCAAAACACAGTCCACATAAAGTATCTTTGCAGGATCAGCAAGTATCTCAAAATATGTCATCAGGAGTCTTCATAAGTACTAAATCTTTGGTTCTGCAAAAAGTGACAAAGAGAGATGGGGGACTGTACGCTTGCAGGGCTGCCAACCAAATGGGAGAGTCGAGCAGTCAAGCTGTTTATTTACGAGTACAATGTAAGTATAATTGTTTTGTTTCATTTACGCGATTATTTCAAATTCAATTCACACTACTTTTTCGGATTTTTTCGCGGACTTATTTCCACTTTTAGTTGCAATTGCCGACGTTGCAATTGCCTCACAATAATCATGGTCTCGGAAGAGACTAAAGTTGTAGATACATCATAAGTTATTATATAATTGGTACAGTCAGTATTATATATTCAGCACTATGATTTATGCCAGCACTCATAGTCACTTGATGAACCATTAAGTCGTTCTTTAGTGTGGAGATTCTGGACTTAATGGTTCATTAACTGAATATGAGAGCGGTGGACAGTCTTTTTTTCTGTCGGCGATACAACAGAACTATAATAATAGAATAAGAAGTCCTCACCACGTGACATAACTTTTAATAGCATAATTTCTGAACATTTTGTCAAAAGTTATCTATCAGCGGTATTAGATAAAGTACATGATAGAAAGTTCCAATAAGTCTATCACACGATAAAAATCAGTCGATATTACTATAGATTATTTACTAATCGCTAATTTGCAGCATAAGCTGATCGATTACCCGAAATAGCACCAAGAATATCGCTGGCGGTATCGAATGCATAACCTAATTGGCACCCTGGGTGTGATACGCGAAAATTTACATTGTAAAATTGCCAGGCAGGCTATCCTGTAGCCGGTTACGTTATTAAATCGCATGCATAATGTTTACGTAAACTAGGAAATTACTGCGGTTTTGTCTGTTTTTCATTGCATGGGTTTTAGTTTTTTTTGAAGTGAAACTTCTTATGCGACTTCTTTTAAAACCACAAGGTTGCGTTAAATGTTTGACGCAACCTTGGGGTTTTAAGTCTCGGAAATCTAAAGCTTTAGATTAGTATAAAATATAAACGAGTACCGGTACAAGTACCAGGCACTCAGAGACGGGGAAGAGACAGCGCCACCACCCCTCAGACGATCAAGATGCGCAGGTCGGGGGTCTCACCCACCGCCAGATCAGTGACGGATTAACCCTTAATCAAATTAAGCAATTGCCTAGGGCATCACGTCTGGGGGGGCACCACAAGAAGCACAAAAAAAATCCGTCCTTAGGGCATCACGTCTTACTCTCACTTCACCAAAAACCACACCAAAAAAGTTTCTTTTGTTGACCAAAGATACAAACTACCATAGCCTCCGACTGCGTTTAATGTAAAGTAACTTGCAATTTTAACCGACTTCCAAAAATGAGGAGGTTCTCAACTCGTCTGTATGTTTTTCTTTGTTGTTTGTTACCTAAGAACTTTGAACTGGGTGAACCGATTTTGATCATTCTTTTTTTATATGAAAAGTAGTGCTTCCCGTGTGGTCTAATTGTAATTTACTCCAGTTCTGACAATGGCATCCATGAGAAATCCATAAAAGTCTTAAATTTGTAGTAAGTATGTTCGCGACAAATGGACGAATACTAACTTACCAAACTCTCAACAAACTACTCCAAGGTTAGTTTGATGAGAGTTTGGTAAGGATCTGATTATTGGATCCACGACAACGTAACGGAACTCTTCAATTCTTAGGAGCAAATGAACAATACTCGGCAGAATCTTTTATATCCTATCCGGATATTTGAGTCACGTACCGTAACTGATGATGGAAGGTACAACTCTTTAACGGTTAGGAGTTTAAAGAAAAATCTTTCAATATAATACCCACTTATGGACCAATAGTTGTACACTTTCAGGCTATTAAGTTTACCTGATAAGAATAGAAGGTAAATTTTGGGAGTTAGGCGGAAAACTGGACGTGGACAAATCTCGATTGCCTAATAACGCTTATTCCGAAGCCTCGTTGACTTAGTAGAGCAGTGGTTTAGTTGGCCTACCCTATACCCATTTTATATTTAAATAATAGTGGAGTGCATATATTATCTATACTCTTTGGTGGAGTGTCTGGGGACCTCAAACTTTTGTTACAGTGAATGAATTTAAATGGTCGAGGGGGGGTTTTCTTTTCTATACTATAAAGTGTCAAGTTAACCCAAAATTTTTTTGTGCTTTTGATTTTTTTATTATGTAAACAAAAACTTTAAAAAAATAATATTTGAGCATGTACTTTTACTTGAAATATTTTTTTTCGTATCTAATTGTTGAATAATACCTAAATAGACATAACGACCTTGGACAGGTGAATAAAAATGCTTAGAATTAAATTTTATAAGATACTTTGATGACATTTTGAAAAAAAAAAAGGAAATTGTGGGTAGGCACTGTCTGTAACAAGTATATAAACGTCTGAGACGTCAAATCCTTAGTCTCTCCCGTGACCATGATTGCTGTAACGCATTCGAAACGTTGTGAACTAAAAATCAAAATAAATCCGCGATAAAATCCGAAAAGGTAGTTTCATTTATAATAAATTATGCTTTGGTTTTTATTGTTGTCGCACCTACTCTAAGTCTTCTTCTAAGGGACGTTACATCTCATCATCTTATTTTACAAAAAAAACTAATGTTTTTAAGCGGTAAAGGTTTAGAGACCGATTCTAGTTAACATACGGATAGGGGGGCCCACAGGCGTGGATTGCTTAGGGCATCAAGAAGTCTTAATCCGTCACTGCCGCCAGTCGGTGATTTTTAACGTGACGTTATGTGTAGCAAAATTATTACATACAGCCTAACTTATGACGTGGCTGCTCATGCTGGTAATCGCGAGAAATTGTTTTTGAAGTGAAAATTACAATATCATTAGTATTTATACAGTGAGTAAACAGTGAGTTAAATTTATAAACAAAGAAGTTTCACTTCTGACATGTGTACTTTGTACGCCCGCACTTTTTTTGTTTTCTTCGTATACCTGAATAAAAGTACATATATTTTTTCTACTTTATACTTTTATACGCTTATTGATTTTTTTGGAGCCTTTATCAGACTTCTTTTTAATATTCGATATTCGATAACTTACGCGTTCCACCAGGAAACTAGAGATTATGTGGGACTTCCTGGATAGAAAAGTTAGTATTTCTCTTTAAAACCAGGCAGGATCGCAGAATTGAGAGACGAATGAAACAATATAAGCCATCACATTGCATTATATCGCTTATTTCGTTAACACGCTCCCCCTAACGTTTTGTTCGCTATGTACGTACAGAGCTCATGTATATTGTACGTGTTGAATCATACTAATAAAGCTATTTCAGATTAAATTAATAAACCACAGTATGAAACAGTAATTGTGTTTAAAGTGTACCTTCCAATGAAATTTGAATACATGTCGCTTAGAATCATCGTTCTATTACTTATAATTATATAAAATTTCTGTAAGTGTGTTTGTGCGACCTCTTGTTCTCATTGACCGCTTGAATGATTTTGATAACATTTTTGTGTTTTGGAATCATCTGGATTCTTAACATTAGTTGGACAAGGAGTGTCGAGTAAATCAGTGTTTGTTTTTTTATTAGTAAAAAGGCAGTGGTAACCTAGCAAATTCTCGAAAGACTTATGAAGTCCGCCCTTACTTAGACAGCGTGTTGGGCTCACCTATTATTAATAGCAGGCTGTATTATGCCACATAGTATCCCTTTTTGCTATTATTCGTAGACTACCAAAGGGTTAACTGAAAATGACTGACGAATTTTGAGTACAATATGCTCTTGAGTTATAAAGATAGGCTGAGTTCTCCTTTATGGTTTAAAGTTGTTAAGAAGTAAACTTAATCTAGATTTAAAAATATACTGGTATATACAATACAGTACAATGTTACAATATCTCTCGGAGATAAAATCTCAATGAAATTGACCACCGCGACCGAAATCAGTAGAATGTCCAATAAATACTTGTGTAAGGTATCCACCGATACCGTTACCTGTAAGAAATAACGATTTAAACCCCTCACACGACCTTGACAACCCTTGGCCAAAAATATTTAGCTTACCTCTTTCTGCTCAGAGAAATTGCTCTTTATATGTAAGAAAGGTAGAAGGGTTCCAACTAAAATATTGCATTTTTAGATTTTGTTTACGCGAATATTCGTCATTTTGTAAGTATTTAATTTTAAATTTAATTTTTAGGTCCCGACAAAGTTAGTCTCTCTCGTGACTATAATTTCTGTAAAGGATACCAAACTTCCTGAACCAAAAACTCAAACGAAACTGCTGAAAAATCAAAAACAATAGTTTTATGTAAATTATGATTTTTTTAATATAGCCTTTGTATAATTTATCCATTTATGTACCATTTTTTTTGGGAAAGTGAATATTTTATATTCAGCTTCGTAACAAAGCGAACACTTCAAATAAATATTTATAACATAAAGCGAATATTTACCAACAAATACAAAAAGATATTCATACCTTTCAATTTCAAATACATTGTATAACTATTGCGATAAGCGATATGACTTCAAAGCATGAAATTACAATAAAGCTGCTGGTATAATATACTCTGATCATATGTGGCTTAAAATTTCTATGAATTTACTTATATTCATTATTTTTATTATATACTAGCAAACCCGGCGAACTCCGTTTCGCCACCAGATGGCTTAGTTTTATGTAACATTTCGTTTGGTGATTAAAAGATGAAGAAAATTTTTTAGCGCTGTATGAGAAAAAAGATTCTCCCGCTTTTCTGTTGAAATTTTTCCTGAATTTTCTTTGCTATAAACCTCACGGAGCCCGAGACCTTTCCAACGAATGCAAAACCGTGGAAATCGGTTCGTGCGTTCTGGAGTTATAGCGTCAGGAAGGAAAACCCGACTTATTTTTATATAGTAGATTATTGTTAGGCAATTTATATGTTCATTAGTCTATTAATTACGATATTATTATTTTTTGTCTTATTCCTACTTTATCAACGACTCATATTAACTACGAGTGCTATAGTGTATATCTTTTAGCATTAGTTACACAAATGTTGTGTTCTAAAAGTAAATATTTTACTTACTATGATAACAGAGATTTTTACCTATACGTGGAGATTGATTTAGTTTCTTTTTTTTTTGAAAGCATAAAGAACCATTTAATTTTTCATAAAATTAATCTTATTATAGTTGTACTAGCTGACCCGGCAGACTTCGTACTGCCTCAATCGATAAATAAAAGACCTAAACTTTTTTTTCATATTTATTCACCTTTTAAACCTTCTCTGGGCTTCCACAAATAATTCAAGACCAAAATTAGCCAAATCGGTCCAGCCGTTCTCGAGTTTTAGCGAGACTAACAAACAGCAATTAAAAAAACATTGTCCAGCGGACAAAATTGTGAATCTAAACCATTCCCAGATCCCCTTGAACACACACAAAAAATTTCATCAAAATCGGTCCAGTCGTTTGAGAGAAGTTCAGTGGCATACACACTCACAGAAGAATTATAGATATAAAGATGTATATATTTAAACATTACATTATTTAAACATTATATTATTATGTATATGTATGTTTATGTATTTATACAATAAAATATTTAATTTACAAATATTATTTTATATAATATGTAACTATTGATGTGCATTTATCTATAGTATTTTCTTTATTTTATATTTTTTTTTTATTTTTTTGGTTTTAATGAGCTACACTTTATGCACCTTCCTCTCTTTCCGTTTAACATCTTTACTGTTTAAAAAGGGTTGCCTGTAATAGATCACTTTTAGTGATAAGGCTGCCTATGCACATAATTCTTGTTGATGTATTCATTATTATTATTATTTTCTTCTGTGTGCAATAAAGTGTTTAAATAAATAAATCAATTATTTTGTACTGGTGACACCCCTCGCTTTCGTCCGATACGTTTCAACGGTTAGTTGATTTCTCAGATATGAAATATTTTTCCGTAGTAAAAAGTATCCTTTTAGTTGACTCTAGCTGGATACAGCTATTATTATAGCAAATTTCATCAAAATTTGTCCAGTGGTTTTTGCTTAATGCAGTCACACAGAGACAGATAAGAAATCAAAATCAAAATCAAAATATACTTTATTCAAATAGACTTTAAAGCACTTTTGAATCGTCACTTTTACATTATTATGTAGAATTTAAATTAAATGTCAGTCTGTAAGTCTGGGACTGAAGAATTCTAAAAACAATAGTTTTCCAAAAACTATGTGATTTAAAGATTCCACTCAATTAGATTTTTATTATATGTATAACTCTATAACCTTTTTTATGGTGATCACATTTGTTTTAAGACAATTCATTATTTGCGAAGGTGCTTTTTTAAACATGATTAATCCTTACCTAAAAAAATATGTTCACTAATCACAAGTATTCAATTTTCAACAAAATTGTTATTGACATCATTTTTGATTTCAATGTCTTACGGAATATCATAGTTTTAACAGAACTCCGCAATAAAATAAAGATCATCGCGTGGTTTTCCAGCCTGTAATGCGGGCGAAGCCACGGGAAAGGCTAGTAAAAAATAAAATAACAAGAAGAAAGAATAAAATAAGCAAAAATATCTTTGTATCAAAGGAAAGAGATGTGATTCTTAAAAAAATACAAAAGACTATTTTTGTTATTCAAATTATTATTATTACTTAAGGCAGTAGTAGCCCAGTGGTAATATAATATTCCTCGCTTGGGAAACTTAGTGAAGCGGGTTCAAGTCCCTTCTTTATAAATACTTTGTGTTTCTTTGGACAGATGCGCCGGTATGTGCTCAACCAACACCTCTAGTGATTGGCGCGCGTTTGGACGAACCGTTGCGGGTTCGATGCACGGTCAACGCAGATCCCGCTGACCTGGCCTTTTTTTGGCAGTTCAATAACAGCGGCGAGAGCTTTCAAGTGTCACCAGCAAGATATGGTTAGTAAAATGAAATATTTAATCTATTGTTATATTGAAAATCTCGTTTGCATCTAATCTGGCCTAAAGCTACTGGACTTATTATGTTATTTGTAGACGACATTCGACTAATATGTAAATATGTATTTATTTAGCATGAATACATCGAGAGGTCCTGGGTTCGAGTACCAGGTCGGGCCAAGTCGAGTTATTAAGCCTTTCTGTTTAGTAAGCCTCAGTGACAGCCCGGAGTTGGGAAGTTGGCGGTGTCACCACCCCCGGGCCTCGGTTAACACGAAAGCCGTCGGTCCTGGGCCTTAGCTCTCACTGGTCGTGTCGAGTAGTCGTCGCACCGGAGTATGAGAGTGATAGGAACAGAGAGTGCATTTGTGCCTGTGCAATACAATTGTACAATTGTGCACTATAATATCTCCTGCGTAGTTGGCTAGTCTCAACGAGATCCCCCTTCCCGACCTCAGATCGCCCGTAAATTATTTTTCTGTCCATTTTTATTATATTCTCTTTCTACAGTGGGTTTCATCCCATTATAATTTTTTTGGTCTCAAAACTTTGGCCAAAACACTGGTCTACAGATGTTTTAGTGGTTAGTGATTCCTTTCACAACATATTATATAACAAAGTCCTCCGCCGCGTCTGTTCGCGATAAGCCCAAAAACTACTGCACCGATTTTCATGCTATTTTCACCAATGGATACTGTGGTGCTAGAGGAGGGTTTTAGTATATAATTTATCAAGTTTTTGTATAAATTAAGCGGTTACAAGTTAGCGGATCCCGCGGTTTCGCTCGCGCTACATCGCTAGTACAATATAAACATTAACCAATTCTGAACTTCCTATTTTTCATTAGTATAATTTTACGTTTCAACGGTTAGTATATTATGTGTATTTCTCAGGGATAAGATATTTTCTAGCAATACAAAGTATCGTCGGAATCGACTTCATGAACAAACCGAATGCGCTTAATGCATTGTTTTAGCGATTTAAAACCTTTTAACTTTTCTAATGAAAATGGTTTGGGGCTCATTGATTAGATGGTTTCGACATCTACAAACAATTTTATATATGTATACATTCTGCTTTTACAATTATCATCCATAAATTACTAGGAAGCTTTAAAAATCTAGGAATTCTAATCTCTGAAACGGCTGGACCGATTTTGACGGGACTTTCACTCGTAGATAGCTAATGTTATAATGTTATGTTAGGCTAATTTTTATTTTATTAGAAAATTAAAACCGTTTAATTTATAGTAACTTACGCCCAGCGGAGCGGGCTTGGTTTGCTAATTTAAAATAAAATTCATTTTTATCACTACTTCAGTTAAAAAACACTAGAAGATAAAATTTTAATTGCTTAATAATTTCACAGCCACTCCACGAGCTTTAACTGAGCTATAATGCTCTCGCTAACTTTTGTTATTTTTTGAAAGAATAACTAACGGTCCGTAATTTTATGCAGTGCTATTACAGCGTTTGGTTCACGTAAAAATTAAATTACTCGAAATTAAATATTTTCTTATTCGAAGAAAAAGGCGTCAAATGTACATTACTAATTAGTTATCCATATAGATAAATAAAACTGAAGTGTTTGTTTACATCCGCTGTTTTGAATGGAAACAAAGCGTAGAAACCTGCATGTCTGAGAGAACCTAGAAAGTTTTTGATACATAAAAAGTGTAGTCCGCCAGACTGCACTTGGCCATCGTGGTCGACAAGGACCTTCGTATTGAATGCAGCAATGGCAACTTAAAAATGCTGAACAATTTTCTGCTAAATTATAAATAACAATCTTCTTGTCTTAATTAAATTTGAAATTATTATTAAAATATTCTTACTTTAAAGTAATAAATATTATATATAATATACTAGTAATTCCCGCGGCTTCGCCCGCTTTCTAATCACTTTTAAAAAATAGGAATTGAGGTAGAACGTTGAAAATTCTTCAAAATAAAAAAAAATTCTTCGCTTTGCTAAAAGACGGTGCGGGGTAGGGTCGGTGATTGCATCAAGCGAAGCGGCGCTTAAAGCAGCGCTCGCATTTTATTCTCGCGTCCTTATTATTTTGTGACATAGCTAATGTATACAAAATAAATTAAAAAACTTGACAAATTATATACTAAAACCTTCCTCTAGAACCACTCTTTCCATTGATGAAAACTCAAGATGCGAGACATAGATTGATTAATATTTATATTCAAATACTTCGGATAATAGAGGTATAGTTTCGTCTAGATAGTTTACTAATAAAACATTTTGTTTTAGTATCCACCGGTGGTACAGCAAGTGAGCTGCGGTATCGCGCGGCGAGTGAGCGCGACTATGGAGCACTTCTTTGTCGTGCGAACAACGCGGTGGGAAGACAGAAGAAACCCTGCGTCTTCCAAATTGTGCCAGCTGGTAAGTTTGAAATTCTCCGCTTTCTGGCTGATCCTTAATAAGACCCAATCACAGACTGTTCTTTGTCTGATACTGCCGTGGTCAAGTATTATTTTATTAGTAATGTTACTGAAGTGTGATTTGACATCAACTTGACTGATAGTATAAATAAAATTAGTGTTTCCTATAGAAGACTAGATCGATATCGGATTACGAGTTGTAATGATGTATTAATTTCACATTTTATGAACTAAGCTATTTACTTTTTAAGGGTAGTTTAACTTAATACGCGATGATGCCTGATAATAGCAACTATTGCGTCTGTTAATGAATTGCGTTAGCAAAATGTTACTGACAATGGTATCACGAGATTTATATCCACAGATTAATCTCGATGGTATTGGCCACCGTGGCCGAATCGCTCAGAAGACCATTTTTTTTCAATTCTCTACTACAAAAGCCAAATAAAGACATGATATGTAATCCAAAAAGTTAAGAAGCATTCATTAAAATTGGTCCATCAGTTAGATGAATGGCTGCAAATTTATATCAGCAGAAATTTTATTCTGTAGCTTCGTTACTGCATGAAAGAAACCTTGTACATTCGCATTACAAAGTATCAATATTTTTTGGAATTCACTCCTCATTTTAACCTCCAAAAATCCGAACTGGATAATCCTTGTACAGTATCTATGAAAATATTTCATAAGATACGATAAAACGGGGTCCCATTTATGCTGGAAACGTTAAGTTTTTGCCCATTTGTGATCGTAAAGAACCGGTAAATGTGGATCCGCTAAAAACCCCGTTGGGACGAACGCTCACATAAACTATACCGAATTTTATAGATCGCAATTGAGCTGCCATTATTTCTCGCCGAAAAATCACAGATTTCTTTTCATTATATTATGAGGAAAGTGACGAAGCTTTAGCTTTTTATGTAAGAAGTCATTTTTTTTGCAAAATTTCTTTTTTCTATGTATATTTTGTATAATCTAGATTCTAGTGTAACTCCTCGGTAACTCGGTGGTGTAGTGGCTAGCACGTATTGATGTTGATACGTATGTCCTGGATTCGTGTCCCTTGTCGGGCAAATATATAATTATGTATACTAATAAACTAATATTATAAAGAAGTAAAGTTTGTGTGTTTGTATATTTGTTAAATTGTAAGGGGTAATCTCGGGATCTACTGAACCGATTTAAAAAAATTCTTTCACCAATAGAAAGCCACATTATTGCTGAGTGTCATAGGTTATATAAAAAACCATAAGATAAAAAGGCTTTTACGTGGTAGTCCGTTTTGCAAAGTGAATCGGAGAAAAAACGGTCGAATAAAAGCGTTTCTTACGCGATTATATATGGAAATTACGTCATTTTAAAACTATACTAAAGAGGTTACACCTGGGGACGAACCCGAGCGAAGCGAGGGTGAGTCGCTAGTCTTATTATAAAGCCTGTCCAGGAATCTCATCCTCATCCTGTTGTAATGGTTCTCTTGTAAAAAAAATTTATTAAGTTATTATAAATAAAAATTGTAAACGCCTTCCACAAAGAAATAAAATAACAAAAGGCACGGGCGCTTAACGCCTGTGGATGAGTATAATAAAAAAAATACATGTTTTCTCACGATGTTTTTATTTTTCAATGATCACGTTGAAAATGATTTAAGGTGTGCAAGACCCCGAGATTGCAACCCGTTTAACTCACTCTTATATCCCTGATGTCTATAATATTTTATACGCTACAAAAAATAAGAGAATTAATAAATAAAAAATGCTGTTTGTTTTTAGTCAGAACCTCATCTAAACCATCCCTTACTTAAAAAAAAGTTGTAACTATATATAATGAAACTAAATTTGTCCTAAATAAATTGTATCAAGCGAGTTTCGATAATAAAATGGAAATTAATCGAATTTTATAGATTTCACATTAAACAAAGCTGCGAGTTAAACGCTTGCGAAACCGTAAAATTTTAACTGTTAAACTCTTTTACAGCGCCCTTTATTGATTTAAGGGATTGTTGGAATAAACTTTACTTAAGAAGTATTGTTTTTTAAGATGTACAAAATATGATATTTGAAGCAACTCTATATCTAGTAATTATAATTGTAATAGGTGGTTTATTGAAACAAAAAACTTAAGTTGTTGCTCTGAAAGGAGTTTTTTTTTTAATAAAACATAACTCTGATGAATTTTTGAAAAACTACTTTAAATTTAATTACAAATAATCGTTATACAAACCTGAAAGGAGAAACAATATTAAAAGCTATTGCTTCAAATAGTATTTTTTTATATAAAATATTTCCTTTAATTTCGAGAGGTTAACTTGCGTGGAAGATGTATTTTTATAGAAGAACCATAGATCAGTGTTACCACCACAGATAATATTTTAAATTCAATGAAGAGCCAACAGAACTTCATGTACATAATGTCTAAATATACACTAAATTATCACAATATGGTCTAAATAATTTATATTTATGTTTTGTAAGATAAGCAACACAGTCTTAAATTATTTTTGCACTAAAAATGTACAATGATATTAAAATTAAGGCTGTTGCTAGTCGTCCGCTAATCGGATGAATAAAGAAAATATTATTCGTCCGACAATTGTCGGTGTATACGAATATCTATCACTTTTTTTGCTTTCTAATAAAAAATAAGTGAGTTTTAGGTGCAGGATATATGCAAAATATAAAAAAAATAACCTTAACCTACCGAGCTGAAAATTTTTATTTAAATTCCACCGACTTTTAACATAACATAACACCCTCAAAATTATTTTTATCCTTTATCACACGTTAATAAAACTATTTCAACAAAATATAAGAAACAACAAAAGTCTCAGTCGCAAAAAATCAAATACCAACAGTCGGCTGTCGGACGAATAAAATTTTTTTATTCATCCGATTAGCGGACTAGACACTTCGTAAAATTAATGAAAAATTATATCGAAGATTACATTTAACATACAAAACAAACATAAGCTTGACTCAATGGTAGGGTGTAAAAACACATTGTAAAAAACCCGTATGTCCTCGAATGCAGCAAGTTTTCGACAGATAATTATGTGAAGTCCGCCAACACGCACTTGGCCAGCGCGGAGGACTTATCCCCCTCGTATTGAAGGGAGTACCGTGCCCAAATATAGACATATACCTTATTCATTCATCTCTAACATAATACGAGACAAAGCTCACCAATAATTTCTCAAAGAACCACAAGTAAATTAATTTTTTTACAACTCATCAAGCGAGCAAGTGCCCAAAACTCGCAATAAACAAAAAACTTTCTATATCTCTTGATCATTATTAAAAAAGTTACAAGGGTTTAAATCATAATATAAAATTATGTAAGTATCTTTTCAGATATTGAACATGTTCATTTCGAAATACAGTGAATTTCAAAGTTAGTTCACAAATTTGTTCCTATTTTTTTTAAACTGTGCTAATATTAGATTTGTAGTAATGATATTATAAATGCGAAAATAACTCTGTCTGTCTATCGCGTTTTCACGTCAAAACTACTGAACCGATTTAAATGAAATTTGGACTACATATAGTCTAGAGCCTGAGAAAGGACATAGACTACTTTTTAAGTCGAAAAAAGTGCCATAAGGGGTTGAAATAGGGGATGAAAGTTTAAGAATTTTTGTCTGTCTGTCACCGCATCACAAGAAAACCACTTGACAGATTTTGATGAAATTTGGTATGTTAATTGCTAGTAATCAGGGTCAACATATAAAATATTTTAAGCGAGAAAATATCTCGTCTTTAGGAAATTGGTACTAACTTTTGTTAGTGTTAAATGTACATATATGACTATCTCTTACTTATACGCTGATAGAAAACGTATCGAAAATCAACGATACCTAAACTAATCCAACTTTAAAACCAACCCTCAACTGGCAAGCGTATTAATGTTTAAGGTCCTGTAACCGAAGGGGTCTAACGGGATCCCATTTCTAAGTCTTCGATGTCTGTCAGCAAGCTGTATCTCATGAACCGTAATAGTTGAAATTTTCACACTGTTCGTATTTCTATTGCCGCTATAAAAAAATAACAAAAAATCATGATGGCATATTTTAGAATAGCCTCCGTACAAATAAAAAAAAACATTGTAAGTACTTTCTTAATCTCTTCTTCTATCGCAAAGGGATACCCTTCCTATTAGATGGCAGCAATGTATAGATAATAATGTTAATTATTATGATCAAATCATCATCATCATCAGCCCTTTTTAACGTCCCACTGCTGGGTACGGGCCTCCCTCAGTACGAGGGGGATCAGGCCATAGTCCACCGCGCTGGTGTAGTGCGTGTCGGCGGACTTCACATGTCTTACGAAAACTTGCTAGGTTTTCTCAGACATGCAGGTTTCCTCACGATGTTTTCCTTCACCGTAAGACAAGTGGTAATTAGGATAGAAATGATTCGCACATGAAAGTATCAGAGGTGCGAGACCCGGGTTTGAACCCGCATCACTCGGTTATACAAGCGACGCGTCACCGCTGGGCTACCACTAAATATGTTAAATTAAAAAAAACTAATTTCAATTTTTCAGTACAAATCGGCAATTTCATACTTTAACCCCTATTACTAATCGTTTAGTATTTAGCTTATATTGTTCGATGGAACGGGACCCTTCGTGTGAGAATCCGACTTCCATTTTTATGAATCTTACATTGGTAAAAAAGGACGGTAAAATTGTAAGGAAAAAAATATTTTTAAGGGTTGCTAAAACTAGGGCATAAAGCGAAATCGTATTAGCTTCTAGAAAGGCAATTGGTACATATTCCTTGATGTGTGGATGCTGGCTTAGTGTAATCTGATTAAATTACACGACAAAGTTCCTTAACTAGCTCTAATCAAAAGATATATCCGGGAAGTGCCATCAAAGTCACTGTGTAAATTAATAATTTTAAACTAATTAAAACATTCTCCGATACGCAAACTTAATATTGAGACTATAATTTTGAATAAAGGTGACTATAGACGGAGCTTGACTTTATTTCTCATACTTTTAATGAAATATACATATATAAAATAATTTTCTACTATGTTTGTCACCCGATTTTTTTTATTTGTTTTGTAGAGCCATAGATAAAAAAAATTTAGTCGAATTTCGACCACTGGGCCGACACTAGTTGTTTTTAAACATTTGCCATCATTGAAGGTTACTTAAAATAATGGCATTTAGGTTCATTAAGTATCACTAAAAATAATTTCTACATACTTGTATTTATTAATTATGATATATTTTTTTCTATTCTATTAACTTTAAACAAAATAAATGGTTTCGGCCGCAACACTTTTAATCATCTCTTCGTTTGTAGATATCCTTAAATTCGATTTAAAATATAGACTAAGTTCGCAATCGTACGCCAATAAGGAATGGGTAACGAGAAAACTTATTTGTCGCTTACGTACTTATTTCTTTAGTTTCTTCTCAGCTTTTGCCAGTTTGCAATTGAGTTAGCAAAATTTATATTTAAGAGATTAACACTACGAGTAAAATTACTATATAATTGAATACTGGATTACTTAATACTTTGTTGCGAATTTTGAATAAAATACCGTTTCGGTTTTTTTGCGAATTTGTTAAGATTTTGGGTCCCGACGTTTCGGATGCTTTACAGCAATCTCGGTTACGGGAGAGACTAAGGTTTGAGAGGCTGTTACAGACAGTCTACCCGCGAAGTATACAAAATTGATTCAAAAAATACAAAATTAGTAAGCGAAAAAATCTAAAAAGATAGATTCAGTAAATGGATTTTAAATTACTTCATTTTTAAATGATAACATTCGAAGTAAAAAACTAACATTTTATAAAAGTTCTACTTTAGAGGAGGTTTTTTTTCTTAAAATTTATAATTATAAGATACCCTTACTGTTTAACTTTATTATACTAAGTGGCCTTGTCAACAGGTCCTCGGTTCGAGTCCCGGGTAGCGCGAAATTCAGTTATTAAGTAATTTTAATAAGAAAGTGTTTGTAAGAAAGTCTTCGAATCCATACACATATCGCGCTATTTATAGAAAACATTATTAAAGTGCACATATTTTTTACGTATGTTTAATTTTTAAAACCGCTTTACTGGTTTTCTAATAAACTTCCTAGAATTACATGAAAATTTGAAAACACGATCCTTTGAAAGTAGATTTTGAAACGGTATACAGTTTTAACTAAAATTTAATTTATTTTAATTGTAAGTAATTGTGTTTACTTTGAAGTGAAATTATTAAAGAGAAACATTCATTTTCGCGAAATTCGTATATAAAGTGGGACGTCGTTGCTCTCTTTGCAGCCCTTTCAAAATATAGCCAAACTTCCCTCGCTTTTCCAATACGGAGAGGATAACTAAAAAACTTGCCACTTCGTTTCGACCGTATTTTTTGATTACTTACAGTACATTGAAAGGAAGAATTAAATTAAAAAATAATTATTTATTGTAATCTTTTTTATATTAACTTCGACAGTGGTGGCCCAGTGCCTACGATCGGGTAACAGAGTGAAGCGGGTTCACATCCCGGTCTTATACCTTCCATATTTTCATATAAAGATAGATTTGTCTTAAGGTGAAGAAAAACAATGTGAGGAAACCGCATGTCTGAGCGAACCTAGCAAGTATTCGAAAGAGGTAACAATGATATTTTTTTAATAATTTAAATAATTAACCGATGACATATGCCTTAAAATATGCCTCGTTGGTGTATTGAGAGTTCCTGGATTCGAGTCCCGGGCTAAGCCAAGTTTAGTTATTGAGTCTTGCTATTTAGTAAGCCTCAGTAACAGCCCAGAGTTGGGAAGTTGGTGGTGTGTCGCCCCCGTGCCTCGGAGAGCACGTGTCGCGTCGGTCCTGCGCCTTAACTGTCACTGGTCGTGTCTCGTGTTGTCCCACCGGAGTATGAGAGTGATAGGAATAGAGAGTGCACTTGTGTCTGCGCGTACACTTGTGCACTATAATATCTCCTGCGCAATTGACTAGTCTCATTGAGCTTGGCCAAATCCGAATTCGGTCGGAGAACATTATTATTATTACATAATAACACTACTACGGTACTAAATAATCGCGTTAAAATCAGTTTTCCGTATTTGCGCAATTTGGTTACGCATTTCAGAAACTTAAAATATTTAGTGAAACTGAAGGCCTATAAGTTCAAAAAGAAAAGTTTTTCCAAACCGGTGAATATCAGCTCGCATGAGAAATCTATACTAATACTAGCAATTCACGCGGCTCCGCCCGCGTTCTGATTACTATAAAAATAGAGATTGGTGGTAGAAATAATAAAAAGTATAAAATTAAAACTTGGTCTAAAAATAAAAATCTGGAGAGGGCCACTTTTATCACCTAGGGAATAAAAAATAGCCTACAACCTATTCTCAGACCTACCAAATATACACAAAAAAAATTCGCTCAAGCCGTTTCGGAGGAGTTCAATAACAAATACTGTGACACGAGATTTTTGAATGAATATTAGATTTTAAGTATTAATAAACTGGCCAGGAACACCCTTGAAGTGGGGTCAGTTGATTGGTAAATTGTAATTATCTCTTTATTATTCTAATATTTAGTCAATCATTGAAAGCCCACTTGTCTAAACCTAGGATTTGAACCCGTATCTCGGCCGTAGAGACACGAACCGATACAAAAGTACAGTACGCATAAAATATTTACAGATACTAAAAGTATACTGTGTGTATATAAAAATTATATTTGTAGTCCAAATTTTATTTACGATGCCACTTTTATAGGTCGCGGTACAATTTGGTCGGAACGATTGAAAATTTCATTTAAACGAACCGAAACGGTGAAAACACCGGCCTGGCTCGCTGTTAAAAATAAAACTAATAAAACCTGTAACACAGACCTGTTTAAAATGGCACTCTAAAATGATTTTTTAGACTTTTTGTAGTGCTCTTTATGTACGTATCTTAATGTTAATACTTTTAACACTGGTTTTACTTGACATATATAAAACTTTTAATTATTAGAGTAAACGTGTTTCGTATCTGTCTGTTAGTATCTCGTATCTCCTTTTCTCGCTTTAAATGCTTGATAAATTTAGATGAAATACGCGTATTCTATATATATATATATATATATATATATATATATATATATATATATATATATATGTATGTGTGTATGTATGTATGTTAGTATTTATGTATATAGTTACACAGGTACATATTATAGTTATTAAATTATACATCATTTTACTGAAACTGCACTATTTTAGCCTGCTTTACAAGACTATCTCTCACTATCACAGGTTGGCTGGAAGAAATCTCTTATAGAGATAAGTCCACCGTTGCAAACTATATTTGTATCAACATCACTGTATACATTTTCAAAGTGCAATAAAGAATATAATAATAAAAAGGTGGACAAAGTATGGGGAATCAAGTAAGGGAAATAAAACCCATCATATCCATGTAGGTACATATGAAATCTACGCTATTTTAGAATATAGATTTAGAAGCACAGTAAGTAAAAAGTTGCTTCAAGCAGCAACAGCTTCTGCAAATGTACAACACGTTCATCTCACGAGACCAATTAATTATGTAAATACATTAGCTGGAACTTGTCCTAGACTTGACTGAAAGCCTTGATGTCATTATGGCACTTAAACTACAATGTGTATGGAATAACCCCACAAAATTTGTAAATTTGGGACTTATTCAAAATGTTATGGTTGCAGTTTAGAAATTCTATATAAATTATACATTCTATAAAAATATAATTAAGTAAATATTTTACCATACATTTCACTAATTCTACTTACACAAGTTGAATTTTTCACAAACGATGGATAGGAAAGTGAGAGGTAATAAAGCTGAAGAGTTCGCAAAATATTGCAAAAAAAAAACAAAACAATGTCGCGAAAATTATTAATAGAATATTATGACTGAATTACTTATTCCGACTATTGCCGTCGTGATTTGACGTTATCTAATATATAAAAGTCTCGTGTCACAGTGTTTGTTGTCGAACTTCTCCGAAACGGCTTGATTATTATCATTTTAATTGTGTTTATTTGGTAGGTCTGATAATAGGTCGCCGTCCCTTATCTCTCCAAATTTTTGAGTTTTAGACCAAATTTTTATTTTTTTATTTTTTTATGATTTGGCATCAAAACATACTTAGAATTATAAGTTTTTGGAATTGCTAGTCTTATATATAAAAATCTCGTGTCACAGTGCTCTAATCAAACTCCTCCGAAATTTGTTTTTTTTTTGCATATATTTGTGTAGGTCTGAGAATAGGTCGTAGGTTATTTTTTATTGATAGGTAATAAAATCACCCTAGGTGATAAGAGTGACCATTTCCAGATTTTATTTCTTATTTTTTGAGATTTGGCATTAAAAATACATATACTTATTATTCTACAACCAATCCCTATTTTGTTATAATAATTATACAACGCGGGCGTAGCCGCGGGAATTGCTAGTATAATGTAAAGATAAATGTATGAACACAAATATTCACACGATGCAGGAATCTAAGCAGTTTATTATTATATGCTTATATAAGCAGTTCTAGTCTCGTTCACTGCAATTATTCACTGTAAATATGCTTAAGAAGCGCTAATATATAAATCAGATAAAAATATATTTCGTATTCTTCGTACAAGAAAATGGTACTCGTAGATAGTAATTTACATTTTACAAGCTTAAATAGGTCGCGATGTAATTTGGCTGAAGCTGTTAAAAATTTCATTGCAAAGACCGAAGCGGTTTAGCACGGGACTGGCTAGCTGTAAAAAAAAAGATTTGATGTATGCAACAGAAGACTTTTAAAATGGATTCTAAAATGTATTTTTATCTTTACTTAATACAATATTCATTGTAACCTTTTGTACTTTTGCTTCATCATTTTTTTTGCTATGGGATCATCATTTTACATTTCAAAAACGTATATTCAGCCCTTTTTAACGTCCTTCAGCTTGGCACGGACCTCCCTTCAATACGAGGGGGATTAGGCCATATTTCACCGCGCTGGCCAAATGCAGGTTGGCGGACTACAACAAATTTTTCCTAATTTCCTAAATAATGCAAGTGGTAATCATAATATTGTAAATGATTCGCAAATGAAAATATTGTAGGTGAGACCCGGATTTGAACCCGCTTCACTCAGTAGCCTAAATGAGTACGGTACCACTGCGCTACCACAGAAAATATACTGAAGTATCGAAGGGTACAGGGGCAAAACAAGGAATGTCACAATTTTTTTTTTTAATTAACATTGCAATCTATAATACGTGGCAAAATCTTAATGTTCCCATACTTTTCAACTTTTTAAATTTTATGTGACATTCCTTGTTTTATCCCTGTACCCTTCACTTACTGAAGTAAAATTAAATTGTAGAACTATTAAAAAGTGCCATGTCCTATCCAGCCCACAAAATTATCTCTATTTCAAAGGAATACAAACCATTACATGTTTACATTTATCTCGTATTAATACAGCGGGTGACTATCAGGTCTTAAGTTCTAGTTTTGAACCAGCCTAAAATAATTAATGGGTTTTTGCAACCAAAATACTTTATACTAGCATTTTAAGGTACACACTCGGTATAATTATATATATCGAAGTAATATAAACTAGGTTTTTAATACAACATTTTTTTTCTAGCCCGTCCATCACCACCCAGAAACTGTACAGCAAAGAGAATAGTGAAGAATAGTGAAGAATACCTGACAGTGAAATGTATCGCTGGCTACGATGGAGGTTTGACCCAACACTTCCTCTTAGAAATGGTGGGCGATACCAATAGAATACTTGCAAATAATTCAGCTAGCAAATCAGGTATGTTTTTATTAATAATTTATTTCCCCATACATATTTGCATCGACGAGTACGGACCTTAGTCTATTCGTAGATTAGAATTTCTTATTTCTTATAAATCGGAACTACAGTCTTACAAATGCTGTAAGTGTATGTATTATTGTTGCTTCTTTAGGCTGAAGTAGTTGAACAGATTTGGATGAAACTATTAAGTATTACTTTGTACTAGAAATTGGCTAATATTAAGAAAATAAGAACACAACAGAATGAAGCGAGAGTAAGTGGCTGGCAACAGAAATTTTAACATTGTCCTCAACCAAGATTCAAATCCGCGACTACCTTCTTACCTCTCTATTAATGGATTTAGCCTTCGCGTGATCTATAAAGCTACTAGTTCTATAAAGTTGGCTGAAACTCTAACAGCTAATCGATATGGCCAATTGATAACTTTCGAGGTTGCCCGATCGTTCGTGCTCCGTTACCGTTCTAAGGAGTGTAATAAGAAGAAGCATATGATTGTACTTGCGTATTGGAATGTAAAATTTTGCCAATTTAAGATGGGGTTTTACCCACCATGACAATTTTATATGGGCGCATCTATCTATAATGAAAATAAATCAAACATTTTTTGTTTTTTTTTGTTTATAATATTAATGTCCATTATAATTTGCTTAGGTAGTTCATTTTGATAAGTTTTTTACTATATGTTTAATATACAAGTTAAACTGTGCTAAAAATGTATATGAAGTTCAACTATTTCATATAAAGTATCTACCTATATGTATTTTTCACTTGAACTATATATTTTTTCGGAATTAAAAGTAACCCATATATTTTCTGGAATAAAAACTAACCTACGATGTATGTGCATTTCCAGACTATCTATCACTGCCAAATTTCATCTTGATCATTTCGTTTGGGTGTAATGAGTAACAAACATTCATCCAAACTTTCGCATTTATAATATTTATATGCAATATCTGACTCGAATCGGGACTGGAACCCACCATCCCCGGATCTGTAGCCTTACTTAGCTACTACATCAGAGAAACGGAAATCACTTTGCGAAAATATCTCAATAATTAATAATAAATTTTGTCTGCAGATTTCATCGTGTGGCTCAACACAAGTTGGTCGGAGCTCGAAGACTTGTCTGAAGAAGTTCTAACTGTCAGTGCCAGGAACAGTAAAGGGGTTTCGGATCCTGTTGTGATTCGGGACCTAGTGTATAGAGACGCTGCTCAACATATAGGTAAGCTTTAAAATATAATTCTATGTTTAAATTAAACGGAAATGCTCAAAAAATCAATTAAAAAGATTAGAAGGGGTATGGGGCAGTGGTAGCCCAGCGGTAACGCGTCGCTTGTATAACCGAGTGATGCGGGTTCAAATCCGGGTCTCGCAACTCTGATATTTTCATATGCGAATCATTTCCAACATGATTACCACTTGTCTTACGGTGAAGGAAAACATTGTGAGGAAACCTGCATGTCTGAGAAAACCTAGCAAGTTTTCGTAAGACATGTGAAGTCCGCCAACACGCACTGGGCCAGCGCGGCGGACTATGGCCTGATCCCCCTCCTACTGAGGGAGGCCCGTGCCCAGCAGTGGGACGTTAAAAAGGGCTGATGAATGAATATAATACGTAACCAGTACGTACTATGCCTTCAGTAAAAGAGCTTCTTTACGTTTACGAACTACGAATTAAATACAATAATATTTCTATATTAAATTATTTATTTATTTATTTATCTATATTGCTGTAATGATCACTAAAAGTTTTAAAAATACACTGGTTTTAACTAACAATCCCCACCATTTTCAATTAAACAAATTTTCGCAATCAACTCGGCTAATTTTAAGCGAAATTCCAAACGAGTTTCTAATCAAAAACTAGTAAAATGCAAACTCCGTTTATTACCAATTCACATGCAATTTTCTAACCTTCGTAACGACGTAACACGTTGCCTTCATTTTGCTTTATACTTGCAAGTATTAAAATCTGTTTTTAGTTCTCTCTCATTTTACATTTTTATTACCTAGCGACATTTGGTATATTCATTCATCATCATCAGCCCTTTTTAACGTCCCACTGATGGGCACGGGCCTCCCTCAGTCCGAGGGGGATCAGGCCATAGTCCACCGCGCTGGCCCAGTGCGTGTTGGCGGACTTCACATGTCTAATACGAAAACTTGCTAGGTTTTCTCAGACATGCAGGTTTCCTCACGATGTTTTCCTTCACCGTAAGACAAGTGGTAATCATGATAGAAATGATTCGCACATGAAAATATCAGAGGTGCAAGACCCGGATTTGAACCCGCATCACTCGGTTATACAAGCAACGCGTTACCGCTGGGCTACCATTGCCTTTTTTATTTTATTTATTATTTATTTTATGTATTTTGGTATATTATTATAACGTAATTTGACATATTTTTTGAGACCCGAATATCCATCATACCAAATATTATCACAGTCTGTCCTGACAGGCAGATAGACGGACAGACAGACAAAAAATCTAAAAATTAGATTCGACCTCTATATCCACAATAATGACTATTTCAACAAGGTTTTCCAAAAAATATATATAAAATGTACAGATTTGACTCACTTCGAATTTTGTTACATGAATAGAAGTTAATTTCAACAATTCTATGATACAATGATGAAGGTTTGTAAGGAGAATTTGGTTTATTGAGGATGATTCTGATGTTTTCACGTGTGAATTTATAACATGATTACCACTTGTCTTAGTGAAGGAAAACATCGTGAGGAAACCTGCATGTCTGAGAGAACCTAGCAAGTTTTTGAAAGACATGTGAAGTCCGCCAACCCGCACTTGACCAGCAAGGCAAGGTCGACTATGGCCTGATCCCTTTTTATTGAAGAAGCCTGTGCCCAACATGGGATGTTAAAAATGTGCAGAATACTAATATTTCATTGTTAATTTTATTAATGTAATATTGTGTAGTACAGTATGTAATATAGCACTTCTAATATCAGAATATTCAATTTTCATCGTGATAGATACGAGTACATATATACAGTGATATGTAATAGAATATCTTGTAGGACTAATTCTATTTCCAGAACTCAAGGGAGCAAATGTAATAAGCTGACGGTGTGATACATATTTCATGATTTGTGATATATTAAAAGCCGCGTAACAGCATATACGTGTTAGATGGTTGTATCGGGTTCGTGGGACGTGTAGCGCTAATATTTTAATGTATTGTAATTATAATATTGTTTCACTGCCTCGTTGATCTTGTTAGTTGATAGTTCTATGTCAAATTGCAATATTAGAGTTAAATTAAAAGGTTCTAGGTTCGAGTCCAGGGTTAACCCTAAGCGGGTGGGGTTTTCTCAAAACACACTGTACACCCCCATGCCGAGACAGAGCGAGATTTGCATATACCCATTTTATAAGCTTTTTCTAAGCTCTATTTTTTTCTTATTTTAGTTTTAAGGAATGTAATTATATCTCGCGTTCAATTTTGAAAACTAAGTAACAAATTATAGAATCACTTTCTTTGTTGAGCTTAAAGCTCTTTAAACGCTGTCATTTTGATTCCTTATCACCTGTCGTATCTAGTTTTTAGCGTATTTCGATATAAATGTTAAATTAATAGAAGTTTACTTGAGCCTGCGTATATACCGCACAGCTGGTTAACTTTATATAAGCCTTTATGAGATCACACTATTATATTTTGTGTGTTATAACAGGATATAAGCATAGTAATAGCAAAGCCTATGAAACTCTGCTGAAAAGCTGTCATACAGTAATGTCCCAAGCGAGTGTATGGCAGCTTGGGCTGTCACGTCCGTTGGCCGACTATATGTTTCATAGGCTTTGGTAATAGGTTTATGTCTCATCCGATGCTTGACATATTAATTATCATACTTACAGCTAACATACTTAATATGGCATTTACTCGTACTAAATACGAACACTAAAAGCGTGTAGTAGAAGTATTGAATTACTAAATCGACGACACGTTTGGTTCCGTTCGTAGTGAACCGGTACCGTACCCAACTTTCTTACGGTCGTATGTTCGAGTCTCGCTGGGGGCATTCATTTGTTGTGTACGAATGTTTGTTCTCTAGTGCTTATAATAATAATAAATAATAATAAATAAATATGTTGGGACATTATTACAACAGCGCCATGTAGTTCCGTGGTAAGCTTACGTGCTTGTGTTACGGATACCAGATAGTTGATATAGATAGAGACATATAATTTTTAAATACATACATATTATAAATATAAACACCCATGACTGGAGTACAAACATTCGTGATTAGCAAATGAATGCCCCCAGCGGCACTCGAACCCGCGACCGCTGGCGCAGAAAGTAGGGTCACTACCAACTGAGCCAAACGAGTCGTCAAAATATATTTATAATATGTGTATTTAAAGTTATATATGTGTAGTTTATCAACTATCTGGTATCCGTAACACAAGCCTGTATATTTTAAGATGAATAATAGATATAAAATATGTACTTTAGAAGTTAGATGCATATCTCATTTTCTGAACACCGAGCAGCAATAAGCTAGTGCGTAGAGGAGATTCTCTAGAGACATGCAAACGGAATATTACGGTATATTGTTGGATTAATGGCATAGTAGATGTATTGGGAATTATTACTAATGGAGATGGGGTTTGTAGTTTATACAAATTAACAATAATATGGGGCACATAAATAAAAAAAATATAGTATAACCAAATAAAGGCAGTGGTAGCCCAGCGGTAACGCGCTCGCTTGTATAACTAAGTGATGCGTGTTCAAATCCGGGTCTCGCACCTCTGATATTTTCATGTGCGAATCATTTCTATCATGATTACCACTTGTCTTACAGTGATGGAAAACATCGTGAGGAAACCTGCATGTCTGAGAAAACCTTGCAAGTTTTCGTAAGACATGTGAAGTCCGCCAGCACGCACTAGGCCAGCGCCATGGACTATGGCCCTCCCTCCCATGATCCCTCTCGTACTGAGGGAGGTCCTTGCCCAGCAGTGGGACGTTAAAAAGGGCTAATGACCAAAAAAAATGCATTTCATAAAATTCTGGTCCGCTGTCTGTTTGTCCCGGCTCATCGAAACCGTTGGACTGATTTTGAAGGGTATTTCATTGGCAGATAGCTGATTTTTATTTTAAGAAAAGAAGAAGTTCCTCTACAAAAACTACGAACATGAATTAAGGGAGAGTGAGTAGCTAGTCAATAATATATTAAATTGAAATATTAAATGTAATTTTTTATTTTTTTATATTAAATGAAATCGTATTACTACAAATATATAAGTACGAAAGTGTGTATTTCTTTTGGTGCATAAAAATTAAAATTTCAACGCATGGATTTGCATGAAATTTTGTACACAGATATACTATACAAATATAGAAAGTGTATGGGAAATCTTATGGGGCTCGTTATAAATAATATAATAGGTGAAGCCTGATGATAGTATTTTGTCCCATAGAAGATACAACACGAACACTCTCGAAGTTCCCAGCGGCGGCGGGCATCGCAGGTCTAGCTGCCGTCCTTACTGCGACAGCCGCCATCATAGTACTCGTCCTTAAAAGGTAAAACTCAATTATAGTTATAGATGAAACACTGAGAAAGTTCCTGTGGAACACCACGTTATTAATCAAATCAAAATATATTTTATTCAAAGATACTTTTACAAGCATTGAGTCATTTTTTTCATTTTTCACTATACTAGTCTATACTAATACTAATCTATATCTATATCTATATCTATATATTCTATATAATATTATAAAGAAGTAAAGTTTGTGTGTTTGTATATTTGTTAAATTGTAAGGGGTAATCTCGGGATCTACTGAACCGATTTTAAAAATTCTTTCACCAATAGAAAGCCACATTATTGCTGAGTGTCATAGGTTATATAAAAAATCAAAAAATAAAAAGGCTTTTACGTGGTAGTCCGTTTTGCAAAGTGAATCGGAGAAAAAACGGTCGAATGAAAGCGTTTCTTACGCGATTATATATGGAAATTACGTCATTTTAAAACTATACTAAAGAGGTTTCACCTGGGGACGAATCCGAGCGAAGCGAGGGTGAGTCGCTAGTATGCTATAAAATATTGGTAGTCTGTTTATTGGTAATTATAATATTAAATTAAGTGATTATGTACATATTATCTGAGTTATTATATTAAAATGAAGTAATCATTGTCTTTTCATAGTGAAGTTACAAGATATTGAAAATTAGAGTTGCATCTGAAACGGTTAAAGTCAATATAAGCAGAGTGGCATACTTCGTGACAATGCACTGTATACAGATACATAGACATAACTGTTTATTATTTATTTATTTGATCACTTCCATAAAAAGTAGTGTAATTTTGTCTATTACATTTATCTGTTACATACAATATTCATTCATTTATTCATTTGTTTGTTCATTCGTTCTTCTGTATTATATTCTATTATCAAATAGGGATAGCCCGCATGACACCCCACCCACCAAAGTGGGCTTTTCCTGTGCGTTTCTTGACTTGACGCCCGGCTGCATTGCCGGGTGCTACTGACTCCCTCCTTCCACCTCCATCACGACAAAGTGAACGCACGTTATGGGGCATCTTGAACATCATGACTCAACATAAGCCGAGCATACACTGTGATAATGCACTATTGTATAGACAATATTTCTCTGTTATATAACAAAATAAAGATTCATTCAATAATTCATTCATTCTTTCGTTTTTCATTCGTTCATTTATACATTATATTATCAAAAAAGGTAAACATAACAAAAATTATGTGATTTTAAAGCCTCATCACACGATCTAACACATTATCGATTAATGAAACTAACTTTCTTTTAAACAAGGCGTAACGAAACAGCAACAACGAGTAAGCGTCCGTCACAGAGTGTAGTGCAAGTAGATGCGAACGGTAGAAGGTACCTCATAGCGTATCCTGCCTCAGACAAGCCGGAGACTAAACCGGATATACTAAACCCTAAGTCTGGTGAGTGTTTCAAATTACTATTTATTATTATAAATATTAAATATTAAAAATCAGCCAAAGCAAAATAACCTTAAATAGATACATATTCGATTAATCTATCAATTTGTAAGCATAATCAAAATACCGTTCGAAAGGCCATTGAAAGGCAAAATAAATCTGTCCGTTCTGGCTGGCAACGACTTCAAAATTAACTAAGTTCTTAAAAGTATTATTTTCTACTTTTTAGTTTGGATTTGTTTAGTTTTGAAGTCGGTTCTTGTTTTTTTTTGTTACAAATAATTTATAAAACTGTTGTATTGTAGACTTTCAAAGTCTCTCTGACTGAAATCGAAATTTTTAAATTTTTATTCAGTCTAAATAAATCATTGGGACTTAATACTTGAATGACTATATAATATGATTCCCCTGCATTTTATAGTTAAATTATCTGGCATAAGTACAAAATTTTTAAGAAAAGGAAAAAAAAAAAGAAATATTTATGCATTAGAAAATATTAGCATAACCTCTATTTATTTTTCAAGATACATTTGTTGAGATTAAAAAAATTTGCTATGCGATGATTTCAGTAATAGTGAAGAAATTTTCTAGATTCTATTTTTGTATGGTTTTTTCAAGAGTCATCTCACATATTATCGACCATGGGTTGGGACCATCATTATTCTATTCATATTATCAAGTAAAATTATTAATTTTTTGTCCGTCCGACTGTCTGTTCCGGCTAATCTATGTAGTTCTCTCTAATCTATGTAGATCTCTGCCAGTAGGCGGAGTCTTTAAATGGCCTTGGCGGATTTTCAAGGGCGCTTGTGACGTAGCGTATCGTATATTGACCCAATGACGGTGTTTATAGTATGTACAGTTATCCAATGCATACTTTAAGTTAAGCTATGGAGTATGTTTGTATGTTAGACTGTTTTTGACGGGAGTTTCACTCGCAGGTAGCTAATGTTATAAAGAGTAACATGGCTCCTTTTATTTTATTAGAAAATAGAAATTATAAAAATCGTTTAATTTCTTTTAAAATAAGCCCAGTGAATCGGGCCGGGTTTGCTAGTTAGAATAAGTTACCACTAAATAATAATGTTACCATTTAGTGAAATTCCCTTTGAACTAATGATTTTTGACGTGATAACGTCTTATAAATTGATGAACACCAGCAACACACATGAAAAATAGTAACGTTCCGCGTAACGTTCCACCCGAGCCTGTGCGTGCAAGCGAGAGCGCGCAACAAGCGATAGAGAGGCACGATAAAACAAACGATAGAGAGGCCTAATATAAGCGTTGGCTTGTGATACACATATCTCTCTTCTCGCGTGAAATAGTAACGTTCCGCCTGAGCCTTTAAACTCCTTTTTTGTATTACATAAAATAATGATTATGACGTTATCACGTAAATCTATCGTCCGTAAACCGACTTTATAGACAACCAATTTTTTTTTTCAATAGACAATGAGCCACCGCGAGTGGTTCTGGAATCGACGGATAACAAAACCTACACTATCAAGGAAGCTGCTCCCGAAGATGATATGGTATTCATTTTATTCTTTTACCTTAGATTCTATAGACTTCACTCATAACTTACGTTTTTTGAAGGTTCTAGCCTTCTTTTGTAGATCGAACTAGACTTGCGTCACTAAAATTAGTTTCATTTGAGGACACGTAGTGATCCTGTGCCTGTGTTCACGGGTTCAAGTCTCGCTCGGTGCATTTATATGTTAAGCACGAATATTTATAATATGTATACATTTAAAGTTGTATATGTGTAGTATAGTAACGACTATCTGGAACCCGTAACACAAGCTTTGTAGTTTGTTTATTATTATTTAGTATTAAGAATAATTTGCTTAATCAGTGTTTCGTAAGACTAGATAGTAAGAATAAATATAAAACTAAAACTAGGACTACTTTCATAAATATGCTTGTTCGCGTGTATGTTCGTAAGAAGTAACGTGCTAAAATAAATTTACTTTCAAATTCAAATTCAAAATATTTTATTCAGCATAAAATTATTACAATTTTTTACTAAACGTCATGAGTCTACTACCAGTGCGGAAGGAAGAAACCACTGACCTGAGAAGAACTGGCGAAAGAACCATACTTACTACTTACTATAACCCAAGTAACACTTGGGCTGCAAAAACAAAACTTGATTTTTTCAATTTTTTTTTGTCTGTGACCATCACAAGAAACTACACTACTGTACAGATTTTGATGAAATTTGATCTGATGATAGGTGGTCATCTGAGTATATATAAGAATACTTTTTACTACTAAAAATATATTCTTTGAGAAATTTGTTTTATCATACGTAGGGATGATCACGACCGGTATATATATATATATATATATATATATATATATATATATATATATATATATATATATATATATAAGGTACAAAATAGTGGTAGCTGGTAGGGCTATAACATAGGTAAGCAATACAGGCAAGGGGTATAACAGTACCATAATATGACGCCTTCGAAATCAAATGGAAATATCAATATAGATATGCCACTATAATTTATATCGATATACTTGTATCGATAAAAATTATAGTGTGTATTTTTCTTCTTCTTCTTATCCTCTATTTATGACGTAAGCGAAACCAGATGCAATAACTAACGATACTCAAATAAACACAATTTGGCAAAGAGCTCTCTTGACAGCTATCACGCAAAGTGCGCAGGCAGTGGCAATTACGAACGCCTGCTAAATACGCCTCAGTGTCTAATTGAGCTAAATTCAATTATAACTTACATGACTATTAAATTGCTTATTTTAATTGTGATTTTCTTAATGTAAGAGATGCTTGGGACGCAGGTTCTATTCTTCGTTGACGCGAAAGCTTTTGGTCACGCTTACTGAAAATGGCTTAATCAAAATAATACCTTTTTACTAAATACATATTAAATATGTATGGTATGGTACGGTAGGAAAATACAATTTATATTTTTGTCTCTGTGGCTGCCTCCGAAACAGCTGAACCGAATTTGATGAATTTGTTTATTAGCAGCTAACGTTATAAGGAGTAACTTAGGCTACTTTTATGTTACAAAATAATATTCTCTAGAAAAAATTGAAACATACCAAAGAAGGAACTCGAGCGATGTAAGGGTGAGTCGCTAGTCTCTATAAGCATAATACCATTTACTTAATGGCTAATTACAAAATTTTAAAAAGTATAGTATACTTTCTACAATTGAAATGTGAAGTACATATAATACTTCACAATTCAATTTTTACTTCACCAACAGGTTTGGACTTTCAAAATTAAAAAAGGGCTTAAAAAAGTGTATGCAATTCCATTAATTTAAAGTTACAATGATAAAAATTTTAAATAATTCTTTTGATAATAATTATGACTAGTTCTAATTCAAATTTTTAGGAAATACATCCTCTTGCGTAATATGGCGGGTTTTGATTTTTATGAACTTAGCCGTTCTTGCACGAAAAACGCTTTGTTAATATTAAATAATATCCTGGATAGAGAATAGCAAACTAAAACTTTTATTATTTCCAAGTGACCGTAGCGAGGATATTTTTAAAACAACTAGCCATTTAACCTTTTAGTAAATAAAATCATTTTTCCATAAAGTTTTTTAAACTTTCTTAAAAATACGTCTAATTTTCCTCATTCCTCACCTTATTTGTCAAATTACTACTAGTAAATGTTGAAGTCATACCCTCTTTTTGTATTCGCCGTAGTTGGGTAATAAATTGCCCAAAAAAAGATTTAAATACGCGATGACTTAAAAACATGTTAATTTCTCATTCATTATAATAACATTTCATCTTAAAAACAGGTTTAGTAGACCAGATTATGTTTCCTTGTAATGAGTTCGAATCTGGCTTGAGTCTAAAAAATATCCTCCTCTAGTAGTTTAGTACTATAGTACTAGTGTCTCACCCTGACTTCGCTCCGATTCCCAGATTTAACGCGAGCGAAGCCGCAGGTTATGTTAGTTATATTCTAAAACCTTCCTCGAGAACCACTCTATCCATTGGTGAAAACACCATGAAAATCGGTGCAGTAGTTTTTGAGTTTATCGCAAACAGACAGACAGACGTAGAAAAGGTCTTTGTTTTAATTATGTAGTGATTATATTTTGTCTAATGATAAAACATTTAGAACTTACGGTTTTATGTTCTTAGAACTTTCGAAAAAAGTAGAAGAAGAAAAAAAATACAATTATTTAACTTAATTAATAAGTCTAGTGAATCTAAATTTAAATAAATAAAAGCTCGTAGAAGTGTGAACTTTGTAAGTGACTTTCCTAAAACTAGTTAGTACTTAAAGAGTGAGTAAATTCTAGAACCGTAGTTGGAGCTAGAATAACAAATAGACAAAACAGTCTTAAAAAGAAGCCCTTTATATTCATTGTTATATTATACGATATCCTATCAAATTTTGAACCCATTTTCAATTTTATGCATGAACTAGCAACTCATCCTCGCTTCGCTTGGGTTCGTCTCTGAGTAACCCCTTTAGCATAAAATTTTTACAAACTTAGAATGTCTTTTTATTTATATCTAATCAAAAGCTTAAAAAATAAGTTTCAAGTTTCTAGCTTTAAAAATGACGTAATTCCCATACAAACTTTCAACCGCTTAAAGCCCTTTTCGTGCCTTGAAAAGTAGCCTATGTAGTATGTTCTTTCTCAGGCTCTAGACTATTCTGTGTATATCTGTGTACGAAATTTCATTTAAATCTATTCAGTCGTTTTTGCGTAAAAGCGCGATAATCAGACAGAGAGAGAGGAGAGAGAGAGAGAGTTACTTTCGCATTTATAATATTAGTCTCTTCCGTGACAATGATTGATGTAAAATCAAAATAAATACGTGAAAAAATCCGAAAATATAGTTTCACATTTCATTTCATTTTTATATAAGAAAATAATTTTCATCTTTGTTTCAGATGCCGCAAAGATAACATACGGACGTGAAACATTACGTCGTGTAAATATTCATACCTTGTACATTTCGAATTGCCAATCATAGTAGTAAGGAAATGTAGACGAATTCTTCCATATCACTGCTAAGTTGTAATTTTGTGAGAGGGAAAGATAAAAAATGGTTAAACTTTAATTTTACAAAACACTTTGATATTGTAATCAGCCATTTTTAACGTCCCACTGCTGGGGGTGGGCCTCCTTCAGTACGAGGGGGATCAGGCCATAGACCACCGCACTAGCCTAGTGCGGGTTGGCTGACTTCATTTATAAACTACTGTTCAAAATACATACTCAGCGTTTTAAGTCCGCAAAAAGAAGTGCAAAGTTCAAAGTCATGCACTTTTTTCCTTTCAATACTTTTTCGACAATACCAAAACGTAGGATGTATTGTTAAAAAAGAATGTGGAGTACCTAAGTTCGATTTTGTGTTTAGACAAATAGAAATTTTGGTTTTTTAATTATCTCGTTGTTATTGTAAAAATGGCCTAATATTTAGTATCAAAATATTTATATGCAAATGGGAAATAACGATATGTACATATAATTTATTTCTAGTTTTTATAAATATTATATGAGAAAAATGCAAGTAACTTTAAAATGAACTTCCTTGATTCTCGGTTTGAAGGTCCATTTGAAAGAGGAAATATAAAAATAGAGGTTATGCATAGTTAATATTAAAATTAAAAACAATATCTGTGTATTATTTATGTTGCCAATTGAAAAAATGTTTTAAAAATATTAAAAAATATTTTTTTTCTAGGTTTCGTAGATTATTTTCCTTGTTTTTTACTACTTATTTTTTGTATAAACTGTATACTTAGTTTTAAGTTAATTAAAAAAGCCTAAGAAAGGAATCGAATCTTGTTCATTTTTAATTCATCAATCTCTTCCTCTCACATTAATTACAATATTTATATTAATAATTACGATATATAATATTAATTGTAAATTCTATAATATCTTTAAATAAACGTTGATTCTTAAATAAATAATGTAGCATTTTATTATACCTTTCTAACCAATTTTACTACCCTGCCTTATTCCCTACTGATCTAACTGCAATTTTTAATTTTGTCTGTTTGTCCCGGATAATCTCAGAAACGGCTGGACCGATGTTGACGGGACTTTCACTCGCAGATTGCTCATGTTAAAAGTAGTAACAAAAGTTACTTTTATTTTCCTAAAAAAACCTATAAAAACCGTTTATTTATTTTAACTTACGCCCAGCGAAGCGGGCCGAGTTTGCTAAACACTTACAATATTATAACAGCGAAAGTAACTTTGATTACGATGAATATAGTAATACTTTGATGCCATAGTTTGCCATAGTGACGACACGTTTGACTCATTTGGTAGTGACCCTACTTTCTATACCAGCGGTCGCGGGTTCGAGTCCCGCTGGAGGCATTCATTTGTGGAGCACGAATGTTTGTACTTCAGTCATGGGTGTCAATATTTATAATATGTATGTATTTTAAATTTATATGTGTAGTATATCAACTATCTGGTATCCGTAACACAAGCCTCGTAGCTTACCACGGAACTTGATTTCACTGTTGTAACACAGTCCCAACATATTTATTTATAGTGAGTGAGTACGTGAATATATAATCTAATCTATACTAGACATTATGACGTAACTGGGGATGAACCCGAGCAAAGCAAAGTGAGCAGAAATATTTAATAAATTTTTTGTTGACATAATATCTCCATCATTTCAATTCACAACAAAATATTTGAAACGTTTGGCATAGTTTGTAGTGGCTTGCTGTGCCAGCGGTAACGGGTTCGAGTCCCGCTTGGGAACATTCATTTGTTGAGTGCAGTTGAATGTTGGCGCTCCAGTTGTAGGTGTTTATATTTATAATATGTGTATATCTAAAGTTATATATCTATTTATAAGTAACTATCTGGTATACGTAACACAAGCCTCGTAGCTTAACACGTAACAAAATGGCGCTGTGTGTTAATATTCCAACATATTTATTTATTATTTATATCATTTTAAAGAGACCTGAGTAAATGTATATTGACTTTTATTTTCCCAACCGTTAAAAACGAAATGACACAGGTACGATTTCATGTGACGTATAGCCAAATAAGTGGAGTGATGGCGTCGATTGTAATTGCGAAATTTATTGAGAGAATCGTACAATTGATTCAGTGTTCCTTTGGGTATTAATGTACTGTTGAATTTTAATGTCTGATTTCATTAATTAACCTCGCGTCACAGATATTGTTTTATTGAATATTCGATTGATTTTTGAAGTGAAACTTCTTTGCGCGCATGAGGGTAAAATTTTTACGGATGAAACGTGATAATAATAATATTAGTGACACGAAAATGAGGGATGTTTTTACCCAAGAAGGAGAGAGCGATTGAGACCGATTGAGAGAGAGTAAGAAAGGACATTTGTATTAATTTTCGATACTTTTATTATTTTAATTACAATTAAATTAATTAAATTCCTAGCATATCTTCTATTCCCTCCCTCTAAGTCTCAGAAACCTAAAGCTTTAGATTAGTATAAATATAAACGAGATTTAAAAATTAGATTGCAAAAGAACATTATAAATGAAACTACCTTTTCGTATTTTGTCGCGGATTTATTTTGATTTTTAGTTCCCGACGTTTCTTGAATGCTTTACAGCAATCATGGTCACGGTCATATTCGCGTAAACCTAAGAAAGTATTATTGCAAAAAAAGTTTCACTTCTGACATGTGTAATTGGTACGCACGCCTTTTAATTTTTTTATCTTTGAAAGACATTTATTTATCTTAGTTGTTTACTAAAAATATAATAAGTCGTATTTTATTAAGAAAATGTCTTAAATAATAGAATGCTTTTATATATTTTTTTTACGTCCCACTGCTGGGCATAAGCCTTCCTTCAACACGAGGGGGATCAGGCCATACTCCACCAGGCTGGCATACTGCGGGATGGCGGACTTCACATGTCTTTCGAGAACTTGCTAGGTTCTCTCAGACATACAGGTTTCCTCACGATATTTTCCTTCACCGTAAGACAAGTGTTTATCATGATACAAATTATTCGCACATGAAAATATTAGAGGTGCGTATCCAGATTTGAACCCACATTACTAGGTTATGCAAGCGAGCGCGCTTCTAGATTACCACAGTCTTATTAACTTTCTTAAATAATATAATATTCAAATAATAATTTTACCAAAATTATGGAAATTACCAATAGCTTTGCATCGGACGCACCTAATAATGTACATTTTATTAGATAATTTCTTATTAGGCTTTCTGCGGTCAAAGAATGATCTTTGTTTGAAAATCGGTCCAATCGTTCTTAAGTTATATTATACGAGTATGTACCTACTTTGTTAAATTATACGTAACTAACCAAGTAACATAATAATTATATTATATGCCAATTGAATAAACTTACGTCTAGATACATAAATAAAATTGGAGTGTCTGTTTGTAATTTCAAATTAACAGCTTTTCACTAAATGCATACGAAAGTATATACGTTACTAACAACAAAAAAACAATTTTTAAAATTTTTGTCTGTCTGTCTGTATGTTTGTTTCGGATAATCCTTGAAACGGCTGGACCGATTTGGACAGGACAACACACATATACATATAGTAACATAGGCTACTTTTTAACCGACTTCAAAAAAGGGGGAGGTTATATTTTAGAAATTTTATTTATTTTAACCAGCGGAACCCGTGGCTTCGTTGACGTTAAACCGTGTTTGTAATAAACACTTTATATAAACTTTGATTTACAATTATTTTTATATTATGTTTAAAAAATCTAAAAACTGATGTGTCTGATAAAAGTACCATAGTCCATAAAAGAAAAACAGATGGCGTTTTACGATTTTAAAACGCGCTATTTTAATGTAGGTTCCATAAAACCCATCGTAATAAGCTACGTGCCAGCTCTACCACTGTCCTAGGTTAGGTGATGTGCTTCTACCAGCTTACTTTGCATGATAATTTAAACCAATTTTGGATGGAAATTAATAGATTTTTGTATTTTAACAACCCAAGCTATAAATATAACTAAAAATCTTCACATATAATGAAATTCTAACTGCGTCAAATTAATACATAAATACTTTTTGTTTTTTATTTTTACTAAAATAGACATTATTATCATTTTAGACATTATTATTATTATAGTAAGAGAATAAATTTATAGATTTGGAAGATAAGAGATGCCGAACAGGTTACAATTTCTGACTATCAAAAAATTTGTTTTTAAGTTTTACTTCCGATAAGTATAAAAATTTACCTTTAGTTTCCGAATTAACAACAAATTATTAATCATCTAAAAAATCTAATTTTTTTTAAAAGCAAGTATATTTTTTCAATTTGGCTGGTACCAAGCTGGTACAGACGCACAGAGAGAAAAATGGTAAACATAGAGAATATAATTTCATAGACATATAGTCAAAAGATATTATTTCGACACTAGACAGGCAATTCAACTTTATTTATAGCTATAGATTTGCATTATACGCCAATACTGAATGCACTCTCTAAGTCCATTTTTGCTTCTCCTATAGAGATTCTGGGGCCCGAATCGATGAATTATTTAAAAGCATTTCATCGCCTCATCTGGGGTGGCCCTTACGTTTTTAATTTTAAATTTCAGAAACTTCACTCACCTATAAATCGCTCGTGCACTAAGAGTACCATATTAAATACCTAAGCTAAAACTTTAGTTATTTTATCATGTTATCAAAACGAAAATCTTTATTATAATAATATAGTCAATTCAAATTTGTTAACTTTTTGGCCGAAATCGTTATTGACATAGGAAGAAGTATTTGAGGCCAAATACTAATTTTTTTTAAACAATTATGTGTTATATGTACTGATATTTTAAAAATGCAGTTTGTTTGTTTGAACGCTGTAATTTCAGGAACTTCTCCGATTTATTTTTTTATTCGGATAGTCCGTTTTAGGCGTAACAGTTTTAGGCGTTGTCTCGCCCTTTTTATAAAGAAGAAAAAATTGTACATCATCATAATAATATCATAATAGAAATTTAGTAACTTTAGGCCTCAATCACTTTTGACATTCGTTTCTATATATTTAACCACTCCTCCAGGAGCCGGATTCTATATAATAAGTTTATGACTAATTGAAATCTGTCCAGTCTATTTACATATATACATACAATGCCAGACAAATTATTACGCGTAGCACATTGCTACGGCGTAGCGACCAGCCTGGTTACCCACTTGGCTAAATTCAAACAGTGAAAAGTTTATCTAGTACATTTACTGTAGGCTTACACACTTTATACTGCATATTGAAGGGTACAAAATATCCGACTATATTTATAGAGGTAACAAACCAAGAGGTCAATTATATCATTATATATTTTATATCTATGCATATAAATAGAATAGAAGTGTTTGTTTTTAATCACATCATGTCAGTACATCCGTATATTATTATAAATATACAAAAGCACTTTAAGATCTAACTTTGATTAGATCTTATTATTATATATTCTTATCGCACAGGTAAGTAGCTAATCTTTACTAATATTATAAATGCGAAAGTAACTCTGTCTGTCTGTCGCGCTTTCACGTCAAAAGCTAAACCGATTTAAATAAAATTTTTTACACAGATAGTCTGGAGTCTAAGAAAGGACACAGGCTACTTTTTAAGGCGAAAAAAGGACTGAAGTAGGGGATGTAACTTTGTATGGAATTTACCTCATTTTTAAAGCTAGAAGCCTGATACTTATTTTTTAGGCTTTTGATTACATATAAATAAAAAAGACATCGAAGTTGGTAAAAATTTAATCCTAAAGGTGTACATAGGGATGACCTGAGCGAAGGAAGGGTGAGTCCCTAGTCAAACTATAAAATACTCTGAGACCTTTGAATGGATTCTAAAAATATAGTAAACTTTATAAACGGTTCTTGTTTATAACCGTTAATTTCCATATTACGCAAGCCTCGTTAGCTGTCTCCGACAACTTCCTTTCGAACTTACCGAGCTGGAAGCTGCTGACGCGTAATTTTAAGCTTTAACGTGATACGATTTACTAGCAAGTTTATATAGCTTAAAATTATCGCTTTAGGCCTTTAGGGTTCCGTATTAAGAGGGCTGTTAATGAACCCTACTATATATCAAGACTACGCTGTTCATCTGTGTTCTCATCTTTAAAGGACTAAAGGTGCTTAAAATCATACTAAGTAAGCTAAAATATTTTCAGTCATGGTTGTTACTGCAGATGTCACGCAAAAAGAAAAAAAAATCTAAGGTTTTTTCTCACACACACACATTACATAGAGTTTTACCAAAACTGACGTACAGGTCTAATTTTACTAAGTAATCTAGTGAATATAATAAATATCAAAATACCACTTCTACCTTTTCACACTTAGTTAAGCTGAACAGATCTTAATAAAACTGGGCAAGGATTTCATTTGGAACGTAATATATCCTTGAACCCTACCCCACCACTTACGCGAGTGAAGCCGCGGGAAAAAGCAGTATAACATTGATTATAACCTAAAAAATTCAGCAAAGAGAATCGTCTAAACGAATACAAATGATTACTGTCTCTGCGATTGAGATAAATTTTCACGATCACATCATACTGAAAGCTCCTTAAAGGAAAACTTGTACCGCTGCTCTGTATCGTTCTACTGTATGGACCATTTTCATAGGCGTATGTAGGACGTTCGATTCCCGGAAGGCAAATATATTTAATAGTTATTGTATGTATACGTAATAAGCAAAATCTGTGGACTATTTTTTCATTTAGTATTCATAGACGAGTTTTAGAACACTAAATATTTTGAAACCAATTAATTTTGTTTATAAGGGTGATTTTTTAAGTGTTAGGTTTTTTTGAACAAAAAACAAAATTTGTTGACAAATGATTACATCTCATTTATTTTTAGAAGATTATTCCATGTAAACGTTGGCCACCACTACATTTAACTCCAATCAAGAGGTACTTTCACACAAAATTTTTCTATAGTAAAATAGCAGAAAAAATAAAAAGCTATTACGACACATGACACAAATCACGTGTGATATGTTCAAAAAATTGCATTAAAAAACCTAACAGCAAGAAAAAACACTCTTTATGATACACCTCATTTCTGAAAATATCTATATTACTCTATAGAAACCGTTTAAATGTAGCTTTTGCAAAATAATAACAAATGCCTATGGTCTCGACTCTCGAGTGAAGTAAGTAAACAAAATTTCTTAGGGTGGTGTAGAGCCACCCTGTACAAAAATTATGTGGAAATTATTCCACTCCTACGGCCTTGACTTAATAACCAATTTTGTAATATATTGATAATCCATAACAGAGTACTGGTACTCTAGTAGGTACTAGAATCTTGCCAGCGCGATTCAGAAAAGCTAAAATCCAGGTACAGCGCCATCTACATTCAGAATAATTGAACTGAGAAAAACAGATCTTCAATAAATATTTTTCATATATTAAATTATTATAACGTTATAGGCAGTGGTAGTTCTGCGATAACGCGCTCGCTTTGATAACCGAGTGATGCGGGTTCAAATCCGGGAACATAATCACCACTTGTCTTACAGTGAAGGAAAATATCGTGAAGAAATCTGCATGTTAGAGCGAACTTTGCAAGTTTTCAAAAGACATGTGAAGTCCGCCAACATGCACTAGGCCAGCGCGGTAGATTATGATCCCCCTCGTACTGAGGGAGGCCCACCTCCAGCAGTGGGACGTTAAAAGGGTTGAAAACAAGACATAACATTATTATAATATATAATTAGCATGTTTTTATTTAAACAATTTGATTGAAACTAGATATTTATTGAAATAAAATTATAAATCAGTATTAATTGCTTATTTTAAAAGAAAATATAGAATCGAAGTCGTTTAAAAGGAAGCATTTGACAAAACTTTTATATAATATTAATAAATATGTATGTAGGTTTATTTAAAATATGCATTACTTAATATTACTTTATATTAAAACAAAAGTAAATAATCATTTGGCAGAAATCATTTAGCTTACATTTATTATATAATAGAGATTATATCGTTACTAATTGCTAAAAAATAACTTGTTGCGATTTATTCTTTTAAAAAAAATTCGTTTTACTTCTCAAAATATAAAACTTATAAAATATAGGCAAAAAAATAGACTAGTCAATCATTGTTTTTGTGCTATCAATATCAATTTAATTAACATTTTTGCAACCCACAAAATTTTTAATTTAATTAGTAAATTATTATTTTTTATTCTTTAAAAAAATAATAAAAACAATATTTGGCTTATTTTTGGACATCATAAACCTTACTAATATTACAAATGCGAAAGTTAATCTGTCTGTCGCGTTGTACGCCGTAAGTTTGTAAACATTTTATCCTAAAGGGGTCGCTAGTATAGAATACTTTTTACTGCAGAAAATATCCCATTTCTGAGTAATATAAACAAACCGTTAAAAGATATCTAGGGATGAACTCGAATGGAGCGCGAGTGAGCCTCGAGTGATATTGACGGGACTTTCACTCGCAGACAGCTAATGTTATAAGGAGTAACTAAGGCTACTTTTATTTTATTAGAAAATTTTTTGCTACTCTAATATTACAAAGTCCTATGACGGACCCGAGTGAAGCAAAGGAAAAGTGGTTGGTTTATAATTTTTTAGAATTTCTTAGGGCGGTGAAGAGAGCCGCCCTGTACATAAACTACGTGGAAATTATTCCACTACTTATCATTAAAATAGAAACTGACACTAAACATTTGTACTGGCTCTGATTGAATCGTTAGAGATCTTGCCAGCGCGATTCAGAAATATTAAAATGCCATCTACATTCAGAACAACATTCATTAACTGAGAAATAAAGAATTTTAATGAATATTTTTCACATATACTTATACATATATAATTCCTTTTTAAAATATAAAAAAATCTAAGCATAATAGAAAAGACAAAAAAATGCAGTCAAACATTGTTTTCGTGCTAACAATATCACGTCTAGGTCAATAATAATTAAAATGTTTCGAATCAATTAAGATTTTAGTTTAAGTATTTCATTATTATTCACGATATTGCTTTATTATTGGGCTTATATTTATAATTGTAGAAATATTTTGACGACATGTTTCGCTCAGTTGGTAATGACCCTACTTTCCGCGCCAGCGGTCACGGGTTTGAGTCCCGCTGGGGGCATTCATGTGCTAATCACGAATGTTTGTACTCCAGTCATGGGTGTTTATATTTATAATATATATGTATTTAAAATGTATATATGTAGTATATCAACTATCTGGTATCCGCAACACAAGCACGTTACGTAGCTAACTGCGGAACTAGATGGCGCTGTTGTAATAATGTCCCAACATATTTATTTATTTATTTTTATTTATTTATTTTTTATTTAGTGCATTGAACATGATAAGAGATGGCGCTGAACGTTTTCAGAACATCCTATCGAAATTCTGGCGGATTGTATAAGGGGTGCGATGTGTCTGAGCGAGCGAGGGGCGTGATATTGACCTATCCCTAGACTGTCAATTTTTGGAAAGTATTGATGTCGCATCATTCCCGAAATATAAATAATTCTTACTGTAGAGCGTGAGTGCTCTTAATACATTTTTATACGGTTTTTAATTCTTCACGTTATAACATAAATATAATATAAGATACATTATAACCTGAAGTAACGTAGATTTTTCGGTGGCAGCGGCACATTATTTCCAGGGGATCTACTTTCTGAAACTGCGTATGTACTATTCCGCACTTGGCCAGCCTGGTGGACTAAAGCCAGATTCCCCTCGTATTGGAGGGAAGCCCGTAACAGGCAGTCCATAAGGGCTGAATACTTACCCAATTAAATAGTATAAATGGAAAACGAAAATACTATAGAGCGAATTCACATGCAAAAGCTAGTATGATCAAGGATACGTACTCTCAAGAGCACAAATTATAACATTCATCATATAATCTGTTAAGGATTAGTCGATTTATCAGAACTAATGACATACATGGGCATTAATTTTAATTTATGTGACATATCACAGTTATAATAATTATTATTAAAGCTAAATTTGTTAATTGGTTACGGGATGACATTCAACATCTGAGTATAGCGAATGAAGCCGCGGTAAATTTATAGTATTCCTTAATTATATAGTCTCCTAATATTTTAGTTTGTAAGGGATTTTTATATTGGGACTAGCACTTCCCGCGGCTCCGCCTGTGTTCTAATCATTACATAACAAGAACTGGTGGATAACTATTTTTTGATGCCAAATCATAAAAAAATATTTTTTTTGTCTAAACAAAAAGGATCTGGTGAGGGCCACCCTTATCACCTAGAGAAATAAAAAATAGCCTACGACCTAAGTTAAGAAGGACCTATCAAATATACACAACATGTTTTTTAAAAATCGGTCAAGTCGTTTCGGAAGAGTTCGATAACAAACACTGTGACACGAAATTTTTATATATTGGATTAGAGAGATAAGAAGAAGATTATAGCACTACCTTAAAATTTAAATCTACTTCTACTATTTGTCCTCATCTCAAAATACGTTTTTCTCTTTTACACATTTAATCCACATCTTTTTCTGTCAGCAGTACTTCTACGTCCATCCACATTCATACCTACTAACTCTAGTTATGAGTGTCGTTCCTCCTGAAGACTTGGCCATGCTATACGCTACTACTTCTCTACCTGGTGCTACTTTCAAACTTCTTCCAATATACTCTGCTTAACTTAAAAAATAGATTGGACACCACAAAAACACACGAAAAAAGCTTCATTAAGACGATTAAAATCTCATATTTTAAGAAACAGACAATTTTAAAGCTAGTTATCCAAGAAATACTAATACTTAAATACGTTATGTATCAAAAATTAAAGCATTTAAACTAAAAACAAAAAAAAATACACTAAATGGGAAAAAAAATATAATTAATAAAAAGCTTAAAACACAAAGCATAAGTAGAGTATAAAATAAAATAAATTATAGCAGACACTTATGAATTCTAAGAGGAGTGAGGCTTACGTAGCGTCGATTAGATGCGATGAGAGATTTATCTCAATCAAGAGATCAGCAGAACCATTTATATTCATTTAGAGCTCTTTAAGCATAGCTGAAGCAAACGATTGGTAGCTTAATATACTGCAAATGTTTACAGCAATGATGTGAAAGTTGTATAGGTTTTTCTTGAATATATTTTCTATCCACAATGAAATTCTAATTTAGTCGGATCTGTATATAGAATAATCTTTGGAAAATCTAATTGAAATTGTCATTATTAATAGCGCAGAAGTCGAATCTATAAAAAGTCGAAGGTTTTAAAATGTTTGTCTCTCTATATTTTTTTGTCTGTCTGCCTGAGACTGCATTACGTCACTGCTGAACAGATTTTGATGAAATGTGAAAAGATTATAGCGAGTTATCTAGGTTAACATATAGGATGCTATTTACTGCAGGGCAATATCTTATATGCCTTTTTCGGCTTACGAATTGCTTATTCCATAGGCAGTGGATTCGAATTCAGGGTAATATCGCTGAGAAAGATTTTATAATAGCATGACTCCGAATCTCGTTTCAAAAACATAACCATTTAATTATTTTATAATAGCATGCCGCATGACTCCAAATTTTGTTTCTTTAACCATTTGCCAATACGGTCCTGCATATCTAAGAGAACCTACATAGTTTTCAAAAGTGGAAAATCCACATTCCCATATTGGTGGGACACCCATTACACACACCCAACACCCAACACCCATGACTGGAGTACAAACATTGACTCCTCAACAAATGAATGCCCTCCGCGGGACTCGAACCCGTGTCCGCTGGCGCAGCAAGTCGTCTTACTAGTAACTTAGTAAAATAAAATTGCATGTAATAAGTTAACTAAATTGGATAAAAGTACGCTAGAAAATTTTCTACAAACAAAACATAATTACAGCGGAATAATGGCAAAAGGAAGGAGGATAACAAATTAACTGAGGAAAGAAAAAGTAGCTTAAAATAAGGAAACGCAATTTATAGTTTAACTGTGGATATTAGGTGAATAGCGTGGCTTGTAGTAGTTACTCTGCTATGCTTTACTTAGAATTTACATAGATATATGTATAGTGAAGATACTATGTGGCAGTGGTGGCCCAGTGGTAATGCGCTCGCTTGTATAATCGAGTGATGCGGGTTCAAATCCGTGTCTCGCATCTCTGATATTTTCATGTGCGAATCATTTTCTAACATGATCACCACTTGTCTTACGGTGAAGGAAAACATCGTGAGGAAACTTGCCTGTCTGAGAGACCTTTGTAAGTTCTCGAAAGACGTGTGAAGTCCTCCAACCCGCACTAGGCCAGCGCAGTGGACTATGGCCTGATCCCCCTTATATTGATGGGAGACCCGTGCCTAGTGGAAAGTTAAGAAGGACTAACCAAGATACCATATTATACTATCTATAAAACGCTATTTCATATATAAAAATGACTAGCGACTCACCCTTGCTTCACTCGGGTATGTCACAAGATGCACACAATATCTTTATAAATTATAGTCTATGCCTTATTCTGATCAGAATCTGATGTATATGCTATATTATTGTAAAGTTTCATTAAAATCATTCAGCAGTTTTTGCGTGAAAGAGTAACAAACATCCATACATGCAAACTATAATTGTATTTTTTTCAATTTAAATTAACAAAGAGTGTTTTCTTCGAGACTTTTTGATATTGATTAATAGAAACTAAAATATTTGTTCCAGATCACTGGTCCATTTTTTTTAAACATTTGATATTGTTCTATAAATAATAACGTATATATGTATAAAGATAATATTCACAATAAAAGTTTCATTATAATCGGTTCAAAAGTCATGAGCGGTTGAACAAAATATAATATATTGTATTTAAGTAATACAGCCTTTTTTAAGGTCTTCAATGTGTAGGCGAGCAGATCATTATTATTACACACGCTGCATTAGTGCGGGCGGACTGTAGGTACGTCTTTCGAAAACTTCCTGGGTTCCCTTAGATATGCAGGTTACCTCATCTTCACCGTAAGACAAGTTACGATCATGTTGGAAATGATTCGCACATAAAAATATCAGATTTGCAAGACCCAGACATGAACTCACTTCACTCGGTTTCCCATGCACGTTACCACTAGATTACCACTACCTATAAAGAGTTTACATACTAGTAATAATTAGTTAGGCTTAGGTGCGAATATTCATGTTATTGTTTTATATTACTAAGGGCTCACCCTCGCTTCGCTCGGTTTCAATTTTTCAATTTCAATTTCAAAATTTGACTTGATTATATGAATTGCACGCTGATGCGTGCAACGGCCATAACATGATACGTCTAAAACCGTTAATTTTATAAAGTTTTTTCTTTAATTAGGTACCTAATTTTCCGCACAACTTTCAATATTTTTTATTCTTTATTCTATCATATGAACCTTCTCCTGACAATAACAAACACAACAAAAAAAAGAATTAGAGAAATCGCACGTTGCTTCTAGCATTTTGATTCTATAGTTTTAGTATCCAATACACGAACCATTTGTTTCAAAATCTCTATCCAAAGTAACGTATCAAAGTTGTATTCAAAGCATTTATTTCTCATTCAAACACCGAGTACATGTTTATAGCTGAATAAATTGTAAAGGAAGCTCCGCTAAATAAGCGTGAAGGGACGTTGCGTCAAATGTGAAGCTCTTTGTACCACTTTGTTTAATATACTTAACTAAAGTTTAAATTAGAAGAAATAATCATCAAAATTTAGGGAAATCCTGATATATATGTATGTATAAAATGATAAAGTTCTGAAAGCCCTAAAAGACCATTATAAACACTATTAAAAAGTTCAAGTTTTTTTTGTATATATGAATTAGAATGTTTTCAAGAACATTTGGATAGATTTAACTAATTCTCTTTTTAATTGTGCACTACTAGAGCTTACACACGGCTACACTCGCATTGTTAACCTTAACACATATAGTTACTTTTCACACTTTGACAGTCATCTATTCTAAAGAATACTTTAAGCAAAGTCTATGAAACATATAGTCGGCCAACGGACATGGCAGCCAGCCCAAGCTTCCGTACACTCGCTTGGGACATTAGTGTCTGGCAGTTTGGGCTGTCACGTCCGTTGACCGACTATATGTTTCATAGGCTTTGCTTTAAGCATGTCATTTTCATTATGCCTTCAATTCAAATTCAAAATATTTTATTCAGTATAAAATTATTACATTTTTTACTGAACGTCATGAGTCTACTACCAGTTCGGAAAGAAGAACTCTTTCACATTTTTTTTTAATTTGGCAATAGAAGCTTTTTGAACGTTTTCTGGGATCCTGTTGTAAAAGCTTATGTAACATTCAAATTCAAATTCAAATTCAAAATATTTTATTCAGCATGAAATTATTACAATTTTTTACTGAACGTCATGAGTCTACCACCAGTTCGGAAGGAAGAAACCACTGACCTGAGAAGAACTGGCGAAAGAAACTCAGCGGGACTAATGTATATTTTTTTTTTTGTTTTTTTTTTTTGTCTTAGTGTTTTTTTCTTTTTTTTTTTAATTAAATTGAAATTAACAATAATTCTATAGGTTGAAACAGCCTGGTGGCGATCACATCATTCCCAAGGCGTACTATCTTCTAAAAAACCGTTAATCGTATAATATCCTTTAGTACACAAACGTTCTTTCACAATTTTTTTAAATTTGGCAATAGAAGCTTGTTGAACGTTTTCTGGGATCCTGTTGTATAAGCGTATACATTGTCCATAAAAAGAATTACTGACTCGTCGTAAGCGAGTCACAGGCATTACAAGTTTATTTTTACTCCTAGTGTTAATACTATGCATGTCGCAGTTCCTGGGAAATTCGTGTATATTTTTATGAACATATATAACATTTTCGTACACGTACTGAGAAGCAACAGTCAATATTTTTATTTCTTTAAACTTATCTCTTAATGATACTCTAGGGCCTAAACTATAAATTGCACGAACAGCTCTTTTCTGCAGGACAAAGATTGTATTAACGGTAGCTGCATTTCCCCATAATAAGATACCATATGACATAATACTATGAAAGTAACTAAAGTATACTATGCGAGCTGTATCTATGTCAGTAATAAGTCTAATTTTTTTAACCGCGAACGCTGCAGAGCTAAGCCTCTTCGCTAGCTCCTCAATATGGAGATTCCACTGCAATTTCGAATCTAAGATAATACCTAGGAATTTAGTTGACTGTACCGGTTTTAACATTTCTCCGCCTAATACTACACCATTATCAATAAGTTTAACATTAGGTGTTGTGAATTTTATTAATTTTGTTTTTTTGTTATTTAATAATAAATTATTCGAATCAAACCAATAGACAACCTTTGAGAGAGCATCGTTTACATCGTCGTACATATGTAAATTACGTTTTACCTTAAAAATAAGTGAAGTGTCATCAGCGAACAATACTATCTCATGTTTGTCCTGCACAAAAAATGGCAAATCATTTATGTAAACTAGGAAGAGAAATGGGCCAAGAATAGAGCCTTGTGGAACCCCCATATCTAACGGAGCCCCAGGGGATCTCTTACCATTTACATCAACCCTCTGTATTCTATTACTCAGATAGGAATTCAGGAGGTTGAGTGCCTTATTTCTAATCCCATAATGATGCAGTTTCCTGATCAACGTCACGTGATGCACACAATCGAAGGCCTTGGATAAGTCACAGAATATCCCAAGAGCATCCTGCGACCTCTCCCATGCCTCAAAAATATTTTTAACTAGCTCAACACTAGCATCTGCTGTGGAGCGACCTTTTGTGAAGCCAAACTGTTTCTTATAAAGTAGGTTGTGTGCATTAAAATGCGATAACATTTGCCCGAGTATGATTTTTTCAAAAATTTTACTAAATGTTGGGAGTACTGAAATGGGTCTAAAGTTATTAGGATCAAATAGGATTAGGATCATTGTCCATAAAAAGAATTACTGACTCTACGTTAATAACATTACAAGATATTATAAGATATACCGGTAATATCGAGTTTCTTTATCTCATTACGTATGGAGGAATAAGTGAAAGTAAGGAGTGAATCCTTCATTGGATCGTACATTAATGATAAAAAAACTCTAAATAAATAATATTAATACTTTATGTATTAATAGCAATACCCGCGGCTCCGCCCGCGTTCTAAAGACGTGAATCCAAGCGTGGTTTTATTTCTAACCTTCTTTTTGTATTTTTCTCAGAGATGAGTTATTTTCCCGCAGTAAAAAGTATAAGGGTAACCACATACGTAACAGCTAACATCATATCAAATTTCAACCAAATCCGTCCAGTGGTTTCCTCGTGATGCGGTCACAGACAGACAGACAAATATTCTAAAAATAGTAAAGTTGACCTCTATATCGATAATAATGTCTATTTCAATAAGAAACTCCAGAAAAAAAATTCTGTGTACACATTCAACTCATTTAGAATTTTATTATATGTAGTATAGATTATACAACATGTTAAATACCTTAAAAGCTATTGCTTCAGATCTCAAGAGGACTCAGTACTATAAAAGCTCGTCTACTGCACACTACTTACCATCATAGTTCAATTATATGAATAAAATAAAATTTTATGGAATGTACAAGAAAAAAAGCACTCCAGGAGTCGGTAAAACTTGCAGCACTCGCGGTTGTGCACTATTTTTATGTAAATCCTTGTTTTTGAACCCAGCCGTGTCGGACAGTTGTTTCTCTGTGAACATACTTGAAACACTTTTAAAACTACTTAATCTAAGTTTTAAAAGTTACAGAAGTACATAATTAATTTGAGCCCCGGCGTACTTTTCAACGCTTACTGGGCGGGGACTAATAGTAAATATAGTGTAATTAAATATACCAACTTGACTTTCTTAATTGAATATTCGTATTTTGCATATCGATATACCGGTATACGAAGAATTATCGGAAATATGAGATTTACAAATATATTATATTGTAAAAAAGCTATTTTTAATTTCTTTTAATTATACTAAACTAGCGACTGTCCCTCGCTCCACTCGGACTTGTCCCTAGATTTATCGCGAGCAAAGCCGCGGGTTCCACTAGTAAATGTATACAAAAACTTGACCAATTATATACTAAAACCTTCCTCGATAACCACTCTATCCATTGGTGAAAACAGCATGAAAATCAATGCAGTAGCATTTGAGTTTACCGCGAACAGACAGACAGATAGGAAGGGACTTTGTTTTATAATATACATAGTGATACCATCAATAAGTATAATATCAATTAAAAATCAGTTTTTCAAAGAGAGTAGAAAAATACTGAATTGTTTTGTCCTTTTCTATTTATAGATAAAAGATAAACTAGCGACTCACACACGCTTCGCTCGGGTTCGTCCCTAAACAAATGTTATCGATTAGTGTAAATTGCTCTGAGATGTAATTTTCCTGCAATAAAATACAGCTATCATTATACCAAATTTCATCAATATCTGTTCAATGGTTTCCTCGTGATACGTTCACAGATACTCAAACAGACAGACAGACAAAAATTCTAAAGAACTATGGATTTGGCCACTGTATCGACAATAATGACTATTTTTCTTATTTTAATAAGATAAATACCAAAAATACTTAATGTACAGGTATTTTTTGATATTCACCTCCTAAATGCTAACTTAAGATTACTTTGTTACCTAGTTGGATTAACTACTCGTATATATTAGTTAACTATATTTTAGTTGGAGTTTCATTAAGTTTTAAATCAGGAATTGATCCGACGACATGCTCGAGTCGAACCACGCAGTCGTCAAGAACATTTGTTGCAATTAAATAAATCGTTTGTGCTATTAACTCGTCAAGATCCGCACAATCGAATTAAGTCGTGTGAGAATCAATGGGAAGATGTATTAAATGGCTTGGTTTTACCATTGGTTTTAAAACTATATTAGTTTTGGCTCTCTTTGTAGCGACCCTTTCTTTGACTGTGATCGCGGGTTCGAGTCACGCTGAGGCATTTATTGTCTAATGAGCACGAATGTGTGCTCTAGTAATGGGTATTTATTTATAACATGAATAAATTGGTAAATATGTTAGGACATTATATCAACAGTGCCATCTTGTGCCGTGGTAAACTACAAGGCTTGTGTTACGGATACTAGATAGTTGGCTCTACACACATAAAACTTTTAAATACATAAATATTCTAAATATTAACACCCTTGACTGGAGTGCAAACATTCGTGCTCAACAAATCAATGCCCCCAGCGGGACTCGAACCCGCGATCGCTGGTGCAGAAAGTAGGGACACTACAAACTGAGGAAAACGTTTAAATATATTTAGTTTTATAAAATATGTGTAGTTTATCAGCTATTTGATAGTCACATTCACATTTAAAACTAGCTTCGTAACTTACCATGGACACTAGTTTCTGCTTTATTTAACAGAAAATAACACGAAACTGGGGAGATTTTGTAAGTACACATGTGGACCGATTTGTAATAAATGACCTAATATCGGTGATTATAAATTTTAGACCACCTTTAAAGGAAGAATTACTAGAGAATATTTTTTTTACTCGTATCTTCCCTCAAAAGTGTTATTAGATCATTTTAAAGCTATATAAACAAAAAATAATACAAAATACCTTTTCAATAGTAGGGGCTTCCAAGCGAGACATTCTTTGAAGCGTGAATTCCATCCCAAGGCACGTTAAAACGGTTGATCGTTTTGTGACATCACCTTTGTAACGTTGAAGTCAACAGAGAGCTTTGTACTATAATATATACAAAGGTGCTGGGTTCGAGTCCCGGGTCGGGTCAAGATTAGTTATTGAGTCTTTCTGTTTCATAAGCCTCAGTAACAGCCCGGAGTTGGGAAGTTGACGGTGGTTCACCCCCGTGCCTCGGAGAGCACGTAAAGCCGTCGGTCCTGCGCCTTAACTCTCACTGATGGTGTCGAGCGTTCGTACCACCGGAATATGAGAGTGATAGGAACAGAGAGTGCACTTGTGTTTGCGCGTACATTCGTGCAGTATAATATCTCTCTCCGTAATCGGCCGGGAGGACATTATTACTATAATATATTAAAACTAGTTACATAGTTATTTTTAGTTTAATAAATTGTAATATTGGAATTGATTGACATTATGAGTTTTTTTTTCAGCTTATTACCTTTCACTAGTATAGTGGTAGCCCAGCGGTAACTTGCTTGTATAACTGAGTGATGCGGGCTCGAATTCGGGTCTCGCCCCTCTGATATTTTCATGTGTGAATAATTTCTATCATGATGACCACTTGTCTTACGGTGAAGGAAAACATCGTGAGGAAACCTGCATGTCTGAGAAAACCTAGCAAGTTTCCGTAAGACATGTGAAGTCCGCCAACACGCACTAGGCCAGCGCGGTGAACTATAGCCTGATCCCCCTCGTACTGAGGGAGGCCCGTGCCCTGTAGTGTGACGTTAAGAAGGACTGGAAACAAACCTTTCACTGCTACACGAAGACCTGGGCTAAAAATATTAAGATAGTAATTTAGCCAACATACTTTTTAAGCTAATAAGACTCAGGCCTGTTAATCCAAAGTTATTTTACAATTTTTTTGGTTTCTTTTTCACTTTCTGGTAAATCCATTACATAATAATGTAAGGAAAATTATTTGTAAAATCAGGTATCCGTAACACAAGCCTCGTAACTTACCACGGAAGTAGATGGCGCTGTTGTTATAATGTCCCAACATATTTATATTTTATTTATTTATCTGCCTTATCTTCCGTTATAGACTATCATCTATTACCCTCTTTAATAACAAGTATTGAACAATTGTATTGTAGTCAGCCCTTTTTTTAACGCCCCACTGCAGGCTTTCTTCTATGTGAGGGGAATTATTGAAAAATACATAAAAATATTTTTTTAAGTTTATTCAATAGAAGTTAGTATAGTCAGAATTCAAAATAATTCTGTCATTTTCTGTGATTGGCAAAAAAAGATATTTAAAATATCAAAAAACAAGGTTCGGAACCATTGATATACTAGGAAAAAAGGTGTAGATAAGTCATACGCGCTCAAAAAGCGGCACACCAAAACTAGGCTAATTGGCCCACCTGAACATAGTCACGCGTTGACGACGCACTGTCGCGAATTATATTTGTCTCTTTTTCACTGGCGATACTTGAATCATGCCATCCCATTTTGACAACTAATCGTAATGTAGTGTGTTCAGTGTTATTGCAATATTTTTAGTTATTCATGTGTGCGTTACCCCCGCTACACACGTAACGATATATCGTAGCGATTTCAAACTGTGCAGATAAATCGAACGTTCATAGTGTCTCCACACGCCTCCGATATCGACGTCGATCGTCAGTTCTCCGTAGAAGCTCACCAATATACTCTATGAAGCTCACGCAAGAAACATGTCGTCCACGATGGAAGATTTAATAAAATAAAACATAATATTTTTAGAGCGTCATAGTCGTATATTAACGTCTAAGCTCTTTAAACGGAGATTTAAAAAAATACTATTATAGCTGTTTTTTACGCTATATTACATCCCGCTATGATCAATAGGAGCGGAGCACCAATGAAAAATGTTGCCAAAACGCGAGAAAAATATTCCTTTTGAGAGCTTCCGTTGCGTGCGCTGCGTAAACGGTTAAAGTTATGCACAAATTATGTATGACGGAATTGTTCCTCTTTAACAGTTCTAAAAAAAAGTCATTTTTTATTGTTATAAAATTTGTTTTAAGATAATGCATTATTTGCGATGGTGTTTAATAAACATGATATTAATCCTTATCCAAATAAATAAGATATTCATCACAAGTATTTAATTTTAAATAAATTGCTCTTGGAATTATTTGATTTCAATGAATATCTTATGAGATATCATAGTTTTAAAATAACTCCGCAACAAAATAATTATCATCGCGTTGAATATGGGCGGACGGGCGAAAGAATTTGATTTCCAGACTTTAGAACGCAAGCGAAGCCGCGGGAAAGGATAGTTTTTATATAAAGCGGGAGTAGAAACGTTTTAATTGACGCGGCGGGAAAGTATATAGCAACAAGCGAGCACCTTGAATACTGGCGCGAACTGAGCGATCTCCATCCACACGTGACGATAAAACTGTGCAAACGCAATCGACAACGATTTATTGGATAGAAATTGCAACTGCCACCGATGAACGATAAACTGCAACGATTTACCATACACACGATCGATAAATCGACGCAAACCAGTTTGCGCAGTTTTATCGCTACGATATATCGTAACGTGTGTAGCAGGGGTTAGTGTGCCGTTTTTGAAGGTAGAATGTCATTTAGGTAACGTATCTACACCTTTTTACTTATAATATCATTGTTCGGAACCCAATTCGGGATTTGAGCTCAAACTTGACTCTATCTTTACATTTTTCTGTGACGTTTTGAAACCACAGCTTTATGGCATTTACTTGGAGCTTTCTCTCTGTTAATTTTAAAAATCTCTAAAAATGTCTGCAGAATTCATAGTAAAGCGTTACCATTTTTAATGCTCTTGTTGTAGCTTTTAAAAATATGTAGGAATGGTTTATTTTCTGTTGTTTCTTCAGATATTGAGATAAATTACTTTCTCGGATGCTTCAAAATATTTTGTATTTAAATATATAATATTAATAATAATAATAACTTTATTTCTCAAAAAGGTTACACATACAATATATCTTAGGTCAAATTATTGTTTCACACAACAGTGCATTATATATCAGTTGGATGCCTCTGCTGCCGTACTAGGATAACCTGTGTTACGGCAAATAGCGCCCACCCCTCAAACATGGGCAAGAATGATAATGTAAAACTTAATTGTATTTTTATAAAGAAAAAATACAGAGATATAAAGTAAATGTGTGTGTGTGTGTGTGTGTGTGTGTGTTTGTGTGTGTGCGCGCGCGCGTGTGTGTGTGTGTTGTGGTTGTCATAGCAATGTAGAAAGTGAATTATATCATTTGCAGCTGTCTAAGAGTTTTTCAGTTTCATGGTATGATAGGTTCAAAAAGAATTTAACAAGTTTCATCTTACATATATTACTATTGACAGAGAAAATATCTAATTTTTTATTAATTTTATTTTAAATTAACGGTCCCAAATAACAGTAAAACTTATTAATAAACATAGTTCGGAAAGCTTTACTCTTGACGCAAGCTGCTTGATTTCTACGTTTATTAAATAAATTTGGCATATATTTCAACTCGGCATGTTGTTTTAGAACAATATTTTGTAAAAAAAGTTAGCGTACCGTTAGAACTTCACAATACTTATATAGTTCATGAGTTGGATAAGCAAGCGGCATATGTGTGCAGACTTTCAGAACTATTCGTTGAGCAATCTCAAGACATTTCAGTGTAGTTTTCGGTGCTCCACCCCATGAGGATATGCAATACGAGATGAGTGATTGACATAATGCAAAGTACACACGTTTTAAAATAAGGGGTTTAACGATATTCCGTGAATTTCTAAAAATACTGGATAATTTACGGATTCGATTTGCTAAATTAGAAATATGCATTTTAAAGTTGAGATGACTGTCTATAATAACACCTAAATTTTAATGGTTTCTACTCGTTCTATAGATTGACAGGAACAATTTGAACTTTTTCTACGAGAATGGGATATCAGTTGATATTCTACACTTGGTCTTCTTATATTACGAATAGAATAAGCTATAGACTTGGTCTTTTCTGTGTTCATTGTCAGAGTATTGTTCCATAACCACTCATTAATCACATCAAGACCGTATTGTGCAGCAGCGAAAACATCGGACCAGGTATTTGCAACAAAAATTAAAGCAGTATCGTCTGCATAAGAGATTAATTTTCCTTGAGGGAAAACTAACGAAGCTAAATTGTTAATATAAATTTAAATATATTGTAGTAAAATTAAAAAAATCAAACGTTATAAGTCGAGGGTTAAAAGACGATGGGTTATAATAAAACAAAAAAAAACATTTACTATTTAATTTTATATAAAACAGTACCTACCGTATAATAATAAAAGTACACGAATACTTATTCTTCTTTTGATGTGTCTGGACTCTTCTCTTCAGAACTCTTCGGGCATTCTTCCAAAGGCACGCATTTGTTCTTAACGGTGTCCCTAACTGTTGGAGCATCGCAGTAGCAAGCTGAGTAGTCACAAATTAGCCCCCTGTTATCTGGCTTAGGTTCAGGGTTTTCACAGGTAGCCTCAGGAATCAGCACCCCGCAACTAGTAGCGAACGCATGGGTACCTTCCTCACACTGTCTGTAACCTGAACGATAAAATAAATCATCTGAGTATCCTTTTTTCTTCTTTAACTTCAAATAAAATCATACTTTATTCAAATAGACTTTTACAAGCACTTTTCTCATTGTGAAAATATAGAATTTAAATTAAATGTCAGTATATAGTCTGTGAAGGCTTACATACTGACATTTAGAAGCCAGTTCTGCTGAGAAGAGTCGACGAGAAACTCAACAATTGCTCTTTTTAAAATAATATTAGATTATTAGATTATTGTTAATATTTCAAAATAATTATCGATTTATCCTACGTGAGACCCAAACAGACATTTATCTCATACACTTACATCTACAATTCCGCTATGACAAAATAAGCTTTAATCAATAATATATTTTAAATTTTAGATCTAAATTGTGTAAAAGGTAAGGGTACATGAATATACCTTGCTGCATAAATGATATATTTACTTTTTGAAGGCGAAAGCTAGATGTCACCAATTTATGCTTATCTCTTGGGATATGTTATGTGGACTATAAGGCTCACCGGCTTTAAAGTTTTTTTAACACTTTCGCTGCGTTACGGCAAGTATTTTGCCGTTTTTGACTAGTAGTCAGTGCGGCAGCTCATTGTCCTTGTCTTACGCTCGGTGCGGGGGTGATTTAACTATGTTCCCGTTAGTGTAGAAAAGAGACAATGATCTTTTTAATATTGTTACTTTAAATATAATAATATTCTACACTAATAACGTACGGCAAAATAGTTGTCGTAACGCACAGTGAGTGAAATATTTTTGTCTAGTGCGGTACGGCACCTATTTTGCCGTACCCTCCCAACCCCGCACCTTACCGAATGCGCCCACGCGGTTCCTCACATTGCACTAGAGCTGGCCATACGTATTTTGTGCTCGATATTTTTTGTGCGAAAAAATTATAGAACTGCTTATTACTCAACTCTAACAAGAAGAAAGTTGAAACAGTGCGTACGTTTTGTAAGGAATGTCAAAAAGTTATGTGTTAATTTGCTACAACAAAATGCACAATCTGTCCGTCCTGGCTGGCACCGAGTTCAAAATAAACTAAGTTCTTAAAAGTATTATTTTCAACTTTTTAGTCTAAATTTGTTTAGTTTAAATGTCGGTTTTTGGTTTTTTGTTAAAAATAATTTATTTTAAACTTTTAAGCGGAAAGTAGATAAGTTCATTCGTTTCGTAGATAGTTCTTTTAAATCCTAACCGTTGAGAAGTTGTATCTTCCATCATCATTTACGGTACGTGAGTTAAATATCCGGATAGCCTATAAAAGATTCGGCCGAGTATCGTTAATTTGCTCCTAAAAATTGAAGAGTTCCGTTACTTTGTCATGGATCCCATCATCAGAACCTTACCAAACTCTCATAAAACTACCCTTGAAGTCCATCCTTTCCAATAAAAAAAGAATCATCGAAATCAGTTAGGCGTGAAATTGAGTTATTCTTCCATTTGTCGCGCACAAAATTATTGCAAATTTAAGACTTATATGAATTTCTCATGGATGCCATTGTCAGAACTGAACTAAATTAAAATGAAACCACACGGGAAGCACCACCTTTCAGATTAAAAAAATCATCAAAATCCGTTCGTCAAGTCGAAAGTTCTGAGGTAACACACAAAAAAAAATAAAAATAAAAAAAATACAGACGAATTGAGAACCTCCTCTCTTTGGAAGTCGGTTGAAAAATAGATTATTTTTAAAAATTCAGTACACAAGTGCTTTTAAAATTGACATTAATTATAAGAATGATAATAATTATTACGTTGATCAATTAAGAAGAATTATGTTGATTCATACACTGTTAAACTTTAAAGTGTCTTTAACTTTTGTGTCTAGTATATCTAATAAAGAATATCGTTAAAATATCGATTGTTTATTTTACAAGTAAGCTCAATCCCTAGCATTTTATCACTTCTATGCTATACGGCAAATATATTGCCGTAAATAGCAGATTTTGAAAAATCCCTTTATCTTTCGAAATATCTTACAGAACCCCGGGCGACCGCAGCTACGTATACACGAGGATGTACCCTATCGGTTAGTTAAAAAAAGACGTTGATATTATGAGGTTCCACGTCTGTATGAACCTTGGAAGTCGGGTGCTGGTACGGCAAAATAGAAGTCGTAACGCATAGCAGGAAATATAGATACGGGCAGTATTTGTCTCGTAACGCACGGGCAGAAAGTTTAGTTCTAGCGCCGCCGCAGCGAACGTGTTAAAAACTAAATTGGTTCGAACTCCTCAAAGTAAGATCTAATTGTAATAATAATGTTCTCTAACCGATTCCAGCCATGAGATATTATAGTGCACAAGTGTATGTGCAGACACAAGTGCACTCTCTGTTCCTATCACTCTCATACTTCGGTGGGACGACTACTCGACACGACCAGTGAGAGCTAAGACGCAGGACTGTTGGCTTTACGTGCTCTCCGAGGCACGGGGGTGACACACCGCGAACTTCCCAACTCTTGGCTGTTATTGAGCCGTACTAAATAGAAAGACTTAATAACTAAACTTAGCCTGACTCAGGACTCTAACCCAGGACTTCTCTATGTGTTTGTGGCTGTACATAGTGAGCTAGCCACTTCACCACCGAGGCAGTTAAATTCAGATCTGACTAACAGTGAGCTTAAGTTGATATTTCTTTCAATCCAAATTTCTTTTATTTCAATCTTACAGATTATTCGAGTACAAACATAATAATGGATCAACTTCTTCCTCAAAGTTGAAGTTTAACTCAAACTTGATCCGTAGAACAAAGTATTTATTTAGAAAGTACGCCTGATAAAAAGGAATAGCAATCATTTTTCTAGCACTATGGTTTAGTAAGCGATTTTTTTCTTTCAAAAACAATTTACATAGTCTTATAACTATGATCTAAGTTTAAAATCTGGTTAAAGAAAAAAAGTGATGCCAAAAAGTTTTGAACAAAAACAATTCAACAAACAAACAGGATTGACCTGATTCTAAAATATTAGTTGCGATAATCCACAGAAATAAAAATGACTATTTCAAAAAATTCTAATAAAGTTAATGAGAGCAATCATTCACAATGGAAATTAAAGTTTGAATTGAAATTTATTATTCAAATTAGGCCACGTACATTCAATTACATATAATATGAAGTTACGTATTCTAGGAGAATTTGGTTAATTCTTCATTCTTAGGCTGTTTTCAAACTAGCCGTTTTTTACAGATTGGCTTTCAAGAAAAAGAACTACAACATTCATAACATATTTTATAATATTATTTATAAACTTCTTCTACCAATCTTAGACATTGCTAAAAGGCTACTAATGATGAGTGTGTGCTTTCAAACAATGTTGTTATCGATGTTTTTTCTTAATTTTACAGTTGCTTCGCTTCGAGGAACGAACGTACACACAAACACATACACACGCACGCACGCACGCACGCACACACGCACGCATGCATTCACGCTCGCACGTACGCACGCACGTGATAAAATAAATTGTAAATTTGTATATAATTATAGTAAAATTTATAGTAATTTATTAATAGAAAACCAATATGAAATATCTTTTTTATGATTATGTCAATTTTAGATGTAAAATGTTCTATAAAGGAAGTTGTTTTGACTATTGTTGATTGTCTTTTATTCTTATGAATAAATATTGTAAGTAGTCATTATAAATTACAATTACTTTACGAAATTATTGATAAATAATATTATAAACACTATTTATGTATTATAACGAATTTAAGAATTATAATTAACGAGTTACAAGTTAGTTACTGAAAGGATGTTTTTGACTGTCATTGACTGTCAATGATATAAAAGGAGGTGTATGAATTGTGAAACGGTTGGTCGTATCCCGACTACAGTCCGGAGCACTTCACTGAGCAAGTTAAGTACTCTAACTTTGTATTGTTACTATTTTACATTTGTAATAATCGTGACTTTTAAAAATAAGAAATAACATTTCTATATTTCTATAATTATTCAGATACTATTAAATGATACAAAACCTATATGATTTAATGGTCAAAATAATATGTTGTATTTATTTGAATTCCAATTATTTTGTTAGTGTTTTCCTGATATATTTCTATGTCATATACGTTTCTTTGTTATACATTATATTGAAGTTGATCAAGTTATATTCAAACTGTTGTTGTGGCTGTATTTATTGTTATATAATATGATATTAAAAAAAGTAGTCCCGCTGAGTTTCTTTCGCCAGTTCTTCTCAGGACAGAGGTTTAATCTTTCCGAACTGGTGGTAAATAAAAAGAATTATTGCGAATTCCTTTGTCTTATTTACCTTTTCCTAAATTTCTTAATTATCTTAATAATATATAAAGTACTTAGCAGTAATAATTGTAGTTCCTTTAATAATGAAATAAAAGAGAGTAGTTCGAAGCTTTTGTTATCTCTATAAATTCCAAAATTCTATCACACTCAAGCGCGTAAGCACTCACGGATACGCACATGCACACACAACTAAAACACTTTAACTAGTGTAAGTAATTAACAATCATCACTTTAGTGTAAGAACCCTTAACTCATAACGTAACATAAGTTAAATATGCTCAGTAAATAAACTTTGTTTGAAGAAACCAATCTAACAAAGCTGTATTGACAATATTCTATTAGCATTATATATTTGGACTCACATTGTGCTGGAGGAAAAATCTTGTGTTATTATAGACTGGGCGTCCTCGGTTTGAAACAGCTATGAAATCAAAGTAAATAATGTTATGTTTGTTTCTAATGTATAAACTAAAAATATGTCCAGTAGTTTCCTCGTGCTGCGGTCACAGACAGACAGACATACAGACAAAAATTCTAAAATCTCATTTCTCAAGTAACCGTTAAAAACCGTCTGTAGAACATCACACTGATGATAAAAGAAATCTAAAAACTTAGTTTCCGGTCTTTAAAACGCGTGCGTAGCCGCGGGAAATGCTAGTTTAAAAAGTTCGGAAGAGTACTCGAGCTGCTCTAACGCATTTATTGAAGTATGGACGTGCTTAATGTTAATAACTTAAAAGCATTTGCAAATCCTTACAAAACTATTGTTTTAATCGTATTTATTTTATCTACTAATATTATTCTCGCAATACAGTATTTTACCGCTTTGATCGCGTATTTCATTTAATTATAATTACAACAAGCAAGGCATCGTTTATATCTTCATACATACATATACATTCTTACGAATATATTATTAGTCTGTCTGTCGCGCTTTCACACCAAAAGTACTACACCGATTTAAATGAAATTTGATACATAAATAGTCTAGAGCCTGAGAAAGAACAAAGGCTGGTTTTGAAGGCGAAAAAAGAGCTGTAAGGGGTTGAAAATTGAAATAGGGGATAAAAGTTTGTATGGAAATGATGTCATTTAGCTAGAAAATAGTTTTTTTTTATTTTTTAATTAGATATAAATAAAAAAGACATCCAAAGTTTATAAAAAAAATTAATTAAAGGGGACGTCTCTAATTATACTTTACTATATAAATATTTGTCCATGTGTATTTATACGTCTATATTATTCTATGGTAAGGTCAAAAGCACAAGTTATAATCAAATAAATGAGATCACTTCCTATGTTTATAAATAAAACCAAGTACTTATATATTTATCTAATATATAAAAATCTCGTGTCACAGTGTTTGATATCGAACTCCTCCGAAACGGATTGACCGATTTTTATGAATTTTTTTGTGTAGATTGGGTAAGTCTGAGAATAGGTCGTAGGCATTTTTTATTCCCCTAGGTGATAAGGCTGGGTAGAACGCAGGCGGAGCCGCGGGAAATGCTAGTTGAAGTATAAAAATTAAAAGATTTGTAAGTATAGTGTTGTTATTTATACATTATTATCTATACTCTAAATAGATAAATACACTTGAAGTTTCTGTTTGTCAACTTAATAGCTTTTTACTAAATGTACGGTAATTATAAGAAATGTAAAATTTTAATATTTTTGTCTTTCTGTCTGCTTGTTCCCGCTAATCTCCGACACGGCTGGACAGATTTCTACGAGAATTTCAATTGCATATGGCTAATATTATAAGGAGTAACTTAAATTTCTTTTATTTTAGTAAAAGTATAAGAGTTCCGCTAGTAAAAACAACTTTTTAATATGCATTTATTGTGATTACCTAAATCAGTTCTTCGCGAATAAAATGCTATGGTCTGAAGAAGAACTGCCGAAAGGCGCTAAGCAGAAATATACTATATAGTATGTTCTTTTTATAAAATACTTTCTTAGATTTACGCGAATATTCGAATCCGAAAAGGTAGTTTCTATTTATATATTAAAAATCTTAAAAAAATTTAGAACCAGTGTAAAAATGTTTATGATCAGAATAATTTTGAAGTACTCACATCTTCCCAACACGTAAATACATCCTCTAGGGTAAAGGCTAGTTCCAGCGATACTCAAACCCACGAGAGCTAAGACACATATAATAACCAATGACTTCATTTTTTTTATATTTATTATCAAGTGTACAGTATCGATACTACTTGTCGTTTGACTAGTCCCAGAAAAGAACCGGCCTTAAATAGCTTGACCGTTGATTACATAATTTATTTATTTTTATCTTTATATAAAAAAATTGTTGTAGTTTTCTCGGATTTTGGTCTTAAGTTGCTTGAATATACCTAATAATAAAATAACACTCCTTATTTGAGCAGTCGTGTAATTGAAGGCAGTGGTAGCCCAGCGGTAACTCGCTCGCTTGAATAACCAACTGATGCGGATTCAAATCCGGGTCTCGCACCTCTGAATCTATGTGCGAATCATTTCCTGTTATGATTACCACTTATCGTACGGTGAAGGAAAACGTCGTAAGAAAACCTGCATGTCTTAGAAAAACCTAGCAAGTTTTTCGAAAGACATGTGAAGTCTGCCAACACGCACTAGGCCAGCACGATGAACTATGGCCTGATCCTCCTTTAAGACATGATACGTGAAATCTAAGCATTCGAGCGGAGCTGCGGGAAATGCTGGTGACAAATAGAATGTCATAATTGTATAAGCTCAACATAAATATCAAAAGATAGTGGGTTTTAATTAAACAAAATAATTAAACATTTAGATTTTAATTTTATAAAAAGCAGTACCGTAAATTATTAAAAAGTTCACGACTACTTATTCTTGTTTTGGTGGGTCTGAACTCTTCGTGCATTCTTCCAAAGGCACGCATTTGTTCTTAACGGTGTCCCTAACAGTTGGAGCATCGCAGTAGCAAGCTGAGTAATCACAAACATCTCCACCGTTACTATCTGGTTTGGGGTCAGGGTTTTCACAGGTAGCCTCAGGAGTCAGCACCCCGCAACCAGTGGCGTACGCGTGGGTACCTTCCTCACACCCTTTGTAACCTGAAAGATAAAGAAATCATTATCTGAGCATCCTCTTTTCAAATCATATCAAATAAAATTATACTTTATTCAAATAGACTTTTACAAACACTTTTGTCATTAATTAAATTAAATGGTATATAAGTCTGTGGAGGCTTATATACTGACATATAGGTTTAGAAGCCAGTTCTGCTGAGAAGAGTTCATGTGCGAATCATTTCTATCCTGATTACAACTTGTCTTACGGTGAAGGAAAACATCGTGAGGAAACCTGCATGTCTGTGAAAACCTAGCAAGTTTTCGAAAGACATGTGAAATCCACCAACATGCACTAGGCCAGCGCGGTGGACTATGGCCTGATCCCCCTCGTACTGAGGGAGGCCCACCCCCAGCAGTGGGACGTTAAAAAGGGCTGTTAATGCTAATGATGATCCTGTGTGATACCCAACCAGACATTAATCCCACACATTTACATCTTCAATTCTGCTATGACGTAATAAGTATATGTCTAAGTGTATATACTCACACGACACGTTTGGGTCAGTTGGTAGTGACCCTACTTTCTGTGCCAGCGGTCGCGGGTTCGAGTCCCGCTGGGGGCATTCATTTGTTGAGAACGAATGTTTGTACTCCAGTCGTGGGTGTTTATATTTATAATATGTATATATTTAAAAGTTATATATGTGTAGTATATCAACTATCTGGTATCCGTAACACAAGCCTCATGGCTTACCACGGATCTAGATGTGGTGAGGTGCTGTTGTAATAATGTCCCAAGATATTTATTATTATATTCATATTATTTTATAATTTATGGTAAGAAGGTCAAAAGTACAAGTTATAATCAAATAAATGAGATCACTTCTTATGTTTATAAATAAAACCAAGTGCATATATATTTATCTAATATATAAAAATCTCGTGTCGACTTGACCGATTTTTAAGATATATTGTGTATATTTTTGGTAGGTCTGAAAATAGGTTGTAGGCTATTTTTTATTCCCCTAGGTGATAAGGATGGGTAGAACGCAGGCGGAGCCGCGGGAATTGTTAGTTGAAGTATAAAATTTACAAGATTTGTAAATACAGTGTTGTTATTTACACATTATTATCTATAATCTAAATAGATAAATACACTTGAAGTTTCTGTTAGTCAACTTAACGCTTTTTACTAAATTTACGGTAATTATAACAAAAATAAAATTTTAATATTTTTGTCTGTCTGTCTGTTCGTTACCGCTAATCTCCGACACGGCTGGACAGATTTCTACGGCTTTCAACTGCATATAGCTAATATTATAAGGAGTAACTTAAATTTCTTTATTTTAGTAAAAATATAAGAGTTCCGCTAAAAAAAACAAAACTTTGCTAGGGGCGAAGTGAGACGCAACTTTTTAAATATGTATTTATAATTGCGATTACCTAAATCAGTTCATCGTGGATAAAATGCTTTGGTTTTAAGAAGAACTGCTGGAAGGCGCTAAGTAGGAATATACTATATAAGTAATATGTTTTTTTATACATTAAAAATTTTTAAAAATTTAGAAATAGTGTAAAAATTTTAATTATCAGAATAATTTTGAAGTACTCACAATTTCCCAACACGTAAATACATCCTCTAGGGTAAGGGTTAGTTCCAGCGATACTCAAACCCACGAGAGCTAAGACACATATAATAACCAATGACTTCATTTTTTTAATATTTATCATCAACTGTATAGTATCGATACTACTTGTCGTTTGACTAGTCCCAGAGAAGACCGGCCTTAAATAGCTTGACCGTTGATTGCATCATTTATTTATTTTTATCTTTATATATAAAAAATATTGCAGTTTTCTTGGATTATTGGTCTTAAGTTGCTTGAATAAATTAAATAAATTAAAGATGTGTGTATATATATACATATATATATATATATATATATATATATATATATATATATATATATATATATATATATATATATATATATATATATATATATATATATATATATATATATATATATATATACATATATATATATCTGTCTGTCTGTTCGCGATACACTCAAAAACTACTTCACCGATTTTCATGAAGTTTTCACCAACGGATAGAATGGTTCTCCAGAAAGGTTAGTATATAATTTGTCAAGTTTTTGTATAAATTGGCTAATATGTAATGATATCTGTTGGAGGTTTAAAATTACGCCCTCGTGGAGCTTTCAACGAAAACCCTTTGACATGTATGAAAATTGTGTATGGTGGAACTGCGTATCTTATATAAGTCTACAAAAAAGTCCGCAATGGCATATATCTATCTCGTAAGGATAACATACTATATGCATATCTTAATAGTAAGTAGAAAAAAGGGCAATTACAAAGCGGTAATTGGAAAGCTATTTACGCGAGAATAAAATTCAAGCGCTGTTTCAAGAGCCGCTTCGCTTGATGCAATCGCCGACCCTACGCGAACAGTCTTGACTACTGTTTAGCTAATAGCTCTTACAAGAAGCGTAGAATTTTTAACGTTCTACCACAATTCCTATTTTTAATAGTGATAAGAACTATTACTTATATATTTTAGTATATGACATCATTTTAGCTACTTTTATATTTTCATTTTTTTTTTCTCTAAATTTTTAATAATATATTAATACGTTATTTTTAAGGATGAAGATTGTTTTATGCAACATAGACTAATAATGTTCCATAATAAGATATTTTTTCGTAAAATTTGTAAAACCACTTCTGTTTTGAATTACTAATTTTATTTTGTTATTTTGCTTACGAATTAATCGTTATTCTATAAAAAAATGTATTTTGTCAAAAAAAAATATGTAATTTATAATTTTTTTTTTAAAATGCCGTGGGAGGTGTAGTGTGGCTCACGGTTTCCACATAATATGTTGACAGTAATAAATCGAACTTGGAGCAGAAAGGTTGTCTCATTTAATAATATCATTACACGCTCAATATTTGAATGAGAGTTTTCTTAAAGTGTCACGTAATTACAACCGAAAGTACGCACACATACAGCCATAGATTACCTCGAAATGTATTAGTGTAAATAAATAAAATAAAATATTCCTTTGTTTCAGGCGTGTACAAAAAAATAAATATGTAATATTATTTTAAAAGTATTTATTAATAAAATCATATCATATCCAGTTAAAATAATAATATAAGATAATATATTATATATGTATATAAATATAAATAAGAATTTGTAATTTATAAAAAAAAACAAAATAAAAATAAAAAAGTAACAAAAGTGTATATAAAATTAAATATGTATGTATTAATTAATAAAGAATAAAATATAATATTTTTACTATTGTAGCTGAACCTTTTTTATCGTAATGGCATCCGATTTGATTACAAATGAATTTTCTGTTTAGACGAATGTTTTACTTAAAATTATAGGTATAACTTGTGAAATGTGATTTTCTTTTTCTTATTTTTTTATAATACGCGTTGTTATAATATAATTAATATATGTTGCGTTCACTGCACAGCAAGTCATTTTTAAATAAAGCGGGAGCTGAGGCTAAGTTAACGCGACGGGAAATGTGTCTAGCCAATAAAATAACTTCAATATTCTAAGGTTGAGAACATAAACGAAAATAATTCAGAACAAAAATATGTGATCTGTTCGTGATATGATCGGTCAAATATATTTTAAGCATGAAAATATATGTAAATTCTATATTCAAACGCGCCATCTATAATCTGTGCAACTTAGATGCCAAGCCGCGATCTATTAATACAACTAAAGTAGTATAATAAATATTTCATTTCTAATATTCAGATCAATAATTGAGATAAAAACTACCCTATCTCGCAAGTTGTACCAAATTACAGATGCTTACAAAGTTTGGTGAAAATTGGTTCAGTAGTTTAGGAGTCCATCGCGGACAAACAACGTGACACGTGATTTATATATATTAAAACTAACTGTCTGTTCGACGTCCTCCCTTTTATCGGCAAGGAGCATCTTATTCGTATGTGTAAATATTTTCTTGAATTATTCATGTAATTGGTAAAAAATTTTTTGAATAACAGATTTTTCGGTCGAGTTGTCAATGTCACTGGTCATGTGGATTATTTATTCACCCCATATTTTTGTTTCACCATTCGAAATATGGTGATGATGAACTTAAAGTTCTTTGCACGGTCATCCAACTCTTTTTTCTTCTTCATTGTTCCACTGGTCATCACTTCATCCTTTTAAATTTTATTTTTTGTTGTTTTTGTATTTAGATTTTTGAAATTTCGCATTCCATGTGTTTTTATGGAAACTGTGTGGAGCTGGACCACGAAATTTCGCCTTTCGACTTCCGGGTTTCCAACGTTGAAAATATTGAACGGGTGACGGAGTCGAGGCGGAGTCAGAGTCCGATTAAGTTTGTCGCGAAAATTCATTTTTTTTAATTTGGTGTTCCTGTTATTAATGTTATTATTTTCACTATTAATTATTATTTTATTATCTTATATGTTCAATTCATATATTAAAAATAAAAGTATGGCTTCCATTAATAATAATAAAAATTATTATTATAAAAAACTAATTTTACATAAATTTTAAAACGCCCAGCGAAACGGGCGGGTAACAGCTAGTTCAAAATAAAGTTATATCTCATGGTCAGAATATGATGTCATACTTACATTTTCTGTTTTGTTAAAGACATTTTGATTTTGTATCTCTGTATTAAAAGAGCTTAGTCTAAATTTGACTATGTGGCTCTGTAAGTAAAACAAAAATTATTTGCTTAAATACATATCCTTGCTAACTTATATATTAACTAGAGACTCACCCTAGCTTTGCTCGGGTTCGTCCCTAGATTTAGTGCGAGCGAGGCCGCGGGTTCCGCTTGTTATATACTAAAACTTTCATTAAGGACCACTCTTATCATTGGTATAAAATACCAAACTTGTATAAGCTCAATATAAATTTTAAAAAATGGGTGTAATAAAACAAAAAAAAATTACAATGTTAAGTTTTAATTTTATAAAAAGCAGTATCGTAAATTAATTTAAAGCACATGACTTATTCTTGTTTTGGTTCCTCTCTCTTCGGGCATTCTTCCAAAGGGACACATTTGTTCTTAACGGTGTCCCTAACTGTTGGAGCATCGCAGTAGCAAGCTGAGTAATCACAAATATGTCCACCATTAGGATCTGGTTTAGGGTCAGGGTTTTCACAGGTAGCCTGAGGAGTCAGCACCCCGCAACCAGTGGTGTACGCGTGGGTACCTTCCTCACACTGTCTGTAACCTGAAAGATAAAAGAAATCATTATCTGAGCATCCTCTTTTGAAATCACATCAAATAACTAGATTATCTCTGCTCGAACAACAGTCCCGAGCCTGCAATGTCGAGATTCAATGTGTTCCTGAATATAAAAACGAGAATCTGGTAAAGACTGTCAAACAGATTACCTCGACTGTCAAATGCAACATAAATGGTCAAGATATACAAAGTTGTGCTCGAATAATGAAAATGAACAAAGATAGTCCTCGTCCCCGGTCTGTCCTAGTTAAATTCACCAATCCCAGAATGCGAGATGCCTGCTTAGCAGCTGTTCTTTCTTTTAATAAAAAATCAGTAAACAACAACGACAAATTAAACACTAGTCACCTAGGAATAAGTGGTGATAACAAGCCAATTTATGTGTGTGAACATTTATCTCCAATAGTAAAAACTCTACATGCCGAAGCTCGTTTAAAATGTAAGAAACTTGGTTATCGCTATGTATGGGTCAAAAATGGCCGTGTTTTTGTGCGTAAATCGGACAAATTGGAATATAGTTATATAAAAAATTAAGATTCTTTAAAATCCTTACAATAATTTTAAACAAAAAGGTATTGCATGTATTTAATTTATTTATCTAAATTCTCAATATTATCTTGTTATTATCAAAATGTTAGGGGTGTGAATACAAACATGCAAGATGTACGCCGTAATGTACTAAATAACGATTATGATTTTATCTTCCTAACCGAGACCTGGCTAAATAGCTCTGTATTTGACTCTGAATTACTTGATGACAGGTACTTAATATTTCGGCTTGATCGAGAAACGAGCCTTTCGTCCTCACATAAAAGAATAGGTGGAGGTGTTTTGATCGGAATCTTAAAAGAATCGAAAAAGGTTTAGTTTCATGTCGTCCACTTGACTGGGAAAGTGACCAAGAGGATCTCTGGGTGTCAGTCGAATTAAACTTAGGGAAAAACATAAGAATTTCACACATATGTCTAGTCTATCTCCCACCTCCAGTGGAATTAAATACTTTAGAAATGTTTATTGAAAATATTAGTAAAATTATTTCTTCTAACGAGAGCCACTGCACAACCATATTATTGGGGGATTTTAACCTGCCAAGCATTTCTTGGTCAAGCCCCACAGATAATAAGCCTCATTCTAACAACTCACCTCTTGATAATATATTACTAGATTTTATCAACTTCAATGACTTATATCAATTCAACAAAATTAAAAACATAAAAAGCAATATACTAGATTTAGTCTTAAGCAATAATAATGTGATAAATATTTGTGAATGCCAAACCCCGATACGTAAAGTTGACCCATATCATCCTCCTCTGGATATTTCGATCAAAATAGGATTGAGAGAACATAATGAATACAACACATCTATAAACATATATAACTTTTTCAAAGCAGCAGCAGACTATAAACGCATTTTAGAAGCACTTGATAATATCGACTGGTTTGCAGAATACAAAAACGGTCTTCAGAATGTCAACGTAATGGTTAACAGGTTCTATACTATTTTATTAGATTTTATTCATAAGTACGTACCTAAAAGGTCAATAACTCGAAAATCATATCCCGTTTGGTTTAATAAAACTCTCATAAATAAAATTAAGAAAAAATATAAATACCACGTTAAGATAAAGCGCTTTGACAATCCATTGGATAGACTAGAGTTCCAATACTTAAGAAAAAGACTGTGATACTCTCATAAAAGAATGCTATAATAATTATATCTCTCGTAAAGAAAACGAAATATCTAAAAATCCTAAACATTTATTGACACACATGAAAAACATCCGCAAAAAGAGTAGTTCTTTTCCTACATCCATGTACCTAAATGATGTAAAGGCGACAAATAGGAGAGATATTTCAAACTTGTTTTCTAAGCATTTTTCAATGGTTTACGAAAGGGACAGTAGCGAAGAAAGTGATATTGCACAAACACCGTACCCATACAAGGGAAATATTTTTTTGTCACAAAGTGATATTAAGAAGAAATCAAAGATACTTGATACATCGAAAAGTCCAGGGCCTGATAATATTCATCCTTTCTTTATTTCCCGATGTGCCAAAAAAATATATTTTCCACGCGTTTATTTTGCACGCGCAAACTGGAATTTTCCCGGAAAAATGGAAGAGGCCAGAATAGTACCTGTGCTAATAGGTAATGATCCCTCTGATGTAGAGAACTATAGACCGATTTCAATTTTATCGATTGTGTCAAAGGTCATTGAGAGCATTGTGCATCAACTAATATCGGACAAAGTTAAATCTGACATCATCGATTCGCAACATGGATTTACACCGGGCAGATCCACTAACACAAATCTTGTCACCTATGTCAATGAAATTATGAAAGTAGTAGATGAAGATGATAAAATTGATGCCATTTATACAAACTTTTCAAAGGCCTTTGACAAAGTTAACCACAAATTATTGGTCAAACAACTGGAGTCCTTTGGAATTACTGGTAATTTGTTGATATGGTACAAGTCCTATCAACATTCGAGGTCATCTTGTGTCGTAATAGACGGCCATCATTCTAACTCTTTTACTGCATATTCTGGAGTCCCTCAGGGATCTATTCTGGGGCCCGTCTTTTTTAACATTTTTATTAATAACATTGCATCCATATTTAAATACTCCAAAGTCTTTATGTATGCTGATGATCTTAAGCTGATACGATGGATTAAAACGGACTCAGACGTCACGTATCTGCAGAAGGACTTGGATGAGCTATGTAACTGGTGCCATAACAACAACATGTATTAAAATCCGAAAAAGTGCTATCATATTCAATTCACACGTTTTTAGGTTCCAAATTGCAATTTGCTGCTCACATTGACCATATAACGAGTACTGCTCTTAAGTCATTGGGGTTCGTTATTAGAAATGCAAGAGAGTTTAAAAATATGTCAACAGTCATAGCACTTTTCAATTGCTTTGTCAGAAGTAAATTAGAATATGGCTCAGTAATCTTGTCACCTCATTACAGTATTCATATAAACAGAGTAGAAAAAATACAAAAAAGGTTAATGAAATTCATAACATATAAATTTAAAATACCTCAGTCATACTCTAGATATGAAGACAAGTTGAGATATGTGAATATACTCTCATTACAGTCACGGCGCACACTACTGGATATGACATTTTTACAAAAACTATTAAGTAATGGTATTGATTGCCCGTCGCTGCTCGCTTCAATAGATTTTAACGTACCCATTAGGAACCCCAGGCAACAAAGTCCCCTCTTTCGCACTAAGAGGCATAGACTAATTTAGGAAAAAAATATATCTTTAAATAGATTAGCCCGCACACATAATGAAATATCATTAGCTAAACTAGCCCTTTTTTACAGTTTGGTTTTCAAGAAAAAGGACTACGACATAAAAATACAATGTAATCAGGAATATTAAAGGATATAACATATAAACGAAAACCATTAGATTACACGTTTGGCTCAGTTTGTAGTAATAAGTGTAGTGGATCAACTATTCGGTATCCGTAACACAAGCCTCGTAGCTTACCACAAAACTTACGGCGCTGTGTGTAATAATGTCCCAACATATTTTATATTATTTATGAACTTCTTCTACCAATCTTAGACATTTCTAAAAGGCTACTTATGATAAGTGTGTGCTTTTAAATAATGTTGTTATCGATGTTTAATTTTACAGTTGCTTCGCTTCGAGGAACAAACGTACACACAAACACACGCACGCACGTACGCACGCACGCGCACAAGCACACACAACTAAAACACTAAGCTAGTAAAAGTAATTAAAAATCATCACTAAGAACCCTTAACTCATAATGAAACATATGTAAGTTAAATATGCTCAGTAAATAAACTTTGTTTGAAGAAACCAATCTAACAAAACTGTATTGACAATATTCTACTAGCATTCTGTATTTGAACTCTACATTGTGCTGGAGGAAAAATCTTGTGTTACTATAGACTGGACGTCCTAAGTTTGAAATAGCTATGAAATCATAGTAAATATAAATAATTTTATCTAATGTATAAAACTACAGGACCAAAAGTACTTTTATTTCATTTATTAAAGCAAGTGACATGGACCATATTGTTTATAAAATTAGAGATGCGGAAGAAAATTGCAATAATATTATTTAATGCTTCTAAAATTTGCGTATACTAGACATTATATGGCGTGCGCTGTAAAAACTAGGGATGATACCGAACGAAGCGAGGGTCTGTGAATATTCTTGCAAAAATATTATAAATATGAATATAAGTCTGTCTTTCCATGTTTTAACCTATTGTTTATCGATACAGAGGCCGAATCCATAGTTTTTAGTTATACTTACAATATAAATATATGTCCTTGTGTACGTATAGTGTATACGTCTATATTATTCTATGGTAAAAATGTCAAAAGCACAAGTTATAATGAAATAAATGAGATCACTTTTTATGTTTATCAACAAAACCAAGTGCTTAGATATTTATCTAATATATAAAAATCTCGTGTCACATACATCATATATTATATAGTATGTTTTCTTATTTATATATTAAAAATCTTTAAAAAAATAGAACTAGTGTAAAAATTTTAATGGTCAGAATAATTTTGAAGTACTCACATTTTCCCAACACGTAAATACATCCTCTAGGGTAAAGGTTAGTTCCAGCGATACTCAAACCCACGAGAGCTAAGACACATATAATAATAACCAATGACTTCATTTTTTTAATATTTATTATCAAGTGTACAGTATCGATACTACTTGTCGTTTGACTAGTCCCAGAGAAGAACCGGCCTTAAATAGCTTGACCGTTGATTGCATCATTTATTTATTTTTATCTTTATACTATATAAAAAATATTGCAGTTTTCTCGGATTATTGGTCTTAAGTTGCTTTAATATAATAATAAAATTACTTATGTGTATAATCTATATACTCGTCTATACATATTATAAAACAAAGTCCTCCGCCGCGTCTGTCTGTCTGTCTGTCTGTTCGCGATAAATTCAAAATCTACTGCACTAATTTTCATGCAGTTTTCACCAATGGATAGAATGGTTCTCCAGGAAGGTTTTAATATATAATTTGTCAAGTTTTTGTATAAATTTGCTAAAATGTAATGATATCTGTTGGATTTGTCGGAAAAAAATAAGCCGTCGTGGAGCTTTCAACGAAAACGCTGCCTAAACCCTTTGATATGTAACAAAATTATATATGGTGAAATTGCGTATCTTATATAGGTCTACAAAAAAGTTCGCGATGGCATATTATGTCTATCTCGTAAGGATAACATGCTATATGCATTTTAATAGTATAAAAAATGGGCAATTATAAAGCGGTAATTGGAAAGCTATAAACACAAATACGGTATTAATCCTTATCATTTTAAATAAGTTCTCTCGCTCCATGCGCTCTTGCCACACTGCAATGCTGGACATTCCAAAGAGCAACACGAAGTTCCTCCTAAACTCTTTTTCAGTGTACGGAGCAAAGCTCTGGAATAATCTTCCTAAGAACATCCAACTCTGTCCCTCTATTAATACTTTTAAGAAAAAATTAAGACAGCACCTTCTCACTCTATCTTAACCTTTCTTGATTACTATTATTATGTATTCTATTATATGGATATGTATATTTATTGTGTATATATATATATATATGTATGTATGTATGTATGTATGTATGTATGTTAGTATTTATGTAAATATGTATCGTATGGTATGTATATTATAGTTATTAAATTATACATCATTTTACTGAAACTGCACTATTTTAGCCTGCTTTACAATACTATCTCTCACTATGACAGGTTGGCTGGAAGAAATCTCTTATAGAGATAAGTCCACCGTTGCAAACTATATTTGTATCTGCATCACTGTATACATTTTCAAAGTGCAATAAAGAATATATAATAAGTTTGAGATAGACTTTAAGCATTTCATGCACATTATTTTACTCTTTCACAACATATAATTTAAACGAATATCTTGGGACAAATCGCAAAGAAATACGGACGCGAGAATAAAATGCAAGCGCTGCTTTAAGCGCCGCTTCGCTTGATGCAATCGCCGACCCTACGCACACCGTCTTGCCTACTGTTTAGCTAATAGCTCTTACAAGAAGCGAAGAATTTTCAACGTTCTACCACAATTCCTATTTTTAATCGTGATTAGAACGCGAGCGAAGCCGCGAATTGCTGGTATTAACCCGTCAACGGCGAACATACGAGACACAATAGATTTTCAATTGTTATAAATCTATATTGTCCCCGCGCCCGTTGATGGGTTAATAAAATTTTAAAATCTGCACACCAAATATTTTTTGAAAAATCTTATTGAAATAGTCTATAGTTATACAAAAGCCGAATTATATATTTGTACCATTGGACAGTTTTTGATCTTTGGTGTAACGATAGCCGGTAAAACATATGGGATATCACTATATCCTATATAACTGCGGTAATACTTCATCCCAGAGAAATCAGTAGTAAGCATTAAATAAGCTATAAGGAATTAAATAAATAGATACAAGGTAAAATTAAAAGACGTAATTATATCCAAAAATTGCTTTCTTTCCGATTCTTGAGGCTGATTACTTGACTGAAGTTTATAACACTACCATAGAATACTTTAAGATGTCAATCTGTTAATAGTAAGACTAATATTTGGTTGGGTTATTCTATTGTCTTGTCTGTCTTACTATTGTCATAGTACTAAAGCCTTTCTGAAAAGCACCTCAAATTATAGGAGAGCGCTATCACAACAAGGATATCTTTATTACAAATTTAAAAAAAATCCCACGTCATAAAATAATTAAAATGGTATTTACTAGTAAAACCTTTTCATTTGATACCCATAGGTGCTGTGAAAAAATATGTAATCCGGCATTGTGTAGCGGCGGTCATCTTGGACTGACTTTCATTAATCATAGCTAAGAACACTTCCGACTAATTCACCTTTTAAACAAAAAAAGCAAAATCAAAATCAGTTTATCCGTTCGGGCGCTACGATGCAACAGACAGACAGACTCACATCTTCGTCAATCTTCAACGTCAATCTTGTAACACCCCGTCGTTTTTGCGTCGAAGGTTAAAAATAGCATATTGAAAACCAAGGCAACTATCCCACTGACCGGGTTGTACCCGGATAGTTGCCTCTATATATTATGACAAATAAAATGAAGTTATATCACGTGGTTAGAATATAATGTCATACTTATATTTTCTGGTCTGTTTTAGACATATTGATTTTTTTTCTATTTATTTAAAGAGCTTCGTTAAAATTTGATTTTGGCTCTGTAAGTAAAACAAAAATCATTTTCTTAAATCTATACATATCCTTGCTAATTTATATATATACTAACTAGAGACTCACCCTGGCTTTGCTCGCGTTCGACCCTAGATATTCGCGGGTTGATTCCGCTTGTTATATAATAAAACCTTCACACACTATCCATTGGTGAAAACAGCATAAGAATCGGTGCAGTAGTTTTTGAGTTTATCGCAAACAGACAGACAGACGCGGCGGAGGACTTTATTTTATAATATGTAGTGATAGCATTAGCACTTGTAGGAAATGACATGAAGGATATAAGCTAATTTGAATATATTGTGTAAAATGTTCACTTCTGACACATTCCATTAAGACAGGATATGTGAAATCTAAGCATTTGGATTCCGGTCTTTAGAACGCGGGCGGAGCCGCGGGAAATACTAGTGACAATTAAAATATCAAACTTGTATAAACTCAATATAAATTTTAAAAGGTGGGTGTAATAAAACAAAAAAAATTACAGCGTTAAGTTTTTAATTTTATAAAAAGCAGTATCGTAAATTAATTAAAAGTATACGACTACTTATTCTTGTTTTGGTGGGTCTGATTTCTTCGGGCATTCTTCCAAAGGCACGCATTTGTTCTTAACGGTGTCCCTAACAGTGGGAGCATCGCAGTAACAAGCGGTGTAATCACAAAGATGTCCACCGTTAGGATCTGGCTTGGGGTCAGGGTTTTCACAGGTAGCCTCAGGAGTCAGCACCCCGCAACCAGTGGTGTACGCGTGGGTACCTTCCTCACACCCTTTGTAACCTGAAAGATAACGCGATACGCCATTAAAACACAAGAACTACCAGCATAAGTAATTAAAAATAATCACTTTAGTAGAACCCTTAACTCATAACATAAGTTAAATATGCTCAGTATTAACTTATGTTATGAGTTAAGTGTAAATAAACATCGTTTGAAGAAACCAATCTAACAAAGCTGTATTCTTTTAGCATTATATATATTTTAAGCTCTACATTGTTATGAGAAAAAATCTTGTGTTATTATAGACTGGGCGTCCTCAGATTGAAATAGCTATGAAATCAAAAAAATATAAATAATTTTATGTTAATTTATAAACTTAACCAATACTAAAGAGGAACCCTCCATTTCTGCTAGTACTATGTATAAATAGCATCTCAGTAAACTCGTTTTGTAAATGAATCTTGTTGCTTATCATTAAACGGGTTTACAAACATAGATAATTATCACATTATATAATAATAAACTTAATATATTATTAATCATCAAGTAATTAAGTTCGAGGTGAATTCGAATGAAGTAATATTTTTTTGTAATATTTAATAATAATTTACTAATGGTTATTACAATTTTGAATTAAATATTATTTTAAAGCTCATTCAAGCTTTTTTTATTTAATAAAAAAACTTGAGACTTCTATTTGCCGCTTCCTAACAGTGACAGCCATATATATGACTATATAGTCGTGTTAATACCTCGCTGCAGACTCGGCCATAAATCATAATCGGACTAGGGATGTGCGCTAGTTGCGCGCGCGCAAGGCCGCTATCGATAACGGAATCATCAAGGTTACGACGTAAACATACTGCGTTCGTTAAGTATGCAGGGTAACTAATGGGTACTAATGTGATTAACTAACTAATTATAAAAAACTAAAGAGGGTAATTAGCAAATATGTTTAGCCCATTCAGTATAACTATTTTAGTTGTGCTGTGCTATTAAGTATATTTAAATCGCTACAAAAATAAATTAGACCATTACGTGTTAAATAAACGTGTTTTTATTTCTATCACCCATTTATATAATATTCTTTATTGCACATTCAATTATGTTACACAGATTTTACAGAGATCAATGTGAGCAAAGGTGGACTTATCTCTAGAAGAGATCTCTTCCAGCCAACCTATGGAAGTGAGAAATGGTGTTTAAAAAACGGGCCGAACACGTGCAATTGTTAAAAAAAACTATTAATACCATTATATACTAAAAGGATAAATAAACATACATACATAATTTATATAGATAGATATACAATGTACATATATAATACATACTATATATCAATAAACATACGTTCATATATATATACATACATAATATATAATATTTATACTATATAATACTAATTAAACTGATAATTAAGGTGCGATTTGCGTCAGAAGATACTGTTTAACATTCTTTTTAAAGGAAGTTATTGAGGGGCTATGTTGGATATGCTTAGGTAGTGTATTCCAGAGTGATGCGGTGAATGCGGCCATTTATAAAGATACAAAAAAAAAGAACTATCGATATCACTCATCGACTGCAGTAATGCACAGCGTAGTAATGCACAATGCCGTGCCATAAGGTCCGTGAGTGGGAAAGAAAGCGAAACACTCGAATGATTTATGGCCGAGTCTGCAGCGAGGTATTAACACTACTATAGACAGTGGTAGCACAGCGGTAACGCGTCGCTTGTATAACCGAGTGATGCAGGTTCAAATCCGGGTCTCGCACCTCTGATATTTTCATGTGCGAATCATTTCTATCCTGATTACCACTTGTCTTACGGTGAAGAAAAACATCGTGAGGAAACCTGCATGTCTGAGAAAGCCTAGCAAGTTTTCGTAAGACATGTGAAGTCCGCCAACACGCACTGGGCCAGCGCAGTGGACTACGGCCTGATCCCCCTCGTACTGAGGGAGGCCCGTGCCCAGCAGTGGAACGTTAAAAAGGGCTGATGATGAACAGTGACTCCAGATGAGACGGCTATGGCCGGTTCACCTTCGTATTGACGGAGCCAGCGCCTAGTTAAAAAACTTTAAAAAGGCTGACTACGAGCATCAAACCTACACTTAAAAAATGGTTAAAATATATCTGTTATTTAACTATACATATAATAAAATTCAATCTTCGTTAAATCTGTGCATTGAATGTTTTTGAAAATTAAATAAAATAATCATTATTAACTACACAGAGGCCATATACCACGAGAAAACCACTGGACAGATTTTGATGAAATTTTGTATAATGATAGTTGGTTATCCGGGTATATCCGGGTTTATCCGGATATCAACATAATTATAAGACTTTTACTGCAAGAAAATATCTTGTTTTTGAGTAATACTTTCAATTATTCTTTTCCTTTTCTTTTCTTTTAATATTATACTAATCAGCTTGCATGCCGTTTTTCTTTTTGAGTAATTTGCTAGCTCTTGTTTTAATTTTAATTTTTTTTTATAAAATACAGATTATTAACCATTTTAATTATTCATTATTAATTATATTTGTTATAAAATGTTATTATTTTAATTTGTAATTGTTATTAATTAATTATATAATAATTAAATTAAACCTAAATTGTAATACTATTAATAAATACTATTGTGATAGCCTGTAAAAGCAGCAAGTTGTAACTACCTGTAATTAAAAGTACAATTATCGTGATAAAACATATGTAACCAAGTTTTAAGTATTGTAATATTGTAACTTTTGTTGGTAGTTCAATAAATAAATAAATAAATAAATAAATAAATAAATAAATAAATAAATAAATAAATAAATAAATAAATAAATAAATAAATAAATAAATAAATAAATAAATAAATAAATAAATAAATAAATAAATAAATAAATAAATAAATAAATAAATAAATAAATAAATAAATAAATAAATAAATAAATAAATAAATAAATAAATAAATAAATAAATAAATAAATAAATAAATAAATAAATAAATAAATAAATAAATAAATAAATAAATAAATAAATAAATAAATAAATAAATAAATAAATAAATAAATAAATAAATAAATAAATAAATAAATAAATAAATAAATAAATAAATAAATAAATAAATAAATAAATAAATAAATAAATAAATAAATAAATAAATAAATAAATAAATAAATAAATAAATAAATAAATAAATAAATAAATAAATAAATAAATAAATAAATAAATAAATAAATAAATAAATAAATAAATAAATAAATAAATAAATAAATAAATAAATAAATAAATAAATAAATAAATAAATAAATAAATAAATAAATAAATAAATAAATAAATAAATAAATAAATAAATAAATAAATAAATAAATAAATAAATAAATAAATAAATAAATAAATAAATAAATAAATAAATAAATAAATAAATAAATAAATAAATAAATAAATAAATAAATAAATAAATAAATAAATAAATAAATAAATAAATAAATAAATAAATAAATAAATAAATAAATAAATAAATAAATAAATAAATAAATAAATAAATAAATAAATAAATAAATAAATAAATAAATAAATAAATAAATAAATAAATAAATAAATAAATAAATAAATAAATAAATAAATAAATAAATAAATAAATAAATAAATAAATAAATAAATAAATAAATAAATAAATAAATAAATAAATAAATAAATAAATAAATAAATAAATAAATAAATAAATAAATAAATAAATAAATAAATAAATAAATAAATAAATAAATAAATAAATTATAACTAGTTACATATAAAACTAAAACTTATATTACATTTTATTCACTACAATTCACTTATAAAAGATAAGAGTACCCGAACTGTTCTAACGCATTTATTGAAGTATGGACGTGCTTAAAGTTAGTAACTTAAAAGCATGTGCAAATCCTTCAATATTTTTGTTTTAATCGTATTTATTTTATCTACTAATATTATTCTCCTCATACAACATTCTTCGTTTTCCCTCGTATTTTATTTATTTACAACTAACGGTTTAAATCGCATCGCTAAAAGTTAAAAACGTGAAAAGTGAAATCAAAAAAATACCGTGAACGAAATTTTACCACACTGAAGTTTCATTTTTGCGACAAAAAACCTTTGTCCATCTCCAAGAAAATTCATCAAAATTAGTTTAGCCGGTGAGACTTTCGCTTTTATAATGTAACTAGGAATAAACAAAAAATTATGTCTTCAGCTTTAAAATAAGATAATTAATATATAAAATTCGTACTAATATATAAAACACATTTTAATATATAAAAATCTCGGGTCACACTGTTTGTTATCGAACTCCTCCGAAACGGCTTGACCACTTTTTATGATTTTTTTTGTGTATATTTGGTAGGTCTGAGAATAGGTCGTAGGCTATATTTTATTGCCCTAGGTGATAATATTATGATTTGGCATCAAAAATACTTGTAATCTAAATTTTCATCCTTCTTTCTACCATAAATCCCTATTTTTAATAGTCGGGTGGAGCGTATTTTAACTATATAATATACATATGCATTGTGTATGTATGTATATATAAATAGTAACAAGGTCAAACGTACAAGTTGTAATCAAATAACTGAGATCACTTCTCATGTTTATATAATAATAATACTCGTATAGTGCTTAGATACTCGTATATTGATAATATCTATTATATTATTTAAAGGTCAAAAATGACAAAACAAACAAGTTTTTACGCCTTTTGTGAATTACAATAATTCTATGTTGTTATGTATAGTGTATACATTATTATAATAATGTTCTCCGACCGATTTAGCCAAGCGCCAATTTCATTGAGACTAGCCAACTGCGCGGGAGATATTATAGTTCACGAGTGTACGCGCAAACCCAAGTGCACTCTCTGTTCTTATCACTCTCATACTCCGGTGGGACGACTACTTGACACGACCAGTGAGAGCTAACGACACGGGGGTGACACACGGCGAACTTCCCAACTCCGGGCTGTTACGCAGGCTTACTAAACAGTAAGACTCAATAAATAAAGGCCCGACCTGGGACTCGAACCCAGATCCGGCTAATCTCTGAAACGGCTGGACCGATTTTGACGAAATTTGCACTCGCAGGTAGCTAATATTAATAGAAGTAACATAGTCTACTTTTATTAAAAAAAAAATAGTTTAATTACGTGACGGATTTTTAAGCTACAAACTTTTAACTTGACAGGGAATACCCTAGGGACGAACCAAAGCGAAGCGAGGATGAGTCGCTACTCTAACGGTTTTTGACGGTTCAAGAATGCTTGTTAAAGTCTATTTGGATAAAGTATAATTTGATTTGATTTTGAAGTCGTATCCAGCGCACTGGCAAATGGCAAGGTCGAGCCTAATCGGCTAGTTATAACAGACCTCTGGTGCTTAGAAATCAAAAATAATATTATTTCTGAAGGCCGAAAATGACGAATTAAATATATTGTAACGTCATTTGCCACATTAGTTAATGATTTTTTTTAATCTTTCCTACTACTAAGTACCTGCATTAAATTGGATTGATTTCATAATATACAGTTATGGTTAAAAACTCGGAAATAAAACGCCTCAATCTTAAGACGAAGTGGCGAAAGAAATTCATTCACTTAGTCATTTTTTTAAAAAATAAAAAAAATAAAGGTTTTAGCGTAAAATATTAAGGAGTAAGTAAAGTAAGAAAAAAATAAAATGCTTACATCTTCCTTCAACATAAATGCAACCTCTAGGATAAAGGTCGATTCCAGCGATACTCAAACCCACGAGGGATAAGACACATAGAATTACTAAAGATTTCATTTTTGATCAATTTATTATTGACTTTACAGTACCAATGCTACTTGTCGTTTAACTAGTCCTAGAGAAGAATCGGCCTTAAATAGCTTGACCGTTGATTGCATCATTAATTTGTTTTATTATCTTTATATATCAACGTTGACGACTCGTTTGGCTCAGTTGGTAGTGACCCTACCTTCTGCGCCAGCGGTCGCGGGTTCGAGTCCCGCTGGGGGAATTCATTTGCTAATCACGAATAAAACCAATATAGATTTTTCATTCATTTTCTTATTTTTTTATTATTAGATTATTATATATATCGTATTTTATATAAATTTTTAAATAAGATGATACCAATTATGTACAAACTGACGAAATTTCTTTATTCTTTTTATATATATATATATATATATATATATATATATATATATATATATATATATATATATATATATATATATATATATATATAATAAATAAATAAATAAATATGTTGGGACGTTATTACAACAGCGCCATCTAGTTCCGTGGTAAGCTAAGCTTGTGTTACGGATACCAGATAGTTCATATACTACACATATACATTTTAAATACATACATATTATAAATATAAACACCCATGAGTGGAGTACAAACATTCGTGATTACCAAATGAATGCCCCCAGCGGGACTCAAACCCGCGACCGCTGGCGCAGAAAGTAGGGTCACTACCAACTCAGCCAAACGAGTCGTCAAAAGTAATACATAACTAATACAATAAATATTGTAATTTACTATGGTTATGTTTGACATTCAGTGTGTGAAATACATGGTAGTATGTGTAATGTTTTTTTTTATTCATTTAATGCATATTTATGCACAATAATTAAATAAAAATTTGATCTTCTCTATATGAATTATAAGCGTGCGAAATTTCATACCAGGAGTATTTCGCGCAATTTTCGTTAAAAGGAATACAAAATTTTTGCTTCACGTATTAATACTCGTATATAGATACTTAATGTGTAAGTGAATAGTAAGGGCTTAAGCAAAAATATAATACGACTAGTCTAAAATATATCGCATACTGTATTGTCTGCAAATGCAAATGATTTAAATTAAATAACTATTATAATCTTATAAAACGAATTCACAAGTTTTTTTACTTAATAAATTGTATAAATAATATACGGTGTTCAAAAGAAAAACACTTTTTGTTTTAATTTAGGATTTTTAGTTTATCTATCTTTCTATTTGTTCCGGCTATTCTCTAAAACGGCTAGACCGATTTTGACGAAACTTACTGGCAGATAGCTCTTTTAATAATGAATATCATAGACAAATTATAAAATAATTAGAAAAAAAGGATTATTGTTCCGTAAAAAAAGAGGTAGAGTAGGTGAGTTCCTAGTATAAAACATTAAAATTAATTAAATTAATCTAAATTATTGTAAGCATTAGTAGTTAATTAAAAAGTATTCAGTTTGTATCGACTCTATACATTTTCTAAGTGGATATTGAATGATAGAATCGTTTACTTATGTAGGGGCATTATTACATACAGCGCTATCTAGTTCCGTGGTACGAGGCTTGTGTTACGGATACCAGATAGTTGATACACTACACATATATAAATTTAAATACATAGATATTGTATATATAAAGACCCATGACTGGAGTACAAGCACTCGTGCTCAACAAGTGAATAGCCCCAGCGGGATTTGAACTCGCGTCCGCTGATGCAGAAACAAGAATCAATGCAAACTGAGCCAGACGTGTCGTCAATATTATGGTCGCTTGTAATTTTACTGCAAAATGTTTCAAAATAAAAGTAATTTAAAAAACTTCCAAAGTATTATGGTTAGGTACAGGCACACATTTTTTTCTTTATTTCGTATTAGAAAAGTGTTTCGAGACACTCACGTTGGTGACAGATCATTAACGTCCTATTAAAAGTGTTGATCATTAAACTAATAAAATGACAGAATATATTATTTGTTATAAAACTTAAGTAACTTTGAAGTGTTTGAAGTTTTTAATTATTAATAATTATAATATAAATAAGAATGACTCCTTTTTTAACAAAAAAAACTGGTTCTATTTTAGTAAAAATAACTATGGCAAAATTAGTTTTACCACCATATTACCAATTACCACTAGTATTTATGTCCCAAGCGACTCACTTCTGTGTTCGTCCCTAGGTACATTCTGATTTCTCAGAGATGTAATATTTTCTTTAGTAATACAAATCCTATATATTGATCCAGACCAGCTATCATATTATATAATAATAAACTTTATCAAAATGTGTCAAGCGTTTTCTCGTGATAACTTTTTAGCCAGAGATATAGAAAAAAAAATCGGCCCCTGTATTCACAAAAATTACTATGAAAAAGATTTTCTATTAAAATATTTTAATGTACACATTCAACTAAATTGTTATTTTATCTACTATATAAAAATAAGTCGGGTTTTCCTTCCTGACGCTATAACTCCAGAACGCACGAACCGATTTCCACGGTTTTGCATTCGTTGGAAAGGTCTCGGGCTCCGTGAGGTTTATAGCAAAGAAAATTCAGGAAAAATTTCAACAGAAAAGCGGGAAAATCTTTTAAACTATACTAAAGAGGTTACACCTGGGGACGAACCCGAGCGAAGCGAGGGAGAGTCGCTAGTTAAATGTAAAGATAGGTGGCATTTATATCTCCATCGTGTCTTTTAACGTACGTGACATTAGTGATAATTTGTGTTCAAATACGGCTTGCAATTATTTTTAAGTTTCCTGATATAGGCATGTGATATAGTAGTCTTTGAATCTGTTTGAAGTCATGTTAGGTTGCTAGTTAGCTACATACATTTTGTTTGAAATTGCTAACCTTATAAATCTAAAGCCTAAAAAATAAGTTTCAAGGTTCTAGCTTTATAAGTGATGTAAGTGCCATACAAAATTTCATTCCGTATTTCAATCCCTTACAGACATTTCCCCTTGGAAAGTAGCCTGTCCTTTCTCAGGCTCTAGACTATCTGTGTAAATAAGTTCAGTAGTTTTGACGAGAACGCACGACAGACAAACAGATTTACTCATTATTTTCAAAAACACTTAAATATTCTAGGCAGTGGTAGCCTAGTGTCAACGCACTCACTTGTAGGGTCTCGCACCTGTAATATTTTCATGAGCGAATCATTTCCATCATGATTACCACTTGTCTTACGGTGAAGGAAAATATCGTGAGGAAACCTGCATGTCTGAGAGAACCTAGCAAGTCTCGCAAGAAATGTGTAGTCCACCAACCCGCACTAGGCTACCGCTGTGGTCAATGGCCTGATCCCCCTCTCGTTGAGGCCTGTGCCCAGTAGTGGGACGATAAAAAGAGCTGAATGTATTTAAGTACTACAACTTACTTGCGAATTCTTAGTTCGTTACAATTTTTCCGTTACCAACAATAACATCTCTATCGTCGTGTCTCAATACAAATGTTATCAGTGAGGTTAATGACTTATTTATTTAAAAATATATTAATTTTTTTCTTATCAATATACTATTAAGTATTTTAAGAGCTTTGAGACAAAGGAAAGGAAATCAAACTACTTATATACTTTCACATTTATTATAATAATAATGTCCGTTTGATTCCGGCCTCGGCGGCCAATCTCATTGAGACTAGCCAACTACGCAGGAGATATTATAGTGCACGAGTGTATGCGCAGACTCAAGTGCACTCTCTGTTCCTATCACTCTCATATTCCGTTGGGATGACAACTCGACAGGACCAGAGGCGGTTAAGGCGCAGGATTGATTATCACCCTTGATAAGTGACAAGTTTTATAAAATACTAGTGATACCTTCTAAGAAAGTATTATACCAAATTTCATCAAAATCTGTCCATTCGTTTTCTTGTGATGCGGTCACAGACAGACTGACAAAGATTCTAAAAACTATAGACGTGGCGTCGATAACAATTAACAATGAATATTTCATCAAGATTCTCCAAAAAATATTTTTTGTACCTAGTCTTTTTTGTAGTGTTTTTTTCTATTTTTCACATTAAAGAGCTTTTTTCAAAATTGCCTAAATATTAATATTTTTCGAGTTATTAACAAAAAACGAAATATCATTTTTTTTCATCTTATTTTGTTAATAACAATCGCTATTTTTTATGTGCTAATATACCCTTAAAAAAACATTTTTCTAGACTTCATTCCGCATCGAATGAGCTGTCGCACATATTTGTAGGAGCTTTATTTCTAATTAACACGTTTTTGAACTTGTTGACTAGACTAATAAATTTGTTATAGAAGTAAAAATAGCATACATTAATTCATCTATACATAAAATTGGAAAACATAAATACAATTGAAGTGTCTGTTTATAATTTCTAGTGTATTTTCTAGTGGTAGTGCCATGCTTGTTATCTTCGGGTAGCAGCCGAATGGGCCGGCACGCCCCGTATAGTACCACTCTCTCACAGAAGACCGACGTGAAGTGGCAGCTATACTGTCGCGTTTCGTCCGGTAAGTTAGAGTCCGGGAGGCCCACTCCCCAGCCCTACTCCCGTCCTTCTCCCTCCTCCCTCCCTCCGTTTCCTGAAAGGCCGGCAACGCATTTGCAAGCCCTGTGGTGTTGCAGATATCCATGGGCGGAGGTGATCACTTACCATCAGGTGAGCCTCTTGCCCGTTTGCCCCCTTTGTCCCTTAAAAAAAAATATTAATTTCAAATAAACAGCTTTTCACTAAATTCTTATGAAAGTATATATATATAAGGTACTAACAACAAAAAAGCATTTTTTTAATTTTTTATCTGTCTGTCTGTTTATTCCGGGTAATCTCTGAAATGGTTGGACCGATTTTAACGGGACTTTCACTCGCAGATAACGGATGTAAGGAGTAACTTAGGCTACTTTTGAACCGACTTCAAAAAAGGAAAAGGTTATATTTTAGAAATTCTATTTATTTTAACCAGGGACGAACCCGAGCGAAGTGAGGGTGAGTTGCTAGTATATGATATAATTATCAGCTATTGCCGAATCGTGCTTAGATCTCAGATTATACGGAGTTAATCAATGAGTATTATATTGGCACTAGCTTATTGATTATCCTTATTATTCTATTGATGTTGAAGGACAAATTGTTGTCGACATGTTTGGCACAGTTGGTAGTGACCCTAGTTTCTGCGCCAGCGGTCGCGGGTTCGAGTCCCGCTGGGGGCATTCATTTGTTGAGCACGAATGTTTGTACTCTAGTTAAAGGTGTTTATATTTATAATATTATGTATGTATTTAAAGCTATATGTGTAGTGTTTTAACTATCTGGTATTCGTAACACGCCACGGAACTAGATGGTGCTGTTGTAATAATGTCCCGAGATATTCCTAACAAAATGAGTAATTAAATTAGTTTAAACTTTAGATAGACTTATATACATTGTATAGATGGTCTACAAACTAGCAATTCCCGCGGCACCACCCACGTTCAAAAGACTGAAACCTAATTCTATTACATATTAATTACTCGTATAATACTTTCACTGCTCACTGCAAAATTGAAAAAATGGCAATACCAAAATTGCAATGCCTCATTTATTATTTAGAATAAAAAATAGCTTACAACCTATTCTCAGACCTACGAAATATACACAAAAAAATCATTAAAAATAGGTCAAGCCGTTTCGGAGGAGTCGAACTGCACCTAACCTAACCTCACCTAACGAACACTGTTAAGATAAAGTTTAAAATATGTATCTATTAAATTATAAGTACTTAAAAAAAACGAGTGCGTGTAACCTTTATGCACTGTAACAGATAGCGCAATTAAAACAAATCAAAATGTAAGTAATAAGTACATTAATATTTTTTGTAAAATCTTATTGGATGATCATTAATATTGATACAAATTTTTGTATTTGTCGCATCACGAGAAAATCACAAGATATATTTTGATAAAATTCGGAATTGTAATAGGAGAGTAGTTAAGTGGTAGCCCAGCGGTAACGCGCTTGCTTGTATAACCGAGTGATGCGGGTTCAAATCCGGGTCTCGCACCTCTGATATTTTATGTGCGAATCATTTTCTATCATGATTACCACTTGTTTTACGGTGAAGGAAAATATCGTGAGGAAACCAGCATGTCCTAGAAAAGCCTAGCAAGTTTTCGAAAGACATGTGAAGTCCGCCAACACGCACTAGACCAGCGCGGTGGACTATGGCCTGATCCCCCTCGTACTGAGGGAGGCCCGTGCCCAGCAGTAGGATGTTAAAAAGGGCTGAAGGTGATAGAAGAGTGAGTAAAAATATCATATTAGAGAAATTTATACGAAACGTTATAACGTGCCTTATAGTACCTACCCAATTTTCTAATTTTACTGCGACACGTGACCATGATTGTTGTAAAGCAAACTAAAATATACTTTTATTTAAAACTAGCGACTCACCCTCGCTTCGCCTGCGTTCGTTCCTAGGTACCCCCTTCAGTATATAAATTTTACAAACTTCGAACGTCTTACTATCTAATTCAAATCCAAAAAAATAAGTTTTAAGCTTCTAGCTTTAAAAATGACGAAATTTCTAAACAAATATTCATCCCCTATTCCAATCCCTTACAGCCCTTTTTTCGCCTTGAAAAGTAGCCTCCTTATCTCCTAGAGTATCTGTGTGTGTACCAAATTTCATTTAAATTGGTCAGTAGTTTTGGCACGAAAACGCTACAGGAAGACAGACAGAGTTACTTTCGCATTTATAATATGTTAGTAAATAGTAATATATAGTAACTAGTAAGGACTAGCGACTTACCCTCGCTTCGCTCGTGTTCGTTCCTGGATTTAGCGCGAGTAAACCAACGTGTTCAGCTTGTTAAAATAAATAAAATTTATGAAATAAAAGCAGCATAAGTTGCTCCTTATAACATTAGGTATCTGCGTGTGAAAGTTGCCATTTCAGAGATTAGCCAGAACAAACAGACAGACAGACAAAAAGTTAAAAAATTGTTTTGTGTTATATATATATATATATATATATATATATATATATATATATATATATATATATATATATATAACATTTTTTCTCTTCAAAGCTCTTATTTACGCGGATAGCAAATATCCGCGTAAATAAGAGCATTATTTTAATACGAATATTAAGTATTATAAGTATATACTTCTATAAGAACGAAACCGCGGACTAAAACTAGTAGGTAGAACAAAAATATGCAAAACAACATTATAGGAAAAAACAACTAATTTCCTCTCAATAAACTAACCCGTTTAAAGGTCAACGTATAATCTAATTAATTTACAAAGAACAACCAGTTTCAAGACTTCTGAATGATTAACGATATCGATAAACTGACAAAAATGGTAAAAAAAGCGTTTGATTTAAGTTTATCTATACAGTCTGCTTGTAATGTCAAAATTACCACTTTTCACCATTGAGTTATTATTACTACGTATAATAACTCAATGCTTTTCACTAAATGCATATTACGTACTCGTATATACGGTGCCTATTAGAAAAATCACCACAACGACTAAACTAATGTTAATGGGAATTGCACTGGCAAATAGCTGATATTTCTAAAAGAAAAAATAAAACTTATAAAATTGTGAACATAACAATACCTTGGGACACGAGCAAGGCAAGGGTAAATCGCTAATCTCTATATACAAAATAATACCACGAAACCCCTAAGGCAGAACTTGCACTACCGCAGAGTTGAGAGGCTGAACATTTAAAAATATATGTTCTTTACTAGAAAACTTAGCATTTTTTAAAAGAAACAAGAAAAAAAGACGGAGGCAGATAAAACACTAATACAAATGGAAAATTTTATATATGGAATATTTTATACAAAACTAGTATTATATTTATACGTCTGCTTTTTTGGTTATATTAATATATAAAATAATTCAGTCTGTCTGATGATACCATCTATATTGTTTTAGGATAGTGTAACTACCCTATTGAAAATATACATTCGTGTTAAAAGCACTAAAAATAACTTTTTTGAATAAACAGATCTATAAGGAGCATGAATTTGTTCAAATTTTAGTTAACGCTTTTTGTAAGCCCCTAAGATAAAAGTTAAATAGAATCTGTAGTTCAAAGCTTAAACACGCATAAAAATATATATCGACGGGTTCCGGGCTAATTGTATTAAGCGACACTCTGAGCGATATAGACTTTTATACATATTTGGAATCAGCTAATTTTTCTGCGTCATTTGAGCTGGGTTTGGTGACGATCGAAGCACTTTTTTGTCGCTTAATACAACCGCATTTTTGGGCCCATTTTGGATTGCAATGTATGAAGCGATACAAAATATTGACAAATTTAGGAACTGTGTACTTAAGCTGACTACCAAATACCAGGCAGTCGTTTAAACGTTTTTTCATGGAGCAACAATTTACAGGCAACGTACGTTAAAGCATTTAGCCTGACTTTATAAATATATAGAAATGTCCCTTAATACAATTAGCCTCTTTGTTAAATTCTTATCCAGTGTCGCTTAATACAATTAGCTTTACCTTGTAAATATACAAAAGTGTCGTTTAATACATTTAGCCTCTTTGTCAAATTCATACCCAGTGTCGATCCATACATTTAGCTCTAACATGAAATGTTAGATGTTGTCACTTCAACCATTTAACTTGCAATAGATAATGATATGTCGGTCGCATGAACTATTTAGTATTTCAACAGTAAACATTTAAAGATTATGGTTAAACCTATTTTTTTATTCAATATTTGATTTGCAGTGTCGTTTCAGTTATAACAAAAGTAAAGTTCTAGTACTTCAAACAGTTTTTTTTAATCGGAATAAGAATAGTATACACATTAATACAATCAAAATTTTATATGGATTGACTATTATGATATTTATATTCATTCAGAATATATCAACCTACCATCCAGCAATACTGGCAAAGATACACTGATCGATACTGATATTGAAGACGAAACAGACCTGCCAAATTAAGCAATTTTCATTATGTCTGATGGGAAAATAGCAAGTGTTTAAGTATAAAGAAGAAGAAAAATAAATTAGAAAGTAAGAAGGAAAAGATTGGTTGAATTTTAAACTAACATGTTATTTTTTATAATTTTGATTATTATTTTTTGTTGCTGTAGTGAACTACAATTTATTATTGTCTTAAGAGATAAAAATTATTTTTGTTATTGAAGAGAAACTAGGGATAGTATCTAAAGTATAATATAATAGGTAAGAAAACTTCTAAACTTTTTTTAACGAGAGATGTTTTTGATTTTGATTACTGAGAAAGTTAGAAAAAGTTTAAAAGAAAATAAGTAAAGAAATGAAAACCAAAGAAACGCTCGTAAATATTTTAATTTTTTATGTGATTATTTTTAAAAGAAATTATTTTATAGTTAAACCTTTTTTTGTAATTGAAGAGATTTTTTATTTGTTTTTTAAAAAGGAGTACCTACTTTTTAAAAAACAAAAGAAAAATCTCAAAAAAGAAGTTTTTACTTTTTATATACTTAAATGTTAAAGTTTAGGAATGAAGAAGAATGAGAATAATTATTTCAGGTAATAAGACTGTAGGCTACGTAATAAAAAGACTGTTTTAACTTTTGATTCCTATACAATTGTGATAAAAACTTTAGTTGTTACCTTGGTAAGCTAAGAAGTTACTGCTGTTCCTAGGTGATTGACATTTTACATAAAAAACTTATCTTTAAACAATTTATAATGTGTGTTTTATTTCTCATTTCATAATTATTAACAAGATAGGTAGGAGCACCCTATGTATGTACCTTTTAATTTATCAATGTTTTAACCGCCAATTTCTGCATACTTCATTATTCAAGTATGATTACAAACAATTTATTAAAAAAAAATCAGTCGCATAAACTAATTAGCCATACATTAATAAGTTTAAGATATGGTATTTAAATCAATTAGCTTAGTTTTGAAATATGACCAACTCTTTGATTAAAGCACTTAGCTTAGAGCCATTATTTGCATGCCTAGGTGGTTAAGTCATTTAGCTTGGAACAAGAAATAATAAACCTAGGCGGTTAAGTCATTTAGCCTGGAACAAAAAAAAGTAAAATATGGGTCTTTTTGTATTAAGCGACATTTATTTTCGTTAAAAATAGGAATATTTGATAAAAAATTAATCTGATTATGGAGAATATGTTATAAAAACAGTAATATCCTTCTTTTTAAAGATATAATGCGTTTTGCTAAAGTTATTTTTTTTTTTCTAAAAATCGAAACTTTAAACTGCTCTGGTGTAAAGTTTCAAAAATGTCGGTTAATACAAATAGCCCGGAACCCGTCGATATGGTGGCACATTATTAGACACAGCGCCATCTAGTTCCGTGGTAAGCTACGAGGCTTGTGTTACAGGTACCAAATAGTTATAAATGTGTCATGCCTAGCTAGACTGCTGGATATTAAGTCCCCACCACGACAAGGTCTTCATTGATCCTTCGAAAATTTTGCGACAACTGTATCATCAATCATAACGCCGAGTAATAATTGAACCTACGACCTTCAATACTAAGCTTTTTAGACAATCATACATTTCACTGCTTTTCATCAGAACGTATTATTATAAACTTTCCGCTTCATAAATGGAAATACCTCCTTATTCCAATATAATATAATTTTCGATAAACATAATTAGTGTTAAACATATTTAGCAAACATATTTTCAGAGTCGATATAACGTTTTGGTAATAACAAGAGATTTCCATTCATTTGCTTTATCAAGTTTTATTTAATATGACGAAGTTAATTAAAAAGTCATCATTTTCACATTAATTAAGATACACTTGTATTGATTTATGTGGTCTACAATAATTTAATGAGCGCCTGATAAAATAATATTGCTATATCACAGATATATATTATTGCTCGTTTTATTTGATTATAATTTGTCGGTTTCGGTTCGTAGTAAAATGGTTAAATAAAACGTTATGACGTCTACATTTGTTAGATTGTTATATTTTTTCTATTATTGAGGCTAGTTTGTTCATTTAACTTATTTTTAATTAACTATATTATAAAAACAAACCTATACTGAAAGAGAGAAGAGAGTTTGTTATCGAACTCCTCCGAAACGACTTCACCGATTTTTTTTGTGTAGTATAGTAGTATTAGGAAGGCTGGCCCTCTCCAATTTTTTTTTTTGATTTGGCATTAAAAAAAACTTATAACCCTAAATTTTCAACCCTTTACCACCAATCTAGGGATAGATTTTTTAATTGCGATTAGATCCCGGGCGGACCCGCGGAAATTGCTAGTAATGATATATACTTAAATAAAGATAATTAAATATATTAAATTGTAATTTTCTTAAATAAGATATATTGCGATTCAGCGACAAAGAATCAAAGTATAGAATGAATATTTCATTGCAGTTTTTCACAAATTTAAGCAAAAAATAAATAATATAAACACCGTATTTTACTAAAAAGTTACAGTTATCCCTTTTTTCGAATTTGTTCATTCTGACGGATAAGTACTTAAAAAAATTCTACTGTCTTTTCTGTTTCTATTATAAACACTAAAATTCTACCAAACTGTTGGTAGATTTACTACGTTGTAGTATAAAACTAAAATTTGTGTGTGGCAACCCCATATTAGACAGTTGTCAACAAAATGTCGGCGAAACCGCACACTTCGAAAACGTTCCAGGTAATTTACTTAAAAAATATTATTTTTGTGTATGATGCGTAGTTTATCTGTGTGTTTTTTATAGATTAACTTTTTAACTTTCTGAAAACATTAACCTAATACATTTTGCCCTTTTCATTGTATATAAATAACGGTTTTTTACTTGTCCGCTACACTGGACCTTGTCGATATACCTATAATTAATGTATTATTCACGTTGTCCATCACAGCAGACTTTGTCGAATAGATACTAAAACTAATTTTTGACTTTTATGTGGTGGCTGAAAAGTTATAAATTTAGATTTTACGTACTATCATACTTGCATGTGACAAACTTATGCCTTTGAACTTAAACTACCGTAAATACCTAAAATAACTACGTAAACTACACTATATTACAAATCTCAAACTTGCTAAATGCTAACTATAAGCTTTGTCATAACCCTTACCCTATGCTTAGTTTTTCTTTCTCTTTTTTGCTTCAGTCGTGCCTGCATGAACGCACAAAAAGATATTGGCTCTTATTCCTAAAGAAGCACCATCTGAAGCAGACGATAGTTCTGACCCTGAAAATGAGCTTGAAACATGCTTTTATCCGCCTTCTAACTTTAGTTCGCCTGCACCGTCTATTCCATCATCGCTAGAACGCTTAAATATCTCAGATAGCCCTGATGAAGATCCAAATTATTCGCAGGAACCTAATTACTCTAACTTACCGTCTATATCCTCTTTACCTTCATTGCCCACACCTAAAAACAGAAAAAGAAGACTTAGGGGACCTTCTATAGTAACTAAAAAGAGACCGAAGCAAATTCAAAAGTTTTCCCTCGCTTACAAATGGAAACGGAGTACTTTTTTGTATAAAGCTCAAATAGAAGATACCCTAGCAGTTGAAAACCTTCCCGAAGCTCGTTCACCTTCAGAATACTTTTCAATGTTTTTCACCGAAAATATTATAGCGAATATTGTGAACGAAACAAATGCATATTCTGTGCAAAAAAAAGGCCGCTCCATAAATTTGACTCAAGACGAATTCCGCGACTTCCTTGCAATTCATATTCTGATGGGTGTAGTATCGTTGCCGTCATACTTAGATTACTGGAGTAACAAATTTAGGTACGATAACATTGCTAGTATTATGCCTCTAAAAAGATACGAAACAATCCGGCAAAACTTACATTTTGCTGACAATAACTTTGAGAACTCCGACCGGTATTACAAAATTCGCCCGTTACTTGAAGTCTTGTATTACTTGACTATAAGAAAAAATTGTTTGGCTCAGGAAAACGTAGTAGGCGAACGCACTTTCAGCATAGACGAAATGATGATTCCCTATAAAGGACATAAAGCAGGCAAAAGGCGCCAATACATGAAAGACAAGCCAACAAAATGGGGTTTCAAAATATATGTTCGAGCTGGAACCTCGGGCATGATATACGACTTTCTACCGTACGGGGGCGATGATACGTTTAGATATCACACGTTCACTGATGAAGAGAAAACGCTAGGATTTGGAGCCAAAGTTGTATTTGCACTTTGCCAGACCATCGCGAAAAAACCTGTAACCGTTTGCTTTGATAATTTCTTTGCGTCTCCTGAACTTGTTTACATTTTGCGTGAACATTACGGTATTTTTTCTTTAGGTACTATTAGAAGCAATCGCCTCAGAGGTGCTGAAGACAGATTATTGAGCGAAAAGGATCTAAAAAAGAAAAATAGAGGGGCTTTCAGTCAAATCGTGTGCAACAAAAATAAGTTGTCGGTTTTGAGATGGTATGACAACAAAGCTGCTACTCTATCAGCTCTTCCTATACTGACGCTAAGCCGATTACCAAAATCAAAAGATATTGCAAGGATACGAAGAAGAAAATCAACGTTGATTATCCTAATATTGTAAAAGAGTATAATAAGAACATGGGTGGAGTCGATTTGGCTGATATGTTAGTCGCATTGTACAGAACTCCATTCAGGAGCATGCACTGGTATATGGCTTTGTTTGCTCAAGTTATTGATATTTCCGTAAACAATGCATGGATTTTGTATCGCAAATATAAAAGTACTGACACTAAATGCATGAGATTGAAAGATTTCAGGTACGAAATACAACGTGAGTTACTTAGCGCAAACAGAAGTGTTGACTATCAAAAAACAGAAGTAAGTACTATCAAACATCCATGCAAACCTAGACCACCTAACAGCACGCGTTATGATGGAGTTTCGCATTTTCCTTCTGTAAAGGTTGAAGGTCGTTGCATGAACTGTAATAAAAAAACTACTGTGTTTTGCCTGAAATGCGACACTCGCCTATGTTTTGTTACAGGCAAGAATTCTCGAAACTGTTTTTTGAGTTTTCATGTTAAATAATAATGCATTATAACTCTAAAAACAGTTTCAAACTTATCCCAATGCATGAGGAATGCTTGCATGATCCATATTTTTGTTTTTGTTTTTATATTAATACAAATAAATGGCTTTTTAAACTATTTTCATTATTTTCTTTATATTTTACTGCTACTGCTACTTATTCGCTGTAGTCCTCTAGGGTGGACAAGTCATTTTATTACTATTTTACCACAGATTCGACAGTGTCCGGTGTGGTGGACACCGATTTTTTTAAAAACGGTGGGGGGTAGATTTTTTTTTTATTTTTTAGGGACTCTGAAAGGTTATGGAAATAAGGTAATTTAATAAAATTTACAATATTTTACTACCGACTTCTCCGTCGAAAAAAGGGTTATATCAATTATCGAGTAAAATAAACAAAACTTAAAAGCGTATAAATACAGATTTCAGTATTGATATAAGAGCTTTTTTAACATTTTAGCTCTACTCTTATGCGTTTGTTTTTAACTGTCCCAAAGCAAAGATTGATAGCAGTACTCTCGCCTAACGGATACTCTGTCACATACCGGTATTAGGACTTGTTGCTGTATGGCCACTAAAGGCTGAGTGTTTGATAAAAGATATTAATTATATGAAAAGGTAGTGGTAGCCCAGTGGTAACGCGCTCGCTTGGATAACCGATTGATGAGGATTCAAATCCGGGTCTCGCACCTCTGATATTTTCATGTGCGAATTATTTCTATCATGATTACCACTTGTCTTACGGTGAAGGAAAACATTGTAAGAAAACCAGCATGTCTGAGGGAATCTAGCAAGTTTTGTAGGACATGTGATGTCCGCTAACCCGCACTTGGGCTGGTTCATTTGGTGAGAATTTTTGGAACGAAGTTCCTTATAAGACGATGCGGAGGGGTACCCTAACTGGGAAAAAACGTCCGTAACGTGAGATTTTTATTATTTATGTATAGTCTTTGTATGATGGCTATACAGTGTCTAATGTTTAGTCTACGTGATGACGGTTATTATTATTATATCATTCGATAATTACACCGTCTGGTTTGTAAATAAAATAAAGTTGATAACTTTGGAAAGTACTTTTTTTTATTAATAAAAAATCATAATAAACCATGTATATCCGAATAATTATTTTCTTTATACCTCGAATAGAACTTAAAATTAATATTTTTACAATAAGGAACTTCGTTCCTATCCGACACCACATTACTTTTTTTCTGCAGTTAAACCTCTCCTATTATGTGACCGAATTTCATTAAAGAATTTTGAGAAAGAGAGAAAAAAAGAGGAGAGAGAAGAAGGGAGTTATAAAAATAGCTGAAGAATAGCCCAAGCTATAAGTATACAAGTATGATGTTATCATTGAAATAAGCAGATTGATAAGGACCGCAGTGTCCATGGCCGCGCACTTCCATATCTCGATTGCCGTCGCGTGTAAACAATGCTTAACTATGTCACTCGAATAATTTATTATAATTTATGATATCATGTAGATAGCGAAAATTTGATTTCTTATAAATAGTTGCACTTCCCGGATTTTAATTATACACTGGTAAAAATGTAAATATTTTACCAGCCACAAATTATGATATGGATGATGGATGATAAGTAATTTATAGATGGTATCGGCTGGCTCAGTTTGTAGTGACCCTACGCCGCGATCGCTGGCCAGCGGTCGCGGGTTCGAGTCCTGCTGGAGACACAAATGAATATTTGTTGCGCACAAATATTTTTGTACCCTAGGCATGGGTGTTTTAAAATGTATTTAAGTATTATGTATTTAAAGTATATAACCTTTTATGTAGTGTATCAACTAATTGGTATCTATAAGCTTACCACGGAACTACTTAGATGGTGCTTTGCGCTAATGACAACATAATATTTATATTTTTATATACTCGTTTGGCTCAGTTGGTAGTGACCCTACTTTCTGCGCCAGCGGTCTCAGGTTCGAGTCCCGCTGGAGGCATTCATTTGCTAATCACGAGTGTTTGTACTCCAGTCATGGGTGTTTAAAATTTATGTATTTTAAATTTATATAAATAGTATATCAACTATCTGGTATCCGCAATACAAGCACGTTACGTAGCTTACTGCAGAACTAGATGGCGCTGTTGTAATAATGTCCCAACATATTTATATTTAATTAAGCTTAACATAAATATATAAACTTTTAAATATCAGAAAAATCAAGATGACCAAACCATATTTAACTGTCTTCGATTAGTCTCTTCCGAGTACTTTAAATTTTTAGTGTTTTTATCGTTAAAAGTTTTCCGTTTCCGGTATGCGAATCGTAAACATCGTTGCAGTGCAGCTCCAAATCAAATAGTGTTTAAAAAACAAAGTCAAGACGTTCAAGACCGCTAATACCACAAAACACAATACTAAGTGCTATACTGTGTGTAAAAGTATAAATATTTGAATAAAGTGCGGATATGAGAGAAAAAAGTTAGTAATTGAACAAAACAATTGTTAATTCATTCAAACGAATCAACGGACGACAAGTGACAGTGACATACAGTGACTGGTGACTATAGACTATAGAGTATATTGGTACATGGTGACATACACAAGTGTTGCCAGTACTACAATATATACGTTCCATTACAAGTAATTGCTAAGGAAGTAAATATCAAAAAATTAAAATTCTTAAAATTATATATATACAATATATAAATAAAAATAAAGGAAATAAATAATAATACATATATATATAAAATAAAATAAAAAAAAAAACAACATGGAAAACCAATTTCAACTATTGTTTGAAAATATGAAGATCGAAATGCAAAAACAAATAACAGAATTAAAAGATTCTATAACTAACACATTAATGGAAAAAATGGATGAAAAATTACAACCCATCATAAAAGAAAATATAGACCTTAAGATAAAAGTAAAAAATCTCGAAAAAGATAATGAGCACTTAAAAAGAGCCAGCAAACGCAACAATATTATTATCTTCGGATTGGACGAAGAAGGAACATCTTTCCAAGAACTAATACAGAAGATAGGAAAGGTCTTTAAAAGGGATTTAAACATAAACGTAGACGAAAAGGAAATAAACAAAATATATCGTATTGGACGAGTTAACCCAGGAGACAAGCCGAGACCTATTCTATGCTCATTTGTGAGTGAATGGAAGAAGAATGAAATATTTAAAGTTAGGAAAAATCTCAAAAATATATATATTACAGAAGATTACACTAAAGAAGTTTTAGAGAAGAGGAAAATGTTGCAAGTAAAATTAAAAGAAGAAAGGGAGAAAGGGAACTTTGCATACATTAAAAATGACAAATTAATAGTAAAAGAAAATAATACAAATAATGATAACAGAAAAAGAGGAATCTCTACGTCACCGCAAGATAATACACATCCAAAGAAACAGCAAACTATTGTGCAATCGAAACCAAGCAACAAATTTAATGCATTTGATTTGATGAGGACTAGATCTAACTCTCTTTCCTCTTGTACGGGAACTAATAAACAATAACAATCAGCTATCGGTAAACGGAAAACAAAACTACCAAGTAATATAGATGAACAAATATTAATGAAACATTACCCTCCCCCAAGCCGACTGGTCCTCGTGGGGGAAAATGACCACGACCCTCCAAAGTCAGAAAACAATCACATAGAAAAAATTAATAATAAGGATATAGATATTTACATAGCAACCATTAATTGTCGATCTTTAAGAACCCCAGAGAAATTGCAAGAACTAGAATTAGCCTTGGAAGAAATTAAATGGGACATACTCGGTATAAGTGAAATCAGAAGATATGGAGAAAATATAGAGGACTATGGGAAATACATACTACACTATATTGGAGAAACGCCAGGACTTTATGGAGTAGGATTCATGATCAAAAAGAACTTCGTTAATAACATAGACGAAATTAGAGGTATATCAGAGCGGATTGCAATTCTTAATATAAAATTATATGCACATGGCAAAGAAGAAAAATGGTCCATAATCCAGGCATACTCACCAACAGAATCGGAGAAAAAGGAAGACATACTGAAAATCGATAAGTTTTATGAAGACCTACAAAGTACTATAGAAATCGCTCATAAAAATGTTATAGTAATGGGTGACTTTAACGGACAAATCGGAACACAAAAGAATGGAGAAGAATATATCATAGGGAAAAACGGGTTTGGTACAAGAAGCAAAAACGGTACAAGACTAGTAACTTTCGCCTTAGGAAATAAATTAAGCATTTTAAATAGCTTTTACAAAAAGAAATTCACAAGGAAATGGACGTGGATATCGCCTAATGGTCTCCATAAAAACGAAATAGACTTCATTTTATCCAATAACCCCAAAAAATTTATGGATGTAACGGTGATAAGCAATTTTAATTTCAACACAGACCATAGGATGGTTCGGGCAACCTTGGCATTGGCAAAATACAAAAAGAAACGAAGATTTCATAATTATATTACCGATACCGCTATTGAATGTAAGGGTAACACTAGCTTACTTCTTGACAACCTTAGTAGATCATTAAATGAAGACTATCAAAAGTCCACATCAACTCAAGAAAAATACGATAAGTTATTAAATCATCTTAAAAAGGAAACAATGTTAATAAATAACATCAGTAAGGACAAAATTTCACTCCAAAGCAAGCAATTAATACAGGAACGTAAAGATCTCTTACAACAAAAAAGTAATAAAAGATTGAACCACCAAAAGATTAAGGAATTAAGCAAAAAGATCAGTGAGCAACTTAGAAAAGACAGAAAAACAAGGAGAACAAATACTTTAAAGAAACATATACGAAGAAGCGGAGGAATAAAAAAGGCTCGAAAAGAATTAAGTGAGAAAAAGGACTGGATACCAAATATTAAGAATAGAGATGGCAAAACCTCAAGTAAAAGACTAGATATACTAAGAATTGCCACTGAATACTATAGAGAATTGTACCAAAATCGAAGTCCAGAACGAGAGTTAGATCATTACAATGGGACTGAAGATACCGAGAACGTACCGATAATTTTAAAGGAAGAAACTATAAATGCAATAAAAACACAGAAGCTAGAAAAAGCACCTGGATCGGATCGAATCACTAATGAACTATTGAAAGATACATTGCCAATAGTCGCTCCAAAACTTACAGATATATTTAATGAAATTATTGCTACGGGAAACGTGCCTAAGGAATGGACTAAATCAACAATAATACTGATTCACAAGAAAGGAGACAAAGGAGAAATGGGAAATTATAGACCGATTAGTCTAATGTCAAATATTTATAAGGTATTTTCGAAAATAATTTTATCTAGAATAACAAACACCCTCGAAGAAAATCAGCCCAAAGAACAAGCCGGGTTCCGTAGCAGTTTTTCAACTATAGACCACATCCACTCCCTAAGACAAGTACTACAAAAATATAGGGAGTATAATAAAATATACTACATAAGTTTCGTCGACTTCACCAAAGCATTTGACACATTAAAACATGGATACATATGGAGAGCACTCGAGAGACAAGGTGTATCGAATAAATATATTAGAATATTAAAAAATGTGTATACAAAGAGCACTGCACAAGTAAAGTTAGAAACATTAGGGAACGAATTTCCTATTCAAAGAGGTGTGCGCCAGGGGGATCCTATTTCACCAAAATTATTCTCTGCTGTTCTAGAGATGGTATTTAGAGGTCTGGAGTGGGAAAAGTTTGGACTGAATATAAATGGCGAAAACCTGAGTCACCTACGATTTGCTGACGATCTTGTTCTATTCGCCGACTGTCCAAATACATTAGAACTTATGCTTCAACAATTAGCTAGTGAAAGCTCTAAAGCAGGACTGTCAATAAACTTGAGTAAAACGAAAATAATGACTAATTCTACACAAACCACAATTGTAACCGTAAATAATGAACAAATTGAATATGTACAGGAGTATGTATATTTAGGACAATTGATATCCATTGAAGACTGTATGCACAAGGAGATAGAAAGAAGAATTAGTAACACATGGAAAAGGTATTGGTCACTTAGCGAGGTAATGAAAAACACTGATATGCCAATAAAAGAAAAACGAAAAGTATTTAACACATGTATTCTGCCATGTTTACTGTATGGTTGTCAGACATGGGCATTAACAGAAGAACTTGCTAATAAAATAAGAGTGTGCCAAAACAGTATCGAAAGAAGTACAATAGGGGTAAATAAAAGGGATAGAGTAAAATTACAAGAAATAAAAAGAAAAACAAAATTTAAAAACGCTCTTACAGTGTACAAACAAATGAAATGGCGTTGGACAGGACATATTTTTAGAGAGAAAAAAGATAAATGGACTAAGCTTATAATAGAATGGTACCCACGAGACTGTAGAAGAAACAGGGGTAGACCGATAAGGAGATGGGAAGACGACATTAAAAAAGTAGCGGGTCCACTATGGACTCGCTTAGCAAAGGAAAGATCTTTGTGGAAATATTGGGAGGAGGCCTTTGTCGGAGGACAAGCTGTTACTTAAAATCGAATGTTGACCGTTACCGATAGAAGATATATCATACGAGTATAGTACTAATAGAAATTAGAGTAATAGTATAAGTTAAAGTTTTACCAATAGCTTATGTTAAGTAATAATACAATTTTAAAGTAGGTTAAATGGTTACAAACAAAAATTTTGTTAACTCTGTAAACAGCAATAAAGGCTTATTTTATTTTATTTTATTTTTTATTTATATCGTTAAAAGTGCTGTTATTCTCGGTGAAAGCGATTTATACTATATAGTAAAAATATACAGTCAGTATGTCCAATTAAAATTTAATTTACCATATTATTTCTTTAAATTGGTTAACGAAACTTTTTATTTCTTTTACTAAATATACAATCAAAATTTTCAATTTATTACTATTTTTCAAAAGTAATCTTTAGCAATCTTCAACATTATATAGTAAAATTCTTAGTCGAATGTGTTATGTGTATATTAATATTCAGTACAGTGGCCGAATGTATGGTTATAGAATATTTGTATGTGTGTCTGTCTGTAAGCGCAACACGTGAAAACCACGGAACGGATTTTGATAAAATTTTGTATGACGATAACTGGTTACCCGAGTCTACATCTGATATATAAACATCTCGTGTCACAATTAGAAGTAGGAAAAATCGACTCAAGATTAGATTATATTAAAGTTAGTTGTAAGTGAAGGTAATGAAAATGTGTCAAAATTACGAATTATTTTGTTATCATTCGAAAAAATTCAGTATCGTGGTATATCTAATATATAAAAATCTCGTGTCACAGTGTTTGTTATCGAACTCCTCCGAAACGGCTTGACCGATTTTTATGAATAGTTTTGTGTATGTTTGGTAGTTCTGAGAATAGGTCGCTATAGGCTATTTTTTATTCTCCTAATAAGGGTAGCACTCTCCATATTTTTATTTTTAGACCAAATTTTTGTTTTTTATTTTTTACGATTTGGCATCAAACAATACTTATAACGCTAAATTTTCTTCCTTCATTCCATCATTCTACCACCAATCCCTTTTTTTAATAGCGGTGAAAACGCGAGCGGAACCGCGAGAATCGCTAGTATAGGATAATATTTAGTACAGAAAAATATCTTATTTTAACCGACTTCAAAAAACGAGGAGGTTATACGTTCCACTGTATGTATTTTTTTTATGTATGTTCACCGATTTCTCCGCCAACTGTGGGCCGATTTCAAAAATTTTTCTTTTGTTCGGTAGGGTATAGTTCTAAGGGGGTTCGGGCACCGACTCCAAAATTAACAAAGTTCTTGAAAGTATTATTTTCTACTTTTTAGTTTAGATTTTTCTCTTCTTAGTGCAGATTTTTTGAAGTCAGTTTAATTTTTTTTTAAAATAAGTTATTGAGTAATATATACTTAAAGCGTAAAGAGACGAATCTGAGCAGAGCGAAGTTGAGTCGCTAGTCTAAACTTTATAGCTATAGGTCATGATACATTATATGCCTAAACACAACCTTTGTTGACAAAATATTTCTAATGCGATGAAAAGCTTATTTTTAGATTCTTTCTTAAATATGCTTACCGACTTGAACTTTATTTCATTGGAAAGCTCATCCAAAGTTTTTGTTGTTTTTAACATACAAATGGAGAATTTACTCTACTTTAGAACAAACTTACAAAGCCAACATATTATTATTTAAATACATTTCATTACTAAGGACATTATATTTAATGACTAACGGTGGAACCGGTACTGTCGTCCATACTAATCTTGTTTACAAACTGCTATTGACCCTGATTTGGTCCACAGTGATTTTGTTGTCTTAGCACTAACTCTTGTTTCCAGCTTTGCTTGCTTTTAATTAAAATCTATATCCATACCTAATATTATTAAGAGGAAAGATTTGTATTTTTGTATGTAACGAATAAACTTAAAGTTCTGGACCGATTTTAATGAAATTTGGTACACAGATAGTCTAGAGCCTGAGAAAGGATATAGGCTACTTTTCAAGGTGAAAAAGGGTTGTAAAGGGCTAAAATAGGGGATGAAATTTTGTATGGAAATTACGTTATTTTTAAAGCTAGAAACTTGAAACTTATTTTTTAGGCTTTTGATTAGATATAAATAAGTAAGACATTCAAATTTTGAAAAAAATATGCTAAAGGGGCACCTAGGGACCCGAGCGAAGCGAGGGTGAATCGCTAGTATTCTATATAATAGTATTAATTTTCTTTTAAGAATTATAATACAACTGGCACGCTTGAAGCCATTAACAAGAAAATTGAATTGAATAATATTATGTTTAATGAAATTTTATTTTAATCTTTACTATTTTTCTTTTTAATACATGTTTACTAAAAACGATTTTAAAGATGCAAAATATAATATTTTATTGACGAATTTTAGTACTTTGTATTTTATGATATTATGATAATATGTAGAATTCTAGAAAAACAGGCTTGGAAGCTTGTACTACTTTCTTGAATAACAAAGTGTTGAATAAATTATGTAGTCATTTTAAAAAGTTTCATATTTATTAGTATTATTATAAACTATTTAAGTTTAATTGTAACTAAAGCGATGTAGATTGAATAAAACAAAATTATAAAATTTACCAGTCTTTATTATAAATACTTCTTACATTAACCTAGTTGAGACCTGACTTAACATAAATTTATAATATCACATGTACAGTTTCACTTCAAGCTGGGCTATTACCAAGACCCATGTTCATGGCATTCAAGAGATCACCATTATCAGCATCGATTTCCCAAGCAAACAGTCCTCCTAGCTTATTATTTCTCACATATTTGCCTTTTTCGATAACAGATCTAGCATTGTCATAGGTTACCAGATCTCCAGTGGCTGGTCTGAAGACGTATGGTGCTTGGGCAACGTTATCGTACCGGAACTCCCATTTGCCTTCAGCGATTTCATTAGCAATTTCCCTATAATCCACTACACCATCTTGCCAAGTGCCTTTAACTGGTCCAGTAGCGTTACCTGTGAAGGGATTGTTGTCTTCGTAGTCGTGGACACCGGTCCATCCACGTCCGTACATGGCTACACCCACTATAATCTTCTTAGGATTTACGCCTTGAGCGAGCAAGTATTTTACACCGAAGTCAGTTGTGTATGTTTCCTTAGGGTTCCATTCAGGTGCATACAGTGGGGTTTGGTGTCCCAGAGTGTCATTTGACCAAGCACCCTTAAAATCATAGCTCATTAAGAAAATGTGATCCATATAATTCTGGGCTTTGTTGTAATCGACTACTTGGATCTTATCCCAACCGGCACTGATAGCAGAAGTCAATTCGTATTTCTTTCCAGTTGAAACTGAAAGGTTATCAAGCATTTCGCGTAATTCCTGCATTAATTTTACGTAAACATCTCCGTCTTCTGGGCTTCCAAGGTTAGCATCAGCGCCTTTACCGCCAGGGAACTCCCAATCAATGTCAACACCATCGAAGAATTTCCATGTACGAAGGAACTCTTCTACTGAGTCAACAAATCGTTTTCTCTTAATCTCGTCAATTAAGTAGTAAAAGGCACCAGAAAGAGTCCATCCACCTATAGAAGGAAGAACCTTTAGGTCAGGTCTACTTTGTTTTAAGGACATCAGTTGACCAAAGTTACCCTTGTAGGGCTCGTTCCATGAAGATAACCCTTTCTGTGGTTTTTGTAAAGCGGCCCATGGATCATGAATAGTGACTTTAAAGTCTTCACGACCGCTACAAGAACGCTGAAGTGCTTGGAAACTACCTTCTATTTCTTTCAAGCTGTCATTAATTCCATCCCCACCACAAATTGGAATAAAACCATATAAAAGATGAGTAAGATTTGGCACAGGAATGCGGTCAACAGGGAACTTTCTCGGATACACACCCCATTCTACGAAGTATGCACCTACAACTTTTCCAGATGTCTGTTTGAAAGGTTTATTCTTCTCTCCCATTGTATATTCTAGTGGGGGTAAATGACTTCCATCGGTATCTGCTACAATAATCTCTGTTGGATCACTCGAACTACATCCATCGGCGTTGCAAAGTTCCACTGTCATTTGATATCTTCCACCTTTCTTGACAGGAAAAGTAGCTGAACCTGAAGCGCCGCCCGCGCCAGACCAGGCTTCTTTTCCATCTAATAAAACTTTGGCACTTTCAGCTGCATCTCCAGACCAAACATTCCAGGTAACAGACACATCTGCCGCTTCTTTTCTTTTGACGAGCTGATTATACGCTGTGGCTGCTTGATTGACTTCCACAATCGCAAATGTCCTCTCTCCCCATCCAAGCGAAGGTTTCCCGGGAGGCCCACATTCCGCCAGGCCGAGCAGGACCGCGACCACCAACGCCAACTGTTGCCTCATACCGGTTCTAAAAAAATAAATACTATACTAAATATTGGTCGCGAACTTTACATTTAAGCGTTGGAATCGTACTGAACTTGCATCTCGATGGTATCTTTTATATATGGGAAGCATAGTAGGCCAACCGCTAGCACGAAGGAGTTGTCAGTACGGATTCTCGATACCGATTTGAGATGCGTAATAAAAATCGTTAACACAGTTTCTTGTCCCGGTCACGTTAGTGGCGCGGTCAAGGTGACAAATTATTTTAATTGTTTCACCTAATGATTTGTTTTCGAAAACCTTCCGAGGTGAAGTCGAGCCCGTTATGACTAAGTCTTTTGTCTCAAATGTACATTAGGATGGTATTCCTTTGTGATGCAACAGTGAAAAATATAAAAAGTTACATTTTTAAATATATTTTTCTTAACATTGTAAACTTATTTTGATATTTAAATTTATATTTAATAATAAATCCCTAGAACTATGAAAGCTTCAATATTTTACTGTTATTTTTTGTTATAGAAGTAAATGGTCTTTTTAGACTTATTTATGACTATTTAATAAAAGAAAGTTTAAACTTATAATGACACTAATATCCTAATTTTTATAACAATTTATATTGAATGTCATAAAATATACTAAAATAACTATATCTTCTTCTACTCGTAATATATAGGTAAAAATCTCGTGTCACAGTCTTTGTTATCGAACTCATCCGAAACGGCTTGACCGATTTTGATGAAATTCTTTGTGTATATTTGGTAGGTCTGAGAATAGGACGTAGGCTATTTTTTATTCCCCTAGGTGATAAGGGTGGCTCTCTCCAGATTTTTCTATTGTTTATTTTTAGACCAAAATTTTTTTTATGATTTAGCATCAAAAAATACTTATAACCCTAAATTTTCATCCCTCGGGCGCGGGCGGAGCCGCGGGAATTACTAGTTTACTTATGTACAAATGATTTCAATTAGGTACATAATATCATTAATTGACTTGTTAAATTTAAATCTTCTAGGCATTTTTTGCATAAAGATTATTGGTACTTTTAATCGATATAATTTAAGACAAAACTGTTCATTTCTTATTTTCCTCTGTGTTTGACCGATGGGCTTTTGGGCTATCTTTAAAAAAAAATTATAACATTTTTTTTTATTATTTTATAGAGAGGAGACTTCTATTCGTATACGTATCTCGTACGTTTTCCTCAAATTTTCTATAGAGTTTCTAACTCGAAATCTCCAGAACTCGGTAGGAATTCGAAAGTAATATAAAATTAAAAATGAAATTTAATGAAAACACTTACATTTACTAAACAAAATTGAATAGATTAATTAAAATTACTAAAAATCACCTCAGAACCTGTTCACAATTAACTGTGCTTAAACAGCAATTCACAACAAGTACCTTACTAACACTGATTTATAAATAACATCGATGATTTTCATAAAGATAAGATACACTTTGGTACAAGTGTTGATTCAACGTGGAAAATTTTGCTTCCTATTTACAAATTCCAGAAATAAGCTGCACCTTCATTATAATCGGAAATGAAATATGCGTAATTCAAAAAGATAATATTATTTAATAGGTACTAATAAGTTATATTTGATACACTTTAATCTCTAGGAGCCTTAAAGGGTTCCGTACCTGAACCTCCTAGGGGTTCTATCCCTATTACTAAATCTCTACTGTCCGTCCCTTATATTCTAGTTATTCACAACAGCTTATCTGTATTCCAAGGTATAGTTTATCCGTTAACTAAATTTTAACTAAATCAGTTCAGCCGATTTTAGGTGAAGAAGTAACAAACACATACATACAAACTTTTGCATATTATAGTAACTAGATACTAACCGTTGCTTCGCTCGGATTCGTCTCTACGTTTTTGTTCGGAACCCTAATTTTTATACTAAAATTAAATATCTATGTTATTGCTTATAACATCAGCTATCTGCCAGTGAAAATCCGATCAAAATCTGTCCACCCTTCTAGATTAGCGGGAACAAATTCAAATTCAAATTCAAAATATTTTATTCAGCATGAAATTATTACAATTTTTTACTGAACGTCATGAGTCTACTACCAGTTCGGAAGGAAGAAACCACTGACCTGAGAAGAACTGGCGAAAGAAACTCAGCGGACTAATATATATTTTTTTTTGTCTTAGTGTTTTTTTCTTTTTTTAATTAAATTGAAATTAACAATAATTCTATAGGTTGAATCAGCCTGGTGGCGATCACATCGTTCCCAAAGCGTACTATCTTCTAAAAAATCGTTAATCGTATAATATCCTTTAGTACACAAACGTTCTTTCACAATTTTTTTTAATTTAAATTTATTTTTTTTTAAATTCAAAATTTTAAAAATTTAAATTTTTAAAGTTTAAGAAACAGACAAACAAAGAAATTAAAAATTCTTTCTTTTTATAAGTACCGTATATAATTACATATGCATTTAGCAAAAAGCTTCTGTGTTAATGTTACAAACAGACACTTTAATTTTATTTATTTGTATATTAATCCAATGTCAATAGTACACTTTCTTGTAATACTTTCTTGAACTAACGCGATAAATATATAAAATAAAACTAGTTTTTGAGTTTATCGCGAACAGACAGACAGACAGATGCGGCGGAGGACTTTGTTTAATAATATGTATAGAAGTGAAATATCCTTTAAAAGTGCATGTAAAAGTTTTATGAATAAACTATAGTATACACTCTCTATCCCATTCTCGTAGTCCTAGGAGACGGCAATTCGATGTCGGAGCGATATAAAGTGTTGAATAGATGCTTCTACAATCTGCATTCAAGGAATAAAAAGCCAGTATTAGTATGGCTACTAACTTAACCCGTCGTTTAGGCGTGTTAAATAAATAAATGAATAAATATGTCGGGACATTATTACAACAGCACCATCTAGTTCCGTGCTAAGCTATTAAGCTTGGACTACCTATACCAGATAGTTGATATACTACACATATAAATTTTAAATACATACATATTGTAAATATAAACACCCATGAACGGAGTACAAACATTCGTGCTCTACAAACGAATGCCCTAGCGGAACTCGAACCCGCGACCGCTGGCGCAGAAAGCAGTGTCTATATCAACTATCTGGTATTCGTAACACAAGCCTCGTAGTTAACCTTATTTTTAGACGTAAAAACCAAAGAGACAGACAGACTGAGCTATCTTTGCATTTATAATTTTAGTATATAAATTCATCTAGAATTCTTACAAAGTTGAATTACAAATCCCTTGAACAATTAGAAGAAGGAAAATCGACTCAAGATTAGATTATAAAGTTAGTTGTAAGTAAAAGTAATGAAAACGTGTCAAAATTACGAATTATTTTGTTATCATTCGAAGAAATTTAGTATCTTTGTATATCTAATATATAAAAATCTCGTGTCACAGTGTTTGTTATCAACTCCTCCGAAACGGCTTGACCGATTTTCATGATATTTTTTTTGTACATTTGGTAGGTCTGAGAATAGGTCGTAGGATATTTTCTATTCTCCTAGGTGATAGCAGTGGCCCTCTCCAGATAATTTATTTTTTATTTTTAGACTTAAATGTTATTTTTCACTTCTTTATGATATGGCACCAAAAAATTCTTACAACCCAAAATTTTTATCCCTCGGGCACGTACGGAGCCGCGAGTAATGCTTGTATCGCAATAATAATGACGCATTCGACACATCATTGCTGAAGTTGACAGGATCGTTTGATGAATTTTTAGTAAAAATGTTTTGAAGGAAAATGTTATACCAAAAATACAACTTTTTTTGGAATTGTAATAAGTTGAGGATACTTTCTTAGATTTACGCGAATATTTTACATTTTGACGTACTCGTTTGGCTTAGTTTATCGTGGGCTTAGTTGCTGTGTCAACGGTTGCGGGTTCGAGTCCCGCTAGAGCATTCATTTGTTGAAAGCAAATGTTTGTATTACAGTCATGGTTGCTTATATTTATAATATGTAAATATTTAAAGTTTAATATTGTGTGTAATATATCAACTATTATATACGGTATCCATAACACAAGTCTCGTAGCTTAGCACGGAACTAGATGGTGTTGTGTCCTAACATTGTTTATGTAATTAGGTGTTTTTAGTTATTTAAATAAAGTAAATACATTTAAAGCCACGAGTGCACCGACGGGTTTACATGCTCTTCTATGCATTTGGTGGCTTACTAAACAGAAAAGACTCAATAAGTAAACTTTGCCCGAAACTAGACTCAAACGCACTCTTGGCAACTGCACCACCAAGACGGTTAGAACTAACTAAATCTTTGTAGTATAGTCTCACTATCATTCGATTTTTTTTTATTTTGTACTAAATTTAATAGGTACTTAGTATAATTGGATTACAATTAAAGATAATGTGCAAAATACACGATTAAGAGCATAGCTTATAGGTACTTATATCGCACCTTTCCTTGTGTTCTATCGTCTACATTGTACGAGTCAACGAACTGAACTTGAGAGACGGCCATTGTATGCTAATGTGAACCCAGATACAAATGCATTGTACATTTGTTTGATGACATATTATTAAATTCTTTCATTTTTGACCGACTTTGAAAAAAGGATTGGCTTAATCTGATTATCTGTCTCTCTCTCTGAATCTGAGTGGCTTGATCTGAAGTTTATTCCGAAATATATATAATATAAAACATCAACTATTAAGACGTTGGTTATTAAAGGGAATGCTCAGTGGTAACGAACACGCTTGGGTGACCGGGTGAAGCGGGTTCAAATCCGGGTCTCGCATTTCTTATATATTCATGTGCGAATCATTTATAGCATGATTACTACTTGTCTTACAGTGAAAAATATCGTGAAGAAACCTGCATGTCTGAGAGAACCTAGCAAGGTTTCGAAAGACATTGTGGACAAAAGTGGAGTATGACCCGATCCCCTCTTATTGAAATGCCCGTGGCCAGCAGTGGGACGTTAAAAGGGCTGAACACTTTTACCTACAGCTCAAGCTGTACAATACATTTGTGCCATAATACATTATCTTTTCGTATTTTGTCGCGACTTTGTTAAATATTATTTGCTTTTTGTCCTCGACGTTCAATAAAACAGATCTAAAAGATATTATAAAATTTTAACTTAATTGAATCTCTACGCTAAATATTTTTGAAAAATCCTATTGAAATAGTTACTAATAACAATACGGATGTCGAATCTTCAGTTTGTAGAATTTTAGTCTGTTTGTGCCTGCATCACGAGAAAACCACTGGAATTTTTTTTATGAAATTTGCTATTTTTTTATGACATATGGGCTTACTCTTGACATAGATAAGGTCTACGATGTAGCGAGTTTGCCCAGGAGAAGCCTGGTAACTAACTAAATACTGTTTCCAAATTTCCGTTATTTATAACACCAAACCTCGTTAATAAAAAAATCTGATGAAGAAATATATAAAGAAAAGATATGGAAGACAAAATGAAAGAAATAGATAAAGAAAAGATGAATCTGATAGATAGAAATAGATAAAGAAAAGAGATCTGATGAAGAAATAGATAAAGAAAAGATCTGGAAGACAAAATGAGGTATTATTTTGAGGCGAAACCGCGTTATTTACGTTTAACGCGTTATTTCAAGTAAAATAGTAAAATTCATGGATCGTGATTAAAACGATATTGACAAATAATTTATAAATGTCACATAATGCCGAGGATTACTCGACCTTTTGTAACGTATTGTTGTACTATTAATTAGTGTTATTAACATCCTATATGAAAATACATACAACGATACTATTAATATTAATTAATTTTTATTTTATTATAAAAATTGCGTTTTTACAGAAAATGCCTATTTACGCCCGCACTCATAGTCACTTAATGTACCATTAAGTCGTTGTTTAGTATAGAGATTCTCTACTTAACTTACTCGTTTTGCTCAGACTAACTCGCTTTTTGAGTTATAAAAATAAATACTTGCTAGCCAAATCTATGTGTTATTTTTATAAATTAATACTTATAATAGAGCCTGTGACATACACTAATGTCTCAAGCGACTGTATGGCAGCTTGGGCTGGCTGTCACGTCCGATGGCCAACTATATGTTTCACAGGCTTTGCTTATACTCCGATAGGACGACACTTAACACGAATAAGAGCAAACAGGTACAAAGGACCGATTAACGTACTCTCCGAGGCACGAAAGGGAAACAAACCTATCTTTCCAACTCCAGGCTGTTACTGAGGTTCACTAAACAGAAATACTCAATAACTAAATTGGCCTGATCCGGTACTCGAACCCAGGATTTCCGGATGTGCCATACAAGGCACTCCACCAAGACAGTAAATATATGTAGGTCTCTTCAACGTGAAACAGTTTTTATCCCAGATCTAGTTTACACTACCGTTGTGGACTAACAGTTAAAAGATTTTATCATACTGAATATTATATTTAATTCATTTTATGGTACAGCTTCATTTATCTTCCCACGTGTAGTTAAACTAGATCAGTTCAAACAAAGCTTTGTGTCTAATTTAGACCTGGCTATAAAACTATAGAGTTCATGTCGTACTTTAATTATTATAACTGTTCCATCTAAAAGTGTATACACGACCTTGAAAGGAAATTGAATAAATAATATTTTTCTTGTTAATTTTGTATGGTATGCTTGATTTTCTAAATCGAGATATCATGTAACATATACACCGAAATAAAAAATTAAACGTTGTTTATGAAAAGGTACCGTAATTAAAAATAAAGAGATTTAGTTACATTTTTAGTCTGTAGAAAAAGTATGTTTATTTTAAAACTCAATGGAGATACTGGTTCGATTCTCGCTTGGGTCACATAGATATATAATATTAAGTTACTTTAGTATTAGCGCATCAACATCCCCCCACGACAAGGTGAACGCACGTTAGGCTCAGTAGCGTCCGGCAACCCCGCCAGGAGTAAAGCCAACAAACGAAAAGAGAGAGTAGAGTGGACTGTAGAGCATTTTTTCCGTGGGTAAAAACAGTCTTAGTGGTTATCACCTATTTTCCGCGACGATAAATAAGTGTACGAGTAGTTATTATCAATTTATTTAAATAAATTTTCCTCTTTTAATAATAACATTAACTTTGTTTAATCAACTTCTTCACAATTATCTAATGTCTTCAAATATGCACTTATCTTTACAAGTTAATAATAATTGTTTATGAAGAAGCCTCTTATTATATTCAATTTATTATTATTCATACATAACAATACAAATTGATGTCCCTGTGGCACGATTTTGCATTTATATCCATTACATCGTAGATCGTGGATTCGAATCCCGACCTTCTAAGTATGTTTCTATAGTAAACAATGTATAGTAGGCTGTGGTATTACAGCGGTAACGCAAAGGCTTGGGGAACCGCTTAAAACAGGTTTCATTTGCGAATTTAAAATAATATAGGGTACTTCTGGACTCTCTGATACCAGAGCGGACTGTGGAGCGACTTCTAGGCTGTGATCCTTGGGTTGGTGTGCTTCGGCAGACCTGCCGGGCCATTGGGGCGTCGTGGTTGAATGCATAAACGATTAAGACGGAGGAGAGTTTCTTGGATTTTAATGGGTAGTGCTAGCTTTTCTAGCAGTGAGCCTCACATAACCGACTGTTACATACAAGTGGTATGCGTAATTTTTCCCAACATAAAAAAACTTCTAGACTAGTCCCTACTACCCGGACAAAGCAAGGGTATGTCGCAAGTATTATCTATTTAAATTTTTATTTAACGATACAAGTAAGGTCCCAAATAAAATGAGTCTTTTTAAAACAAAATCATAAGATTTGAAGACTAAATTAATGCTAAAATGTTTTGCAAAAATAAACAACCAATACATTCCAAATGCAGTTTCATTTCACTAAAGGTCAATGTACAAGTTTATAAATAACAGAGCTTGTCAGAGTATTGCCCGTAGAGAATAAATTTGTTTTTTTAATACTAGTGATGGCCCTGGTTTTGTTTATTTAATCTCTATTTAAATAGAAGCTAAGCCACGTAACTTTTAAAGCCTCCGACTATGTTAATGTAATAAAAAAAATCTATCTAGATTATATAAATGTGAGTTTTACATAATACTTTCTTAGGTTTACGCGAATGTTCGACGTTATGAACTTTATGATTGTGTATTTTGATTATTTTAAAGTTTTTTTTTTCCCATTTAATATCATGCAATCAGTCCTTAGACTATAAGCAGATGATTCAAATAAATTTTTGGGCATTATTTTAAAGTTAAATATTAAGCAACACTACTGCAAATTAAAAAAAACATTATATTAATCAAAGTATTTTTAATTAACATTTATAAAAATATCAATAAAATAGTCTCTCCCGTGACCATGACTGCTGTAAAGCATTCGAAACGTCAGGAACCAAAAATCAAAATGAATCCGCGACAAAATCTGAAAATATAGATTAATTTATAAAAATGAGTTTTATTTAATATTTTATACTGAGAATAAGGTGTTTTCGAACGGTAAAAGCTCTGTTTTATCGAGAAAGTAGAGGAACAAACAAAGTTTTTTTTTTATTACATAATTAATAAGTTTTCAAATTGACTATTTTTTATGTCTATGTTTATTTAAATTTGTCGTGTTTTTAGACAATTGTATACTAATATTACCTCATAGTCCTTGTGGAAATATAACTAACTAGTAAAAGTTTAAGGAATTATATATTTCTGTGACCGCTTCACGAGAAAACCACTAAACAGTTTTTTTTTTGTAATGGAATAACTGAAAATTCATTGAATGGATTTAGATGAAATATATCAATCATTTTTAACTGTGAAACTCAACATGTGTAATCTATACATCTATAAATCTATACTGTATATAAATGCGTATGAAAGTATATACTGTACTTGCATCAAAAAATCATTTTTTAAAAATTTTGTCATTCTGTTTGTTTGTTCCGGCTAATCTCTGAAACGGCTGAACCGTTTTGGACGGGACTTTCACTCGCAGATAACTAATGATTTAAGGAGTAACTTAGGCTAAGTTTATTTTAGACATATTATTTATTTTAACTAGCCAAAACCCGCGGCTTCGCACGCGCTAAATCCAGGGACGAACCGAAGCGAAGCGAGGGTGAGTTGTATACTAAATATATATTAAAATAGTATAAACATACCTAAGGACGAACATGAGCGAAACATGGTAAATTACTTGTAAATACAGTGTCACTTTTGCAAAATGTTTCAGTACCGTACATATAATATTACAGTATCTATCAGAAAGGACACATCGTATTCACTAGTATCATTATAATATCCTCAGATTAGTAAAAACTATATCAATATCCGTACAGCAGTTTTTGCGATGAGACCTGAAAAAACAAATTCAGCCCGGATTTATTTATTTTCATAGAATTCATATTTAATGATTATATTACAATGAAAATTACGTTGAACTTTCGACCCTAAGAATACTATATACAAATATTTGAGATGGCAACTATCAAACAACTATTAGAAACTAATTCAAACTTGATGACCCCTGATCTTGAACCAAAACAGTACTTGAAATTGTCAACAAAATCAATATCGATCCTATTTCATTTAAATAACGTTTATTTTGCAATATCCGTTCAATACCCTCTTAAAAAGGACGTTGCTCCTGAGCTGCGTGGTCTCGATTAAGGGACAAATAACAGTGCATTTACCGTTAAAAGGTGCTTTAAAATCCACAGTTTCTCTAAATGTAGTATAAACGGACACTTTTACATTGTCAAATGAAACTTTACAAATTATTTTTGTAACATATTATACTTATTACAATATTTTGGAAAATATAACGTAACTAACTAACTACACTAAATATACACTAACTATACACTTAATTCAATTTGCAGGTTAATTTTTAACTGCTTAATTGTAATATAGAGTTCAACTTACAAGTTTAAGTTAACTCGCCCCACGCGGTAACTCGACTAACGTTAGGCACAATGTATCCAGGAAAACTGCACAGTATGGCTCCCAAGGGCCGGCATTTGTATTGCGTGCGCGCCTAGTGTTCGCGGGTTATAACGCGGTACAGTGATAGGACGGCTGTATTTATATCGTATCCTATTATTTTGTATTTAAAATGCAAAGCTCGTTTATTGGATTTGTGTTGATTTTTTATTGACTAATTATTTTTAGGAGTTTAAAAGAATATTTTTTTTGTATTCAAACTTTAAAATTAAAAAAAAAGTGCCATTAAAGTACCGATAGTCAAAGTATACCAATGATTGTCCGACATAAACTGTCCCTTAGTAAAAATACAACTCGACATTATTTAAAAAACCATGCAGACAAATCTATTATTCATTTTTATTTTTTTTAAATAAATATGTTAGGTCATTATTACAACAGCGCCATCTAGTTCCGTGGTAAGCAACGAAGCTTGTGCTACGTATACCAGATAGTTGATATACAACACAATATATTATATAAATTTTAAATACATACATATTATAAATATAAATACCCATGACTGGAGTACAAACATTTGTGCTCAAAAAATTTATGTCCCCAGCGAGACTCGAATCCACGACCGCTGGCGCAGAAAGTAGGGTCACTACCAATTGAGCCAAACGTGTAGTCAATTTATTTTTAAACACTTTCATTCATACTGTTATAAAGCAAAGATTATAATATTCTAGTGATAAAGAAAACTGACACAGTAGAGTAAAAAATTGAGTTCACACAAATAATGTTGTATGTACATTGTACATATGCAAAACGTACTAGCGATTATTATCTAAAGAGAATTGTTTTAATTACTCACACGCCTACTTGCATATGTATTACATTCGTCATAACTAACATGTTGTATTGAAATTTAAGTTTGAAAGTAATTTTGTAAAATATTAACCAATACTTTATATTGTAATTAGAAATTTTTAAAATTCCTTGAAGTTAAAAACGCGAGTCGTTATAGTACTGAAAATAATGAAAAGCTTCTCTTCTTGGAGGTGCTTGATATTAAGCTAAAAATACTCAAAATATTTCTTTGATCATTTACTAATATCAGATGAAAACAACAAAAATTAAAAAATAGAAACATTAATATCTTAATTTCTTTTTTATTATTACGGATTTAAATGAACTTTATAGAATAAACCCTGAAAAAGCTTATAAGCTACAATAAACACCTTACGACCCAATGCAAGTTATAAATCATTACTTCACACACTACATTACCTCACAAAATAAAAAAAATGAATACAAGGAAGTTCTAGAAAATTTTTGTACCGTGTTATATTATGCATTCCTTTGTCCAGTGACTTAACAGTCGTTACACGTAAACATTTCGACGCCGGCTTCTGCGACTCATCTGCGACCGACGACGTTAATAAGGATACAACCTGCGAGTGTAAGATCAGGACAAGACTTCCTTATTCATCCTAAAATGTGGTCCTAAAACTCTTTATATAACAAACTAAAAGTTTGGGGTTGTCCCTACCTACATTTTAACGGTAAGTATTAATTTATATGGCAGTGGTAGCCCAGCGGTAACGCGCTCGCTTGTATAACCGAGTGATGCGGGTTCAAATCCAGATCTCGCACATCTGATATTTTCATGTGCGAATCATTTTCTAACATGATCACCACTTGTCTTACGGTGAAGGAAAATATCGTGAGGAACCTGCATTTCCGAGTAAAAACCTAGCAAGTTTTCGAAAGACATGTGAAGTCCGCCAACACGCACTAGGCCAGTGCGGTGGACTACGGCCTGATCCCCCTCGTACTGAGGGAGGCCCGTGCCAAGCAGTGGCACGTTTAAAAGGGCTGATGATGATAATTTATTTATCAGTGAAAATCAATTTTCCCGCAGTAAAAGTATACCATATCTAGACCCGGATAACCTATCCATACCAAATTTCATAAAAATATATCCTGTAATTTTCTCGTAATATGTTCACAGATGGACAGACAGACAGACAGATACAGGCAAACATTCTAAAAACTATAGATTCGGCCTCTGTATAGAAACAAACGAACAATCTTTTTTAGAATTTTTTGGAAGCTTCAGTAACCATGATCGATGAAACATAGAGAAGAAAAAAATAAAGAAAAACAATCATTTTCCATAATTCATTTTTAATAATATAATAAAGTTATTAAATTATAACAAGAGTATTTTACAAATAATATATTAGAATAATTCTAAAACATTCAATCTATATGACCTACCATTACCGATAATTTTCGTAGGGATCACAATTAGGCACCTATTAACCTAATAAAACATTATTAACGTAAAAAAAAGTTATTATAATCTATCTCAGTGTCAAATTTCATTAAAATCGGTTCAGCCGTTTGGGTGTAATTGAGTAACAAACATCCATCCAAATTTTTGCATTTATATATACTAGGTATTATATGGGGATGTGGGATTTTTTAAATAGTTTTATAGTATATTTGTTTTAGTAGATATAACAATATAAGAAGCAAACCTACCATCACAACTTTCATTTTTAATGTTTTGGACCATTTCCATAGGCGTATCCATATATGACGCACATTTCAATGTCGGCATATCGAAACGTACTACGTTGAAGAAAGCAAATTTTTAGAAAGTGTTTGTCTACGTCACGTAGTGATGTTATAGCTTTTCTATTAATAGTACTCTCTTTTTTTTCTTTCTTAGGTCTTTTTACTCTTTTTCAGTAACTTCTTGCAATAATAAATTATTATTAATAATAGTATCTTAATTATTATTAATAATATCTTAATCACCGCGGGAACTATTTCACGAACCGGGACTATACAATAAGGTAGTGGTAGAGCACTGCCTTATTGTATAGTCCTTATGGTATAGTGATAATGCGCTCGCTTTGTAATCCGAATCAAGCGGGTTCGATCCCAGGGTCACACACCTTAGATATTTTTTGTTCAAGTTTTGATATAGTATTTTCCGTTGTCGCGGGTAAGATAGTTATAACAATTAGTATATTCATTCTACGAGTACTGGACTGGTATAATTCTTTACTAGCAACTTACCTTTCCTTCTCTGGGTTACGTCTTAGAATGACTAACAATATCTATATGCAATGTCAATATTCGTCAAGTTATATATAAGCAAAGTAAATTTCATCCAAATACCATTCATGCTAAAGAGTGAAGTACTACTATTCCTGTCTTAAAGTCTGATGGGACGATATTCGACATGTTCGACACCAGTCAGAGTTAAGGCGTAGGATTGACGGCTTTACGTGCTCTGCGAAGCACGGAGTTTTAACACCGCCAACTTCTTAACTCTTAATAGAAAAAAACAAAAATTGAACTTACTCCAAGCCGGGGCTCGAACCCAAGACCTCCTATAGTCACTAGACTCCAAGTCAGTTATATAAACTCACTTATACGGTATACCTTAGACTCCTTTAATTCAGCTCTGTCGCTTAATCACTCTTAGCTGACGTCTCTTACATATTTAAAGTATAAACTAATATTTTTGTGAGTTATCGTCCTCAGTTAGTGAGTGAGTGATTAACCTTTGTGTTAACTTATAACTCAAACTTAAGTAAATTGTTTATAATTTCGCCGAAAAAGTCTCTCCAAAAATTACTTATAAAGTTACTTTTGCTTTAATGATTTAACTAATTACGGAATAATTTCAAATAACCAATAATATTATAACAATGAAAATTCATTGGGCATGTTAAGTGACGTACGGACATACGTATGTATAAGAAACAATTATTCGACAGTACGAGGTGGATGGCCTGCATTAATATTCCTGATCGACTCTGATGTACATCGATTGTGTTTGTTTATTTGTTACGACTTAACTATTAACTTATAAAATCGTGATTTACATATCTAAATGGATATGATAAGGTAGGGACGATTTGTCGTTTGTACAAAGCATTTTTTTAGCAATTGTAGTACAGTAAAAATAGTTGTTTTTTAAGATCAACCTCGCACTTAAATTCCGATCCAATTTTTCTTTTTTATTTAGGTTAGTTACAAAAGGTACAAAAGTTGTAGAGAATAAACTGATCTTTAAAAAAGGATAGATGTATTTCCAATAAGTTTAAGAGTTACCGGCTGAGACAGAAAAAATTTCATTAAATGGGTCATAAATCGTAAACGACGTTTTACAAAACAGTTTACATGAAATAAAAGATGCGAATTTTTATTTTCTACAATACTGGATTCAATAGCTTTTGCTCTAAAGTGCATAGTTTCCGAGATTTCGGCAAAAAATCTGGATCTGTCAGAATTTTGTGTTTTTATACGCCTGACTGTTTTATGACCCTAAATCTAATAAAAAAGAAAAATTGGATCGGATATTTAGTGCGAGGTTAAATTCTATAATTTTTTATTGTACTATTGAGTTCATTTGTGTGATAACATTTATATTTATAATACGTATGTATTTAAAGTTATATGTGTAGTATATCAACTATTATATACAGTGGGTTAATATCCCAACATATTTATTTATTTTATAGAAAAAAAAAATAAGCACTCCAAAATTAAGTCCGTAAATATAACCAAAGCCTATGAAACATTTAGTCGGCCAACGGACATGACAACCTAACCTGCCATACACTAATGTGCCATAATGTCCCAAGCGAGTGTATGGCAGCTTGGGCTAGCTGTCACGTACGTTGGCCGACTATATATTTCAAAGGCTTTGATTTTACTATCTATTCAGCAAAGGCTACCGTGACCATAATTGCTGTAAAGCATTCTAAGCGTTGGGAACCAAAAATCAAAACACCTGCGAAAAATCCAAAAAAAATTGAAAAAAATTAGTAAAACAAAGTATTATTTAAGTTCCTCGTTAAAAAACAAGCAGAGCCATAGTATTTCTTGCTATAGGTGCTTGTCCTACGTTAGTATGCATGATGCGTTCACGGAACACGCCTTGGTTCCGTACACAAAGGAAAACAATGGCGATATTATAAGACGTTATACTACTAATTGCCCTTGACTTTGGTTATGTATAGAGTTGATCTCGTTATGTGTAAAGCGGATACAGATTCGATTTTCATTTGAGGTAAATTTGGTAAATAATGGAGGTAAGGCTATAAGTATTTACGGCGGTAGTTTCTGAAACCTCTGAATGAAACTTAATTCTTGATTCGAAATTTATTTATTTATAGAAAATTAAATGGCCGATTATTTTGTCCGACTTTTTTTTCCAGAAATTTTAAAAATTATTAAGTCAGGAAAAAAATGACCGGTGAATTATTTTATCACCTATTATGGTATCAGGAAATCACTAGTAATATATAGAAATAAAATTATAGATGAAAAATACAACAGAAAAACGAAAGTGTTTGTTGAGAGACATCATATGACTAGCTTACTCTTCCCTCGCGTCCCTAGTAATAAGCAAAATCTGGTTTTACTTTCGGGAACCGTACATTTTTTGTGATACTCTTTGGTTATTAATGAGTTTTTCCAGCCTAAAATCTATTTTTAGACCTTTCCTCCAGGTCTTTTCTGCTGTTCTGGCGTAATTAAAATAAATAAATAAATAATTAAAAGTAACAAACATCCATCCAAATATTTGGCTGACTATATGTTTCTTAGGCTTTGATATTAGTAAGGATAGTTAGATCGGAGAGTGCTATACTTAGCTATTATACTAATTAATTCGTGCACTTCATAAAGCTAGTTTGAAATTTTAGGTGCAGGGTTTTAACAAAACTATCGAAAATTCGGTTTACATTTAACCACGATGTATGCGATGTAGAGACAGCACTGTGCTTCATTAAATATAGAAAATGAATTTTAAATGAAACACCTTTTTGTGAATTTAACCTGACCATATTCGTATATTAAATTAGGTTTTCAGCATAAATCAGTTATTTTTTATTCAGGATCAAGCGGGAAGGTAAAAAGCTTCTCTTTTTGCTCTACTATTTGAACAATTGATTTTAAGATTTCAGTTTGAAAAGCGTGAGAAAAAAATGTTAAAACTGAATATTCAAATAATGAATAAGACAGTATTTTCTTGTATTGTATTTGATTCTAGTGTTATATACACCCTCGTTCTACTTCATAGGAGATATTGGTAAAGCTTAGTTATATTGTAAAGATATGCTTGAAGCAACTATTTGCGCTCTATATAATATATTATGTATGCAGGAAGACGTCACGTATCTTAGATAGATTCCAATGGCCTCGAATGTACGGTTCCATTGAACAAAGTTTATTCAAATTAATCAAAGTTAAAGTTGATTTTAACCCCCGATGGAAAAACGCCGGGGTGTTATAAGTTTGAGGTGTCTGTATGTATGTCTGTGGTAACTAACTGGCATCGTAGTTCCCGAACGGATGAACCGTTTTTGATTTTGTTTTTTTTTTTTTTTTGTTAGAAAGTTGAATTTGTTGGGAGTGGTTTTAGCTGTGTTTGATGAAAAACTGTCCAAGATGGCCGCCGCTACAAGATAGCGGATTACATATTTTTCCACAACTCCCTCAATATGGGTATCAAAATATGAAGGGGTTTGACTATTAGAATAATGTACACTACATTTTAACGGAATGTGTTGGTGTTTTTTTTATTTTTTTTTTAATTTATAATTTAATGTTTAAAGTGGCTAAATATGGTCAAGTTTTATTAAATAAGCTAGATCGTACATTTACCTAGGCCCTTTGTGATCCAAATTAATAAAATAGTGACCAGGCAAAACCTAGACTGAACATGATGTAAGGAATTAAAATATCCGAAGTTTGACATATAAGTTTTTTTTTTAATTTAATGTATGATATCTTTTAAATAACCCATAAATAAATAAAGAAAAATATGACAGAACCTTTTCCACCCAGTCAATAGTTTTTTTTTTTATTTACCGATTTTGACGAACTTTAGTGTTATCAATAAAAAAATATTACGGTCAAATATTGACTGACAGGAACACGTACATATATTATGGGTACTTCAAAGTGTTAAGAAAGTAATAAATTTATATTATTATTTACAGATCCCTAGATCCAGGGGAATGATACTTAGAATATATCCCACAGGCCAGTTTTATATATGGTCGTAACAGGTCGTCATTTGTCATAAAAGCCGCTCTTCGTTTAAGGCGGTAATACAAAAACTAGTTGTAACATGCCTTAATTAACCGTTTTCTCATCTAACAAGGTTTTATAAGAAAATACGAAGCTTTTTCTGCACTTTCAACATAGAAGCTAAGATTAGTTTAACTGATGTATTTATCCATTTTTTAAACCACCAGTTAAAATTATATTTAACTTGATTTTTTTGTGGCAAGGTTTTGTGTTCATTATATTTTTATTACTACGACAGTGGTAACGCGCTCGCTTGTATATCCGAGTGATGCGGGTTCAAATCCGAGTCCTGAAACTGATATTTTCATATGCGAATCATTCCTCAGACGATTACCTTCATCATATGAAGGAAATCATCGTGAGAAAACCTGCATGTCTGAGAGAAGGAGAACCTGGCAAGTTTTCGAAAGAGATGTGAAGTCCGCCAACAAGCACTAGGCCAGCGCGGTGGACTATGGCCTGATCCCCCTCATACTGAGGGAGGCCCGTGCCCAGCAGTGGGACGTTAAAATAGGGTGAATACAATACAATATTATTATTAACTATCTGACTGTCTATATCTGTGATCTGACGGAACCAATCTCGGGAAAATTACTAGATAGATTTTGATGAACTTTGGCTTGAATGACAGATCTGGATCATTATATAAGATACTTTTTAATGCACAAAAGTAACTGTTAACGTTAGGGAAACCAGGGTAAGCCTCTAGTATTACCTATATACACTGAAAATTTATTTCCGTATAACAATGGATTCAAGCGCATTAACAGTAAATTGTGAACACATTACGATATAATTACACTATAGTTTATATCGCAGTTCTATAGCTAGTGTTTATTAGATAGAATTTACATTAACATCGAAAATTGTGCTGCATTGATTTGGTATTTGCTAACAAATGAAAGTAATATTAAGGAAAATTCATGTATTTATGACATCGTGTTACGAATAGATAGTCTTGACCCGGGACTCGAACCCTGGACGTCCGTATCTTCGGTAGTTCATGCTAGCTACTAGACCAACGAGTACTCTACGAATATAATTTACTATAGTAAAATCAAACCCACTATATTTACCTTATTAGTGACTAAGAGTAGCAATCGGGCTGCTATATAAATGCAAAAATTTGTTAGTTTGTGTATGTTTGTTACTCCTTCAGAGTGAAAACACTGTAGGGATTTGGATGAAATTTATATCACAGATAGACTATAATCTCGAATAACATGTAGGTTAGAGCATTTACAAAAGCACCCAAGCGAATCAAGTTACGAATTTACTAGTTGACTACGTTTGGTTAAGTTTGTAAGTGACCCTTGAATTGCCGGCGGTAGCGGGTTCCAGTCCCGCTGGGGACATTCATTTGTGCGATGAGCATTGGTGTTTATATTTATAACATGTACTCGTATATATGTAAAGTTAAATGATATGTGTAGTGTATCTATCTTGCATTTCATACACCATGTGATGTTTTATAGCTGGTTTGTAACAGTTAGTTGAGATTTCTCATAAATTAGATATTTTTCCATCAAAATCTGTCTAGTGGATATCTCATAATGCGGTCACAGACAGACAGACCGACTCAAATTCTAAAAACTATAGATTCGGATTCGAAAATAACGACTAATTCAAGAAGATTTTTGAAAAAATATTCAATCTACAGATTAGATTAAGTTAGAATTTTATAGATATGTATTAGTCCATTGAAATGTTATATTTTTTAGGCCTTAACGTGCGTTTTTCAGAGCACACAATTTCAACAACATTGATCTCATTACTTTTTATCGTAAAATGGAAAATTAAAATAAAAAAAAGCTGAAAATTTTTGAACAAATTTTCTTTCTTTTTTATTCTTTTTTTTTGTTATAACTCTTTTCTGGTAATTTTACAATACATTTATTTTCATACAAATAATGTTCTATAATTTTTTTTGTAGGTTTGCTTTTCCAATATGGCAGCCGTGAGACAAAGGCGGCGAACCTACAAACTTGAAATTCTCAAAAAACGTCCTCTGAAAAACGCAACCCTAAATGTATTTTTTCAATTGACTATATAGATTATGAAGTATGACATGTGATGACAGTAAAATGACCAAAATGATCTAAAGACTAATTGCGCCTAACTCAATAACTTCTTGATCAAACTTATGATTACGCGATGATCAAAAAACTTTTCTCATTACCGCGTCGTTCATTTGTCGAGTTAGATCCGCCAACTTTGTATATCGGTCTTATTTCACAATTTTCAACCGCAAGTGTCTATGGATGAAGTTCCAACCGTTATTAACATCTGGATTATATGTGGCAATACTAGCGACTAGACCCTGACTTTGTTTGGGTGTTATTCTCGACTTCGTAGGGTGTAAAACACCCTAGTTTTTTTTACCCAACTTCAATAAATTATACAGGTAGCGCCATCAGAAAATTTAATTATCAGATTGAAAGTCAATTAATTATTAGTTGAAAAATATAGTAAAATCATTAAATTGTTCTATACATATGCCTTTGAAAATAATATAATGCATTGAATCATTATGTACCAGGATAAATATGCACATGCCATCTAGTGGTAAACTACGAGGCTTGTGTTACGGATACCAGAAAACTGATACATTATACATGTTATATAACTTTAAATACATGCATATTAATTATAAGCACCCATGACTGGAGTACACACATTTTATGTTTTAGAAATGAATGTCCCCAGCGGGACTCGAACCCGCGACCGCTGGCACAGCAAGTAGGGTTATTAGATGGGAAATTAAATTTTGAAAACCATTTAAATATAGCACACAAATAGAAATTTTTAGATCTACAAGAATATTTCATGTCAAAGAGAGTATTTTAGAATATACAACGTTTTAAATAACATATTCGTAGAGTTAGTAATTAAGTTTTGTACCATTAAGAATAATATTCGGTTACCAAAATAGTCGGGACTGATGGTAAGTAGATGAAAATATACGGGATTTAATTACGTGTGGAATCGCTATATTTGTGTTTATTGAATATTTAATTTCATTTCCCATTATGTTTCTTTTTAAATACTTGCTACATTCAGAGCATTAGAGTAATATTAGATAAGAGTATATAGCAAATATTTTTGTATGTCCAATATTGTTTGCCTCAAGTGGGCTTAGAACCTGCTACGTCCAACTGAAATCGTCTACTCATAAACTTATATTTTAACTTATCCGCTAATAAGTATTAATCGTCTACAAATCACATCAAGGAAAGGAAATTATAATATTCACAAAAAACATAGTACATATTTGGCTGACGACACGTTTGGCTCAGTTGGTGGTCGCGGGTTCGAGTCCCGCTGGGGCATTCATTTGTTGAGCACGAATGTTTGTACTCCTCGACCTATAAGCAACTCCGCGACTTTTCGTTTTCATGTTTAATACTCTACCGTGTTTTCTTAAAGCTAGCGGTATTGGTGGAACCGTAAACGTTGGACGCCTACGTAGTTCAGAATAACGGGTAGTAATGCGAATCTGCCTTAACTACTATACATTGGGTAGGGTGACCAAAACTATTAAAAATAAATTGAAAATAAATGTATTCGAACATTGTTACACTCAGCATCATCTAATTCCGTAGTAAGCTACGAAGCTTGTGTGATGGATACCAGATAGTTGATATATAAGTATAGTGTATACTTACACCACTTACATATAACTTTAAATATATACATACTAGCATTTACCCCGGCTCCGCCAGCGTTTCAAAGACCGGAAACTAAATTCATAGATTTCAAATGCCGTATGATGTTTAAAAGCCGCTTATTAGCGGTTACTTGAGATTTCTCAGATATGATATATATTCCAGCCATACCAAGTATCCTATATCCTGACCCAATAACCAGATATCCTCATAACAAATTCCATCATAATCTGTCTAGTGGTTTTCTCGTGATCACAAACAGACAGACAGACAAAAAATTCTAAAAACTGTAGATTCTGCCTTCGTATCGATAATAATGACAATTTCAATAAGAATTTTCTAAATAATTTTAAATTTACAGATTCGACTAAGTTAGAATTTTATTATATGTATAGATTATAAATATGAACAACCATGACTGGAGTACAAACATCCGTGTTTAACAAATAAATGCAAATAAATTTTACTAGTGGTAGTGCCATGCTTGTTACTTTCACCACTCTCTCACAGGAAACCGGCATGAAGTGGCAGCTACGCTGTCGCGTTTCATTCGGTAAGTGAGAGTCCGGGAGGCCCACTCCCCATCCCTCCTACTTCCCCCTCACTCCCTCCTCCCTTCCTCTCCCTCCCTCCCATTCCTGAAAGGCCGGCAACGCATCTGCAGGCAGTTGCAGATGTCCATGGGCGGAGGTAATCACTTTCCATCAGGTGAGCCTCTTACCCGTTTGCCCCCTTAGTCCCATAAAAAAAAAATGCCCCCAGCGGCACTCGAACCCGCGACCGCTGGCTCAGCAAGTAGGGTCACTACAAACTGAGCCAAAAGCGTCATCAAAAAAATTATAAACAAAAAAATGTTTTCCTAAATATTAAAAAATCATACTCTCCCTACAGTAAACCGGTACAGAATGGCGTTAGGAACCCTCATATCTAGTGCAGCGTTGCACTGATACATTCAACGTCTCAGGCTTAGTACAAATCTTTGATACGTTCAAGCGACTGCATGATCTAGTTTATAATAACTTCTTCGAGAATATTTTTATTCTTATTGGCTTATAAAGCTCGTCTCAAAACTTATAATATTTCTATACTTAACTTTGATATACAATGAATTAGATACGATTTTTTGAACTGACTTTTCTCATTCGTATCTCATTTAAATAGAGCATAACTTCAATCAAAGTTCTCGAAAATGATACGTAGTTTATCTATACATTATATACTAAAAGTATATTAAAGTTTACTTTCATCAAATATTTTGGGCGATTTTTGACTTTGTCAAAGCAGTGCTTAAAGGTAGCGCTCTCGCTTTGGAAAGAGAACGAAGCGGGTTCAAATCCGGGTCGTATATCTTAATATCGTATCGTATCGAAGCCCATAGGCTGTGCCCAGCAGTGGGAGTTGAAAATCTTAGACTACTGGTAACGCTTGTCTAATCTAATGAAAAAAAAATCCGGGATGTATGTGCTAGGTAACATATAGCTTTGTAAAATAAATAATTATACGAAATAAAAAAATATATTCTTGTTTAAAATTAAAAAAAAATCTAATTAAATCGTATCCGTACAAAAAGTCTTCCTTTTTTTAATTTTATTAAAATTGTTATTAATATTGATATAGGGGACAAAATAGTTTTTAGATTTTTTCTGTCTGTCTATCGATCCTCCCTGTCATTTCGATGGTGTAGAATCCCCACCATAGAATGAGATTGAAATGAACAAACTTATACAGTTTGTGTGTATGAACATTAATTCCATATTTTTGGACTATTTACAATGTCGTGGTGTATTCCTTTATATTTTTCATATATATTTCTTTAAGCCTCAGAAGTACATTTTTATTAAGTATTCTTATAAATAATGTTTTAAATGGGTCTCAATTAAATAAGGCCGTCATTAAGCCCGCGTCACGCAGATGACGTAAACCTTTATATTATGCCAACGTAAAATTGCTAATGAGCGAGCGACATCTCTATTCTGAGGAACTGTGGTGCTAAAACGTTGCTCTAGTATAAAAAAATATATTATTAGATAAGGCTTTTTAACGACTGCGCAAACCTTTACATCGGAGAAAGGCTAATTAACAGCTAATTAAAAGGTAAATTGAATGCCGTGTGTGCCGAGTGTTAGACATATCTAGTACGTGTACACATGTATAAAGAATGTGTCAGCAAATCTATAACTTAAGTAAAACCACCCACTTATGAAGGTGAGAAACTGGTCTTGGTACTTTTAATACTAAAATTCTGAATGAATTTTTTAAAATCTTACTAATAATTTTTGTATGTCTGTCTGTTTATAAATATGTCTATCAAAATGTAAATCTACGCTAGCCTATTAAAAAAAAGAAAAAGAATAGAATCGGCTAAATTAGGCCAGGAATTGCCACTATTATTTTAATATACTCAAAATTGCAGCAGCATTTTAAAGGCACGACGAGTCCCATACACCGCACAAAGCGCTCAAGTCATTGTGCGGTCGGGGGCGAATAAGATCTTATTAGAGATAGCCGATTCACCGGCAATCGATCTGCTAGATAAGACTTAGTTATGATCGGTATTCTTGTTGTCCACTGAATTACTGCGCTATATAAGCTACTTCAGACATACCCTTGCTACGCTTGTGGTACCTAGGTACCACTGTAACAATTATTTTAATGTATATAATAAATACTTAATATTTTCTCCCGTGTTCCCTCTTCTAATCTAAATCCCGCGGCTTTGCCCGTGTTCTGATTTCTATTAAAAAATAGGAATTGGTGGTAGAACGTTGAAAATTCTTCGCTCCTAAAAATAAATAAAAAAAATGAATCTACATTATTTTGGCAAGCTCCGTATACTCAATTCTTTAGCCTTAGGTTGTTCTATTACTGATATCAAGGAATATTAATTGGACGTAGTGGTTGAGAAAATGTGCGTTTTAGTTACATTAACATAACAAGACCCTAGTTTTTTTGAAATTCCCTTTAAATATTGGATATTGTTATCTACTTCCTTAAAAAAAGTTGATGTGTAGGTTCCAATTATAACTAACTTAAAAATGTAACTTCAAAAACGGTTTTTGTGGGATGGATCCATTTTGCATAACTACGTCCAATTATGGGAGAGAAATAGCGCTGCATATTCACTGGACGGTCAGTACAATTCAATGACTTTAAGCATCTTGCCTTCGCTTTCTTCCTTTTGCAGATCTGATTTCCATCTTTTAAAGTTTTTTGTTGAGTTTGAATCTGTGATCTAGTCGTAGTTAAAGAGTTACGACACTTAAGCTTCCAGCTTGAGATAAATGTATTGTAAAGACCGTCGTGGCTTCGTAGTGGTTGTAGGAACTAGGACTTCCAACAGAAGACATCAGTTCGATCCTAAGAGGAGTATATTGTGGCTTTTTAATTAAAAAAATATGTTTTTATATTTTTTCGCGAATTTGTTCTGATTTTTGGTTCACAAACCATAAAAAGATATTGTTTCATATTCATAAAGTGAGAAATAATGAGTATTCTAGAAGTACAAAACGCAGGAATTGAACCCACTTCACTTTGTTTCTTAAGCGAATTCCCACTGAGCCACCACTGTCTAATAAAGCATAATACACATTACACACATTCCTATATATTTTTAATATGTTTAAGCTGCTAATGCCTCATACTGTTTACATAATAATATTAATTTTCAAGTAAATCCTTATTCACGTTACAATAACTGACAGCACTTCATTGTCGGAAAGTTTTTCAATTTCGCGAAAGCGTTATAAACTCAAACACGGGGTACACACGTACATAATTAAACAAAATATAGGCGAGCTCTGTATTATTTCTAAATTAATTTAACTACATCACCCGTATAGTGCAGTGGCAGCGAACTACGGTTGAATTCGCAGGTTCAATTTTTTTTCAGTTTCAGTACTGTATTCCTTTTTCACTTCACAAGAGAAGCTAAATTTTGGAAGGGAAGTTTTAATAATCCAGATGAATATTAATCACACATAATATTATAATTAATTGCGAATACGTTACGATAGTGTCGGTTATGGCACCGGTTTAGGGCATATCAGATGATTTTATAGCGGGAACCAGCGGGTAGTCAAACCTGCGACAAATGGCACTGTATGTAACTTAGTGTCAATTTAGGCGGAAAATTCCAGCACACCCAAGCGAAGTGTAACCCACTAGTTTTAAGTAAATTATTTTAATAATTTGGACAAACATTTTTTTACTTAATACAAATTCGAAAAAACATAAAAAAAATGCGAAAATATGGAAACATTCACATTACACACTTTTTTTGAAGCACTAATTTTTGAAGTCGGTGAACTAAAATTACAGTTGAAATCAGTGACGTAACTATAGGGTGGCAGGGGTGACAAAATGCCACGGGCCCCCGTCCCCCGACCGGCCCAAGAGGCCGCGAGTTCAGAAATAACCTAACATTTTTAACAAAATTTTATACCTAAGTATTTAAAAATTATATTTTTTTAAGCTTAAAAGGAGATCCCCATCCGAAGGATTTGCCACGGGCCTTAGATAGTATAGTTACGCCACTGGTTGAAATACATACATAAGTATATTTTATATAATGCAATATCATCGATGTAAAGTATGAGTGCGATTTCGTAGAATATACTTTTATTAAATCGACGAAAAACACAAATCGTCAAATCACATGAAAATGAATCAAATAAATATAAGAAAATCTCAAAAACAGCTCGTAAAACCCCTGCCCCAGTCATAAAACGCCCATACGATATCCCTTGTAATATATGAAAGTCGAATGTCGCATCGGACTTTTTACTGAATCTGAACGTATGTGCTAGATTTAGTGCTGCCATAGTTTTCTTTTGAAACTGACATGTTCTGTAAGTTTTTGTATTTATATCCTAGCTTCGTTCTAGGTGCCAAGAAAATAGGCTATCGGTTTATCTATATACCATATAAATCACCCTAATCCGTTTAATAGTTTCAATATGGACTCTATAGAAGTGCATACAGCAGTAAAGACGTTTGTATGTATATACATTGTACTCGTATATACATACAGTACCTGGATGACCGAGCTCTGCTCGCTATTTTTAAGAAAAATGTTATTATTATTCGCCAATAGATGTCGGGAAGAGTCATATTTTTCTGTTTAAGTGGCAATATTGGGCTACCCAAACGCCACCTTTTTGTTATTTTCTTTCAATAAAAAAAAATAGTTTGTGTTTCAGTTGAATATCGATAAAGTTGATTATTGAAAACACGAATAAAACAACATATACATACATACATACACACACACACACACGCGCACACACACACACACACACACACACACACACACACACACACACACACACACATACATACATACATACATACATACATACATACATACATACATATATACATACATACAAACATACATACATACATACATACATACATACATACATACATACATACATACATACATACATACACACATAAACAAAATTTCGCAAATTTTGTAGTCAGATATGCAGACAGCGCCATCTTTGGCAATTTTTTTAACTAACCACAGCTTATATAGTTTTCTGAAGATGTGTGAAGTGCTAACCCGCACTAGGCCAGCTTCGTGTTATATGGTCTGATCCCCCTCGTATTGAAGGAAGGCCCACATCCACCAGTGGGTCGTCTATCTTTAAAAAATGTTAATCATAATCATTCTTTATAAATAGCCTAAATTTCATCGTTTATGCGAAAATTATCCTGCACGGACATCAAACCCGAAACCACTGTAATAACTAATAATACGCCAAGGCCCAACCCTTATTCTGATTGATGAACTATCAATTCATCTCGCTTTTTGTTCTATTGTTCATTACTTATCTAATCGCAAAGCACGAGTGATAGTGAAGTTAAATTAAAACGTATTATATCTCGAGCCGAGCTCCAACATCTTCAGTCTAACCAGATTAATTACTGCATTGTGGAGTCATGCGGGTTTTATCCCGATGACCTGCGACCTTATTATAGTACACACTCGTGTTCTGTGAAGTTATTGTCTGCTTTTAATAATATTTTCATTAGTATCATGGTTTTTTAATTTATTAGTAATTTTTTTAATGTGTAAATAGGTAAAGATGTAACGGCTTAGTACTTTTCTCTTTTTGTCAACCGATTTTCATTTTTGCTTTTTTTGAACAATCTGTAGTTTTTTTTAATATTCATTAAAAAGGGGAAAGGAACGAAACATTCACCTGATAGTAAGTGGCTAATTATAAATATCTGCGATATATACTCATAACGTTAAGAAATTTACTTCCTCATACCACCTGTACTGAAATAGGTGGCTTTGTGGGACTCACCGGGTTAAAAGTAGCCAATATAACCCACTAAAACCCAACACCAGTTCCTCCGCTGTGAGGCTTCGCAGGAACGCATTCAACCACGACGCTCTGTTGGCTCTAGTCTCCTCTGCTATCAGGGAAGTAATAACAGATGATTTTTCTCTATCTGTCTGTTTGTCCCCGCTCATCTCTGAAAGAGATAGACAGATTTTGACAGGACTTTCACTAAAACTTATTACTTATAACTTATTTTTTTTAATAGTATTAGTGTAGAGATTTTTCTAATTAAAAGTCGCCCCTAGGGAAGACCTCGAGCGAAGCGAGGATGAATTGCCAGTATTGAGTATACACTAAAATTTCTTACAAATAAAATAATACTTTCCTTCTAATTTCCTTTAGAAGTATTTAAACTAAAACAATAAAGCTAAATCGTGGGCCAACCACCAGAATAAGGCCGCGGGCGCTGATATCAAGTTGTTATCAGTTCACCTTTGAAGAGAATTCCATTCCTTATCAGAAACTTGGTCTTGGACAATACTTCAAAAATTTCTTCTCGCTTTCAGTTTGCTGATAGTCTATTCTAACGAAATCTCTCGTTTAAGGTTACTTAACTAAGTTGTTTTAGAATTGTTATTACCTACTTCACTTTCGTGAAGTTTTGTTTTTTTAGTTTTAAATATTGTTAAGTACTATGGATTCGTGCTACGTGCTATTAGGACGGGTTTACCTTCTATTCCGCGACACTATTATAGCAAATTTAGTTTAGAACTTAAGGATGTGCTTATTAATTTAACTTAGAGTTCAGCTAAATACTTTGCATGGGTCGCAGGTTTGATTATTACAAAAACAATAAAAGACGAGACAACAAGACATTAGGCATTTTAGTGTTTTTTTAAATTATTATTTAAGATTGTCTACAGCAATGTGTCTTCGAGTAAACAGTTTATTATGCTCATAAGTATGAATGAGCATGAATCATAGAATATTTACAGCAGCGGTCTTATTGCTATGAGAAATCTCTGACCTTGATAAGAGAATTTTTATATTTAAAACGGAATATCGTGAGATTTATGAATGCTACGTTTAAGAAAGTAGTTCTTAATAATTTGAATTAAAATCTTATTAATTATAAATGCAAAAGTTTTTATGTATGGATGTTTGTTACTCAATCACGGCTGAACAGATCTGAAGGAAAATTTGACTCGGAGATAGATAATAATGATATCTGGAATCTGGTATGAACGACTATTATTATGTAATGATATCTATGTACCTATACAAATATCAAACCAGTGACCACCGTCGTATAAGTAATACCAGAATCATCCTCCTTACAATCGCGACTCGAAAGATACAAGATACAAAACCCATTATCCGAGCAACGAGAGTGGAAAATATTAATTGAAAATATAATAATTTACGCGCTGCGCGAACAACTCCGACTTGTTAGATTAGGTTGAATTAATTGGGTTAAAACTGAAATTGGGGGTAATAAATAAATTATTTGTGTAATCAAATATTATACATGGGTGGTTTGTAAAAGTTTTTTACACTGTGGTTGAAAAATCGTTTGACTGATTTCTTTCCAAAAATAATAAATAGAATATATCTTAAAAAAAGAAAGAAAAAAACGTAAACTACTACGTTAAAAATCTACCCTCAAATACAGCGCACCAGTCCTTCTCACTCTCTCTCTCTTCCGCTTTCTCACACTCTCTTTCTTTTCTCTCTCTCCTTTAGACACACTTAGTATAACTCAAACGGGTTAAAGTTCATATTAATAAAGAGAAAGCTTATCATGGATAAATAATAAATTAAAGAAGTATTAAAACTTTCATCTCGTTCACATAATTCTAGGCTATGAAACAAAAGAATTATCACTCAGGGATACATACGGGTATATGGGAGTGTACCAGTGACCATGGTACTGGTACTTGTAAGTGCCAAAATATCGCCATCTCAAAAGTATTCGTATTCGATGTAAACATCACAGTTATCATTTAAAGAACTACTTTGTACGAAGCTAAATTGACAAAGAATATCGTGTTTGGAAACAATAAAATCAAAGCGTTAAATACAACCATAAAGCTTTTTCTGAAAGTTGAACAGTAATTAAAAGATACCAACAGAGCATGACCTGCTACTTTAAGCTTCTCCGGTCTAGACTTCAGTTAAGAGCTTTTAATTCAATTTCACAATCTAATTAATTAATCTTCACTTCGCGTTGTGTGCAAATTTTTTCTATTATTCTTATTTTTTCTAATGTACTCGGCCCTTTGATTTAATGTCCCACTGCTGAGGGTGGACCTCCCTCCGTGAACACGAGGGGCTCAGGCCATAGTCCATCGCGCTGGCCAAGTGCGCTTATAAGTATAATTTCGTGACGTCACATAATTTGAGCGACCAACATTTAAAATTAATTTCTTGTATGTCTGTCTGTGGCCGCGAGAAAACCACTAGACAGGTTTTGATGAAATTTTTTTATGACAACAGCTTTTTATTCGGGTAAATCAAATATAAAGAATAATTTTTAGTGTCGAAAAATACCTTATTTCTGAAGAAAACGTATCTTTTTATTAAATAATAGTGATTCTCCGCCCGCGCCTAAGGGATGAAAATTTATGGCTTTAAGAATTCTTTGATGCCAAATCATAAAACAGTAAAAAATAAAATTTTGTCTAAAAATAAAAAATAAAATACCTGTAGAAGGCCACCCTTATCACCTACGGGGATAAAAAATAGCTTACGACCTATTGTCAGACCTACCAAATATACACAAAAAAAATTCATAAAGGTCAAGCCGTTTCGGAGGAGTTCGATAACAATATAGTTCGATAGTAATAATATAAAAATTAAAATTACAAAATAAAAATTAGACGAATTGGTCGTGTCATCGTCGAGTTTTGCGCTTACCAACATTCACTTTCATTTTTTTTAATTATTTTTTTGAACATACAAAAAATAAATTAGTCGAAATGGTCCAGCCATTCTTGAGTTATGCGCTTACCATTCATTTTTATTTATATAGAAGATAGATTTATTATACCTGAAAGCAATCTTCAGTCAAATGTCAAATCATAATCGAAGCTCGTCTCAATAACTGCAAATATGAACGTGCGAATAGCTTTAATCTTCGTGATCTTAGAACGAAGAGTACTCGCGTATGTACGTGTTCCTCTATTTCCTACTTTATTTTTAAACAGACTGCTGATTCGATCCGCACAATTTACCTGAATTTTGATCAATTTTAAAGATTTCTAAATATGGTGTATTTATATACGTAACTATGTATATAACGGAATATGGTATGCTGCCTATTATTATAAATTTAGATTACATTATGTCACGGAAAATCCTAAGATAACGCCATGGCATAATTACCTACAAGCGATTTTTTAGGCATACATATACTTTTTAGTTTAAAAAAATATGTTCAATTTAAAAGTTTACCCAAATCTATTATATAATTTGTAAATAACAATTATAGTTCGACCACTGAGCACACCATTGTAACTATTTTTCAATACAATTCAATGACATGACCATTAAAAATATAGAAACTAGAATCGTATCTAAGACCTCACAGCATTTTTAATGTGTGGATAATATAGAAGATATTCGAGGTTCTCTCTTTCTTCCTTACTCTCTCTCTCCCTCTCAGACACACACTCTCTGCAAAAAACTTACTTAACAACATCGTATGCATATCCACCTATGCTCTATATATTATACTTTCCTCTTGACCGCTTGGCAGCCAATCTTAATGATACTAGCTAGCCGCAGAAGGTATTATAGTGTACAAGTATACGTGCATCCACAAGTGTAGCCTCTCTTCCTTTCGTATTCTTTTACTTTCATATTTCGATGCGATGGTAATTTAACATTACGAATTGTACGTGCTTATCGAAGCTCGAGGTTGTAACACCCCCAGCTCCAAGCTTTTACTGAAAACTTTTTGACACAAAAAAGCAATAAATTAACTTGGCCTGACCCAGGAACCGAACCGAAAACCAACCAAAATGCCAACCTATATATGAAATCCAATATATGAAAATTATGCAGTCTTAACATAGATGGAAGAAAAAACCCACTAAGTTCCAAGCCAGGAAAACTTTATCCTCAAAGAACGTCTTCGCCCAAGAAATGATAATAAATCAGTCCATTTTATAGTTATCGACAGTAGATATCGAAGAAATTAAATCCAAACTATAGTTTAATTTAACGTGAGTCAACTTCTAGACTGATGTCCGTCTCGCGCAGTTGACTCGCTGAGTAATTACGGTGAAGTTTCGAAGCAATCGCTTTAATATTCCACTTTAAAAAGTTTGCTATTATAAAATTGAGTGGAACACGAGGTTGAGGTTTTACGTACACTCCATTTTAAAGTATATATAAATATAGTTATCTTTTTAAATTTTCTCGCGGATTTATTTTGATGTTTGGTTTTTGACGTTTCGAATGATTTACAGCTACTTGTTATATTTTTTATAGACCGTGCATACTTAAACTAAAAATAATGATTTGATTTATCTTAATATTTTTTTTTATAAATAAGGTATTTTTATTCTGGTCTATTTATTTTGGTTTTCAGCGCAAAAACCAAACCGTTACTGTTATGCAAAAATCATTTTCCGACAGTAGGGTAATGTTCTCACAGTAAATACTTGAAATATAAACATCTTATATTTTTCTTAGAGAATTTTTCGAAAACTAAAGAAATTAATCAATTATCAATTAATCCGCAACACAAGCCTCGTAGCTTACCATGGAGATGGTGCTGTTGTAAGAATTTCCGTAGCAGTGAGCTCTAGGACTCCCACCGGCAATATAAATAAAAACTTTAATATCATTGCCATATTCTTAAAGTTCTAAAAAAATAAACTTTTATACATAGGTATACTTCATCACACAAAGTGTTATATGCCGTACTGTGAAAATATATTTATATTTTTTATATATTTTTTATAGGGCGTGTCTGTTTGCCTCTCGTTCTAACTGGTTGCAGCTAGTTTCAAAACGGCTGGACTGATTTTGTTGGGACTTTCACAGATAGATAGCTGATGCTGTAAAGAGTAACATAGGCTACTTTTCTTTGAGAAAAAGTATCAAGGTTCTGCGCAAAATTAAGAAATTAGAGAAAGAAATTAAGAAAATCGTACCTAGGATAAAACGCTACTTTAGAATATAATACTGTTTAAGCTCAGTTTAGACCTAGGTCGAAACCCAAATTAGATCTAGACCAGCTAGTCGTTGACCCTATTTTAAGACATTTTTAAAGGTTTCTGTTATGCAGTGTGTTATATATTGATAGCAATCTATTTTCAATATAACGACTCTTAATCAAGTTGAATTTATATTTTTAAGTAGTAGTATGCTGTAACTTGCTATCTATACAGTTATCTTTAATACCAGTAATACCTTTTTCTTCTCATCAACACCTAAACAAATAAGCTTAAAATCGGTGGATAAACATAGGAAAGGTACTAAATTGCCGCAATATCAAACAAATCTTTGCATATTGTAGAAATTCTGGGTGCATGTACAGAACCATTTATAGGGTATAAATAATAATGAAACCTAGCTGCCTCAATATGTAATTGATACACAAAATACTCGTAGAACAACCAGCTTTATAAATAAATATGTTGGGACATTATTACAACAGCGCCATCTACTTCCATGGTAAGCTACGTAACGTGCTTGTGTTACGGATACCAGATAGTTGATATACTACACAAATACATTTTAAATACATACATATTATTATAAATATAAACACCCATGACTGAAGTACAAACATTCGTGCTCAACAAATGAATGCCCCCAGCGGGACTCGAACCCACGACCGCTGGCGCAGAAAGTAGGATCAGTGCCAACTGAGCCAAACATGTGGTCATGTGCTTTGAAGTAATCAAATCAGAAATCTATTTTTATAACACTCTTTGTACCCGAGCTTTTAATTGTAAGGGTAAGAAACTAACTATTAGTTCAATTTAACGTAGAAACTTCTATATTGATGTCCGTCTCGAGCAGTTAACCCGTTGAGTAATAGCTGCTAACTTTCAAGAACAGCTTTAAGCTTCACAAGTTGCCATAATCAATGGAACAACATTAACGTATTTTCTTGGGTTTTGTGATTAGCTGCTACTGCTTTGCTTAAAATGATTATATTTCAAATAATATTTTTTATTGCACACACAAAAAGAAGACATAGCCAATTGAATAAAAGGAAAGTGCACAAGAGGCGGCCCACTGCTGGGCTTCCATTTTCGTGGGATTACATATTTGCCCACGCTGGCCAAATTCAATTTAATTGACTTCACATATCTTTTGAAAACAAGATCGAGAAAAATCTTATAGGGCTTACACACGGTTCACTTACTTTTCAAGTTTGTGGTACGGAACAAATTTATAAACTAACTTTGTTGTGACTTTTATATTCAAAATTTATCCGATTTCGAATAAGGAAAATACAAGTAAACTTAACTATATATACAAAGCAAATGTACACTTAATTATTACTGTACAAGTCGTGTCCGCGTGGAATAGTGGCAAGAATGCTAGCTGCATTCCCCCGTTGAATGGCAATGCCGATTCTTTGGGCGAAAAATGAGCCAGCTGGCTCCTGTCACCAGTGGAGATGAGGAACGAGTCACAGACATTACAATTTTGTGTTTGCTTCTAGTATTAATGCTATGCATGTCGCACTTCTTGAAAAATTCGGGTATATTTTTACGAACAAACATAATATTATTTCAATGAAGTATGTTAGTACAAGTAATTGCATTATAACATAATTTCCAAAATTATGAGAGCTGACTGTATTCAGACGTGGTTAAATATTTAAAGACCTCAAGACAAGGTCGTGCTGTTCAGAACTGTTCTTACTAAAGTTAGTAAATTGGTAACTAGGGTTCCGCTTTCGCTTGTAGGAAACCTTCTGTTTTCCCGTTTTAAATAAATATAAATAGTTATTATGAGTACATTACAGATTTCTCTACGAGCTTTTTGATAATCTAAAATTTTCTACTTCGTTTGGCTAGCGTTAGTGAAGCAATTTTCTAAGGACGATTAGATAGAGTTATGCAAGAGTGAAAATGAAAGATTTTCCCGTAGGAAAAAGTATCCTGAATGCTGACTCGAGTAATAATGACGACATTTGGCTTGTTTGTAATGAGCCTACTTTCTGCGCCAGCGGTCGCGGGTTCGAGTCTCGCTGGGAGCATTCATTTGTTGAGCACGAATGTTTGTACTCCAGTCATGGCTCTTTATATTTTAATATGTGTGTATTTAAAAAGTTATATATTATGTGAAGTATATAATATCTGGTATCCGTTACACAAGCCTCGTAGCTTACCATTGAACTAGATGGCACTGAGTGTTCCTAGATATTTATAAGTTGTTAACTAATTTTACTGACTATTAATAACATCTACCTTATAACAACTGCGTTCAAAACGAATGATATCTACAGTCATTATAATGACAAACCATATTACCAAGGTAAAGAATCTATTGTCTTATATCTCACTTTTATATCAAGTTATTAACTGAAGATTTGCATTGTTGGAATTTCATAATAGGATACCAAAAAACGCTCGCTTTGTTCACGTTTTCACGTTGTTCTTTTACGGCACAATTTTATTTAGAAAATTGATATAAGCATGTCTAAGGATTCGCAATGAATTTAGAAATTCGTGATGTTCTTGATTTTATTAAATATACACATATATTTATCGATTTACATTAAAAAAGGCTAAATTCATACAATAGTCCTGACGGGCTTCTCGAAGAAATATTGGACGAGTGGAATGTTATTAATTTTCGGTTTTCTTTGTAGATTTGTTCCCGACGTTTTAAATTCTTAACAGCAATGGTGGTTCTGAGAGAGGTAATCGTTATTAGCTTTATTTAAAACTGGCGCTACCCGTGGTTTCGCCCTCCTTCTAAGGACCGAAAACATACATTTTACATATTACTTGTATGTTATATAGCCTAGGTATAGCCTTCCTCGATAACGGGCTATCCAACACTGAAAGAAGTTTTGTATTCAAATCAGTAGTTCTTGAAATTAGCGCGTATTACACAACAATGTAATGTAAACATTATAAACAAAATTGTATGGTTCACAATGCTCTAGCACCTTACCCTTTCCTCGCCTAGACTCCTCTTTTACGTAACAGCAGCCTCTATAATATGTTATATGTTATTCTAGGCCATAATCTATCAGTGCAATAAATTTCATCTAAATCCGACCAGCCGTTTCTGAGCTTACAACAAACAAGCTGTATTACAAAAAAATTAATAACATTAATTCCTCAAAAATTGTGCCTAGGTATTACTACGAGTACATATTGGTTATTTTATAAATTATTATATTTGTTATTTTATAAAATACTAGCGACTCACCCTCGCTTCGCTCGGGTTCGTCCCCAGGTGTAACCTCTTTAGTATAGTTTTAAAATGACGTAATTTCCATATATAATCGCGTAAGAAACGCTTTCATTTGACCGTTTTTTCTCCGATTCACTTTGCAAAACGGACTACCACGTAAAAGCCTTTTTATTTTTCGGTTTTTTATATAACCTATGACACTCAGCAATAATGTGGCTTTCTATTGGTGAAAGAATTTTTAAAATCGGTTCAGTAGATCCCGAGATTACCCCTTACAATTTAACAAATATACAAACACACAAACTTTACTTCTTGATAATATTAGTATAGATAATATTTTATAAATACCAATTTTATTTTTATTGATAATCAAGATATCTCATTTTTGATTTTCAACGATTCTTTTCTACTCGAATACTTGTAGAATAGTTCGTAACTGAAGTCATCGTTTCTATCCATGAAGTAACTTTCTTGTTGGAACTTTACAAGTAGTTGAAAACAGTCCCAATTCTAAGTCCAAATTGAGGAAAAAATCACTTTATCTTCGTATCTGTTGTAGTCTAACAAGAAATCTGCTTTTTACCAAAATGTCTATTTTAGCCTACATTATCTTACAAAGAGTTTATTACATTGCACTCTAAATAGGTAGTAGGTTCAATCTAGCCAATATTTACATCGAAGTGAGGTACTCAAGCTTATGTATATCACAGTACACTAAATTATATCAAAATCCGTCCAGTGGTTTTGAGTAAATAACTAAAAATAAATACCGACATACATACAAATTTTCGTAGTTAGAATTGTAATCCGGTAAAAATTCTGCTTACGTTACAATTTAATTAAATATATTTCGTTTGCACGCATCTTAAGGCTTAATGAAGCAGATTTTTGTTAACAATATATTTACAAGGTATTCCAGGTGTATGTACTGTGTAATAACAAATAAATTATTGGGCGTAAGTTTAAATAAATTGAACGGTTTTTATTATCTACTAGCTTTTTCCCGCGGCTTCAAACAAACTTACGTTTACGTCTATATTAGTAGGAATACACGGACGTACATACATAATACGTATTTTTTTAAACTAATATATGAGTTGTATATCAACTATCTGGTATGCGTAACACAAGCCTCATAACTTACCATGGAACTAGAGGATGTTATGTATTGAAGTCCCAAAATATTTATTTATTTACATACATACATACAAAAATACATACATATATGTACATAATATGATGATAATCGCTTACTCTACTTATACTGATCTAATACGAGTATAATCCTCTTAACCACTCCATCTCATTAGATCGCTTTGAAGCGATCACAACTGACACGGGTCAGGTTTGATGTGACTTTTAATTATACGTTACATACTATACTTTAAATATTCAAGAGAAAATGGCGTTTTTTTTACATTTTGGGCTTAGACAACATTATTTTTAATTATCATAAATTAACCGAAACTTGAGGAAATATATAGAACTGACTTTATAATCATTAATTATTATTTGACAGAGCCATGTAAAATGAAAATCAATAACAAATCTATTCCACGGAAACCGTACATTTTCAGGGATAAACCTGGATATGCTAATTCAGACTATAATCTATTTGTATATCAAGTTTCATCCAGATCTTTTCAGCCGTTCTGGTGCCTTTGAGTTACAAACATACATCCATACAAACTTTACTTTATAATATTAATGCGATTATTCCATACATTTTTGTATATATTCAAAAAACTTAACTTGTTCTCGAAGATATGGGAATGCGCGTTATTATATTTATTATTTCTAGTGGTCGAAAGTTGACTAAAGGTACATACCTAATCACTTATTGATAACACTAAAGCTTGTTAATAGCTATTAAAATATTTAATATAGAGATTTGAATAAAACTTTGTTAAAAATAAGAAAAATAATAAAGATAGTTCGACATAGAGACGAAAAATGTAGGTACTGAACTTTTTTACCATTATTTAGTAGATATGTAGATTATACCTAGGTCCATCTATACAGCTTCCTAATGACCTATCAAATGACAAACGAAAAAAAAACAGAAAAAAAACTAGAATCACAGCCTCAACAAGGAACAAAAGCAACTCGCTTTAGCATAGGCTCTGATACAGCTATTTTATAATTAATTGAGTGCTGGATGGACGTTTTTAGCATTTCCGACGTAAATCCCCACTTTTCTAATTAGCCGCTTTCACGCTTCACACACTTTGCTGCCTTTGTGACCTTTCATATGCTTTAGTATTTATTAAGTGTCTTATATTTAATATGAATGTTGCTGTACCAAGTAATGGTTTTTTAGTACTATGTTAGAAATTTTGTATTAGTAGTAGAAGTGGTTGCGCAGCGGTAACGTGCTCGCTTGGATAACCGAGTGATGCGGGTTCAAATCCGGGTCTCGCACCTCTGATATTTTCATGTGCGAATCATTTCTATCATGAATACTACTTGTCTTACCGTGAAGGAAAACATCGTGAGGAAACCTGCATGTCTGAGAACGCCTAGCAAGTTTTCGTAAGACACGTGAAGTCCGCCAACACGCAGTAGGCCAGTGCGGTGGACTATGGCCTGATCGTACTGAGGGAGGCCCACCCCCAGCAGTGGGACGCTAAAAGGGCTGAGGGCTGAAGAGTAGTAAGCATTAATAAGCATATAGATGATATCAATTGCAATATAGGAATGAAAACAAAATATCTTATGGTACGGTTTCATTTATTTTTACTTGGTAACTATTCGATCATAACGTTTCATTTGGAAACGTTCAGACGGAGACAGAACCAAAAAGCAGACTAATATGATTCTATAATATAACGATTCGTAATTTCTTTATAATTTCAATTCCATTCAATTCTCTTCTTAAAAGTTTCAAAGTAAAGTTGAGCGTTGCTACTCGTAACTTCACTAACATCACGCAGAATACAAGATATCTATGCATGTACCTAATAAAATTCTAAGTCATATCTGTGCATTAATTTTTTTTTTAAATCTCTCCATCTGTTTGTGATGTCATAACGAAAATCGTAGTTTTTTTATAATTTTTAAAATTTCCATTCTTCAACTATTCCATAAACTACAAAAGCCCTTCCATATAACGTCAACGTTTGTCATGTTCGGTTTGACATCCATAAAAAAACCAAAACCAAAGTGAGTTATTAATGCATGTTATACATTATAACCTAACCAGCGACTGTCAGTCAACACAGTTATCAACTGAAATCAGCGTGAGTCGGAGTAATTAACCCATATTATTGCAATAAATCATTAATCATTAATTATATGTAAGCGATTATAACATACGGGCGAGGACTTAATCGTCATCAATTATCCTGTAATGTCATATTGCTTGGGACCGCCTTCTATATGGCATGGCACGGGTTCGATTATCGTTTGAAGCATTACTATATAGTTTTTTTTTTGTAATGAGAAAATAACAGATTTTTACGAAATTAATATGATATTATACACAATTTAAAAAACAATGGACAGTCTGTTTGTTTCCGCTAAGGAGTAACTTGGGCTACTTTTATTCCTTTTTAAATATGGTTGCGTTTAAATTGTATTTGCTACTGTTAATAATAATAAAGACGAAAAGTGACGAAAATATTCTTATAATAAATTTATTATTGAAATGGCTCTAACGATTACGATTTTTTTTAATAATACTTTCTTATTTTTTTTATTTATGTAAGGTTTTGCTTTTTAAGCTTGTGTAATGTGTATATAACTGGATTTTCTATAATAATACATTATATATACGTATACTATTGTAAATCTTTATATACCTATATAATTCTTCTGTGAGTGTGTATGTCACTGAACTTCTCTCAAACGACTGGACCGATTTTGATGAAATTTTTTGTGTGTGTTCAAGGGGATCTGGGAATGGTTTAGATTCACAATTTTGTCCGCTGGACAATGTTTTCCAAGTGGTAGTGCCATGCTTGTTACCTTCGGGTAGCAGCCGAATGGGCCGGCACGCCCCGTATAGTACCACTCTCTCACAGAAGACCGGCGTGAAGTGGCAGCTATGCTGTCGCGTTTCGTCCGGTAAGTGAGTGTCCGGGAGGCCCATTCCCCATCCCTACTCCCGTCCTTCTCCCTCCTCCATCCCTCCCTTTTCTGAAAGGCCGGCAACGCATCTGCAAGCCCTGTGGTGTTGCAGATGTCCATGGGCGGAGGTGATCACTTACCATCAGGTGAGCCTCCTGCCCGTTTGCCGCCTTTGTCCCATAAAAAAAAAAAAAAAAAAATGTTTTTTTAATTAATTTTTAATTTATTAGTAGTTGTTGATTTTGGAATGTTTTACATTGGATCCGACAGACGGCGCTACCATCGCAGTGTCAAATTTTAAATAATACTAGCGACTCACTCTTGCTTCGCTCGGGTTCGTCCCTAGATCAGCGCGAGCGAAGCCGCGGGTTCCGCTAGTACTAGTATATAATTAATAAACCTTCATTGAGCCCTAGGAACTTAAACCAAACTTTCAATTAAAACTGTAATAGCCTTTTAAAAAACGCATACTTAACTGTAAAATAGGGGCGAATGAAAAATTTTCAAAACTTTTTTAGTTAAACTAAACCTCCTATCGGTGAATAAGTAATTTGTCTTCAAAGATCTGATCTATAAGAGCTCATTCCGTCCTCGAACTGAGAAAAGTTTATAACTTTTAAACTAATTAAGTTGAGTCAAAATATAAGTCGAACTTTATATCCGGTTTTTAAATAAAAAAATATTATGGAATTACGGAATAATATTGAGAGTCACACAAGGTATTAAATTCTTCTATACATATAATAAAATTCAAACATATTCTACTTAATCTGTACATTATAATATATTTACGTCCAACTGCCTCGTTGGTGTAGTGGCTAGCATGTACGGTCGCACACCTGGGTTTGATTCCCCGGTCGGGCGAAGTTTAGTTATTGAGTCTTTCTGTTTAGTAAGCTTCAGTAACAGCCCGGAGTTGGGAAGTTGGCGGTGTTTCAGCCCCGTGCCTCGGAGAACACGTATAGCCGTCGGTCCTGCGCCTTAACTCTCACTGGTCGTGTCGAGCATTCGTCCCACCGGAATATGAGAGTGATAGGATTAGAGAGTGCACTTGTGTCTGCGCGTACACTTAATATCTCCTGCGCAGATGGCTAGCTTTAATGAGATTGGCCACCGTGACGGGAATCGGTCAGAAGGACATCATATTTACGTTCGTCTGTGAGCGCATTACTAAAAATGACTGAACAGATTTTAATAAAATTTGGTATCATGATAGCACGTTATTCGGATCAACATAACCAAAAACTTCAGATACAAAAGACAGACTAAAAGTCTAAAAACAATAGATTCGGTCTCTATGTCAATAATAATGACTATTTCAATAAGATTTCAAAAAATATTTCATGTACAGATTCGACTCTGAATGTCAACATGTATTTATATATGTTAGAGCATAATTAATATTAATTATCTGTGTTACCGCATTCGTTATTTCATACATGAATGAGGGTAGTTGTGAGACGGTACTTGACAATAGTGTTTGACACATGTCTTTGGAAATGTTATAAAGCGTGAGTCAATAGCGCGAGTGGGTCCACTTTATCGAAAACATTCGACTGTGCCGTATGAGCACATTGACCATGACGGAAGGATATCGTGACAGTGTAATATTAAATCCATCGGCATCCCTAACATATATACAAGCCATTCCCGCGGCTCCGTCCGCGCCTCGAGGATGAAAATGTAGGGTTATAAGAATTTTTATTGCCAAATCTTAAAAAAGTGAAAAATAATTTTTTTGTCGAAAAATAAAAAATAAAATAACTGAAGCGGGTCACCCTTAACACCTAAGGGAAGAAAAATTAACCAACAAACTATTCTCAGACCTAGTAAATGTACACAAAAAATTTCATAAAAATTGGTCAAGTCGTTTGGGAGGAGTTCGATAACAAACACACGAGATTTCTATATATTAGAAGATCAGATTTCACTAAGTTTCCAAATGAACTTATCTTTATATTTTTGGAGATCGATATTCATGTTATCCAAACTCTCCAAAATAATATTGGATAACCAAACAAAAATTTGTATTATTCCATTCTATCATTTATATAATTAATGAAGATTTTCAATACTACTCTATTTCTCGACGCTACAAAAGGCATATTTCTTTAACAAAACAAATTTCTTCAAGTACAAGATTACGCTCCATCATGAAGATTGCGCCGTGTTTGCCGCAAACAAGTAACTGGCTATATTACTTCAATTTCTTCTAGTTCTTATCGTGGAATATTTGTACGGACACACGGACGTTGCGGTATCATAGTTACATATTTATAATTTGTTGCTAGTAGGTAAGATAAGGTGTTTTACTATCATTTTTGAAGGATAGATTAAAAATCGTAGTGAAATTACAAAAATCGTTGTAATTTTTTTAGTTTTGTCATTATTTTCTGAGAAACCACCCTAATACACTGGCAGCCGAACTAATTCAATAAAAATATACCAAGAGACTGAAAAGAAAGGACATATTTCAATTGCACACACCAAACTGACCCAGTAATGTCCTGAGATGTCTTCACTGGAGAGCACACTTGACATGACTTAGGGTACAGACTACAGTTACACATGCTCATAAAATGTCATGCTTATTAGCATGCTTAAAACAAGCATGCTCTTCAAACTGACATATTATAAATGTAATTGACTGACACGTTATAAATTAAAAACGCTGACGCAATAAATTGAAGACACATGCTATTTAAGCACGGGCTGGTTCTTTGGTATTCGACATTCTAGCAAGTTCTCTGCCAGTGTACAAGTGAAAAATGGAAAACCAAGTGAATTTTCCAGTAGACTTTGACAGTAGCATGCCCAAAAATCGCACGACCGTCGAAATTTGAGCATGCTCGAAATTAGCATACTCATTATTAGCAATGTTTCGACACACATGCTACTAAGTAGCAATTGCTCAATAGTGGCATGCTTTCGTGCTAGTTATGAGCATGTGTAACTGTACCTTTAATAACACATAAAACATCTGCTCTCCTTCGTGTCTTCTCCATTCTACGTGACACTGGCGAAGTAATCTGTGCTCAACTGGCACGCTTGGAGCCATTAATAAGAGAATTGAATTGAAACATCTGCTCATAGTATAAGCACTGATTGCAGATAAAGAGAACAAGAAAAAAATATATATTTCTATTCTAAGTACCTATCTTGTCTAAGTCCATAGGTTCGATTACCCGATCGGGTACATTGAATATTACGAAACTTGTGTTATGGATACAAAATAGTTAAGACGCTAAGCATATAACTTTAAATACATTCATCTATACATATAATAATTATTATTAATGAAATAAAAGCCGAATTTAAAGTTTTCATTTTTTTTGTCTGTCTGTCTGTGACCACTTCACGAAAAAACCACTATAGCTAGTTATCTTTATCAACGTATATGATACTTTTTACTGCAGATTATATATTAAAAAAAATAAAATGCGTGCATACAAAGTACACATGTAGAAGTGAAACTTCTTCGGCAAAGTAAGTTTTAACTCTCGTTTATATTTATAGTAATCTAAAGCTTTAGATTTCCAAGACTTAGAGGAAGGAAAAAGGAAGATATGTTAGAAATTCAATGAATTTAATTGTAATTAAAATATTAAGTGTCGAAAATTAATACAAATGCCCTTTCTCACTATCTCTATCGTTCTCAATCGCTCTCTCCCTCTTCTTGGACAAAAACGTCCCACATTTTCGTGTCACTAATATTATTATTATCGCGTTTCATCCGTAAAAATTTTACCCTCATGCGCGCAAAGAAGTTTAACTTTAAAAATTTAAGTCCGAGATACGAGATACGAGATACGTATTGTATTAAAATATAAATAAAATTTATATTATTTTTAATATAATTCAAAATCTATGAAGCGTAAAACAGATTTGCATTTAAATATATATTATATAAATTTTATAAAACGCGGTGTCAGTATAAATAATAACTGGCTAATATAATTATTACAAATGATTAGTTTAGTTGCATTACAAACTAATTAATTATTCGCGGCCTCACGCATGAGAGCTTCAGCATGTTTGAATAAATTTCACAATCATTTATTTTACTAAAAATATTTATATACGTAGGTATACTGGTGTCGTGCTCTGGGTTTGTCTTTGATTTAAATTTTTTTTTTGTTGGGTACCCGTTTTTATGTCTTCATTTGGAAAATTCGTCATGGGGGATTCATCCCATAGTTAGATCAGCCTATTCTTATATATAATACTAGCGACTCACCCTCGCTTCGCTCGGGTTCGCCCCTAGGTACGTGTTGTACATAGTTACTTCGCACCGCCAGGTATATATTTGAGTTGATTATATAAATTGCACGCACCGTGGCAACGGTCATAACATCAAACGCCGTTAATTGTATAATATTGTTTTAAATTTCCTAACTTTTTTCGATATAGTATGTTATCCTTAAGAGATAGATATATGCCATCGTGGACTTTTTTGTAGACCTATATAAGATACACAATTCCACTATACATCATTTAGTTATATCTCAAAAGGTTTAGTCAGCGTTTTCGTTGAAAGCTCCCAGACGGCTTATATTTTTTCGACACCTCCAACAGATATCATTATATTTTAGCCAATTTATACAAAAACTTGACAAATTATATATTAAAACCTTCCTGGAGAACCATTCTATCCATTGGTGAAAACTGCATGAAAATTGGTGCAGTAGATTTTGAGTTTAGCGCGAACAGACAGACAGACAGACAGACAGACAGACAGACAGACAGACGCGGCAGAGGACTTTGTTTTATAATAGGTATGTATAGAAGTGTAATTGTATGATAAAATTTAGTATATTCCTTTGTTACAAATACCTATTTAACTGAGGATTTGAAAGCATCGATTAGTGCATTACAACAAAAATAAATTTAAATTCGTGAAAAAAAAACCGAAAAGATATTTTAATTTATTTAATACATCAAATATTTGTGATTTTTCTGTTCGTCCGTGTGTCTTCTACGAAGCAATCTGGGTAAGGGATTGATCCGCTGTAGCGGCCCAAGGGACGCGATCAGACCGACCGCCAGATTAGTTCTACTTGGCCCATTCTAGTGAACGACGCTCATGCATGCCGCGATGTTTATTTTATACTCAATTGTAACTTTTACTACTACTACTTCTATATATACTATACTATACTATACTATACTTTGATGGTATAAAGTTTTCTGGCGATAAAGTTAGTTATTGGCTGCCAGTTATTTCCCTTGAGGGATCAAACATAGGAGGAATAAAGAAACCTTCATTTGGGCACTCGTTCTTGAGTAGGTGTCGCGGGTTACATTAAGTTGTTTTTGACCGACTTCATAAAAGTACGTATTTAATTTTATGTGTTTGTTTTATATGTATGTTACGCTCTATCTCCGGTAATTGTAAACCGGTTATCATATACTATCTTATCATTTTTTTTTTGGCTTTTTATTGAAATTTTAATATATTTTTGTGTTTCTACATGTAATTCTTGGATCTTGTTTAATATTTTAAAGTAACCTTTTAAAGGTTGACTCTAGCATATATCTAACTGAGAACGAACTGTATTAAATAAATATATGTTCCCAACATAACCCACTTTTACAACAGCGCCATCTAGTTCCGTGGTAAGCGTAGTAGGCTTACCACGTATATAACTATGAAATACATCCATATTATTAATATAAACACCCATGACTAGAGTACAAACATTCGTGATCAGAAAATAAATGCCCCCAGCGAGACTCGAACCCGCGACCGCTGTCGCAGAAAGTAGGGTCTCTACAAACTAAGCCAAACGTATCAAACACTTTTTTATCAGTTTCATATTTATTCTTTAATAAAGTACTACGCTGACTATTCATGATAATGGAGGTTTTGATTTCCTATGGGACTTGATTTCTATTGAAATAGTGATTATTATAAATATAGACCAAATCAATAATAATCTGTGATTTTTTGTCTGTTTGTCTGTGACCGCATCACGAGAAAATTTCTGCGCAGATTTTGATGAATTTGTGATGTTGATAGTTGGTTATCTGGGTACACATGAAGAATAATTTTTATTGCAAGATAATATTTTATCGTAACAACTTTATACTATAAATAAAACTATCTTTTCGGATTTTGTAGCGGATTTATTTAATTTTTTGGTTCCCGACGTTTCGAATGTTTTATACTAACGTGATGTCCTCCTGACCGATTCCGGCCACGGCGGCCAATCTCTTTGAGACTAGTCATCTGCGCGGGACATATTATAGTGCACGAGTGTACGCGCAAGCACAAGTGCACTCTGTATTCCTTATCACTCTCATATTCCGGTGGGACGACTGCTCGACACGACCAGTGAGAGTTAAGGCGCAGGACCAACGGCTTTATGTGCTCTCCGAGACACGGGGGTGAAACACCACCAACTTCTCAACTCCGGGCTGTTACTGAATCTTATGAAACACAAAGACTCAATAACTTAACTTGGCCCGACCCGGGACTCGAACCCAGGACTACCGGTGTGCGACCTTACGTTATGCTAGCCACTACACCAACGAGGCAGTTATACCAACGTATGTAGGGATGAACCCTAGAAGTCGCTGGTATAAAATATAGCTAAAAACGTGAACAGTTACGAGATATTACAATTAAGAAATGGATAATGTTTCGTACATATTAAATCAAGTGTACGTAATTACATTTTATATCCATCTTAAAACTCATGGAATTAATTAAAAAGATATGTTTGTCGTTAAAAAGCGTATGAAAGGGTATGAAGGCAACACGGTGTGTATGAAAGCGTTAAAGCGGCTAATTAGAAAAGTAAGGATTCACACTGTAGCTAAAATGTCTAACCAGCACTTAATTAATTATGTTTTTGTTGATTGTAATGAATTTTATTAGACAAGATAACTTTCTACACTCGCTATCGTTAACAGATGATTAAACGAAATACGTATCAAAATTACATACTATGTAGTCGCTTTGTCACGTTTAGAAAACGTAAATATATGAAAAAAAACTGAGACAAATTTGTATATACATTTAATATTTTTTAGAAAATTTTCAGATAATTTTTTTAATTATTATATACATAGGCAGAAGAAAAACGTCCTGGCTGAAGAAGCTTCGTGAATGGCTTAATCCAAGCACTCGCTCTCTATTCTATGCTGCAGCTTCAAAGATAAAGATAGCCATGATGGTCGCCCACCTAGAGAAGTGGTACGATGCCAGAAGAAGAATACAGAGGCTTACAAAGAACCTATAATTTTGCGAAATTTTGAAAAACCCACAGAACAAATTTTAATGAACTTTGGTAGGTATGATATATTGTTATCGTATATCTACAATGTGATTCGGCAGTTCCTATATATTTTTAGGTTTCTTTTCAACGATAATTTTAAAAGAATTAACCGCACATGTTAAATTCTAGTAATATTAAAAAAGTGACAGTTTTCGAGGATGGATGGATTTTATTCTAGAACTGCAGGATGGGTGAATGGGACACACAGCACCATCTAGTTCCGTGGTATGCTACGAGGCTTGTGTTACGGATACCAGATAGTTGAATATTACACATATGCAAATAACTTTAAATACATAATAGTGCCTATGACTAGAGTATAAACATTCGTTCTCAACAAATTAATGCCGTCAGCAGGACTCGAACCCGCGAACGCTGGCGCAAGAAGTAACTAGGTTCACTACAAACTGAGCCAAACTTGTGGTCGGAATAGCTCATAGATTTCATTTCATCCGGGCAAAATTTACGATTGTCGCAGAATTGATTTGGTTTTGTTTTTTTCTAGGTAGCAACCGAAGCGCAGTAAGGGTGACTCGCTAGTCTACACACTCTACCTTAACTTAAAGCTTAACGAATTAACGCTTTCCACAATTTCGTGTATCATAAATCGTTGGGAAATAATTGGAATATGGCTAAAATTAATGAACTTCTTAGAATTTTCTCTATATTAATTTAATTCTTAAATAATAATGTCCTCCCGGCCGATTCCAGCCACGGCAGCCAATCTCATTGAGACTAGCCATCTGCGCAAGAGATATTATAGAGCACGAGTGCACTCTCTGTTCCTTATCACTCTCATATTCTGGTGGGACGAATGCTAGACACGACCAGTGAGAGTTAAGTCGTGTTAGTTGTGAGAGATCATTTTTACATAGATTAGTATTAACACCAAAATTCCTCAAAACTAGATGTAAAACTCGATGCGCATATCTTGCTTTTCAAAATACATCACTAAGCCCATCGTCGAATAAACTCCCGCATTGAAACACAATGGAAGTACAGAGTACTCAACTCTTACATTTTCGCTCCAACCTACATTTAAGTAATTGATTATTTTACTCTCCAATAAGTCCCCTCGCAACGAAACAAAGCTGAATACAAGATGAGAATTGCCTTGTAATATATTTTGCACGCTGCTTCTTATACGGCATTAGTTATTTGCCCTGGCATTGCTTGGGTTGTATATAAGAACACACATTTAAACAAATATTTATTAGTAGCGACTCCTTCCTAACTTTTTTCTACATAGTATGTTATCCTTAAGAGATTGACATATACCATCGCGGTCTTCTCTGTAGACCTATATAAGATACACAATTCCACCATACATCATTTTGTTATATCTCAATTATATTTCAAAGGGCTTAGGCAGCGTTTTCGTTGAAAACGGCTTATTTTTTTTCGACACCTCCAACAGATATCATTATATTTTAGCCAATGAATACAAAAACTTGACAAATTATACAATAAAACCTTCCTGGAAAACCATTCTATACTATCCATTGGTGAAAAGTGCATGAAAATCGGTGCAGTGGTTTCTGAGTTTTTCGCGAACAGACAGACAGACAGACGCGGCGGAGGACTTAATAATTTATGACTAAAGTAATTACATAGTTTAGTGTATAATATTTTAGTGTCTCAGATTTAATTTGTACTAATTTGATTTTTTGTATGTAATGTCCCTTTGTAACTTTTGTCGGTCCTCCCTTCCGTAGAAGGAGGGTCAAACCAAGTCCAGTGTAGTCCAGGTATATAGCCTATTTATTCTATTTAGTCTATTTATTCCATTCTAACCGTTAAAGCGAATCCAGGGATGAACCCGAGCAAAGCGAGGGTAAGTAGCTTGTAATATATAAATTTAGATAATCATAGTAATGGCTATAATAAGTAAGAAAAACAACAAACTGACATACATGATTAAATTTTTGTAATGACATAATATGCAAATATATATGTACTGTTTTTTCATGAAAGTCCCGGGATTTGAACTCACTTCTATACACAAATGAACTCGTTTCCACTGAGCTATCACAGCTCAATTTTTTGGCCTAAGCTTGGCCCGACCCGGGTCTCGAACCCAGGACCTCCCGGTGTGCGACCGTACATGATAGCCACTACACCAACGAGGCAGTTAGAACTATTAATACGATATTGAAGATTTTTAAAATATTTCCACTTTTTAAACAAAAATATATTTTGTATATGTATATAATATGTAAATTGTAACGTCTTAATTAGCATCGTCGTGTGCCTTCGTGGAGCTTTCAAAGTTAGACGTGAGAGTTTCAGAGTGTTGCTTTCCAACAAAAATAGTTAATAAAATGAGCAGAGAAAATTCAAAGATTACTTTTAAAATTAAGTGATTTTAGAAAGTGGGAGGTTTATAACGGGAAATGAACTTTGATAAATAAATACATCTGTTCAAGAAATTGCTATCAGAATTTCTACCTTTTGCCCTACAGATTTCAGATTTCAGTCGAAGATCACATCCAGTCATTACCTACGCTTATAAAATGTTCGACGACAGGTTTGTCTCAGTTGGTAGTCATTCTACTTTCTGCGCCAACGGTCAGTGGTTTGAGTCCCGCTGGGGGCATTCATTTGTTGAGCACGAATGTTTGTACTCCAGTCATGGGTGTTTATATTTATATTTATAATATGTATGTATTTAAAATGTATATATGTGTAGTATATCAACTATCTGGTATCCGTAGCACAAGCCTCGTAGCTTACCACGGAAATAGATGGCGCTGTTGTAATTATGTCCCAACACATTATATCTGTGACCTAAATAATTTATTTTTATATTAACTACAGCAGCAGAACTAATTTATAGCTCATATTATAAATTCCTTCTAGTGAAGGAATGATTAAATAATATAGTACTTTCGAAGTTTGTGCGTTAGAAACAAATCTTATCTCTTTTTAGACATAGATTACTTCTCCAGGACTTACATAATTTTATTGAAAATATAAACTTGATAGGGATGGCCCAGTGGTGTAGCCAACGTAGTGAAGCGGGTTCAAAACTGGGCAGCACCTTTAATATTTTCAAGTGCGAATCATTTCCAATAAGATTAAGTACCACTTGTCTTTTGTGAAGTATAACATCATTAGAAAACCTGCATGTCTGATAGAACCTAGCGAGTTTTTGATAGACGCGAAGTATACCAACATATGGCCAGTATCGACTAGCTGTTCCATCGTATTGTAGGGAGGCCCGTGCCCAGCAATCGGACCCAAAAAAGCTCTGAATACTATAATAAGTTGGTGTTTCTTTATGAATCATAACCACCCTATTTTATTTTTTTAATTATTATCTAGCTCTATAACCCGGAGTAACACAAGGATTCTAACGATACTATGATATAAAGAAACTCACAAACATACATACATACATGTACCCTGAAAACATAACACTCTTTTTTTACAGTTGTGTAAAAGCCATAATCTAGGGAACATAAAAAGATTATTAGAAATATTAAAAGATTCCATAGATTTCGTAGGTCCTACACTATTCCTAATCTATTTCCACATGGACTAAAGCGTAAGTTATTAACATAAGCAAACGAGGCGGTGATACAATCCGATTTGTTTGAGGGTATTTTGGCAAAACAATTTACTGACGTCATATTCCGACAAATAACTGTAGATTGGATATCGTACTATGGATACGTTTTTACTCGAATTTACTCGAAACTCGAACAATTCATGTCGAGTCCTTTTAGTAACGAATTTGCATTTTTTTATTTTCGCAAGATAATACACTCTTTTATCTATAAAATACATTTATACATATAATAAAATGCAGTGGTAGCCCAGCGGTAACGCTCTCGCTTGTGTAACTGCATCACTGCGGGTTCAAATCCAGGTCTCGCACCTCTTGATATTTTCATGTGCGAATAATTTACGTGTACCACTTGTCTTACGATGAAAACATCGTGAGGAAACCTGCAAGTCTGAGAAAACATAGCAAGTTTTCGAAAGACATGTGAAGTCCGCCAACACGCACTAGACCAGCGCGGTGGACTATGGCCTGATCCCTCGTACTGAGGGAGGCCCACCCCCAGCAGTGGGACGTTAAAAAGGGCTGATGATGATGATAATAAAATGCTAAATTAATCGTATATATATAATATCGAATATTTTTGGAAAATGTTATTGAAATAGTCATTAATATAAAATAAATAAAGAGGCCTAATGTATAGTTCTCAGAATTTTTGTCTGTATGTTTATCTGTGACAGCATCACGAGAAAATCCAGTGGGATGAAATTTGGTATGATGATAGCTGGTTATCCGGATCAGGATATAGGATACTTTTTTCTGCTGGAAAATATGTCTTTCTAAGAAATCTCAACTAACCGCTACAAAATTGGCTATAACTTATAAGATATCACAAGGTAAGTGAAATCTATGAATTTGGTTTTCAGTCTTTAGAGCGCAGGCAGGAAATACTAGTATTCCATTATAATACTTAAATTATAATTATTCTTAATGTTATTGAAATAGTCATTATTACCGTTACAAAAGCCGAATGCATAGTTTTTAGAATATTTGTCTGTCTATGACCGTATTACTAGAAAACCACTAGATAAATTTTAAATTAGGTATAATAGCTGGTTTTCCGGGTCAATATATAGGATACTTTTTATTACTAGAATTTATTTTTTCTGAGAAATATATACTAATTGTTAAACTACACTTAGTTACTTTCAATAAGGATACACCGTTGGTACGGCCTAAGATCCTTTCATCAGTAGTTCAAACTATATACGACTCGCAGAACTTGCGCGATCGTACGGTTAGCTTCATTTGTAATTTCTGGCTTAATACGGTTTTGGGGGTTTTGCTATTTTAACAACTTTTTACTTTAAAATTTAAAGTACGCCCACATTTATAATCTCTTTTTAACTTATTTAATAGACATGTTTTAAATGATAGTATTTCTAAGCAATAAGATATTTTCCTGCGGTAATGAGTATACTAAGTGTTGGCCTATATAGCCACTGTTCTTCATATCAAACATCAAAATCGGTCCAGTGGTTTTCTTGGGATGCAGTCACAGACAAACAGACAAATTTTCAATAAACTTTAAGTTTGACTCTGTATTGATAATAATGACTGTTCAATAAGAGTTCCCAAAAAATATATTTAATGTACTGATTTGACGCAGTTAGAAATTTATTATATGTACCTATTGAAAAATTCTAGGAATTGAGTAATAGCATCAATTTTTATTTTATATCTCACTAGCAAATCTCGCGGCTTCGCCCTCGTTGGTAGAAGGATATAAATTTTGGGTTATAAGCATTTTTTGATGCTAAACATAAAAAAATAAAAAATAAAATTTGGTCTAAAAATAAAGAAATAAAAATCTGAAGAGGACCAGCCCTTATCACCTATTCTCCTATTCTCAGACCTACCAAATATACACAAAAAAAGTCATAAAAATCGGTCAAGCCGTTTCGGAGGAGTTCGATAACAAGCACTGTGACACGAGATTTTTATATATATATTAGATATCTTTAAAACGTAAAACCCAATTAAAGAGAATATTATAGAAATGCCATCTACAAGAATTTTATCTTAACCTTTCTTATCTTATTGAAAGATTTAGGTCATTATACGTCAAAACTCGAACCTCAAGTTTCAAGGCAAATATTTAAAGGAAAATGTCCTGTACTTCAAAAAACTTCTTGTGAAGAGGTGAATAAAACTTATATATATATATATATATATATATATATATATATATATATATATATATATATATATATATATATATATATATATATATATATATATATATATATATATATATATATATATATATGATAATTTCGTACGTAATAAATATAAATGTATTTTATACTTTTTACTGAAAAATAATTAAAAAACATGAAAAAGGATATTATTATTATTATTTTTTCAAATAATATTTTCTTAGGTTTACGCGAATATATGACATTATAAATGAAAATATATTTAAGAATTCGCGGATTTATTTTGATTTTGGTTCGCGACAATTTAAATGCTTTAAAGCAATCATAGTCACGGGAGAGACTTTGTTTTTAGACGTTGCAAAGGTCATAGAATAATTACAAACAGTTAACATTTATGACGACACGTGTGACTCAGTCGGTAGTAACCCTACTTTCTGCGCCAGCGGTCGCGGATTCGAGTCCCGCTGGGGGCATTCATTTGTTAAGCACGATTGTTTGTACTCCAGCCATTGGTGTTAATGTTTATAATATGTATGTATTTAAAACTTATATGTGTAGCATATCAACTATCTGGTATCCGTAACACAAGCACGTAACGTAGCTTACTATGGAACTAGATGGCGCTGTTGTAATAATGTCCCAACATATTTATTAATTATTTATTTATTTATCTAAAATTCATAATTATCGATATAGATTCCCTTTTACTTATCCAAAGCGATCGACATTTTTAATCAGTACTAACTAAATTCCGGTTCCGGTTTGTTGCCAGTAACTAATTTTAATACTTCCGTTGACTGCAGCTCGAATTCATTTAAACAAAATGTTGCCTTTTGCATGCTAGTTTTACTAATGGAGTTTATTTACTTCGTAGTGAAAAAAGCAAGTGTAAAGGAAAAGCTTTTAATTTACTTCTCGTTGAATGAAATGAGCGTTACGCGGAGATGGCCTCTTGTATTTAGTATTCATGTAGACTTTGTTGATGTTTAATTGAAAATTTTTTTATTTAACTCATTTTTTTTTGTTATATGTTCAACATGTTTTCTAAATGTTATAAAAACGAAAGGTCATCACGAAATATTGAAAATGATGAAATTTGGCAGGGAGGTAGTTTATAGTTAGTAGATGTTCGCTAAGAACGTATTTTAGACAGGTCTGAATTAGGGAGGCCTAAGGGCTCTCTTAAGTTTGTATGAAAGTCCATCATTTTTGTGCCACAAACTTTAAATTTGGCAAGGAGCACCCAGGCGTGAATGGAAAGGGGTGAGGGTCGAGCGAAGCGAGGGTAAGTCGCTAGTTACTTTATGTCAACTAAGTATTTGTAACTTGTAAGACATTCTATTCGTTAGGTTAGATAAAAGAAGTGAAGCTTTTAATAAACTACTAACGACTCACCCTCACTTCGCTCGGGTTCGTCTCTAGGTTCCCCCTTAAGCATAAAATTTTTACAAACTTTGAATGTCTTACTAATTTATAAATAATCAAAAGCCTAAAAAATAAGTTTCAAACTCCTAGCTCTAAAAACGACGTAATTTCCATAAAACTTTCATCCCTTATTTTAACCCTTTATAGCCCTTTTTTCGCCGTAAAAAGTAGTTTATGTCCTTTGTTTGTTTTTTCTCAGGTTCTAGACTACATGTGTACCAAATTTCATTAAAATCGGTCCAGTAGTTTTTGAGTTTATTCGTTTTTTTTTTTTTTATGAGACAAAGGGGGCAAACGGGCAGGAGGCTCACCTGATGGTAAGTGATCACCTCCGCCCATGGACATCTGCTACACCACAGGGCTTGCAGATGCGTTGCCGGCCTTTCAGGAAAGGGAGGGAGGGAGGGAGGAGGGAGAAGTACGGGAGTAGGGATGGGGAGTGGGCCTCCCGGACTCTCACTTACCGGACGAAACGCGACAGCATAGCTGCCACTTCACGCCAGTCTTCTGTGAGAGAGTGGTACTATACGGGGCGTGCCGGCCCATTCGGCTGCTACCCGAAGGTAACAAGCATGGCACTACCACGTTGCATACAAAAACACAAATCTTTCCTCTTTATAATATTATTAGTATAGATTGGTCGGTTAGGTTAAGATATTATTTTTGTAGTATCAGTAGGTGGAATGGAAAATTTAATTATCTCCTCCTTGGCTAACATTTTCATTAAAATTTAATGATTACATTTTCGTTATAAATCTTACAGAAAAATCTTCAATCCTGAAAATAAATAAAAAAGGTATAGTGGTGGTATATTACGATTTACAATAATTGTTATCTTCTATGTATCAATAGCAACTTTTAAGTGGTTTTCCTTCGTTTTCTTTAGTTTCTTCGGAAACGCTTACCGTTGAAAAATATTCACATTACTGACTTATAGAGTCAGTAATGTGAATAGATATTATATTCTAAATCCCAAAAAGTAGAAAAAAAGATGTAATCATTCAAAAAAAATATCAACCTAACAACATCGGCTCCACTCTGTTTATGAGCAGCACAAATTGCAATTGGGTGATTACAATAAATTCCTCTGTAGAACATACAACATAAAAGGCATCACATAAATCCAAACGCATTCGCATGGGAAAGTTAGAACAGGTCGCCTTCGAGTTGGAAAGTCTAAAACATCAATTACCTAGTTTTAAAAATAAACTTGGAACTCGGTCTCCGGGGGGTGTGATTGGTACCAGCGTGGATACGAGATTGGCCGAAACTCGTCTGAATCCGGAGTTTAGTGCGACGCTGACTGTGCGATATATTATTTGTGGTACAAGTTGTGAAACTTAGCGATTCTTCTCATTGCTCTGGATGAACTTTGGGTGTTAGCCCTATTTAAAATTATAAAATTTGATTAGATATCTTATTATTATTTTTCTTCGTATAAGTTTTAACCCGTCAACGCGAACAAACGAGACACAATAGATTTTCAATTGTTATAAATCTATATTGTCCCCGCGCCCGTTGATAGGTTAATACGATTTTCATGATCCAAAATACGTGATATTTGATTCATTTAGCCTTTTTATTACAATTAGCAGTAATTACATATCTTTTGAAAAGGTGTCAGTTAGGGTGTGTGCGGGGTTACTCATATATTTTCCATAGGTTGTATAGGAATTAGGAATATTTTTAAAGAAAATATCCCCTGATGGTGGAGTCATTTTATATTTTATATTTTATTTTTATATTATCACAGTATCTTACACTATAGACCATACACCAAAGAATTAGCGAACAATAGAACGTATTCGTAGGAAAGTTTCCGGCTGTAATAATGTATTTATAATGTCACAGCGAGCACACTCCTGCTCAATTGGTTCCATTTAAAATTACACATTTTATTCGATTAGAATTAAAATGTAGAGTATTATGTCGATATATACGATGGAAGGTTCGATTCTCGATTGTGGTATTTATGAAACTAGTGATTTTGTTTCCTTGCTTGGGTAATATATACGCCTGTACGTAAAAAATAGCTTATTAGTTTCCAGGTTATGAACCATCTTGTTTTGGAATTTGCTGTAAGAGGTTTCACATATTTTGATTGCAGTGATAAAGCTGATCTGTACATTTTTTGATGACAGTGATTCAACGGAAAGTTACTTTTTTGGATGATTCTCGTTTTATCGATTAAGACCAAAAATTTCTATATTTGTTTTAAATACTACGATGATTCTATCTAAAAAAAAATATTTTAAAAAGTTTTGTATTTACTTATAAATATTATATACTGCGTCGACTTCACGCGAAAATCGAACTCCATTAAGTAATGCTAAGACAACACTGCTTTTACGTCACAGGGACACAAGTTGTTTACATAATAGATAAGTAGGTCACTAGATATACCATAATCACTGCTCATTGATCTATAAAAAACCCATCACATTAATAGAAGCTAAAAAAATATATAAGCTATTTTTATTTTTCATAATTTCCGATGAACCTCTAGGGATATAATAAATATTATTCGCTGTATTGAAAATACCTCTCTTAAAAATAAACATTGGTTAGTTTGAAGAAATGTTTGGTTCAGTTTGTTGTGACTCTACCTGCTGCGCGAGCGGTCGCGGGTTCTAGTCCCGCTTGGGACATTCATTTGTTGATCAGGAATGTTTGTATCCCAGTCATGGGTGTTTACTGTTTATATTTATAGTATGTATGTATTTAAAGTTATATATGTGTAGTGCATCAACTATCTGGTATCCGTAACACAAGCCTCGTAGATTACCACGGAACTGCATGGCGCTGTGTGTAATAATGCCCCAAGATATATTTATTAAAGAACGGTACCTATCGACCACTTTCCCGAGATAGAATTTCACTTATTAAATTATATGACCAGTTACTTCCTTCCCCAATTTTTAAGCAAAGAACTTCAATAAAAACTTTCCAAATCAAACTTTTCAGGTAATATTTCAAACTAAGTTTTCCTTACGGCTTTACTTGCGTTGTTATTTTTATTTAACAGCAAATACAATGAAAATTTAAGCCTATTGTTAAGACTACTCTACCATTTTAAATTTCATCTTTTAATCGACTTAAAAAAGGAGTTGTTACAATTGGTTTAATTTAAAGTGGACTTTGCTAATGATATATTTTTATGGTTCTCTGTAATGAATAGTTTATATCACAGAGATGTTTTAAACAAAACAATAAAATATTACATCTACAAACTTTATACTTAAAAAATAGTTGATACTAGCAACTCATCCTCGCTTCGCTCAAATTTACCCTAATTACGTCCTCATTTTTGAAACGAAAAAATACTTTTTTTAAAACAAAGGTAGTAAAAATGTTGGAGTCTGTCAGAAAAGCCTTCTCACAAACTGACTGACAGTCAGTTAAAATTTTAAAACTTGCGTTTTACTTATAGCACCGTAACAAATAAGCTTTTATTAAATGCATATATAAGAATAATTACATATGCATTTAGAAAAAAGCTGTTATGTTGATATTACAAACAGACACTTGAATTTTGTATAGATTACTAACACTTTACGAGCAAGAAAAAAGTTCTATTAAAATCTGTCCAGCCAGTATCTGCCAACAATTAAGTAAAGCTAAATTCAAATTTAAATTCAAAATATTTTATTCAGCATAAAATTATTACAATTTTTACTGAACGTCATGAGTCTACTACCAGTTCGGAAGGAAGAAGCCGCTGACCTGAGAAGAACTGGCGAAAGACACTCAGCAATATTAGTCTAATATTTTTTATTTGTCTTAGTCTATTTAAACTAATGATATCAACAGTAATGCAAGCCATATTTCTAGCAGTCCCTTGAGAAGAACTACTCTATATAAAGAATAGAAGTCCACGTTAGCGTTTTAAATAACAAGGAGTCGCCGCAGAGACTCATTAAGTGCCTTGTGCTGGGAAACGGCGACATCTGAATTTTTATTAACACTAATAATACTAAGGCGAACTTTTCTGTTGACTTTATAAAGTTTTGTACATCGTAGTTTAAGTTTGTTAATGTTGTTAATTGAAGTTTGGGTTTATTTTGAAACATTGTGAGCTTTTAGTTGGTAGGTACTTCCTTATAATGGAAGATATCATTTTAGATGCATTATAAGTGATTATTTTACTTTAAAGTTTGACGTCCCACTGCTGGGCATAACGTCACACTGCTGCCACACACAGTCTTGTCCATTACCTTGATTGCTTGTTATAAAGTTAGAAACTATAAAAATAAATACAATCCGAAAAGTAGTTTTAGTGCAATCTCAAATATTATTAATTACCGCAAATCTAAGAAAGTATTATAGGTTTTTCAAGTATTTCGTGCTATCCTATCTCCTTTTATAAGTTTTTTTTTTAAACAAATTCCGCACCTTCTATATTACTTAACTTAACACGTACATAATTGTAAATGAAACTACCTGTTCGGATTTTGTCGCGGATTTATCTTGATTTTTAGTTCCTGACGTTTTCGACGGGAGAGTCTCTCCAGTGACCATGATTGCTGTAAAGCAAAAGGTAGTTTCATTTATAATGTCGAATATTCGCGTAAACCTAAGAAAGTATTACATACATAATTGCTTTAAGCCGGTATTTAAGTGACGAAAACATAAAACAATATAAGAGTTGTATAATAAATGATTTTATAATGTAACATCTTGATAAGTAAAGAATTTTCCAACATTTTCCTGGATAGATAAGGTTCGGTGACAAAAAGTTACGTGAACGTTGAATTACGAGTAAAATACCGTAACAACTCATCATTAATTGGGTTAAAATTATACAGTTGTTGGAAAGATAACATTTAAAATAAACTAAGTAATACAGAATAATACAATAACATTTATATACCTTGTCTGTTCGTCTGTAAAATATTTATACAAGATTTTAATTTAATTTTAAAATATGTAATTATGTAAAATTATTGAAATATATATAAAAGTACTGAATTAATTTTCAAATTTTACTTTATTATACTAGCCGCTCCCCCTCGCTCTGCTTGAGGTCATCTAGATAGGGACGTAATATAATATATAAATAGGTAGAAAACAATTTGCGCACTTAGGGTCACTTAATGAATCTCCATACTAAAGAACGACTTTATGGTTCATTAAGTGACTATGAGTGCGGTGGTTAGTGTCCTTTTCAAGTTTCTCAATGTTTTTTTAGTAGCTGTAGCAATCCATAAATTACGTCATACGTTAAGGGGGCTAATTGGTCAAAGAAGTGTGACACAATATCCCCTTGAGAAGGTGGTGGGTCATAAGCATTAAAGAAAAACTTAAAAGGAAAAATCTGAACTCCAAATACATTTTTTTATTTGTCCCATAAATGTGCATAACCCGAATTTGACGTTCTCAAGTTCTATGTTATCTAAAAACTTTCCATTTTGAAAAATGTTATAACTACTTTTTTATTTTTTTATATTCGCGTTATTGTTAAAGTAACTATTTGTCAATATTTTACATCACTTACTTACGTCAATTACTCTTACTTAGGTGGACCTGAGTATCAAAAATGTTAATTACTCCCATTCAAATCTATCTATAGTATATTTCAATAGTCTATTTCTATAAATTTTACCCCAATCTGTCCAACAATTTCAGCAGAAAATGAAATGCCAAATTTTTTTTTATTATTTGCCTTCTTGTAATTGCTTGAAAAATAGGCTACAAATATTTGACCCAACAACAAAGTGAGTCAATAAAAGCTTATTAACTTCTAAACAAGATGTATTTAAAGAAATTAATTATGGCATTACTAGAGCTTATAATTAAAATATTTTGTTCGCTCTTATACTATAGGTACTTTACTTATATGTCGTAGTGATAGAGTCGATAGTCGCGTTCGTATCACAGACCCTAAGTAATCGATCTTTAGGAGTAATGGACTCATTACTATAAAGTTTGCGAGTTTTGGTTGAATGTAATTAAAGTTCACACATATTAACTAGTTTGATATTTACTGCTCTACATTTGGTATGTTTCTGTAGAATTGACGTTTAAATGACTACGCTGTTGGGAAAAGGTCATTGTTGACTTTTGAAGGGTCTTCATGTCATCAGCCCTTTTTAACGTCCCACTGCTGGGCACGGCCCTCCCTCGACCCTCCCACGGCCTCGTGCGTGTTGGCGGACTTCACATGTATTACGAAAACTTGCTAGGTTTTCTCAGACGTGCAGGTTTCCCCACGATTTTTTCCTCCACCGTAAGGGTTTTTTTGTAAGGGTAAGAAAATTAAAAAGTGGGTTCAAATCCTGGTTATAGCACCAATAATTTTCATTAAGTAATCATTTCCAAATTGTGTTACAATGAAGGAAAACATCGTGAAGAACCTACATGTCTGAGAGAACCTAGCATGTTTTCGAAAGACAGCGTGATGGACTGTGGCTGTAGAGTGTGGACAGTAAAAATATGGCCTACTCGCTCATAATTTAACTGTTGGACAATTATCATATTTCAAAATAACATAGTCATAATACTGCCTGAAAAGTATTTGAAACAGTTTATTTTTTTCTAGAGATAGGTAATTCTATTCATATATGTTTTCCTGAAATCAGTAATTCAGGTATATTATTTTGTTCTCTAATTTTCCTCTATGTCCTCTTAAAAAATTCACCCTGTATATACAAAGATAGGTAAAATCATGTTCAAATTTCAATTAAGTTTCAATGAAACGCTGAGTCAATCGGTTCCTTTGATAAGCTGTAACAATAGACCCCGGATCGATGCGTTCCGTACAATATGTGTGAAACTAAGACAATTTATTCACATTTTACCTACACCTTGTTATAACACGGTGCTTAAAGCCATTATATTGATTTATATTACAAGAGCTGGGCTATATAGGAAGCCTAGACGAGGTTTAAATATGACATCGCTTTTACCGACTTCAAAAGAAGGCACTCGATTTGTCTGTATGTTTTTGCGTAGTATATGACGTGTTTAGACTTTTTGGTGATGTGGACAGATTTCCGCCTTTTTAATGAAAATATATTTTAAATTAAAATTCCCCTCTAAGTATGGAATAATTATTTTCAAATTTGTTAAAATTTTCTACATGTAAAACATGCTACTATTACAAGAGCGAATATTTGTATGTATGTATGTTTGATACTCCTAAACGCTGAAACGGCTGGAAGAATTTGATAAAACTTAGTTAATAAAGTAGATACATTTTTTAGTCATTTAAGCAGGTACTTTGTACGAATAGTTATTAACTTAAGCATTTATTTTATCCTATTCTATAATAGAAAACTTCGAAATATCTACTATTATACAGATAGTATTCACTTTAAGCAACTTCTACAACATAAACTAACTAAAATTCGTTATAAAAATTCAAAATCAGATCCCCAACACGGTGTCGTCTCGTGCCGTGTCGTGCCATACCGAGATATAGATTATGCGTTTTACTTATTAGGGGTACCTGCTAAAATCGGGCGTCCATCATAAATCCAAGCCCAAATTACCACAAACAAACAGATGAAGCACGTGACCTATCAGCGCGAGATCGACCTTCGTCAGGCAGGATAAGAGCCAGTGTAAATATACGGAGCAACTAATAGAATAAGTGACGTTTAACGATCGAGGAGTCTTAGTGCTGTAATACTTCTTTTTGGACATAAGAAATTAATTAAGTAAGTTGGTTTGTTTGTATGTATGTCACACGAAATATATGTATTTTCTTTATAAGTTATTTAAATAGTTTATTTAGTAAAGACTCTTTTAAATCTTCCAAAAGTGGCAATTGTAAGTTTTATTCGTAATTCAGAGGAAATTAATTTTAAAGCAGATTGTTATTCCTTTGTTTTCCTATAATTCATAGTCTCAGGTTTTTTTTGTCAAATCCCTCTGAATATTAAAATCATTAATTACGCAAAAAAAGAAAAAGAAACAATCATGATTAAAAATATTATCTTTCATTTTAAAAAATCAAACATTTTAAAAATATATGATCGGATAAGTAGTTTCGAACTTCATCCGAGTTCTTCTTCTTCTGCATCTATGGCTTTTTCTGCACTCTAGCAATTGCCACCAATTCTTCTAGAAGTATATTCTTCTGACGTGATAGCAAAATTATCACCTTAAATTAGCATTCAATCTCTACAGTTGAGGTGATAGAAAATATATCGCAACAAAAACACTTTCATTTGCAAAATCATCTTCTAAAATAAAATTCTCCATAAAAATCTATACACGCTTTGACAAAACGTACCAAACTTTATACTTTGAAGCAGATGTTAGTCTGAATTTAGGCCTGGAAATACAAACTTGTTCGGGGCCTATTCTTGAAAAAACATTCGTATAAGAAACACGTTCTGTGAGTGGAATAGAGCCTTTGTGATGTTTATTATCACGCCGCTTTCCCTACAGAGTAATCACGTAGCCTATGGGCAGCCATCTCAACTTTAATAAGTCTCTTTAATAGATCAATGTTCTGTTACAAAATGAAAACAAGAGACTTAGGCAAGATTTTATTGTATATATTAATATTGATGAAAAGAACGAAGAACGAATACAAAAAATCTTCATCCCATCCGTCCACCTTGGGTGCGCTGCTGAACCATCATTCGATTATTATCTTCACCTAAACTATCAATAAAATCTAAAATTGATCAGCCTGAAAGCCGTCCCACACGTCTTGGCCAACGTATTGGACTATGATCGTGTGAGCCTCTGCGTATTAAAGGGATTGCCCGTGGCCAGTAGTGGGAAGTTAAAAAAGGCTGAATACAAATGTTTTTATATCATGTGACATAATTTCGTAACATTTCTTTCAACTTAACTCAACTTTAATGAGAGTGATGTAGCCGCAAGGTTTATATAAGCTGTACTCGTAGTAATAAGTACGGAGGGGGGTAGTAAGCAGCTTTAGATAGCGCAAATGACGCGTCACTCTCTCGGTAATATATTTTTATTTTTGCAACAACTTTACGTCGGAAACCTTTCCTTCGAGTGTATGTAAATGTTTAAGTTAACACTTTTTAAATAAATACATAAGGTTTCATTTTAATAGAAGCAAAACAAGCTTAAAGAAACATGCTCGGGATAGAACTTCGGTAATAGCGTTCAAATTCCATTGCTTTGTCAGTAAAAAAATATTATTCAGCGAGCAAGTGTATTATTATTATTCAGGTTTATTAATTAAATCTTAAATATTTATAATCAAATTACAAATCAATAATATTCTAATTTGAAATATTGTTTGCAAAACCCAAAAAACAATATTTTTTGTTTTTAAAGTCATTATTATTAAAACTGAGGTCGATTCTATAGTTTTTAGAATGTTTGTCTGTCTGATTGAACTGGTTATCCGGGTAAATATAAAAAATATTTTCACTGCGGGAAAATGTCCCTGAAAAATCTATACTAACCGTTAAGGGTTGAACACGAACGGACCGAGGATGAGTCGCTAGTTTGCATATATAATGTAGCAAATACTTTATCCTATAAAAGTCCAATTAAATAGTGTTTTAAATTGAACCTTCTGCATTTAAAGCGATGAAAGCAATGCGGAAAGGAAATATGAAAGGATTTATGATAAAAACGGGAAACAGTTTGCAAAAACATTCTCTCTTTAAACTATTTATAAAAATAACTTAATAAAGTTTCCAGCGGAATAGAACCCGATTCTTTCTAAAGGATTTCCAATGTGGCCGTTTTCGAGTTGATATTTGCAAAGTTTTTAAGAGACGTTTGGTGCGAAATCGTCTTTAGTGTAAGGGGGTAAGGTCTAAGTTGAGTGCAGTTAATTTTGTTGGGGAGCTTCGTAAATTATTCGGTTCAAAGCGCTTTGTAGTATTGAAAACGGACGGTAGACGGCGCGAACGTCTTTTGTAGGGTAGATACGTTTTTTAACTTGTAGGACATGGCTTTGTTATTTAATTATTTTTAAATTAACTAATACTTTAATTTGCAGAATTTTGTATTATGCTACACTTTGTTCGATCTATGTATGAAATATTTCCGTGGGTAAACGTGTCACTTAAGAATGGCAGGACCGATTTTGATAGTTTTTAATTGCCCCGAAAAAAGAGAAGGTTTTAATTTCCTCTGTAAGTATTTTTTTTTGTTTAAATGTTTCACAACATTTCTAGGGGGTTTAAACTTAAAGCTTTAAAATTAAGTAATTCGTTCAAAATGGAAAATTATTTTTCATAAACTTTGAGAACACTTACAGTCAGACAGACAGTAACAGATATTTGACACTTTACCAAGACTGTTTGCTCTGATTGATCTTGCAATATTGAGGCTTTGAGATCTATCGATCTGGAGTTGGGTAGTGAACCCGAGCGGATTGAGGGTGTGTCGGAACTAATTAACAGCTGCACCTATTTGATTTTTTTTGGAGTTGTGTCAGGGGTGGATTATGTATAAAAAAAGAGAAACACCCAAAACACCTGTAAAACCAAATATAGAACTTTTTTGTATAGGAATAGCTAACCGTTAATCCGTACCTGGAGATGAAACCGAGCGAATCAAGGTGAATTGCTAGTAAATACATAATAATTTCCCTCTAAAAATGTAAAATAAAAGTCCGTCTCGAGAGTGCGAGCGGGAATCCCAAACATTCAATAATGAAATTCTTTTTTAATAATCTTCTAGCGTTATTTGTAATAAGGAAGTTCGCAAAATTTAAAATATCTGTGCGTCCTATCCGAGGATAATATGAAAGCCATACGGCCCCTAACCCCTAGGTATTTTATGAAGCCAGGCAATGGAATTTTCTTCGATTTCAAAGGACTAAAATCAAATCGCGACCAATCGATAGACGGCACTTCTTTAGTTTTCAGATTTTTATAATTTTTTTCTACTTCTTTACTTACATTTCTATTCAATAAAACAAAGAAGTTTTAATTTGACGACACGCCTGGCTTAGTTTGTAGTGCCGGCGGTCGCGGGTTCGACTTCGAGCCCAACTTTCATATAACTTTTCATCCCCCTTAATCTAAAATCTTAATTGTTCATTACAAGTAATCATACAAAAATGCAAATTTTGTCTCTTCATATAGTTATTTAAACCTCTGTTTTTATTTATACCACTAAAAGCTTTTACAAATAAGTATTTTATGTATGTACCTACAATGTATCAAAGCAAATACATTGGGATGGATCCGAGCGGAGCAAGGGTATAAGTATATCCCTTTAGTATTTATTAAACACTAGCTGACCCGTGCCCACTTCGTTGGGCATAATGTTAATAATCCTTTTTTAGTACAGAGTGTTATGTTTTAATTTCAAACTGCCAAATGGAGGGTTATACGTTGGTATTTTATTAATATTAAAAATTAAATTATCTATATTAATATTAAAAAAACTACTTTTTGTAACTTAAATATAAAAGTTAGACATATGCTGTCGTTGACTTTTTTGTAGGCATTTTCAAGCTCCACATCTTTTCTCTAGAACTCAAAAATATATCTATCATAGTTAAGGCAGCGTTCGTAAGAAACGCTTTCATTCGACCGTTTTTTCTCCGATTCTCTTTGCAAAACGGACTACCACGTAAAAGCCTTTTTATTTTTCGGTTTTTTATATAACCTATGACACTCAGCAATAATGTGGCTATCTATTGGTGAAAGAATTTTTAAAATCGGTTCAGTAGATCCCGAAATTACCCCTTACAATTTAACAAACACACAAACTTTACTTCTTTATAATATTATAGTATATTATAGTATAGATTTGAAGAAGCACGAACTGCAACTCCATACAGCGGAGATGAAAATGCTCCGCTGGGCAGGTGGCGTGACGCGCCTAGACAGAGTGCGTAATGAATATGTGCGAGGATCCTTCAAAGTGTCTCCGGTGACAGAGAAGCTCAAAGAGGGCAGACTCAGGTGGTACGGCCATGTGATGCGGCGAGACGAAAACTACTCAGTGAAAAGAGTTCTGAGCATCGGTACCAGGAAAAGGGGCAGAGGCAGACCATCAGCTACGTGGATATCCACTGTTGAAAAAGATCTTAAGATACATAATATCCCACAGTTAACAAGCAAGGACAGATTACAATGGCGCAGATGCACAAGAAGGCCCGACCCCAAATAAAGTTGGGAATGGGGCAGAAAGAAGAAGAAGAAGAATATTATAGTATAGATTATTCCTACTTTTTATAAAAGGTTTTTTATTTAAAGTTTCTAATGAAAAATACAGTCTGTTATTAAAAACACCGTATATTTTTTAGTGTTTAATAAAAAAATTTAAAGCAATACATGAATATGATAAATTAAGCAAATGTAATCTCGCTTTCAGATGGCAGAGAACGAGACAAGCCGATAAATGCGGAGATATTGGCCCACGTTTTTGAATCCACTTTTGTCATCACATTAAATTCTAAGTCAGACGCTTGAACTGTAATGTATAAGAGAGTATAAGTTAAGCTTCAGTTAGCGCTTTCGTTATTTTTAGACTAGGGATTCGTTTGCTGCATTCGAGTACGACTTTTATTATTAACAGCCTATATGTTACTCTAGGTTGTGGTCTATCTGAAGTTTATATAATTAAAGGTTAAAAGCTATTAAAAGTTTTTATAATTTCCTATTTTTCCGCACAACTTTCTTAATTTTTTCTTTCATATGAACAAACACAACAAAAAAAGAATTAGCGAAATCGGTCCAGCCGTTCACGCGTGATCCATGTGGATGGATGGATGGTCCGCTCAATTCTGCCAGAACGGCTCAACTGTTCTGGATGAAAAAACACAGAGATAGATTAAAGTCTGGAAGTGCCTATAGGATACTTTTTATCCCGAAAAAATATACGGCTCCCGTGGGATAATTTTTAAATGTTTTTTTTTTTTTTAAATCGTGAAATAAGAGAATGTATAATACTTATAAGACTGAGCTGGCGAATTTACCACGTCTTTTGATCATCAATAAATTATAGAACCTACATCGACAAAATCAATTTCCAAACGCAGTTCCGATCCTATTCTACTCGTATGTACTTATTAAAGTTAGAATTCATTACGTGATTACAAGCTCGAAGTAACTAGTTATTCTGCCAAGTAATGGTTGTTCTAAGATGAAATTCTAACCTAAAACCTATTTTATAGGCGTACCAAGATTTACCTACTAACGAGCTTGCAACGCAATTTTGTTACAATTTGCCTCTAATATTAAGTGTTTATGGGTAACATTGTTGTATAAAATGAATTATTTAAGTACATTTAAAATTAAAGTACATAATAGAATTGCTTAGACTCAGTCCAAAAAAATTATTATCTAATATAAAAGGAGATAATGTAGGTTTTTTTTTCAATCTGAAATTTTTTACTTGTAATTCAAACTTACTGTAATATTTTAAACTTGCTATAGGAATTTTCACCTTTCCTATCTCTTACGGGTCTACCGTCTAGACTCTAGGTGTCTGTGACTCTAGTACAGTGTGTATATTATATATTTTATGTTAAAATAGGTGTTTTTGTTAACGAAACCGAAACTTATGAATGTATAAATAATAACCACTTGTTAGTATGAAACCCACGTCAGTTGACAAATTAAGCGCCAAAAGCATGTAAACATGTATTGAAAACTCTATTTATTAAATGTCAATGTTAAAAAAAGTATTTAAATATGAAAATAAAATGTAGGTAATTATTTAATTATGTAGTAAATAGTAAATAAGCATGTACCTCGCATTTCGCTTAAATGATCAACAATTTTCTTTAAATCAGATATTTCTTTTTCTATAGCATATTTGGCAATTTCAAAGTTTTCCACATCTTCAATACTCATGCTCGTATTATCCATTTTCAATTCAAAATATATATTCAAGTTATGTTAATACGATAACAATTCAAATGAATTGTATTTTTTTTATTAATTCCTTTTGTACTATTCGATAATCGATTTACCTCAGTCAAAATTTCCCGCGCTTTTATTTTGAAAAACGAAGTGTCATCAAGACAATAGGTTATTCAGCCCAAACTTGTTGAAAATAATTATACTTAAATAAAAATGAGGTCATATCTTAAAAAATGAATAATTTATTTAATTTCTTTTACGTATCAAATATTTTATTGAAACCAGTTCATTAACGTTTTTCTTAAGTCAATGAACGATAGAGAGCAATTGCAGGCTGAATGTGAGTGAAATTCGTATAAAAACGCTTGAATGCAAATAAATCAGTCGTAAGAGAATGCCAATCATTATGTCTCGACTAAAACTGTTTTTGGATGAGTTTTGGTATGCCGCGTCACTGAATGTCATTGGATTTATAAATACGATCAGCTCCAGAAATAGGTAGCTTTCCAGGCGTACCGACTAAAATAAAGTAGCCTGGATTCGGTTAACAATATTATTGTTCGCTCGTGCACAGTCATTGTGAGTCTATCAAACGAAGTATATTATACAAAATGGATGAGGACGACTCCCAACAATTTTCTCTGCGCTGGCACAACCACCAGGTAGGTAAGTACTATTTTTTCAACACATACACTACACAATAACTTAATATTTGTTAACCTGTCACTAAAATGTGAATGGTAATCTGTTTGTATTTTGTTTTTATTAAAAATTATTTCTTAATAATTGCAGATACACTGAGGACCGTGTTATCTGAAGCTACACTTTCTTATACCTATTGGACACGACACAAATGGTACTAGCGACTGCAGCGCCGCCTTTTTATTATAGCTTTTATAGATTCTTAGATGTCTGCTTTTGGCTGAATGCTTTACGACCTTGTTCTTAAATATGTACTCACAAATTACTTCCAACGTTATATTATTTTAAGTTAAATATTAAAAGTAAATATAGTAATGGTAGAGTGACAAATATTTATCATTAAAAGCAGAGGCACATGTTGTAGGTAATTTAATTTATTTATAAATTATCACAGATCGTAAATTAAAAGTGAATAAAATGAAATATTTAATCTGTATCACTGTAAATGCTTACATTCCCACAATAAAAACTAGATTAATAATTTAGTTACAATTCAAACGTTTACAATCAAAGTGAACTTTTTAATATTAAAAATATGACACACATAATCTACTATCTTATAATTTTTTTTTAATTAAATTGGTATTTCTTTTTTTTTATATAAAATTATAAAGCAGCCATTATGTTACAAGTTATGTAGACATTATACAGACAGTGTTAGCCCAGTGGTGACACGCTCTCTTGGAAAACCAAGTGTAGTAGGTTCTAATCCGGGTCTAATGTCATATGTACGAATGTATGTATGTATATGTAGGAATCATTGCAAACACATAAACACTTATCTTACGGTGAAGGAATATCATAAGGAAACCTGCATATCTGAGAGAACATAATACGTTTTTGTTAGACATAATATGCAGTCTGCCAACTCGCACTTGACATGACTCTGCTGGACTATGGCGTAATTCCCCTCGTATTGAAGGCATGGGCGTAGAATATTAAAAGAACTTTAAATACACACAATACAATTACATATAAATAGCCCATATATTTAATGGTTTTTTAACAATATTGTTATTATCGATAAAAAAAATGTAAAAGCTATGTGAAATTCGAGTGGCAAAACTAGTTCATATTTATGAAATATGAGATAAATGCGCAACAGTTTTCAATACGTAATGTATGTTTAACTAATTTTATCTCGGCTATAAATCCACTTCGACTTAAATTGTCATTTGAATGACGCGCCATCTGTTGGTCTGCTTAGAAATAATGTCACAGCCAAAATTAGGCATTGGTCAAACTATACGTATCAAGTTAATTATTAAAATGACACCTTGAATTATGACGATTTGATAAATTATAATTAATTATAAATATATAATTGGCAGTGGTAGCCCAGCGATAACGCGCTCGCTTGTATAACCGAGTGATTTTTGTTTCAAATCTGGGTCTCGCACCTCTGATATTTTAATGTGCGAATCATTTCTATCAAGATTACCACTTGTCTTACAGTGAAGGAAAACATCGTGAGGAAATCTACATGTCTGAGAAAGCCTAGCAAATTTTCGAAAGACACGTGAAGTCCGCCATCACGCACTAGGCCAGCGCGGCGGACTACGGCCTGATCCTCTTCGTACTGAGGGAGGCCCGTGCCCAGCAGTGGTACTTTAAAAAGGGCTGAAGACAAGATATAATTATTATCTACTATGAAAACAAATAAAATAAACATATCGCATTATCACTACATATTATAATAAAACAAAGTCCTCCGCCACCTGTCTGTGTGTCTGTTCGCGACACATTCAAAATGTTCCGATTTTCATGCCGTTTTCGTCAAGGGATAGAGTGGCTCTCGAGGAAGGTAAAATAACTAGCGGAACCCGCGGCTTCGCTCGCGCCTAATTCGCTAGTAGAATATAAGACGCCATGGTTTTTCTTATATCATACCAAACAGGCACTAACAACTACAAATTTTACAATTTACATACATTACTGCTTAATTTCGCTTCGATTTAGCTTGAAAATAAACAAAAAATAATGTATTTCTTTAATTTACATTAGCTTTTTTATTTCCACAGACAAGTGTGATCGGTGCGTTAGGACGGATGTTGAATACGGGGGCCCTGAGTGACGTCACGCTCAGCGCGAGCGGGGCCTTGCTACGAGCTCATCGTATAGTACTTGCAGCATGTAGCCAGTACTTTGCTCAATTGTTTAAAGTAAGTTATTAAGAAAATAAGAACTTTTTTAAGATTATCTTAATTTACGCTTCAAAAATTTAACGCTTAGGTATAAGTATAGGTATATATCTACTTCTAATGTATTCCGGACAAATTTCAGTGGAAAACAGATCTGGCTTATTCCATTTTATTTCTTAACTTTTGCGCTGCCAAAGAACTGGATAGGAAATCTATTATATTTATCTACATCTAAATCTGAAATTGAGGTTCTAGCCTATCAACAAATACAATAGAAACTACTATCATCATCAGCCCTTTTTTAATGTCCCACTGCTAGGGGTGGGCCTCCCTCAGTACAAGGGGGATCAGGGGGCCTACCATGAACTCTTATAGCATGAATACTATAATCTTACTTTGGCTTTTCGTACCATGACGTCCTTATAGCAAGGGTATTAACATTCTTACTTTTCTAGCCGTTTTGTGACGTCACGACACCAAAACTGCTAAGAAAATGTTAATATCATTTATTCAATTCGTACCATGAGGTGAATTTTGACAAATAGCATGTTTACTTTTATGTCATATTTAGGAATCTTATAAAAGTTGCGAATACAAGACGGATATAATATACTTTTGTAGAATAATTACATGAAACATAATTATTATGTTCAATAAAGTAAGTAAATCTTATATATATTGTAATTTTAGTATATGTCTATAGTTATTATCTCATTTATAGGTGGCTAATGAATATGAAATTTTCAATTTTATTGAAACCGAGCAAGCTTTCCGAAGAGGCGCTGTGTGCCACGAAAAAAATTACAATCCATTTATTATTCTTGATAAAGCGGAATTTGTTAATCGCTATCGTCTTATAAAGACTTAGCGTTTAAACTGTGTGATGAGCTGAGGCCACTTATGAAAGTCCCTAAAATCTACAGATTTGTCTATAGAGACTAAGGTTAACACTGTTTTTTATACTACAAATAACACACAAGGACTACATAAATAATACGATCTTAACTATTTTACAATTAATTGCCTAACCGTCAACATTTTACGATATGTACTTTTTAAGGTAGGCACTGTCATTTTATGCCACTGTATCATACCAGCGTATTATAGGCATTAATGAGGGCCTGCATGTTGCTCAGCAGACGGTGTCCTCAGTCATCGCTTAGATTACTCAGTGTCTGAATAAATCGCAAAATTCGGCAAAAATACATTAAATTTATAACTTTTTGCTTAAATTTCTTACCTAATAAGCCCTAATCTCAATGATGAACAACTATCGTGTGACGAAGACGACGCTATACAATATATATAGCAATATTTCTTTTCTTTTATAGGAGGAAATAGAAAAATCAGTTGTTCAGTCGCATCACTAAGCAGTTATAAAACAATCTTGCTTTTTAAAGCTCATGGTACGAATTAAAGTAAGTTTATTGTAATCTTGAAATAAAACAGTCTTGAAATAAGAATGTTTTTAAATAGTTCATGGTACGCCCCCAGGCCATAGTCCACCGCGCTGGCCTAGTGCGTGTTGGCGGCCTACTATGCACATGCATATTTCATTACTTACACTTCGACCACCACATATTCTTGGTTCATTGTGAACAAAGTTTGGATTCTCGGGCAAATTAATTTTCATTATTGGATACGTTTCATGTGTATTTGCTTCAAATTAAATATCTAATCTTCTAATATATATTAAATATTTCGTGTCAATATAGTCGCACTCCTGCGAAACGGCCAATTTTTATTAATATTGTAGTTATGATAATGCCCTATTATCATAAGTACGAAATATGAAATTTTATTGTAAAGTACTTTTATCCTTTTACCAATTCTTTACTAATTTGACTAATGATTTTGACTTAACTAAAATTATGAACACCAAAACTTCTAGGAAGTAGAAACAGAGAACAACACGCTGGTGATAGTGGTGGGGTGTGAGCCGGCGGAGCTGCGGCTGCTCCTCACGTTCATGTACACGGGGGAGGTGACCGCGTCGCGGCGGCGCCTGCCCGCGCTGCTGCGCCTCGCGCACACGCTGCAGGTGTCCGGCCTCACGGATGCGGATGCTGTGAGTCTACTTGTTAGGAATTAATGACTGATATGGGTTTCTTCGAAATAATCTTAGAAAGAGACAGTGGTAGCCCAGTCGTAATAGGTTCGCTTGGATAACAGAGTGCGGGTTCAAGCCCAAGTCTCGCTCTGATATTTTCATGTGCGAATCATTTCTGTCATGATTACCACTTGTCTTACGGTGAAGGAAACCATTGTGAGGAAACTTGCATGTTTGAGAGAACCTAGCATATTTTAGAAAGTAATGTGAAGTCTACCAACCCACACTAGGCCAGCGTTTTAATAAAAAGATATTAGATCTTTATGAGGATGCGAACTCAGCTGCTGAATTTAGGTGGCTAATTTGTTTTGCTACATATAAAGATCTAAAGAAATTTAAAAAAAAAATTCATATCACCTTAAAATAATCGCCACAATTAAATGTTAAATAACCAAACGATATTTCAGAACCAAAACCTTCCTCAACCACAACCAGAAACAAGCACAGAAACCACTTCTCCAATAGACTTAGACCCGGAGCCAGAATTCGTACCAACGTTGGAACCAGAGGAGAGAAAAAATGACAAAATGGAACCAAAATATTACGAAATGGGCAGAAATGAAAACGACAAATTGAGCAAATTAGACCAAATAGTCCAGAATTTATACAGTTCACATCGAGTTGGGAATATTGTGCCAAATGTGACAACACCACCAATACCTGCTTTGGGAGGTTTGTATTATTACATTGTTTACTAGCAATTCCTGCGACTCCGCCCGCGTTAGTACAAGGAAAAATTAGAGTTAAAGGTATTATTTGATGCCAAATCATAAAATAAATAAAATTTGGTATAAAAATTAAAACCCTAGGCCCCTAGGGAGATAAAAAAAATGCCATATTCTCGAACCCACCAAATATACACAAAAAAATCATAAAAATCGGTCAAGCCGTTTCGGAGGAGTTCGATAACAAACACTGTGACACGAGATTTTTATTTATTTATTTATTGTATGTTTTATATACTTACATAGCTAAAGTCGTGAAACTACTATTATGTTTAAGTATAATAAAATGAAAAGTTTTAGGGCCAATTCAACTACAGGCAACAGGTCTAACATGTCACCTTCACAAAGACAGCTCTAGTCTGGAACTTTTGGTTGCATATTTTAATTCCCCTCTCGGGTATACACTATACAGTATACAAACAGGTTATCAGTGCATATAAATAAAATTGAAGTGTCTGTTTGTAATTTCAAATTAACAGCTTTTCACTAAATGCATACGAAAGTATATACGATACACACATAAAAAATGACTTTTTAAAATTTTTGTCTGTCTGTTTGTTTCGGCTGGACCGATTTTGACGGGACATTCACTCGCAGATAGCTAATGTTATAAGGGGTAACTTAGGCTACTTTTGTTTTATTAGAAAATTAAAAAAAACGTTTAATTATTTTTAACTTACGCCCAGCGTAGGTTTAATAGTTCTTTGCGCATATAAAACGACAGACGATAGAAGAAAACTGGCAGTCACTATACTCACTGCCTTCATCAGTAACTCATCTTTCCAGTGTCTACTTAACTACATATTTATTATTAACATTTTTTAATATGTTAAACATGTCGTGGACAGAATTTAGGTTTTGTTGAAAATTTTCAGGAATTGACAAATACCTACTTTATTCAGTTTAGCCATAACATTTTACTTGCGGGTATCGAGCTAGCGACAATCAAAACCTTCCACATAAAAGGTCTCAATCCATGCAAAATATTATTAATTATATCAATCAATAATTACAATGGGTAATTAATCATAATATTCTCCCAGAACCGCCAGATTTCGAGCGCAAATGGCGTACAAATTCATCAACGTGCACGATATGTAACAAGCGCCTGTCCAACCAGTACAACCTGCGCGTGCACATGGAGACGCACGCCGGGAGACGCCACGCGTGCCGCGCCTGCGCACACGTGTCGCGCTCCCGCGACGCGCTGCGCAAGCACGTCGCGTACCGACACGCCGGGAGTGTCCGCGAGCGGGACAGGGATAGGCAAGACTGATAGGATGTCTGTATGTTTAAATATGTACATATATATACTTAATACATATACCGCCGCACTCAAAGTCACTTAATGGGTCATTAAATCGAGAATCGAGTTAAGTGACTATGAGTGCGGGCGATAGTGTTGCTATTATCAGGTATAAATTATTATTTTGTTAAGAAGTTTGATGTCTGAGATTTAGATTTTGTATGTATAAAATACTATAGATGTTAGAATTTTTGTTTTTAATTACAAGAATCGAGAGCGCAGGACAGATTACATAATATTATATTATATTTAAATATAATCTGTTTTCAATGAATATTTATGTATAAGCAATGCTTTGATTATATAAAATGTCTAGATGGAGCGTCAAGTGCACGCAAACGTGTCAAAAAGTGTCAGCCAACTGTTGGCTGACAAGTGCTTACCCGCCGATTAGTAGGTACAGATCGTGCCGCTTTACAGTCACTACGTATTTTAATAAGTTTTAAGTAAGTATTATTTTTTTAATGTGATTTATGGGAGAATTGTAGTAGCTGGTATCATTATTTCCGCACACAGAGACGTAGACGCACAGTGTAAAACGACGCCTGCACGCACACATACTTGAAATTGTTGACTCGTTTTCTTTGATACGATTGTAGGACGACGCTCCATCTAGACATTTTATATAATCAAAGTAAGCAATGATACATTTTTGTTAATTTTTGGAAATTCCAATCATGTGAATAAATTTTCCATTGTTTTTTCCTGTACGTTGTGGAGTGTTGGTTACTACTATAAGTTATTTAGTTAATTTATAAGCATATTGCAAAATTTAAATAATCATTGATTAATTTCGTTCTTTAATAATGCAATAGTACTACTATTCTTCTTGAACTTCACGTAGGACAATAGAAAAGTGTTTATTCACATATTTTTTCCGGAATACAATTAGAATTTTGCTTTTATTATATAATAATAAACAGTATCCTCGAGCAACAGAGCTTCCCTTTTAAACAGATAAAAAAGGTATCATACAAAAGGCTCCTTTATAGGTAAACTTAAAAAGTAAAGCCTCATATAAATGTCATGCTAATCGATAGAGTTCATTCTGATACATAAAAAATAATAGAATTATTATTAAGCGTTCAAAATAATAATTATTAATTATACATAATAGACTGTAGATGTTGCAACGAATAGTTTTAGACGAAAAATTCATTAAAACCAAAATTAAACAATTATATCGTTTGAAGACTAACTTTGCAATATGCTTTATACCGTAAATTAAAATGTAACTAATCTAGTCACGTCTGTAACAATTTAAAAAGACATTTTAATATAATACTGTTATTAATAAAATACTTTTTTATATCAACGTTTTTTTATTTAAATATGGCAAACTATTATTAAGATGTTCAGAGGTTTCTCGTTTGTATGAAAGCCCTTCATTGTTTGTGCTACAAACTTTAAATTAAGACCACCTAGTGACGACCTCGAGCGAAGCGAGGGTGAGTCGCTAGTAAGTAGTCGAGTCTATAGTTTTTTTTTTATTGTTATCTGTCTGTGATTGCATTACGACAAAACAACTGGACTGATTTTGATGCAATTTAGTATGAAGACTTTAGTAAGATTTATTCAATAAAAATATAGTTTTTACTATGGGATAATACGCGTATGTAATTTCTAAAGAAATCTAAACTAGCCATTTGAATATAATATATGACGGCGCACTCAGTGCGCCATCTGGAGATGTTGGGTAAGCTTATCGGATAAGAGTGTGAAACACAGACATCATCCTATAGACGACGCTTTACAGGGGATATGCTTTCGCCAAGGTTTGGCAGTGACACTGCATAACAGCCGGCCCCGCCCCTTTACGTTACTCAGTCCGCCGTCAACAGTCACAGCGATAACATTGTCCGAGTTATAGTTATAATGCCGTATTGTTCAGTGAAAAGGTGTGGAAAATGTAGCACAACGTCTAGTGTCACCAAAGATGGTATTACATTTCACAGGTAAGTCAAAAAACATTAATTATCCAAAAATAAAATATAAAAAGAGCTCGCGTCTTCTTGACACTTATGTCATTTTAGTTTTTTTGACATCCCTTTCTTTCGTAGATAAATTAATATAACATTATCTCGCTCTGTGATTAGCTCGTGACAACTAGTTATGAGACACATAAAGATTACGTTTATCGACAAACATATATTAAGATTTGATATTCGTACAGTCTAATGTTGTCTGTTTGTTGTTTTTTGAAGGGAGGGTAATGTGTTGGCTCATATGCCAGTATGTATGAATGAGGGTATGTAGGTATGTTGCTTCCTAAATCTTTTGACCAACTTTAGCAAATGATGTTGCGGACGTTATATCGACGTTAAATCTGAATCAAAATCAATAAGAAGAGTTTATACAAAATGAATACATTTTAAGGGTCAATAGTCGACATTGAAGTGAAAACTTCTATAGGCAGGTTTGGATGGGGAGTAAATTCATGTAAATCGTCATCGACATGGCCACTAACACTCAAGAGTCCGACATGAGAACATGCATAAGTCCGTGAAGTGTCTGTTTTTAATTTCAAATTAACAGTTTTTCACTAAATGCATAATATGAAAGTATGTATATACCGTATTAACATGAAAAATATATTTTTTTAATTTTTGTTTGTGTGTCTGTTTGTACCGACTAATCTTTGAAACAGTTGGGTCGATTTTGACGGGAATTTCATTCGCCAATAACTATGTTATAAGGAGTAACTAAGCCTAATTTTATTTTGGAAATTTTGTTTAACTAGCGGAACCCGCTAAAACTAGGGAAGAACCCGCTTGGGTTCTTCCCTAGTTGAAGAAGCGCGGTTGAGTCGCTAGTGTCATATATGTTACAGTTAAAACCCGTTCTCAGTTACAACGCGTTTTAACTAGTCAAAACTAGTTTACACGAAACGTCTTAGTGAAAACTAGAATTGATTAGAAGATTGGAACAAAAATGTAATTTCAAAGTCAAAGTCAAAGTCAAAATATACTTTATTCAAATAGACTTTTACAAGCACTTATGAATCGTCACTTTTACATTATTATACGAATTTAAATCAAGTGTCAGTCTGTAAGTCTGGGACTTGGGAGTAAACTACCACCGACTCGGAATGCTGTTCTGCCGAGAAGAGTCGGCGAGAAACTCAGCAGTTGCTCTTTTCAAAAAAATATTTGATTACAATATTTATTGCATTACAATATTTATCTATTTATCCTACGTGAGACACAACAAGACATTAATCCCACACATTTACATCTTCTAAGTATTCCGTGATGGTGTAATAAGCTTTATTCAATAATGTATTTTTAATTTTAGATTTAAATTGTTTTAAAGGCAAGCTCAATATGGACTGTGGAATTTTATTATACATGCGTACACCTTGCCCCGTAAACGATCTATTTACTTTTTGAAGGCGAATACTGGGTGTTATAAGTTTATCCTTATTTCTAGTATTTATACCGTGTTTGTCGCTGTATTTTGAGTAGCAATTAATATTTTGTCGCACAAATATAATGTTACAATATATATATTGCGAAGCAACCGTAAGTATACCAATTTCTTTAAAAAGTTCGCGGAGAGTATCCCGAGCACCAATGTTATAAATGGCCCGAATGGCCCTTTTTTGAATTATAAATATGGATTTAATGTCCGCTGCATTACCCCACAACAAAATACCATACGACAAAATGCTATGGAAGTAGCTAAAGTAAACAAGTCTGGCAGTGTCAACGTCTGTCAGCTGCCTGACTCTTCTGACAGCGAAAACAGCGGAGCTTAGTCTACTCGCAAGAGACGAGAGATGGGGACCCCATTGCAAACCCGAATCTAATGTCAATCCCAAGAAAACCGTGGAATCTACCGTGTTTAATATGTCGTTATTAAGATACAAGTTGAAATTTTGCCTTTTTACATTAGGTAATAAAAACTGCATATATTTTGTCTTCTTGGCATTTAAAGCCAGATTATTAATGTTAAACCAATGAAGTATATGCGATAATGCACTATTCACTTCGTCGTAATTATTTGACTTTCTATCAACTTTAAAAATTAAGGACGTATCATCCGCAAAAGGTACAATATCACAAAACTTGTCGGCATAAAATGGGAGATCATTAATATAAACTAAGAACAAAAATGGACCCAAGATAGATCCCTGTGGAACACCCATCTTAATAGGAGATCCAAAGGAATTAACATTATTTACCGCGACCTTCTGAAGCCTACCACTAAGATACGATGCAATGAGATCAAGGGCAATACCACGAACTCCGTAATGAGCAAATTTAAGCAGAAGAGTTTCATGCTCTACACAATCAAAAGCTTTAGATAAGTCACAGAAAACACCAATTGCATTCTGTGATTTTTCCCAAGCGTCATAAATATGTCTAAGAAGTGCTATCCCCGCATCAGCTGTAGACCTACCTTTAGTGAACCCATACTGTTCACTATGGAAAATATTATTTATGTTAAAATGATTCAATAGTTGACTTAACATAAGTTTCTCAAAGATTTTACTCATACAAGGCAATATAGAAATAGGTCTATAGTTGCCAGGATCATTTTTAACGCCATTTTTAAAAAGAGGTATTACTTTACTAATTTTCATGAGATCAGGGAATATACCAGTGTCTATACATTTATTGAATATTAGAGCTAAATAAGGTGCAATGTTTGTTATTATTGTATTAAGTAATTTAACAGACATGCCCCACAAATCACCAGTTTTCTTTACATTAAAAGTTTTAAATATTTTAATTATTTCATGTGCATCTACATATAAAAATTTAAATTGGTGATTACAGTGCGTTGTATGATTTCGCAAGAATTTGACTGCCTCTATAGGGGAAGATCTTAGAGAAGATGTGACCACTTCTGGGATTCTCGAAAAATAACTCTCAAATGCATTCGCGACATATTCATCGGAACCTACTGTAACATTATCAATTAAAAGTTGGATAGGTTCGCTGGCGCGCTTTGATCTTCCAGCCGTACGAGTAATTACGTCCCAAGTGGCTTTAATTTTATTATCAGAATTCAAAATTTTATTTCTAATGTGAATAGATTTAGCTTGGAGACAAACATTTTTAAAAATTTTAGAATAGGTTCTTACCCGGCTATGGAACGTTGGGTCTTGATTCCATTGCTTCATACTGTATAAAACTTGTTGCTTCATACTGTATAAATTGACTCCGATAGATGTCAAAACAAGATAAATGTAAACAGTTTTAATTTACAAATTTTAATTTAAGATCTAACAATTCATTTGATTATCCAAAAATAACAACTGTTTGTGTATAGTTTTAAGTTTTCTCTTCTGTTTGCAGTCCTCATGACTGCTTTTTGTTTATTTTTTACTTTAGTGAGATGTTTACTATTCTTACTATATTAAATAATTTGTATAACAATTAACATGTCTTTTTATTGTCCCATTATAAAATAATGGATTCGACTCAGTTATCGATATTGATAAATGAGTCTGGTCCATCACTAGTGAATTGTCACTGACATTGTTAAGTTTGACATGTGTTTGAACGAACCAATGAAAAATAGCCTTCCTCCCCTGCACCCCGCCACGTTTTGGCGATTTTGTTTTCGTACTAAAATTATTGAAAGCGGAGTCTATTACAGTGCGGCCGCTCAAAGAATGCGTTCTGACACCTGTCAATTCGTCATGACTAGTGATGTACAATAATTTAGTAACGTTATTTATTGCATTCATTATGCATTGCATATTATATTTATTCAATTTAATTTATATGTTGTTATTTTTTATAGGAATTATATTTCAATAAATACAATGTAAATACATTTTTAATGAATCAATTACTTGAATTGAATCGTAATTTCTGAATGTAACGAAGGGGAAAAGAAATAAAAATGCTTTATTTATTACGGGTTCGGGATCGGAAATTGTAAGCGTTCTTGCACTAAGGATGTTTTATTTCACTATGAATACACGCACAGTCTGTACACAACACTAGTCTCTGAACACTGTATTTCTCTTTATTTTTACCAGAAATATAAAGAAGTAAGTAAATTTTATTTTCAATGTTTTTTTTTTAATTCATCCGACTGATATAATGACACAAATTTTCTTAAGTTTTGTTTGGGCGTACCTTTAATATATTATTAACTTTATTAAATATTATATTATTTATATCATACCGAAAGATTATATTAAGATTACAAAAATATTCGAATACAATTGCCTCGTTATTTTGTCACATCACTACAAAAACAAACAGTTGACATAACCTTGAAACAGCGTCGTTTGACGTGGTTTGACTTTTAAAAGCTAATGGTTTTATATTTGTTAATTAAGTAATTGTGATAATTTTAGCCCAAAATTAATACATTTATTGTAAGTAAGCATAATTATTCGAATTATTACTTAAGCACTTAGTACTAGTACTTATCACTCGTTAATAAGGTAAATAAAAGATATTTAAAAATTTGCCGTAAATTGTACGCCAGTTCCAAGTTACATCGCACAGTCGATCACGATCTGTCAGAAACGCATTCTCTGAGCGGCCGGACAATAGGTTGATGTCTGTGGTGTGAAATCAAGCTTTGACAGCGCACTCTTGTAAAGCGTCGAAGCGATGGTAGCAAGGTGATACAAACTGGCATGTTTTAAAAAGAAATTAAATTAGAGAACTATTTCAAAGACAAAAAGGGGAATGTCAGATTTGGACCGCCGATGCACCACGTATCATCGACGAATTACTTATATCCGAATAATGGAACTATTATTGATAATATAATGTTTTAATGTGTTTACGTTGTACTTAGTTATGAGTGTATTAAGTTAAATTGAGTAAATGTACTGTGTTTCTCAAAAGACACTAACGATCACGCCCAGATCTACGACTACTTCTGATATTAGCCGTCCCGCGCTTATATAATATCCTTTTCTTTTCTGAGTCTTTAGTTTAGAAATAAAACCAAAAATTACAAGTGTACACAATTTATTATCACTTACATACTTAGTTTTAGTTAAAAAAACGAGAAAATTCATCAGAAAAATTAGAAGTATAAAAATACTGCTCCAAAGTATACATTCGTCTTACATTTTAGTTACATAGGACAAGCTTAAACAGCACTTCAAAGAAAAACTACTATAATAACACGTGGTTAGACCTTTTTTCTTACAAAAATCATTTCCATTTTACTATTTAGTATGAAATGCTAATTTTTTGGGATAAGTACGATAATATATATTTATTTTTTTAATGAAAAAACAGAGTTTAAGATTTAGAAGAAACACAAAGTATTTTTTTTCAAAATGCTAAAAAGATTATTAATTTTGATTGTATTGTAGATATGAAAGTATTGTTCTTAACCAACATCAAAAATAAGATATTCAAGTCACTAGTACGTCTTTTTTGTATGTCTGTTTATATTCTCTATATCTAATACCGCTTTACAATGAAAGTAGACTATATCACATAATATATAGGATGATCACTAAAACTGAAATAACTTTCAACTTTTAGTTTATAGTAAATTTAATTCCATATTTTATTCACAAAAGAAAAATCATAGATTAATATATATTTTATAGATTACTAGCTGACCCAGCAGACTTCGTACTGCCTCAATCGAAAAATAAAAGACCTAAACTTTTTTTTCATATTTATTCACCTTTTAAACCTTGTCTGGACTTCCACAAATAATTCAAGACCAAAATTAGCCAAATCGATCCAGCCGTTCTCGAGTTTTAGCGAGACTAACGAACAGCAATTCATTTTTATATATTGTGGAATATGAACAGAAAAGAGGATTTTGGAGTGGGGAAAAAAACTATAAAAGTCGATGCATAACTGGCATCGGGGGTAGTTGTATCTTGACACTTATCGTGGTAGCATTGTTAGGTCGTTACTCTGTTGGTTTATTTCTTTAAAATATCATTGTTGGTAGCTTAGTTGTCTTTTTGGTTAGTTTAATTGTGTTTTAGCATTTTCAGATTCTTAAAATAAATTGAGGTCGATTTAGTAAGCTTGTTTTTTTTAAAAAAAAGCTTACTTCTGGTCTAAATTTACAAGAATATATATTTTATAGATTATGAAATATTTTAATCAAAAATAATCTTTTTTTTAAATTAACTTTCATACCCACAATAATGTCATTCAAAGAATAATCTTTCAGCATTTGAAACAGTGTCATACAAAAACCAAAAATAAACAAAAAATGCCATGTTGTACCAACATCTTGGAAACTGAGATCTATATTGAGTATACTTTTTATTGAAAGTAGGTTAAATGTGTAAATAAAAATGCTCTTGATACGTTAGCGATTTCACGAGTTGCTTAATAATTAAATAAATATGTTAGTATATAGGCTATCGAGTTTTCGTATTTATACTATACATTATGGTTGCCAGTTCTATTCTCAGTGGAGGTAAATTTGTATTAACCATACATAGTGGCGAAGAAAGAAGCGAAGTTCTCCACAGATTACTTCACCAAAAGGAAAAACTACCAGTAAAAAAAGTGCGTGCGTACAAAGTACACATGTCAGAAGCGAAACTTCTTTATTTATAAATTTAACTCACTGTTTACACACTGTATAAATACTAATGATATTGTAATTTCACTTCAAAAACAATTCCTCACGATTACCAGCATGAGCAGCCACGTCATAAGTTAGGCTGTATATTGTAATACTTTTGCTACACATGACGTCACATTAAAAATCCCCGACTTGCGGTGGGGAGATCCCCAACCTGCGCATCTTGACCGACTGAGGGGTGGTGGCGCTAACTCTTCCCCGTCTCTGAGTGCCTGGTACTTGTACTGGTACTGGTACTCGTTTATATTTTATACTAATCTAAAGCTTTACATTTCCGAGACGTAAAACCTCAAGGTAGCGTTAAACGTTTAACGCAACCTTGTTAGAAGTCGCATAAGAAGTTTCACTTCAATATTAGGTAAATAAAAATATAATACGCAAAAGAGTAAAATTAGACTTAGTTCAACCAAATGACATAAACTGCACTGACCTCTATAATACCCGTAGACTGTTATTTCTCTGTCTACGATAATACCACTGGACTGGCTGTTCCAAGCGTTTGACAGCAATTTTTTTGTGTCCATTTGAAGCGCCACTAGCGAGAGTCCCGAGAACTAATTTTTACGTATATTGCAAGTAAAGTAATTTTGCATTTTCGTTGTTAATATAACATAAGTAGTAATTATGATGATACGGTTATTGATTAATAAAAATAAAAAAATAAAAATCTTTATATCGACATCATTAGTTTTAGTACCACGAACTCTCGCTACGTCCGACAGCGGCGGACAGCGCCAAAATGGCGAATATCAAGCAGCCACAAAAAGCACGTTGACAACAGCCAGTCCAGTGGTATTATAGAGGTCAGTGCATAAACTGTGATTCAAACTGGCTGTCATGAACTAGTATATAGGCAACATAAGGTATAGTATAAATGGCGTGTTACGACGTGTTTGGGCGTGTTCACGCTCGCGGCACGTGCCAGATGCGCGTGTTGGCGTCCTGCCCCGCCGTGGCGAGCGTCTCGTCGTCGATCCACGCCACGCCCGTGATCTGGCTCTGCGGGTGCGCGTCTGAAACACATTTTTAAATTACTAATATGATAAATGCCTGTATTTGTCTGTGTGTTACTCAATCACCAAACTCCTGAACCGATTTAAATTAAAGTTGGTACAGAAATAGTCTACCTGATAAAGACAGGCTACTTTTCAAGGCGAAAAAATGGCTGTTGTTAAAATAGGGGAAGAAAGTTTTTATGGAAAATTCGTCATTTTTAAAACTTGTGACTTGTTTTTTAGACTTTTGATTAGATATAAATAAATTAGGCATTCAAAGTTTGTAAAAACTTAAATTTGGCAGGGAGAACCTAGGGATGAACCCAAGCAAAGCGAGGGTGAGGCGCTTGTCATTTATATATTTATTTCATAGTTGTAGCCCAGAAAAGCATTCTCTTGAGTAACTGGAATTGGGTTCCGAGGCTTATATTGGGGAAAAAAATCTATCATGGTTACCACCTTATCTTACGGTGAAGGAAACATCGTGAAGAAATCTGCATGTCTGAGAAAACCTAGCAAGTTTTCGAAATAAAAATCCCATAAAAACAAAAAAAAAGAAACCTACTATTGACTACGTTTAAAACATAAAAACAAAACATCCACATACTCTTGAATAACACTTGCCTAGCTGACACAGTTACATTCACATCACTATTATTACACAAAGATACGATTACATCAGTCCAATTTTCAAAAAAAAAAACAAAAAATAAAAAACTCAAAAAATCAAAAAGAATGAATGAATGAATGAATGAAAACACTTTATTGCACACAAAGTAAAATAAAAAATAGATTACATTACTAGACAAAAATATGAGATATCATTGCTATGCAAAGGCGGCCTTATCACTGTTAGTGATCTCTTACAAGCAACCTTTAACGTAAGAAAAACATCAAAAGTAACGGAGGGGTAGTGCTAGTGTAGCTTATAATACATAGTAGGTACATATAAAAATATAATTTAAATTAAAAAGAAAAAAAGAAACTCAAAAAATAAAAAAAAACTCAAAAAGTATGAAAAATTGAGCTCACTCTTGATGACGGTGTGCTTGGCGGGCGCGGCCACGCTCCACACGATGACGCTGGTGTCGAGCGAGCCGGAGGCGGCGCGCGCGCCGGCCGGCGCCCAGCACAGGCACTTCACGCGCGCCGTGTGGAAGCCCCACTCCTTGTTGTGCGACAGCTGCACACATACACACACACTTACTATTATTGAACACACAATGGGAGGTTTCACGCCAAGCTCGGCTCAAATTCAAATTCAAAATATTTTATTCAGCATGAAATTATTACAACTTTTTACTGAACGTCATGAGTCTACTACCAGTTCGGAAGAAAGAAACCACTGACCTGACAAGAACTGGCGAAAGAAACTCAGCGGGACTAATATATATTTTTTTTGTTTGTTTTTTTGTCTTAGTGTTTTTCTTTTTTTAATTAAATTGAAATGAACAATAATTCTATAGGTTGAAACAGCCTGGTGGCGATCACATCATTCCCAAGGCGTACTATCTTCTAAAAAATCGTTAATCGTATAATATCCTTTAGTACACAAACGGTCTTTCACAATTTTTTTAAATTTGGCAATAGAAGCTTGTTGAACGTTTTCTGGGATCCTGTTGTATAAGCGTATACATTGTCCATAAAAAGAATTACTGACTCGTCGTAAGCGAGTCACAGGCATTACAAGTTTATTTTTACTCCTAGTGTTAATACTATGCATGTCGCAGTTCCTGGGAAATTCGTGTATGTTTTTATGAACATAATATAAAACATTTTCGTACACGTATTGAGAAGCAACAGTCAATATTTTTATTTCTTTAAACTTATCTCTTAATGATACTCTAGGGCCTAAACTATAAATTGCACGAATTGCTCAGATGGCGCTACCAGCGCATAACGTCACCAAGGAAAACCTCAATGCCGCCTATTTTGACAGACGCCTTTATTATTATAGAATAGTTTATTTAAGTTTTGTAAAATTAAATATAAGATGGAAAAATACGGTGTTTTAACTATTGTTGAATAAAAAAAATTGATATAAAATTTGACATAAAATAATTTGACGTACACTACATACATACTTGACGTTGTTTACGTTATGCGCTTGTAGCGCCACCAACGGCTAAGACTCGCAGTGAGACCTCCCATTGTAATAATTACAATTACATTAATTTCATTTTCGAAGCACTTATAATAAAATTCCAACTCAATATAATACAACTCAATAAAATAAACACATTGCATATTTTTCAGAAAATTTCATTAAAATTGTCATACTGAGACCAAATATATTTATTAACTGAGCAAACCCTGATTCGCTGGACGTAAGTTAAAAAAACAGACGGTTATTTTAATTTAGCATGAGTACTTCTTATAACATAAACTATCTGTAAGTGAAAATCGCGTCAAAATCGGTTCAACCGTTTCAGAGATTAACCAGAACAAACACACAGATAGACAAACAAAGAATTTTTTTTTATATTGATTCCATAATAAACATACCGAATATACTTTCATATGCATAACAACAGACAGTTTAATATTTTTTTATACACACCTCATATCCGGGCACATCATACAGCACCAGCTTGCGGTGAGCATCCCCGGCCAGGAGATGAGTACCAGAAGGATCATAGCGAGCACACGTCACTGCCCCAAGCTGTACCAGCTCTCGGTGTTCTGAGAGCACTCCCTCCGCCAGCTCGTAGATGTGGACCTTACTGTCCTCGCCTGGACAAACATTTTTTTTATTTTTATTATAACTACGTTTTCAGATTTTGTCGCGGATTTATTTTGATTTTTAGTTCCCGACGACGCGGTTTCGAATACTTTACAACAATCATGGTCACGGCATATACTTGTTACAGGCAGTGCCTACCCACAATTTTCAAAATTGCATCGAAGTACCTTATAAAATTTTAGTTCTAAGCATTTTAATTTAAACAAAAATAAAAAATTAAATTTAAATAAAAAATTAAAAAAATATTTTATAAATATGGCAATATTATTAACTTATTTTTAGCTAGTATTATTATAATTATTATAATTTTTATTTTAATATTAGTTATTCAAAAGTATTATGTAGTGTTGCTATTTTAATAATATGTATATTTTGTTGCCTATAAATTGTTTATGCTATGTTACATTTTTATATTAGGCATTAATTTGATCAAGGAATAAACTATTGCTTTTAAAAGAAAATTAAAGTTTAAAGTGCTAAAACATAAATTAACTATTAATTATAAAATTATAAAGTTAAATATTAATCAACACTACTGTAAATGAAAAATAATGTTAATTAAATCAAAGTATGCTTAGATTTTGACGAACTCTTTTGAATTAAAATTTATAAAATTTAGAATTTAGATTCAATGTCTTTAGGTTGAAAGTATGAAGTTACCGCACAGTTCGGAATGCTGTTTATGCTAAAAAGAACCAGCAAGAAACTCAACACTTGCTCATTTTAAATATTTTGAACAATACTGTAATTATTATATATTAATTCTGACTACATTCAGACCTACACAGTATGAGCTAACTACATCTGACTGTCTATTGTGATTAATTTTATTATTATTTAACCCAGGGTTTCCAATCCTGGTGACATGTTAACCTCTGAACCATTAAAGCAGTCTCATCTACAACGTAATATATTATTTAGACGACACGTTTGGCTCAGTTGGTAGTGACCCTACTGTCTGCGCCAGCGGTCGCGGGTTCGAGTCCCGCTGGGGGCTTCATTCATTTGTTGAGCACTCTGAATGTTTGTACTCCAGTCATGCTAACTAGATAGCGATGTTGTGATAATGTCCCAACACAAACAAACATATTTATTTATTTATTTATTTATTTAATATAACCAGCGACCTACCTCCCACAGCCACATGCCTCACTGTAGGATTAATGGTGACACAGTTCGGTTCATACGAGAGCGGCAACGTTGACTTCTTATTTCCTCCCACTAGCACTATCAACTGAAATATCAGATAAAAAATTTACATTTACAATGAAATATAAAATATTACTTATTATCAATTAAATAAAATCATAAAATTAAATAAAATTTCTTTTAAGGCAGGCAGTGGTAGCCCAGCGGTAACGCGTCGCTTGTATAACCGAGCGATGCGGGTTCAAATCCGGGTCTCGCACCTCTGATATTTTCATGTCATTTCTATCATGATTACCACTTGTCTTACGGTGAAGGAAAACATCGTGAGGAAACTTGCATGACTGAGAAAACGAAAAATTTTCGTAAGACATGTGAAGTCCGCCAACACACACTAGGCCAGCGCGGTGGACTATGGCCTCATCCCCCTCGTATTGAGGGAGGCCCGTGCCCAGCAGTGGGACGTTAAAAAAGGGCTGATGATGATGAAATAAAATGGATGTTGGTATTTGCAACAGCATTCTTGCTTCACCATTATCGAGTCAAGCGTATTGTATAAAATTGTAAATTAAAAAAAAAAGTGGAATAGATATGTTTTGTAGTTCCTATAAGGGTGGCATGGCCTGTATGATTGTCATCAGCCCTTTTTCCCACTGCTGGGGGTGGGCCTCTCTCAGTACGAGGGGATCAGGCCATAGTCCACCGCGCTGGCCCAGTGCGTGTTGGCGGACTTCACATGTCTTACGAAAACTTGCTAGGTTTTCTCAGACATGCAGGTTTCCTCACGATGTTCTCCTTCGCCGTAAGACAAGTGGTGATCCCTGTATGATTAAATCTTTTATAATAAAAAAATAAAAAAACTTTTCATATAATTGAATTCTGAGTCAAATCTGTATACACAATATCTTATGGAAAAATTCATTTGAATTAGTCATTATTTTCGATTCAGAGGACAAATCTATACTTTTAAGGACTTTTGACTGTTTGCTTGTCTTGCATAACGAGAAAACATTTAATTGATTTTTAACTCAATCAACATATTAAAAGGGGAAGCCAAGAAGGTATTTTCTGATTTACTTTCAGTACCTCCACTTAATATCAGTCCTCTCATTTAGGACAGCCAATGAAAATATTTAAACAATTCTATATAAGCAATAAGTACACAGCTAAGATGGATAGGTATATCCACTTCGTGGGGGAGTCCCCGGGCCTACCTCCTTGACGGTGGCGACGATGGTGAGGTCCTCCGCCGGCACGTGGTCGAGCGCGCGCGGCTGCGCCCCAAGGGGGAGTGCCTCCGATGAGTAGCACGGGACTTCCCCTGGATAAATGTATGGATAACGCACATTAATCTATGAAACTGGACTGTGGAGAACAGTGATGAAGGAAAATTGCATGAGAATGTTCAAATGGATATGGGGAGTGCCACGAATCATAATACCGCAGTTTTACTCCTTTACAAATAGAAAAAAATGTGCTAAAAATTTTATATCAGTGTGGTCAGTCCATGAGGAAGATATCACCAGCTCGAAGAATAGGAGAAAGTCCATTACAAATTGAAATTAAATAAAGCATATATACATACATATACCAAAGCCTGTGAAACATATAGTCAATCAATGGATGTGACAACCCAAGCTGCAATACACTAACGTCCCAAGTGTATGGCAACTTGGGCTGGCTGTTACGTCCGTTGGCCGACTATATGTTTCATAGGCTTCGGATATACTAATAAAAGATACAATTCTTAAAACACTAGAAATGTTACAGTTTACAAACAAATCACCAAATTTTATCTTTCTATACTTTAAAGACTTATGGCAAGTACGCACGCATGTGCACGCGCACACACACGCACACACACGCACACACCTCATCACACAACATAAATAACTACATAAGCCAGGAATCAAACCCACCTTCAGCCTTGGGCTTCGCCTGGCGGAGAGTGTCGTCGATGCCGCACGTCAGCAGCGTGTCGTTGGATATGCTCATGCCGTTCACCTGGTTGCCGTGACCTGGACCCTCCACACGACGACCTTCACCTGAAAAAAAATCACACTGGATTTATATTTCTAAAATTAATGACGATTCAGACGGTTTTTTTCTTTTTCATTACGGTTTATTTCCCTGATCGCTCCATTTCTATGTGATTAGAGCTGTTTCACATCCAAAAAATCTAATTTTTTGTCAAGTACTGTGGTAACCCAAAGATAAGATGTTAGGGAAACTTACTAGCTGCCCAAGTGAAAAAAATAAAACATATATTCTACGAAACCATGCATTTTACTGAATAAAATGTAGCGTATGAACTATAATCTACATCTGTACCGAATTTCACACATTGGATATGTGTGAAATTCAGCCATTATTAAGTAACATCCATCCAAATATCTAAATTTTAGAAGAAAGAAGAAGTAAGTTCTAGCAGACTCTTGTATGGGAAACTCTTTTCCTACTACCACATGCAAAAATAGTGTCATGATGATTGAAATATTACACTTTTACCACCATTTCATTCGCCAAGTCAGCCAAGTATAACATACGATAAAGAACCCCGTTCAAGCAAAACATCTTATCTCTATAACAAGAACCTCACCAGTTTCAACATTCCACATGGTAACAGCTCCATCATGGCTGGCAGTGAACAGGCTCTTATCCTTCAAAGCCAGGCAAGTGATTGGCTTGTTATGGCCTGTGAGGACTCGGAGAGGCTTGTCCGGGTTTGACACATCCAGGTAGTTGATATCTCCGGAAAGGGAGACGGAGAGCAGGTGTTTGCCTTGCCAGAGACAGGATACCTGGTGAACAAAATTAATGGTCAAGTCAGAGTCGCATTTTGATTAAGGATATGTTAGGTATAATTATGTAGGTATTATTATTACTTGTAAGGGTTGTATTTAAATCACTGAACGCATATTTCTGTAACTTCCCAATATATCATTATGTATGGGGTATATATACCCCATGTATGGGGTAGTTTAAAAAAATGGATTGAGCTGATGCTTTCCAAAATCTTAGTAAATCTTCAAAAAATCATGTGAAGCCATGTTGATGTAAAAGTTAGTGTACAAACGCGATGTGAAAACCTACGCTTGGCTAACATCACAGTAGTTCACCACCATCTATCTACCCTTTCCTTCACTCTATTCTCTTTTCTCTCTCACTCCACTCTATTCTCTTTCATTCTTTACCCAATGGAAAGAAAGAAAGAGAATAGAGTGGTTTAAAATATTTAAAATTATCATACCATTTTAATTATACATATCATAAGATTCACACTGGCCATGGAATCTGATCTGAGCATACCTGTTGGTTCTCCACCGCAGTACCCATATTGAAGGTAGTAGTCCGCTCCATGGTCTCCACATCCCAGATGGCACACGTCTTGTCTCCGGAAGCTGACAGCAGCTGCTTGCCATCTGGAGACCAGGAGATGCTGTATACTCCACCCTTGTGGGCTGGGGAGCCGAACTGGAACAAATTCATAATATTACTATTAATATGAAAGTCAGTTTGTCTGTTCGTTTGCTTGACTTTGTAAGAACGGGACTAAATAATGATCATTATTTTGCAATTCGAAAATATTTTTAATACTGATTACTCTAATATAATGCATCTGAACTTATACTAATAATCATTAATTGTAAGGAATAGGTACGCCACAGGAGATACTTGAAGAGTTGGAGACTATAGGTTGCTCCACAGCCCACTCTGCATCAGAGAAGTATAGAAGTGGGCCACCCCTATATTATGTTAACTTCTTACTGGAGAGGTACTATTAGGTTTTAAGTGGGTAGAACTGGCTATTATAGCCAGTGAGTCCTCATCACCCAATATTAAAAAAGATGGTAATTATGAAAATACGTTTAAGGTAAATAAAACATTATAAGTTCCAAAAAAAGCAGTTTGTAGTGACCCTACTTGCTGCGCCAGCGGTCGCGGGTTCGAGTCCCGTCGGGGGCATTTATTTGTTGAGCACGAATGTTTGTACTCCAGTCATAGATGTTTATATTTATAATATGTAATATGTATGTATTTAAGTTATATATGTGTTGTAGTGTAGTATATCAACCATCTGGTCTCCATAACACAAGGTTCGTACCCTACCATGGAACTAGATAGTGCTGTGTAAATGTCCCCCTAACATAAAAAAAAACTCACCTCTCCCTTCAACTCCGAGGTGAGTCCATCGAACAAGAATATCTTCCCGTCGAAGCCGGCCGACGCGAATAAGCTTCCGTCGGGGCTGTAGCGTACTGCTTGTGCGAAGCGGGTGTGCTCCTGGAATGTTTGTATGAATGAAATAAAAGTATATTTTTTTTGACGACACGTTTGGCTCACTCGGTAGTGCCCCTACTTTCTGCGCCAGCGGTCGCGGGTTCGAGTCCCGCTGGGAGCAATCATTTGTTGAGCACGAATTTTTGTACTCCATGGGTGTTTATATTTGTAATATGTATATATTTAAAATTTATGTGTAGTATATCAACTATCTAGTATCCGTAACACAAGCTTAGCTTACCACGGAACTAGATGGCGTTATGTGTCATAATGTCCCAACATATTTATTTATTTATTTATTTTGTTCTCTTTGGGAATTTAATTTTAACCGACAGCGGCAAAGTTGATGGCAATGGCGAGTAATGTTTGTGACGTATATCTAAGTGTGTTTTTTTTGTATATTTACATTTTTAGAAGTTTGTAGAAGTAGTAGTATAGTGTGTTAAAATATTCAGTAGAGGAAATTCCAATCATCCTCTATTTTTTACACTTAGGATGGATTTTAATTTCAAATTTAAATGATTTCAAATTAAAAGTACTATACAATTTAAAAAAAAGCTTTAAATTTAATTATTTTACGCTTTACGGTTTTAAAATTTATTTAGACTACCCTTGATGTATAACGCGTCATCTTATAATATTATACAATAAATGAGCAATTATTATATATTATATATTTATATATTACTAGCGGACCCGACAGACGTTGTTCTGTCCACATATTAATTTTTTATAAACTTTTCCTCCCGGTGAAATGTTTTATTACGCATTCGCAAAACAACATTTACTTCGCACCTCCCAGTATGTATTCGCCGATTTAATTACCATTGCACGCACCATGGCAACGGTAATAACATGATACGTCAAACGCCATTAATGTTATAAAGATTTTTTTTTATTTCCTTTTTTTCCGCACAACTTTCATATTTATTCACCTTTAAAACCTTCCCTGGACTTCCACAAATAATTCAAGACCAAAATTAGCCAAATCGGTCAAGCCATTTTCATGCTATGTCGTGACAACGGAAAACGGGTTTCATTTTTATATATATAGATAAATTTATCTTAGAAACTCCGAGTAGGTATTTTCTATGACTTTCTTTGAAAAAAAAATAACGCATATTTTTCGTAAATGTAGTATTTTACATTAAAAACGGGTTTCACGCAGCAAAACCAACAAAATACCTGTTTAGTGCACTTAAACTTGAAGGGTGGTCCTTCGAACACGGCCAGCGTGTTGTCCTCGGACGCAGTCGCGATGCGGAAAGGTCTCGCCGGCCTGAAGTCCACCGAGTTGATCGGCTTGGACTGGCCGCTGATCTCGCCCACCGACGTACCGGTCTCTGCCATGAAGACATGGCCGAATCTGAAAGATTTTACGACTATTTGTACCGGTTTCAAATGCCAGGTTTTATTTCCAAATTTTTGTTCGTTCACGAACATAATATAAAGAAAGAGTGTTGGCAGTGGTAGCGCGCTCGCTTGGATAACTGAGTAATGCGGGTTCAAATCCGGGTTTCGCAATTCTGATATTTTCATGTGCGAATCATTATAACAAGATTTTGTCCATTTCTCTTACGGTGAAGGAAAACATCGTAAGGAGACCTGTATTTCTGAGAGAACCCAGAAAGTTTGATTTGTTTCGAAAGACATGTGAAGTCCAACCAACCAACAGGATTCTAAAACTATGCAGTACCTCTCCCGTCCCTCGCCCACGACCACCATCCTCTGGCTGTCGGCACTCCATGCTATATCCTTGATAGGACCTCCGATAGGCTGGAACTCGTTCTTCAGGATATGTTCCTTGTTCACTGTATCCCAAATGCGGACTTTTCCTGATACATCTGTGGGTAACAAATATGATATTATGACGTAAATGCGTAGAAGACAAAGTGGAGGAAATTGTAGAGTGAACTTATTCTATAACAATTTATATGTAACTTGATAGCTGAATCAGTCATCAAGCTTTATACAATTCATTAAAAAAACCGGCGAATTCAGATGATTACATCTATATTCTATACAGCTAAATAAAATTTAAGTGTCTGTTTATGGTGTCAAAATAAGTTTTTTTTAATTGCAATAAAGTTATATTGGTAATTAAAACAAAAACACAATTTTCAAAACATTTGTCTGTCTGATTGTTCCGGCTAAAAGATTAAACGTTTGGATTTAAAACGTTTAAATTTAGAAAAAGAATTAGGTTCTACTCCAAACAAAAAAGTACCTAGAGACGCATTCGAGCGAAGCGAGTTTAAGTCGCTAGTAAAAAAATAAAAAAATCGTACAAATAGGTAGTACAGAAATTACTCAGTTGGAAATACACTGGAAACTATTTTTTTTTAATTAAAAACTAAACTACGAATAGTCTATGCTGGTACCTGGTGCATTCTTAAGACTCTTAATCGTTGACTAATAGGTAACACGTTTGATGCATTCTAATTAGGTCTTCTTTGAAATTTTAATTATATGTTCATTAAACATGTACAAATCACGTCAAAAATGCGAAATGCTGAGTAAAGCAATAAAGATATAAGTATTAAGTATAGTACCCATAAAAATCTAAAATAATTCTGACTTAAAAATTGCCAAGTTTTTTTAAATATTTACGACCTCTATCCTGATTAAATTATTCAACCATTTTAACGTCCCACTACTGGGCACGGGCCTAAACCAAAATTTACATAGGATAAGATTTTTCATAGCTATACATATAGTTTATAATACAGTACTTTCTGTACAATACAGTTAAAATATACGTCATGATAACAAGTATCGATTTTATAAACAATACGTCGCCATCTGAGCTGAAAGTCGATGACTAACCACGAACGGTCACAGTGAAGTAACCACTCACAAATACATCACATTTCCGGCACTACACTCAGATACCGTGTGACCTTTAAACCAAGTGGAGTAGGAAAACAACAATATAAATCAAAATAAATTGCTGAATTTCATAAGCAAATTAGCATTAAGTATACAAATCGGAACTTTCAAATTTGCCATGATGGGGCACTTTCCTTAATGTCAAAATGGCCGTGCCATAGCTTTTTAGGTAATTTATGAAGCGGAATCTAGTACAATACAAATGCGAAGTTTGGATGGATGAATGTTTGTTAAATGTTACTCAATTACACCGGAACGGATAAATTTGATTTAAGTATAATTTGGCAACAAAAACCGCAACAAAAATAGTTTTAAACATTATGAATGTATGGCATATTTAACGTTTAAAAAATAATTACCACTTTGCTATCTATTTTCTTACTTCACTAATATTTCGTTTAACTGCTTGTTATTTAGAGCACGCTAGTGTTTTCGCGCCTATTTATATCTGGGCTGTATTCAAGTAAATAAATTAATAATAAATATGATTCAAACGATGCCAACTTACATAATAACGTTTTGTATGTATTCATAAGATAAACCATATTGTAGGCTTTTTATAATACATTCGCATCTTACTTTCTGACATAGAAACAATTCCAAAATAGATTTGTCAGTCATATTTTACCGCAAAAGGCAGTGGTAGCCCAGCGGTAACGCGCTCCCTTGTATAACCGAGTGATACGGGTTCAAATCCGGATCTCGCACCTCTGATATCTTCATGTGCGAACCATTTCTATCATGATTACCACTTGTCTTACGGTGCAGGAAAACATCGTAAGGAAACCCGCATGTCTGAGAAAACCTAGCAAGTTTTCGTAAGACATGTGAAGTCCGCTAACACGCACTGGGCCAGCGCGGTGGACTATGGCCTAATTCCCCTCGTAATGAGGGAGGCCCGTGCCCAGCAGTGGGACGTGTAAAAGAGCTGATAACATGACATTTTGCCGCAGTAAAAAGTATCATGTATGTTTACCCAGATTAGCTGCTATCATCATACCAAAATTTCATAAATATATTTTCAGTGATTTTCTCGTGATGCGGTTACAGACAGACAAAAATTATAATAACTGTAGATTCTGACTAAGTATCTATAGATATTAATTACTATTTTAATAAGTAAGCTGGACTTACTTTAAAATATTTAATGTACAGATTCGGCTGAGTTAGAATTTAATTATATGAATAGATTCAAATAAAATGCATTCAAAAATGTAAGGTACTGCTGAGAGTAGACACAGATGATACTTTAATATGAGAAAAAGTAAGACTTTTGCAAACTGCTAACAATTATTTTTACTCATAAAATCCGATACATATCTAAAAACTCTGTAGTATTCGTTGACTCTTTCTCAATAAAAAAATACAGAAAGCCATCTTTATTGTAAATATCATAAAGTTCACTTTCACCTGACACCTATCGCGAATCAACGGTGTCAACAACCTTTTAAAAATAAAATTAACATAAGTTATCCTTAACCGAAATCGTATGAAGACATAGAATGTGCTTTTATTTCTTTTTCATAACGTCTCCAGAACCTGATATTAAAAATGCGAAAGTTCGTTGTACACTTTTCAAGAAAAACTGCTTAACAGATTATGTTAAAACTATACAGTTATAATATATTTATATATTATAACTGTATATATAATATATTTATATATTATAACTGTTATATATTTTTAGTTATTATAGTTAAAAACATATTGTGGATAGGTTGAAAAATTCTTGATAAAACTGTTTTGTTTGAAAAATTCTTTATATCCTGAAGCAGATGGGTGAAGGATATGTTCAGTTCATCTTAAGCGGCACCGAGACGATCAATCGCAATTGTCAATTTTACGTTATTGACAATTGCCATTGATCGTTTACAAGTACAATTGAAGCTATTTTCAATTGCAGTTATGTGATTGAAAGCAATTTATGGATATTTCGATCGATGCTCAATGATAAGAGTGAAGTTGCCAATTGATCATTTACTGAGACATTAACAATCGTCTCTGTTCTGTTTTCGAATTTCGTTTGAACCTGTGCGAACACTAACTGTCAAGTGTCAATGTCAAAAAGCAACTGTGCGCCAGCGCATTGAACACTGCATCAATCGCACTTCAATTGCAATTGACAATAACGTAGCACATTGACAATTGCGATTGATTGTTTCCGGTCCTCTTTAGACCGATCGTATTACGACGTCACTTTTGGGTCAGTTTGTAGTAGTGACCCCTTTTGCTGTGGCAGTGATGACGGGTTCGAATCCTGCTGAATTCATTTGTGCGCTGAGCACAAATGAATTCACTCTAAGTCATGGTTTATATTTATAATATGTATGTATTTAAAGTTATAACGTATGTAATGTGTTGTGTAGCGTATAAACTATCTGGTATCCATAACACATGGCTTGTACTAATTCGATATCCTCATGGAACGGAACTAGAATAGATAGTGCTGTATGTCAATGTCCAAACATATTAAGTTTTCTTTTAACAATACGAAATTTTCAGAGAAGGAGAAGAAGTAGAAGTACTTAGTAATCGACTTCCTAGACTTGATAACGTAATCAGTTAAATATAAATAAAGCTAATAAAGTCAACGATTATGCTTACTTGTTTTTCTACCTGCAAACTATATTAGATCAAAAATTACGCGCAGACACTGTTAGTGACTACGTTAAATTTAGACAAAAGACGAAAAATCACATCTTCAAGAGCACTTATTTCCATAGTACCTAGTTAAGTTTTTTTTTTATCCTTCACAGTATTTTATATACCTAAAACTATATTATTTAGATTTTTTTTTCTCGACGTTTCGAATTCTTTATGACAATCATAGTCACGGGAGAGGCTGATCGCTATAAAATGTCAAATAATTGCATGAATCTAAAAAAATATTATGCTTACCATATTTAAAAAAAATAAAATAACAGACCAACTAGTGGAAAGAAGAAGAAAGTCAAGATATTGAAACACACGTATAAAAAGTCAGTCAAAAACAAAGTAAATCCGTGTGCAAAAACTAGTCAAACACAAAAATACGTGTAAACGCTCGAACAATCTCTTCGGTTAGTATCTAAACATAGTTTGATCTAAGATTGGTTCCAGTTGGCGCGTTTCCAAATTCTAGTATTTGATTATATCTCAAATGACACTCGTTTCCATAGTTTTGCTTTCCACTGACCCTTTGCAACTAAGAAAAATGTATCCATGTATATTGTATATAATATAAAATTTAAATATGCTACTATAAGACCCAGTGGAACGATAAAAACGAACTGAATACAATGTTAAACTGCTATTTAAGAATCACAATTAACATTAAACTAGTAGTAAAAATACATAATTAGAATGCCCTGAAGTGTAAAAAGTAAAAAGTGAGTATCACTTTCAAAAAACTTGCTAGGTTATCTCAGACATACTGTTCTCCTCACGACGTTTTCTCCTTCACCGTATGGCAAGTGTCATAATGAATTCTCACATATCAAAGGGATTTGAACTTGTCTAACTCGGTTTCACTTGGAACGAGTGATGCGGGTTCAAATTCGGGTCTCGAACCACTATTTTCCTGTGTGAATCATTTCTAACATAAGTACCACTCATCTTACAGTGAAGGTGAAGGAACACATCGTGAGGAAGTCCGCCAACCTGTACTTGACCAGCGTGGTGGACTATGGCCTGATCCCCTTCGTACTGATGGGAGGTCCGTGCCCAGCAGTGGGACGTTTCAAAAGAGCTGAATACAAAATATCAGATATGCAAGACTCACACACTTAAGTCACAGCGGGTCCAATAATAATATAGATTACCCCGAATTTTCGGCTTAGTCTCTATAACTGCTAAGCTGATTTTAATGGGACATTTATTGGGGAGAGAAATTCGGTCGAAAATGACTTTGAATATATTGGGTGCAAGCCAATATTATACCTAGTTTAAGATGTTTGTATCTTTTCAAAACGCGGTTATGGCATCTCTTCTTAAAAACTGACTAACATTTTTCAAAAAATATCTCTAATATCATAATTATTTACATTAGATATTTTATGAAAAATATTATTTAAATAATTATTACTATCGATACAGAGGTCAAATCCATAGTTTTTAGAATTTTTGTCTATCTGTGATGAAATTAAGCATGATGAAAGCTTATTAGGTTATCCAGGTCAACATGTAGGATAATTTTAACCCCAGAAAAATTTTTCATTTCTTAAATCTATATTAACAGGTAAAACGTATCCAGTAAAGGATATATAAATATAAAGTCCAAGATTCTAAAATTTGGTTTCCGGTGTTTCGAACGCGGGCGGAGTCGCGGGAAATGCTAGTATCTAATATGTGTAAACATATAATGTAAATTTTAGACCAAAATTAAAAAAATTGGTAGTTTGCCAATGCAAAGAAAGTCAAAGAAAGTGTTGAGACAAAATAATTACATTACATAAGATGTCATTACCCTGCACAGTTGGCATCAGAAATTTTTTTAATAAGCAATAGTAACCATTCTTTGCGAACATGATAAAGAAATTAGTTATTTAATTTACTAAGTCAGTTATTCAAAAAATATTAACTATGTTATAATACTGATGATATCTTCACCAATTTCAGATATTGCGGTTAAATTTAATTGACGTGAAGATATATAAAACAAGTAAATAATAATAAATGTATGCATTCGTACAAGACTATGGGTTAATCCTCAGATTGAAGGAAACGTATGCCCAGCAGTGGTCATACATTAATATACACATATGAAATAAACAAATTGACTGTCTGGTCATCTGGTCATAGTAAACTGTAATTGACAATATGGTACATGTCCTAACAGTCCTGTGACAAAAAACATACGGTAACCAAATTTTGTTTGACTTGTGTTATGATGAAGGGAACCATCTTTAGGACCCAGCTGCTCAGCAAGTTCTTGAAATTTATAACAAAGACATACTTATGTGGCAAGAATTATAACGTAGAATGAAACTTATAACGTCAAAGTGGGTCTATATAAGTCAAAATCACCAAGGTGGAAAATCAGCTTTGCTAGCAAATAAATGCCTAAGTTTAGTTTTTTTTAAATAAATTATCATATGTAAATTTAACAGGGTTCATATTGACTATACTTAATATATTATACTTCAAAAGTAAAACAGATTCATAATTATTTGGAGAAATAACTACAAAAAATCATTTCGAGAACGCGTCCTAAGTAACAATCTTTAGAAACTAACACCGGAAACATACATAAAATAAAGTTAATTTAACGGTTCTTTTTACTTATTGGCCTTCAATATTATCTAATATCACGTAATTATATGCATTATTATAAAACAAAATAAAACTAAAGAAAATCAAGTCAAAATGTTATGTCCGACAATGTGAGCCTCAGTTGAGTGAACGCAGTTTTGATTGCCTGAAAAAAAATTGTTTCTGAACGTGGCCTGTAAATGTCTCTAGTACAGTACAGAGGAAGATGTAAACAAAGCGGTTGTCAAGAAATTTTCTCGCCAAAATAATTAAAAATAAGTGGTAAGTACTTTTCCATTTATTATTCACAGAGCGTACATCAAAAGGTCATCATACCGGGAATGCGTTTATTAATTCGGAATATTGAAAAAATAGTTTTATAGTGCTTACAACGAACAGTAATCTCAAGTATTTTACATCAACCAAGCCAAATGAGAGGTCAAAGATGGCTGCCGTCTAAAAGAGCGAGTTTATTTGAAAAAGTCAATTCAGGAACGGTATTTCGGAAACATTCCCGTACTTGACGGAACGTTCTCCAAATTATGACGACGTTCCTGAGATGACTATTTAATTATAGTACCCGGCAATAAATATTGCACATCGACCTTTGGAATGAAACCGTCGGCTAATTTCGCCTTCGTAGAGCGTTATATGATGAGGAAATATAAATTACTTCATATGGCTAAGAGTTTTTTGCCAAAAGAGAGAACCAGTACATCGATTCTGAAGTCTGATACCAAAATTCGTGAGATTGTTTTGAAGCCTGAAGTGCGTCAAAAAGTTCGAGATTTCTTCCAAGGAGATGATGTCAGTAGGATGTGTCCAGCCAAAAGAGAGTTTGTAAAGAAAAATTGAATTAAGAAACAAAAACGTCTCCTTCTATTCTCAGTTAAAGTACTGACGTCAAAGTTTGTTAGCGAAACTGGAATAAAAACTGCCTTATGCGACATTATTAAAAGCAAAACCATTTTGGGTAGTAACTCCAAAATTAAGAGACAGAGAGTCTTGTTTATGTGTTAAACACGAAAATTTTAAATTTAAAGTGAACAAATTAAAATACTTACAACAGATTAATCCCGGAAATGTAGAGAAAAATATCGAAGATTATAGTTGTAGTAGTAGTAGTAGTTTAGTTAACGTCGTATGACTGCATGAATGGTTTGTGTGTAAAAATCCAACGCTTGAGCTAGCAGATAATACAGATACTGTGACATATTTTCAATGGAAGTCTGTTATTGAAGAAAAAACTGTAAAAGGCGAGAAGAAAACATTCAAGATCACAAAGTTGTTGCGATTTCAAGTACAGTCAAAGAATTAAAAATGGCTTTTATAGAAGATATTCCTGAAACTGAAAAAAGAGCTGAAAGAAAAATTCACTGAAGAAGAGTTCATGATATAGATAGATTTTGCAGAGAATTACACAACTAAGTACGCAAATGAAATCCAATCGACTCATTTTGCAAAGAATCAATTGTCTATTCATACAGGAGCATATTATATACGAAACAGTGACAAGAGTATACAATCTAATTCTTTTGGTACCATGAGTGAAAATTTACATCATCAAGCCCATGCAATATGGGCTCATATGAAACCGATCCTACAAACAATATTAGAAACAAAAGATATTAACACGCTTCATATCTACTCTGACGGACAACGTCACAATACCGCAACCGAACTAATATACATTTCTGTCTACTAACATTAATAAATGGATTCAAACAGATATCAAAAGCTACTTGGACACATAGTGAACCTGGGCATGGCAAAGGACCCATGGATGGCGTAGGGGGTGTTCTTAAAAGGATTGTCGACAGGCATGTGTTAATGGGAAAAGATATTAAAACAGCCTCAGACTTAGTAAATTTATTTACAGAGTCTGCTGTTTTAGTAAAAGAGATTCCTGATGATGACATTTCTAGCGCAAAAAACTTGGTTCCAAAAGCTTTAGATACCATACCAGGTATCATGAATGTTACAAAAATTATATGGCACAGAGAACCAGAAGTTTCAGTTAAAATATACAGACACGAACGTTTTGAGAAGCAACTGAAAATGTCTGCGTTATCTGCCAGTTTATATCCCAACTGTGAAACAATAAATATGGGAATACTTCCAAGAAAGTCTCCTGAACCAAACGAGCCTATGGATACAATTGATGTACAAAATTTCCAGAAATTGCGTTTATAAAACCATTTATTACTCATCATCATCCGATGATGATGATTTTAAGTCGATTTCTGTTCGTCAACAGACTGCGCAAAACCCGATTACTGTTGAAACTGGAACATCTTACGATCAAGGCAAGGAAAATCTACACCCAAATTTAATATCCCCTGGAACATTTATATTAGTTAAAGTACCTACACAAAAGAAAGCTGTTAATTACAGATATTTTGCTACTTGTAAGACTGGTGTTGATAAAGATGATGGAGAAATCCTAGTAAATTTCTTGAATTCGGTGGGTAATAGTGCCAAAAAATTTAAATTAAATCCAAAAGATGTATCCTAAATAATCCTAGCAAATAATTAGGATTATTCCAATGCCATTGCTGAAAAAAGCAAATAATCGAGAGTATTATTACTTTGATATTGATATTGATGTTTACGAAAAATTCTAACGTTTGTTTCTTGTTATATAATATTCTCGTGTTTAATTAATATCATTAAGAAAGAGATTGTTTTGATTAAAAGTTTAATAAAATACTATAGTCCTACAGAACTATACTCATGTTTGGATGGTTTAATTATTACCATCATTATAAAACTTTAATATAATTGTTAAGAATTTGTACTTGGTTGTGATTATCAATTAAAAGACTGTTAAGAAGAGATTTAAGTTACATTTTGTTAAAAATAAACCTTATGCCTAATAAATAAATAAAGACATACAAACATTTCGCTCATGTTTTTATAAACCTAAATTGTATCTATATCGTCATTTAGAGAGCACACGCATCATTTCGTGAACACCTCATAATTTCCGGGAACATCACTAAAATTACAGATAACACAACATTATGATTTTAGATATTTAAAAAAGTCCCTGGCAATATTAAAATAAAAGGGACGTTTAATACCTACAGCTTATTTACTTATATATAAGTCAGAAATATTGGCATATTTAGTTAATTTAATACATAGAAATAGTCAAATAGCTCTATTTGTAGCGGTATTTTGCTTCTACACGTTTTTATTTGCAGTCTCATAAGAGTTTTTTAATTTCTTACTAATAATTGCATACTCCCGCTATTGAACATGGTCAAAAAGAAATACTTAAGTTATATTATAATTTTATTATTAACCTCACAAAAACCGTTCCCGGAATGATTGCTTTCAGCGAAAGCTCAGTTTAACCCGGCGTCAAGGGGTTGGGTCTGTGAGACCCGTCTCATTTTCTTTCGCTTCTAGTTTGGTTAATATGCGTGTAACATTGCCTTTCTTCTCAATAGCTGGAGCTGTTAAGTTGTTCTATGCGTCACAGATAACACTTTAGTAGTGCGGGAGCCGCAGTAGCAATTACAGGTGCACAAACTTGAATAAGGTATGTGAGACCCATCCCCGCATTTAGTGTAACAATTGCGCGCCATTTTGTATAGATATTATTTTCATTATTATCCTTGTATTTATTATTTTGTATTTATTATTTTATATTTGTTTTTTTGTTGTTGTTTACAATTTAAGTTGCTGATATATAGTTCAATGTATTTTATTTTGGTTTATTTAGTCAAAATTGGACCAAGAGACAGAACGATAGCGTATTCTTTCGTTTTTACAAGAGCCCGGCTCTGATTCTGCGTTATCAGACCAGGAGATTTATGATGAAGAAGTTCACTAAAGTGAGTAGTAATCCTAGACACACGGAGCAAAATAGAATATAATAATAATTGTTCAAAAACATTTATAAAAAACCTAGACCTCGGTCTTGTCATGGACCACCTAGAACATCGCTAATATCAGTGCTTCCACATGAGTTGCGACAAAAAAATGAAAAATTTATTGGTGAATCTTCAAGGGAACCTCCGGCAAAAAAGGCTAATGTTCGAAAAAGGCCAAGTGTGTCCCGCCAAGTAAACCGTAAAACAAATAACACCTGCGAGAATTGCAACAAACAAGCTTAGAACATGTCGTACCTTTCTCTGCTGACTGTACCAAAGATAATAATTCTAAGTCATTATTTTCTTTTTTCTTCCATAGATAATTAGTTCCCTATAAAAAAGAGCCATTAAAATATTAAAACTGATTGTTAATTAATAATACAATTACATTTAAGTAAAAGAGAAAGATTTTGTTGATATATGTCGTAGTTTTTTAAAGCTCTAATAAATATAATTAAAACATAATATAATATGATATTTGTATTTCATTTATTTACATAAATACCTAAAAAACTAAATACGAATAAATAATATCTTTGATTTCATAAAGTATTCTTATAATTGATATCTAATGAACGGGTCTGTGAGACCCACCCCAACGTCCGTGTGACGCTTTTCCACCCCCATGACGCCGGGTTAAAAATGAAATTACAAGAATAGTACTTAATTCTATGCTCTGCCAACCTACATATTGTTTAAACATAAGTTTAGTGATCATTGAAGCTGATCATCAAAGTGATAGCTGCTAGGTATATTCATCATAAAACAGAATTCCGAATTTGCCACCTTGATGATTTTGACACATATGCGTGAATCGATACGGCACTTATCAATTACTTTACCGCTTGTGGTTAAGACGTGTGGGATAACCGTAAATACGAGACTTGCCAATACGATAGCAAATCTCCAAACAAGTTATAGTACTTGAATAAATTTTCAGTGTCTGCTTTCGCGTATATCTTGATTCACATCCATTCCTGCGGTAACTTTTAATCTCCGAAATATAGAATACTATACTACATATTGCATATTGAATAGTAATCGAAACTCGAAAGTCATATACAGTCAGTCAGTCATATAATATGGTCTAATGCCCCTCGTATTATTGGGATTCCAAAACCCACCCGCCAGTGGAGTACTTAAAAGAATAAGAAAATTTGGAAAGATAAGCAATAAACTTTTAGACAAATAATTTTCAAATGCCAATAATGCCAATATAAATAAATAAGCCTCTGGGTTACTACCATCTTTATCTAAATTTAATTAAATGAAAAAACTAATTGCCCTTTTTTAATAATGAAACTTTTTAAGCATCTAATATTATAATGAGGCAAAATTTGTTTCCAGTAAGATTTTTTGTATTACACCCAAGGGAGCAGAGCAGTAATCATAAATGCCAAAAAACTATGAATAGCCTATACAACGCTAACTGTTAATACATAAATATTTAAGACATTGTAATTCAACATATAATTAAAATTAGATAATGAACTGATTAGATATAAAGAAAAATAAATACCAATATTCATTCACACAACTTATAGGTACAATGATTACATCAATTTTTGAAGTGTCTCAATTAGATTCTGTAATGATAATACACCACTAAAAACACCGAATTTTTATTCAATCGACAAGTGTTATAAAAATGCGTTAAAATTTTTACATTCGTCAAATTTCGTGCCTCATTGGTTGAAAACGCTAAACGCAGTATTACTCTGACGCCATTATTACTCTGTGTGTCAGTACTCAGTACGACAGTGAGTTTAGTGAAAACTGAAAAGTGATGTCTACTATTTCGTAGTGTTTAAAAGCAGATTAAAAAAAACTGAAAACTTTGAATTTTATTTTAAAATTTATTTTTATTATCTTATGAATTAAAACCAACATGTAGTAGAAGTATCTGTTTTTAATTTCAAGTTAACAGCTTTACACTAAATGCATATGAAAGTATATACGATTCTAAAAACAAAAAACCAATTTTTAAAATTTTTGTCTGTCTGTTTGTTCCGGGTAATCTCTGAAACGGCTCAACAAATTTTGACAGGACTTTCACTGGCAGATAGCTAATGATGTAAGAAGTAGCTTAGGCTTCTTTGTAACCGACTTCAAAAAAGGAGGAGATTACATTTTAGAAAATTTATTTAGATTAACTAGTGGAACCCGTGGCTTCGTTGATGTGGGTGATTAAATATAGCTAGTATTAAATATAGAGCGAGCTTTATAACTGATTATTTTACATGGTGATTAAATACTAACTGATAATGGCACTGCTAATAAATAATTTGATAAGATTATCAGCTGATTACTAAAGTAGGGTATGAACTTCACATAATATATGAATGTTTTTGCACATGGTAAGAGAAACAGTAAAATATCAATTCACCCCCACATTTGATGTTCAAGTAATTGAATTAAAACCTGTTCAGTAGTTTAAGAGCCAAGAGATAATAAACAGATAACATAGTTCCTTTTACATTTATAATATTAATATTTATAGTATAAGTTAAGTTTTACTTATGAGTTATATTTTGAACGATATATTAGCCCGTCAACGGCGAACATACGAGACACAATAGATTTTCAATTGTTATAAATCTATATTGTCCCAACGCCCGTTGATGGGTTAAAATGTATTAAGAAGCTTCTCAAATCAGAGCTTTCCTTTAGTGAAAGATTTTTATCTGGTATTCAAAAATACTAAAAATCATACCTATAAACAAAATGTGCTAAATATAATTTTTTTTATTAACTCAACTATTATTAATATGAAATTCAATGCAAAAAAAAGACTTTATAATAATTATTGTTGTAAAAAAAAATGTGTAGACAAAACATAAAACAAGCTGAGTACACAACTTAAAATAAATCATGCACAAATATGGCTTATCTCTTCAAAGATTTAATATATTTAATGTAACACATACTTATAAGGTTGTGTGATAATGTGGAAAACATTGAGTCATACTCACACCTATTAATTCAAATATGGCATTTAATATATCCACAAGAAAATATTGCATGAAAATATACTTATACATTTCAGAATGATTTCAAAATTAAACAGCCTTTGTATGTAAGATGCTAAATCTATTTTAATTTTGAAAGTATTATATTTTAGTACCATTCTCAAGAATGAAAATAAGAAAAAGAAATATTTGTCTCATTGTACTAAAACAAACAGTAAAATTTAAAATGTCCAAACAGAAATGAAATTTTCTGATTTTCTTCTATAATTTGTCTATTATATGTTACTATTTAATATATGCAAAACAAGTATGTAAACAGCCAATAGAGTTGATATCTGACACAAGGCTAACTGCACATCAAAAAGGATACCTACTGCATAATCGGTAATTCAATTCATCCTTTTTCTTAAATTTATAAAAAAAACTATTTGAGTAATTTAATATTTTATAGTTAAGGAAGTTTATATACAATTCCTTGAACTCATAGTTATTATTATGATAAATGAATCACTTTCAAAAAATATACTCAAATCAAATCAAATCAAATCAAAATATTCTTTATTCAAATAGACTTTTACAAGTTCTTTTGAATCGTCATTTTTACATGATTAAACTTTAAATTTTAAATTAAATGTCAGTCTGTAAGTCTGGGACTTGGGAGTAAGCTACCACCGACTCGGAATGCTGTTCTGCCAAGAAGAGCCGGTGAGAAACTCAGCAGTTGCTCTTTTCAAAACATATTTGATTACAATATATTTGATTACAATATTAATTGCATTACAATGTTTTTCTATTTATCCTACGTGAGACACAACAAGACATTAATTCCACACATTTACATCTTCTAAGTATTCCGCGATAGTATAATAAGCCTTATTCAATAATGTATTTTTAATACATAACATACTAAACATTAATTTCTTATTAGACTGATTTTATTATAATTATAACTCACCTCCAGATGCAATATAAAATCCGCTGGGTGAATATTTAGCCACATTCACTTGACAAGAGTGTTCCGTATACACATCCGAAATCGCTGGGTTTTCGATATCTCTTATTATAACAGAATTCCCATTGGTGTACAAGAAAGTCTTGCCTTTCGGATCACCTCCCAACACTAATGGAGTACCTCGTTGGGTCCTCGGTAATGCGGCAAAAGTATACTCTGCGAAAATAAACACACGTTCACTAACGATTCGCGAAACCAAAGAAAATTATCAATCGAAAAACAGTTTCGGTTCACCGCACCATGCCTCAAATAAATACAATAAAAACTACTTACTGTTAGAATAAGACATTATAATTATATATCTGCTACACTATAATTACACTGATATTACAATAAATATGGTATATTCAGTACTTTTTAGTTTAAATAGGAAAACAAAATCAGCCGCTACTTTCCATAGCCTCCCAAAAAATGACGTGACGACCAGTATATTATCTATACTCTTTGGTGACGACTGACGTTATAGAAGTCAGTGATGTGCCGAGTCGTACTTACGGAAGATGTCAAGACTCAAGAGTTTCATTAGTGTAAATATCGATTACTCTCTCTCCTTCTATATGTATTAGTGAAAAAAGTATTTAGTACATATAATGTTCTATAATTTTTTTTTCTATAAAAATGTATGTTTAATGTAAAAAAAATGCTATTTAGATATTAGAGCTGTTTTCTATGTTTAACATAATAACCATATTCTGGTAATACAAAAATCACTTACATGTAATAAGCTATAGGTCGTCTTTGTTGTTTTCGTATATATATAAATAAAACTTTCAAATATTTTTCTTTTTTAATATTTTTTTGTCCGTAATTTTCTCAACTTGAGATACTCCAGCGCTTCCAAAATAATGTCTTAAAGGTTATATGCAACGCACCCTGGGTCACCAAAAATTCAGAAGTGCACGAATATACAGAAATCCCCACAGTGAAGGAGAAAATAGAGAGTTAACTCGTGGCCTATAAACAGAGACTTGAGTGTCATAAAAATAATTTAGCAGTCCAACTTATGGATGTCAGTGACATACTCCGCCATATTCCGCCTTAAAAGAGCAAGATTGGCCAGCATATAGTATAACTATTAATAAAAAATAATTACTTATACTGGTAACATTAAAGGGATGTAGCATCATTGGATGCGCAAGCCCAAACTATAAAGTGCAGAATCTGTTTATAGTCCAAGGACTGATCGCAGATGGCTAAAAGAAAAAGGAAAAAAAAATCTCAACATCGCATAAAAACTAGCCCACTGTCTTTCGGAGTCTACCATATTTGGATTTACGATGACGTGTCTTTGCTTACTGTGTTTTACTTATCAAGTTGTGTATAATATTATAAGAATATCATGAAAATAGATATCACACTTATAAGATCAAGTGAAAAGTAGATTTAACGTTTTCATTCAAGTGAAATTGGTCAAAAAAGTTAGTTTGGCTACATCCGATAACAACGAACTTCATAACGTATTCTAAATGTGTGCCATCGTGAAAAAAATACCTTCAATTTTTAGCATTCATCTTTCATAACACGAACGAAGTTTGGCTATAAAAAACAAACCGTTATGTTGTATTTTATACATTTCGTTTTGTATATTTTGTATGTAGGTGTATAAATAATATTATATGATATGCATATAATTCTTTCAACAAAATGGACAATCTACAAAATGGATGGGGATAGAATGTTTTTAATGACAAATATGAATGATATTGAAATCTATTAATATCGATTTCTTTTCATTCCGAATAATTATTCAAATTGCTTGCCACAACACTAAGGAACTGTCAACTCATATGTCCATATATGGAAATACATAACCATTACCAGTCTTGCCATTTCTATAAAATTATGTTTCACGAAAAATATATAATCACCTTTTTTTGGTTTAAATATTTTTAATTACTTTAATTTTCTAATAATTTATCAAAGATATAACTTTTATAATAACAAAAGAAAAACCAATTAATTAGAAAAAATATTTTAAATCATTATATTTTGTTACGCTAGTTTAGTTTAATAAATAAAATATAAACTTAGTATTACGTTGATAAACTATCTATTTACGTGGGCAGATTTATTTATAATATTCCACTTATTCTAGGATATAGGTATTAATACAAGTATCCGATAAACAAACGCTTTAAAATAGGTTTTATATGAGTGATGTCATTGTCAAATCACAAAAGTCAATTTCATTTCACAATTCACATTCGTACGCTGCGTGGAATGCCGTGTGGTTGAACTCGCAGTGTCCAGAATGTCTTGAAATTCGCAACATGTCTATTCTTGAAGCCCGCTCACATGTTACATGAGCTTTACATTTAAGTTTCGTTTCACAATGGAAAGAGTGTAAAGGAGATTAAGCGATTTTGTTTCTTCGGCCGAGCTGTGATATTTAATATTTAATTTGACGTATGTTTCCACGTGGTGAACGTCATATTTAGTCTACGTGTTACGAATCTTTTTGAGTAATTGTGAATTGTTAGTTAATTGCATTTAAAAGATGGAATCCCTAAATATGTCTAAACTTAATCTATCCAGTGTACGGAACACCGTGCCTGGTGATAATGCGCCAAAGCAAGATGTTTCAGAACCGAAGTACGAATTGAATGTAAGTTTGACAATGCAATTTTTAAAATCCATGACTACCTATTTATTTTTTGTCATTTTGTGCAAAATCTTGAATTAAGATATACTTCTTTGGGTCTTTTATATTAGTTATTAACGATGCGGAACAACGAACTAAGTATATAGATGTAGATAATAGTTACATTGTCCAGATTGTGCATTCCTAACCTTGAACATGTTTGAGTTATTGCAGTTGGTTGAAAATATAAGCAATTGCAAAAAATATTAAAAAAAACCTGAAACTTGGCAATGTAAAATTAAAATGTTATTTTTTCTGTGGTATTCATTATCTTTTAAATATATATCTTGATAATTTTATATTGTTATTGTAAATTTCATGATTTATAAGAATGCATTTATTTATAAATTTATTTACAAGTATTTCTTGAAAGTGATTAAAAATATTTTTCACAGATATCTATACAATATTGAACTAAATTACATAATATTTTATATTTTCTTCTAGTCCTTTACTGATCCTGATGATGAATATCACTGTGAATATCGTGAAGACATCTGGAAGAGTTTACTGGAGCAAGATGCTGAGAAACCTATCATCCACCTCCAATCACCTCAGGTATTATAATTTTTTTTATTAGTTACCTTTAAATAATTAACCCTTATTATAATTTTAATACTAATATCTTCTTTTGTTTGTTTGTTTGTTAGGCATTTATTAAATTAGAAACATAAGAAATATAGGTATTTAGTTTTTGAATATTGATTATTATTCTTATATTATTATCTTGATTTATGTCCATTGATACATGTCTTTTCACCCTTGCATAATACAACACTTAAATTATTTCAATTGAAACTTATCTATGACTCAAATTATTATGATGCAATACAATATTCTATGAAGCAATAAAATTTTAAGGTACTTACGTACTAATGATGACACACTTTTATTTTGCTTTTATTTTTAATGTTCTTATATCGTAAAAAACTATTTTCTTTGGGTTTTCATATAATAGGTTCATAAGGTTAATTTTATGACTCTTTCTTTCTAGGTTGGTTAGGTTAGGTTAGATATATGACCACAATATCGCCATATATGCCATAGACATGTCATAAATATGGCGGCAATTTCTAAATGCCGCCAATTTGCATCTACATTCCTAACCTAACCAACCTAGAAAGAAAGATTCTTAAAATTAACCTTATGAACCTATTATTAATTTTTGACTATGGCTCTCGCCGGCCGCTGCCGCGGCACGCTCGCTGCGCTCGCTCGGCTCGTGCGATATTGTGGTCATATATCTAACCTAACCTAACCAACCTAGAAAGAAACATTCTTAAAATTAACTTTATGAACCTATTATTAATTTTCGATTTAAGATTTTACGATATAAGCACATTCACACAAATCTATAGAAAAAATAAAAGTGTGTCATCATTAGTACGTAAGTACCAATTTTAATTATCCACAATATATTAAAAATCACATTTGTCATTGTTTAATAATAAGTGTTCATTTTTGTAATAAATAAAACATGAAAAAAATAATAATTTGCCACTCCAATGTTAACTTACAAAATAAGTTTACTAAGATAAACATAATTACTTGTTTATTACAGGAATTTCCTAGATTTTTTTATATACATATAGGTTTTGTAGGCCTTATACATTATTGAAAAAAGTCAACTAATATATTTAATAATAAATATTTAATAATAATAATAATAAATTTAATAATAATAATAAATATTTAATAATAATAATAAATATTTTATATGATATTGCTTTTAATAATAAAAAAACATGAAATTCAAATTATATAGTATGCAAAAGTTCCTAATTGCCATTGCTCAAACAGACAGACAGACATGTGTGTTATTTTGTTGTACAATACATAGTGATAATACCAGTGACTAGCTAAGATGTAGTCTTTGTGAAACAAAAATAATATTAATGCATAATCAGGCAACTATTGCATCATTTAAAATCATAAAGTTTTTGCAAACATTGACTATACAGTAAAGAACAATGAGTAAAATATAAGTACATACTAGTTTTAAATCATGGTAATTTATAATTAATATTAATATGATATTTCCTATTATCATTTCAATTAATAAAATTTCAATAATGCAATTTTTCAATATGTTGTGAAACACTGATGCAAGATGATGCATGAAGTGTACCTATAATATATGTTTATTGTGTCATTTTAGTTTGAACTTTGAACATATTTGAGAGAACTGGGCCTTTGTGGTGACTTATATGTAAATTTTGATGTAGGTATACAAGTATTATTATAGTGTATACGCGCGAGCGAAGCTGCGGTTTCCGCTAGTAAATGTATACAAAAACTTGGACAAATTATATACTAAAAACTTCCTCGAGGACCATTCTATCCATTGGTGAAAACATCATGAAAATCGGTGCAGTAGTTTTTGAGTTTATTGCGAGCAGACTGCAGATGCGGCGGAGGACTTTGTTTTATAAATATGTAATGATATGGTACAAAATGTTAAACCGAAAGCAATTTTATTAAATTCTCGGTTGACACTTAAAAGAAAAGACATTTAAAATTGTAATGGCGTACTCAGTGCATGCTGATATATTAAACCTTTTATAACTGACTCCCTCAAATACGCGGGAAATGGATCACAGTCCACCACTTTGGCTCAGTGCGGGTTGGTGGATTGCAAATGTTTTACGAAAATAAGTTTGAAACATGCGGTTTCCTCACCATGATTATTTTCATGTTTCTTCTTCATATTAAATGAAGATTGATGATGGTTCACACAGATTTCACACAAGTTCAAGACCCGTAATTGAAATTGCTTCCCCAAGTGAGCGCGTTACCTCTAGGCTACTATCATCTATAAATATAATTGATTTATTACATTATAACATATTAAGCACTTTTTGTTTCCTGCGTCTAATCTAGTTTATAATATAATTTGTCCACAGTTGGAATTCCGTGGTTCTCTAGTGCAACAACTAAGGGATGTCACCAAGAAGCTGGGGCTGACCATCGCCACCCTGCACTCAGCGGTTGCCCAGTTGGACTTGTTCATGGATGCTCACAGACTTCGGGCTGATAGACTGACACATGTTGCCTTGGCTTGTTTGAGTCTTGCCGGTGGGTTTTTTGACAATAATTGTTTATATTTTGAATCAAAGTATTTTTCCTTTTATTTGTTGTTTAAAGTTTGCAGATTTTGATGTTCTGGGTTCGAGCCCCGGGTAGGGCTGAGCTTAAAAGGTCAATAGGGCTTTCTGTCCAAAAATTCTTAGTAGCAACAGGGCGTTGGAATGATAGTGGTGTCGCACCTCCAGACTATCAGAGTAAAGTAAGCAATTATAAAATATATTTAATGTATTCACTAACCAGTCTTTAATATCATGTGCCATGGAAGAAATATCGATTAAATATCGATATTATTTATTTACTAAACTTCATCAAAATCCATTCATCTATTTTAATGTTATGCACAAACACAATATCATATTAATAATTAAATTGTCAGTATGTTCTCAATTTTTTTTATTTTACAGCAAAAAGTGAAGAAAAGTTCAGCAGAGCACCCACTTTGAAAACCCTAGCAAAGGTATCCGGAGTACAGCTCTGCGGGAAGACTTTCAGACAGCTGGAGTGGATGGTCGGTCAACATGTACGGTGGAGGCTCCTGACTCCTACTCCTGTGACTTTCGCAGCACTACTCGCACAATATGTAGTGGCTGACTGTGATCTGACCACTCGGCATCCCAAATTTGTGAGAAGGTTCAGACGGGATGGTGCTAAATTGTTGGAAGCGTACTTGGACTTGACTTTGTCTGGTGAGTGTTTGAATTTTTTGTTTTATTTTAAAATTTTTCTATATGATAAATGGCAGAAGTTATTAGTATAGGTTTTTAGTTTTTACTTTTGGATCTTCTAAAATGGATTTTAATTCAGCTTATTGAAATCCGTTGAGTTGAGTAGTTTTCTCATTTGGTAAAAATTATAAACATGTAATATTCAAACGTACCTAAACAATATTTTCTGCGTTTGTATCTTGCAGTATAGCAGTTTAAGCATAAGGTTAAGGGAAATTATTTCTCAAAAAAGAGATAATATATGCTTTGCTTACAGTTCACTTGAGCAGTTGTGACTTTATATAAAAATTATTGTTTGATCTATGTGTTATTGAAAAGAGCAATTGTTGAGTTTCTCGCTGGCTCTTCTCAGCAGAACGGAGTTCCTAGTCTGTGGTAGCTTGCCCACTGACTTACATACTGACATTTAATTTAAAGTTTAATAAAATTGACGATTCATAAGAGCTTGTAAAAGTATATTTGAAAGAAGAATATTTTGATTGGAATTTTCTTGAAGATAAATGATTTCGTCTCATTGTCCTAATGTTACTAATAATTGTTTTCGGTGTCGTTAGCCTTTTTATATTTTTGCCGTGTTATACTAACGTCACAATAGTTGCGATTAGCAGACGAGCTACCTTTAGCATCGACTGGTCTCTAATCTAGTGGAATAATAATAATAATAATAACTTTATTACTCAAAAAAGTTACACATACAAATAAATTTTTGGTCAAAATACTATAAACTGATATATTAACGAGTTAATTATATATCAGTCGAATGCCTCTGCTGCCGCGCTAGGATAACCTGTGTTACGGCAAAATGCATGTTGAATATAAGTTTGTCGTTAAGATATCTAATACTTTTTAACGAGCAATTCTTGTATATATATATACATATATATAATCCGAATCTCGGAAACGGCTCCAAAATAATAAATCGATCTAGCTAGGTTTTATTTCTGGAAAACGTTATTTTATCAATATTTTGAGGCAATGAAAAAAAAGCTACAATACCATTAGAATACGAAGGTAAATTTCGCTGTCATCCACAAGATTATAATAGCTCAGATTGATTGACAGCGGAAACCGGGCGGTCTCTAACTAAAAGTCCTCGGTTTGAATCCGGGTGTTTCCAGTCCGATTATTTTTTTCTTTTTTTAATTTTTATTAAAAAAACGGAACGAAGCTCGGTCGCCTAATATTATACTGATATGAAACGGTAACGTTGGACAGACGTGCGGCTGAAGGTGGTGGAGAGCGTGGACGTGGGCTGCGCGTGCGTGGCGTGCGCGCGCGCGGCGCTGGGGCTGCGCGCGTGGCCCGCGTGGCTGGCCGCCGCCGCCGGCCGCGCGCCGCACGCCGTCGCGCCCCTCGCCAGCCTGCTGCAGCGGTACGTGCACACACACACAAAATATATACACAGACATACGTGCCACACATATTCTCTTAAGGCTGATTTACACGTATTAAGTGATTAAGTAGTTAACTAAATTTTAACTTAATTTTATGTGACTTATATTTAAGTAGGTGTCCAAACGTATTAAGTAGATAAGTAGATAAGTTCACTCAAGATGGACAATCAACAACGTAATAAAGTCGTAAATTCTGTGCTTAAAATTGCTATTAGTGAGGTCTTGGACGAAATAAAAGATGAAATAATTAGAGAAATAACCAAACTCAAATAATAAAAAAATTAAAGATTCAATATACATTACACATGTCAGAAGTGAAACTTCTTTATTTATATATTAAACTCACTGTTTACACACTGTATAAATACTAATGATATTGTAACTTCCCTTCAAAAACAATTCCTCACGATTACCAGCATGATCAGCCGTCATTGGTGGCGCTAACTCTTCCCCGTCTCTGAGCGCCTGGTACTTGATTTACGTGTTTGTGTCTCTATGGACTTACTTTTTCGTTCTTCTTCTAAAGAAGTTTCAATAAAAAAATGGCGCGTCAACACTTATGCATTTTACTAAATTGCACCTGTCCGAACGGATCCAGAAATAAGCCCCGCCCACCTACTTATTCGAAAAAATAGAAAACATTCTAATTTAGTATTTAAGTAATTAACTAAATTTTAACTTGCGACTTGCTACTAAATTTTCTGTTTACACGTACGGAATCACTTAAAATTAAGTTAAAATTTAGTTAACTACTTATTCACTTAATACGTGTAAATCAGCCTTTACGAAACAGAAAGACTCAATAACTAAACTTGGCCCGACCCGGGACTCAAACCCAGGACCTCCCGGTGTGCGACCGTACATACTAGCCACTACACAGTTAATATCAAGCTATCGGCTCGATGAACCCTTAACAGATTTGTTGCAGACAGTGACGTTTAATTAAGAGCCACTCCTCCAGTAAGGAAGCTTTCTCTTATTTAATTATTACTATTTGCTTGTAAGTCCCATATGTGTTGCCTGTTAGATTGCAAAATGATGAAAAAAAGGCCGAAAAGTCGGAAAGTCGATATCCCACACGGTCGATGTCCTTTCCATGTGGTTATAAAAACGAAGCGAAATCCTGATCCATAATACACAAAACACAATTTACACAAAAATTGAAACACAAATAACACAACCAATCTTTTTACAGGATGATGCAAATACTGAAGTCACGTGAAGCCGAAAACGAAGCAGATGTAGGATACTCCAGCGCGAGGACTGCACCGAACACAACACCACCGTCCCCATACGAGACCTATCGATCAGACGTATCGTGTCGTCCCCGTCCCGTCTCCGAATCGTATCCCGTCAGGTCAGATTTTACAATCAATTTCGATGAGAACATCCTGAACCAATACATACCGGAGCAAAAGATGTACAACAAATCGACTAGATTAATCGATGCAATGACGTCAGTACCATCCACCAGTATGGCTGTGAAGCGAACCTTAGAAAGCAACGATAGAATGTTGGACATTGATAGAAAGAGGTATCGTCTCGCCAACCAAATGTCGCAAGTTGTTCTTTGATTATGTCTAATTCGTTAGTTTTTTCAATAAAATCGATTTTTTAACTACTAAGTTGATCTAATCGATTAGATATCGATATTTCGTAATAATTCGGTTTGTAATAGCGATTGTTGCTTAACTAAAAATATTGTTTTGTCACACTTGAATGCCTAATGCTACATCCTTCTCTCAGAAAACATTATTAGTTCAAAGTTCTGTCAAAATATGTAGTTTTTTAATTTTCTAGTAAATATCTCGACAAACTTTAACTTACTTTTTTAATAGATAAATACTCAATAACTAACATAATATATATAGAGCAGTGTTTTTAGTTAAGGGAATAAATATTTATACATATACATTATACAGGTTGTTCAAAAAGAAATAGTACAAAAAATCCATATTTAAATATATTTTTTCACACAATAAATAAAATGCCGAATTATTGCGAACATCACTCGAGATATCGAGACGACTAAGACATTGAAATAATCGATAAAATAAAAAGACTTGTATAAAGTTATCCTTTCAGTACATTTTATACGTATTTAATTATTAGCTTTAGATAGTAACAAATTGGCATTGGATTTACAACCATTTTTTTTAATTAAATTGATGTGGGATGACAATTTCAATCTATCACTTCTATAATTAATTGAAATATGCTATTATTATTATTATTATTAAATATAAACTGTAAAATTCAAGTTATTTTGCTTTCTATGAATTATGGTTGAAGGTGACTCGTAAGACCTTATTATATTTAATCAGTAATTTCTTTGTCTATTCATAAAGATTGAAAATAATAAAATTAAAAATAAATTCTTCAAGAAAGGTTCCAGCATATTTTATATACAATGTAATGGTTGTAAATTCAATGTATGACTAACTTCGAGGAATGAACACTGACTTTAAAAGCTTTAAGACACCCAGTTTTGGTAATGTATGTGTAATTGAATGTTGTGCAAGTGTCTGTTCGTCGTTGTTGGTGACAGGTTTACATTATTGCGTACTGGCAAATAAATAAAAATAAATTTTCTGTTATAATAATTAATTTTCACTGTCAAAATTTTATCCGAAGATGTTATATCTATGAATATTTCATTCGGTACGTGATATTGTAGATGGGTCGTTTTTATTTAATCTACCTACTGTAATGCATAACGATTGTACGAATTTAAAAGTTAGCTCAATACTGCCCTTAATAACCGTTATACTTGTATGTTGTGAATTTTTGATAAGTGGCACCTAACAAAATGTCTTGGTTATATGTGTTTTTAAATTGGTATTTACATCAATTTTTTTGTATAAGAATGTTAATACACACACACACACACACACACACACACACACACACACACACACACATACATACATACATACATACATACATACACACATACATACATACATACATACATACATACACACATACATAAATACATACACACACACTCATACATACATACATACTTCTAAAGGATCAGAAGTTGATTAAACCCAAGATGTATTGTTAGGTGAATAAACTAATTTAAAATTAACAATGTAAAAATAGCTCTAATTTAAAGAGTAGTAAAGCCCATAGTTGTTCGAAGTGTGCTTAAATACTTGTATGACACATACATACATATAATGCTTAAAATATAAAACTCATACTTAAAAATTAAAAAATAAACACAAAGGTAAAAAAAAGTTTCTCGCAAATACATTAGACTAATATGTTATTAGTTTTGATGGATCAGAGTGAGGGTTGCCAAAGCAATAATATCTTTTTCCTACATATAATTAGTTAAGTTAGTCCATTTTATTTGGTATTAAGGTGATTTTTAAAGATGGCTTTAGATCGACTTTTAATTTTTCTGGTCTATTGTTGTTCATATGTTGGTTTGTCATCACAAATATAAAAAAAGGGTTATGTAATTGATCTAAAGTCATTTTTTACATTAATAAAGTCATCTTGATGTAGCTTAATTTTTTATAATGTTAATTTGAATATCACATTAAGATGATGCAATGTTGCTAGTAACAAATTTAAATGTTCCGAAAACTAAGTTATCATAGTATGACAGTTTTAGTTCTTTTAATAATGGCAACATTAAATCTTTTTAATGTGGTATAACTCTTAGCTAATTGTATTGTAAAATACATTTATTTATTTTTTTAAGGGTTTTTATTGAGGGGGTTGTGAAGAGTTTGTTTTTTTTTATTTAATTTTTTTTGTCATAGAATCCGATGGAGATTGGACAATTTTATTTTTGTTATTACGCATTTTAATTTCAACAATTGAGCCGTTATAAAAACTTGTTATAAAATGTAACTGTCATAATAAATATTTTTAAAGGAGGCAGTATTTTTTATCTACTAAATTTTTTTACGTTGAAGTTACCATTGTTTAAAATTTTGATCTGATTTTTTTTCAATGTAAAACCTTTTTCTTTTGTGGAAAGTCAAGAAATACATTATGGAGAGTAATTTTGTGATAAGTTCCTTAATACATTTTTGTTGTCTGTACTTTTAAAATAGTGCTTCCGATGAGATGTACACATGTACCTAATGTTACTTAACTAAAACGGAAATGTAAGCTATATCTGAGTAAAGATGAACATTTTTTTAATTTTTTCTTTTTATTTTTTTTATCCTTATTTTTTTTTTAAATTTTATCCAAGCTAAAGCTTAACTTAATTATGTAAAATAGACGCACATTAACAAAAATTTCTTTTTATCTTTTAATTTCATGAAGATTTTATATATTTTATTTTTAATTGGAATCATTAATAATTTTACTATAATAACTTATAGCTGTAATTCTGGCAACACTTATTTAATATTCAAAATTCATTATAATTTATTTATTTTCCTCTCGAAATATTATGTAGTATATTGTTTTTTTCTTTTGCCTCAAAGATTAAAAATCTTGAGTAGTTTTTAGTTCTTTTTCTTCGTAAAAAATATCTTATTTTTTTATTCTAGTTGTTCATAGAACATGTTTAAAGCAGCTTAAAGCTTAATTAAAATTATAAGAATGTATTTAGAATGAAGACTGAAGGTATATAAAATGCGAGGTATATAGATTGTTAAAATAAAGCGTAATTTTGTACTTACTCGAAATAAAATATAGATTAAAAATGGTTTTTATTTAACCTACTTTAAAAATTAGATGATAAGAATTTAATATATAAATATGATAGAAACTTATTTTTTTAGGGAAATACCCTAAATGTTTTTTTAGTTTTTGTGGTAATACAATCTTCGCTCGGGAGTATTTTTTTAATCCGGTATTCTTTTAACCAGAGTAAGTCACTTATATTCAATGTATACTTATACTGTATACATATATAGAGTGGAACAAAATATTTTCTGGAAAATCTTATTGAAATAGTCATAATATCGATACAGAGGCCGAATCCAACGAATTACGAGAAAACCACTACCTAGACAGATTTTAATGAAATTTTGTTTGTCGATGATAGATATTATTTACTGTGGGAAAATATATCTTTTTTGAAAACTCTTCACTTACACAACCATTATAAAATTTTAACAATATATCGATAAATTTTTTAAAAAACCTCGACACAAAATATTAATTATTTTTAATTACGTTAGTTTATATTCTTCAATCCCTTTCGATTCGATTCGAATTTACACTATGCAAATTATGTACTAGTCAGCCCTTTCATTTGATACCCATATTGAGGGAGGTGTGAAAAAATATGTAATCCGCCATTTTGTGACGGCGGCCATCTTGGATCGATTTTCTTCAAACATAGCTAAGAACACTAATAACCGACTAATTCACCTTTCAAACAAAATCAAAATCGGTTCATCCGTTCGGGAGCTACGATGCCACACAGACGTCAAACTTATAACACCCCGTCGTTTTTGCGTCGGGGCCTGAGGGTTTATAAAATGAGTACAAAATTCTTGGCTTCGAGCTAAATTACTATAGATACATGCATAGTATAGAATAAAAGAAAATTACAAACGATGCCACAGAAAGCTTCGGTTCATGTTTTAAAAAGCGATTTCAAAAGAAATGGTGTGAAGGTCAACCCTCATTGTCTGGAGATTATTCTTACCCTATATTCAATAGTGAAGATGTACTTGTAAATTTGACTTAAAGGTTAAGTGATACTTATATCATTTTTTTTATATTTTAGGCTTAGGTTCCTAGTCCTAGTCGGCCAACGGATGTTTGATTTTTTTTACCGAGTTAAAGAAAAGAGTATTACTGAAATAATATACCTACATAATTACTTTTCTATATATATGGTACGATATGTTCAGTAATTTGCATGATTCCTTTTCAACAAAGAGGATTAAAATGAAAAATAAAATTATTCGTATCCTTTCAATTATAATAAATACAGTAAACCGTAATAAAAGAATATTAAGACAGAAAACCTTAATTTAAACCTTAAAGCTGAAATAAGGACTTTTAATGTTAATGTAATTTTCTAGATAAAAAGCAAGAAATTCAACTTTTAAATGTAATAAAAAACTTTTAAATTATATTATTTGATAAATATAAAGTTATTAACACCCATAACTGGAGTACAGACATTCGTTATCACACAAATGAAAGCCAAGCGAGACTCGAACTCGCTACAGCTGGCACAGCAACTATAGTGTTACTACAAACTGAGCTAAACCTAAATACTCAAAACTGGAAACAGTATGATAATGCATTTAATTTGTGATGTAAAATTATTCAAAATATACACTGAATTACGACTTAACAGTGTAGGCAAAATAACTAAGTTAATCTTAGATTTATAGCAGAGCGGTCAGCAGAGGTAAAGCAAGTACCTACTACCCCTATATTTTATAGGCTGTCCTGTGTAGGTACATAGCCTATGTCACAAATATGAAATATGTAAATGCTTATCTCAAAAAAGCGGGAATCGAACCTGCATTTACGAGTATGTTATAGTTATTCATATGAAACATTAGCATTTAGCACCTCAAGGCATAGATTATTATTAATATTTGTCAATATGGTATGGAAACTATAATATAAAATGAACAAGATCTATAAAAAAATAGAAATTAAACAAAGAGGTTAGTAGTTACATCAATTTTACTACCTATCATAATTTAATGGAAGAGAACCAATGAAACATCATTTTATATGTATAATAATTTATTTTTTATAGGCAATCTTCATACTGTATAATTTTACTTAAATATATCTGCGCGAGAAATCCAACTCGATAGCATTTGTCAATAACTCTAAAATTAATAAGAGATCTGATATTAAAATGGAACTTTGGTAGATTGGTGCGCTACAAAAAATTAAATTTCTTGGATATGTTGACAGCACGTCTAGGCAAGTCGGTACGCTGCTGTGTCGTCGAGGGTCAGGGTCGGTAAGCGTGGAGGCCTGCGTGGGGGACGTCTTCGTCGTCTTGGTTTACACTCGCAATGTAATGCACACAAGCCAATTCCAGCACAGCCAGACAAAAAGAGTGGGATGGCCAATGTCCTCGTTACTGTTGCCACCTGCTCTCCACGAGACCACCTCGGAACTACGACTGCTGTGTCAGCTCTAGACCAGTAGCAAGGATACCTCGCTCCCACATATCCGTAGCTCAGAGTGAAGTTCTCGCAATTTACTGCTGGAGGATATCCACAGCCTTTGATATTCACGAACAGAACTGCAGGACGCCAATCCTCGGCCTGTGCTTTATATTTAACATGCAATTGGATACATTTGTATGCGTCACTGGTGCAACCTTCTCGACAAGAGGCCCACGTACAGTTGTCTAAACCAAGTCTATCATCACGTCTTTCCGTTACACATTCAGCTGGGATGGGATCGAAGTCAGCTGCTAAAGCACTCAAAGCAGGATCGGCGTAGAGGGGCACTAGGAAGAGAAGAGCTGAACCACCTCCTCCAAGAATAGCTGCGAGCATAACAGTTATGTACTTTGTCAATTTTGCCCGCGTTTCGCCCCTTCGGCGCGAAGACCGCACGACCAAGCGTTCAGAACTTCCACCCCTCATTTTATTAACACTGCGTCAACCCATGCTGATTTAAAATCCTTGTCCCATATACTACTTATGAAAATATTTCATTTATGAGCATGCGCCAATATTGAACATGCGCAAAGGAGGTTTTCATTGAGCTTGTTTACTCGTTTCACTATTCAATAGTGTTTTAAGTTGTACATAATATACGTATGTATATTTGATCATGGCAAAGTTATACATGATATTACCAAAGCCTATGAAACTTATAGTCGGCTAACGGACGAATCTATACCGAGCTTACGTAGTAACTAATACTTAATCTGTGGACCGAGCAATGGTGCGGGCTTTGCGGATGAGAGCGGGGCGGTAACCAGCTCTAGCTGCCATACACTCGTTTGGGACACGTCAGCCAGGGTTGACTTTTTTTAATTTGATTATTTTAAGTGTTTCGTTTGAGTTGTAATTATTTATAATAGTTCATACTATACCTCCTGTGAGAGACTGCATGTTATCTTAAGAATTTAAAATTTCATTAGTTTCCACACACTTATATCAATACTTAAAGAACAATAATTTTAATACAAAACCATGTGCCTGCTTACCGTCTGAATTTGTATTAAAATTGTTACTACGTGTGAGACAAATTCATCAATCGCAATCTGAAAATTAGTAAATCCAAATGTCGAAAATACCTTTCAGTTTCGCATTTGTAGATTTAAAAAAAACAGTATCTCAGTATTTTTTATTTTGGTACATTGAGCATATTATTATTAAAGTACTGTACTAACCTAGCTAACTAATTTGTATTTGTTTATAATAAAACTCGTCATGTATATGTACTTCAATATTTTTTGATTTTATTCCTGGTACTCTACATATTTATAAAATATATTTATATATTGTGACAACCCTGCAGCAATGAGAAATGCCTACAGAAAACCGGCATTTTACGTGACTTCAAACGCGATGTCCCACTGGTTCTTTTTTTACTCTGTGATATCACTACTGATAAGCACTTCGCGTGTAATTTAATGTAAATAATTAATGCAACCTCATTATTATACCGATAAAATACACTCATTATTTTGAAAACAATGCCTTTTAATAAAGTATATTTATATCCGAATGGATCGTTAATAACGAGTCCAATTCAGTCAGTCCAGGGTGATTTATTTTCTGATTAGGTACTAATTTACTACTTACAACATCAGCTACATTCCATTGAAAGTCCCTAGATTAGCCAAAGCAAACGGACAGATAGATTTTTTTTTGTATTTCTTCTATAAGTATCATACTTAATTACACTATCGAACCTCAGACCAAATAAAAAAGTTTTATTTGGTCTGAGTATCGAACAGTAAAATCTATCTAAGTAATAATGTTATTTTGATGTTACAAACCTAGATACTTCCATTTCATTGATCCTGCATTCAAAGTTACGTTTATTTTTCATCTATGAAAGTTACGTTCACTGACCTCTATAATATTATTAATACCACTGGACAAGTGGACAGGCTGTTCTAAGCGTTTGACAGCAATTTTTGTGTGTCCATTTGAAGCGACACTAACGAGAGTCCCAAGAACTAATTTTGACGTATATTGCAAATGGAAGCGAGAAGTGTTTGTTTACTGTAAAGTAATTTTACATTTTCGTTGTTAATATAACATAAGTAGTAATTATGATGATACGGTTATTGATTAATAAAAATAAAAAAATAAAAATCTTTATTTGAAACAGTTTTATTGATTGTAAAAACTTATTATTAAAAGTTATCGATATTTGCTCGCTGATATCGACATCATTAGTTTTAGTACCACAAACTCTCGCTACGTCCGACAGCGGCGGACAGCGCCAAAATGGCGAATATCAAGCAGCCACAAAAGCACGTTGACAACAGCCAGTCCAATGGTATTATAGAGGTCGTAGATGGATGACGAATAGCGCAGCTTACTTCTTTACTTACCAAAAAATTCCTCCTGATAAATTCTGGTATCAGATAGCGCAAATAAGCGAAGAAAACAGAAAGGTTTTCCAGCAGCTACCTTCATTCATGCTCGGAATGTTATCATTGCCGCACTCAAATGCGGAATGCGAGCGTATATTCAGCAAGGTCAAAATAAAAACAAAGAAACGGAACAAATTAATAACCCGCTCTATAAAAGGGAATCTTCTGACCCAACAATCGATCAAAAGACATGGACAAAACTGCATTAACTTTAAGCCTGATGATGAAATGCTAAAAAGACTAAATCAAAACATTTACAAAAATGAGGAGATGTTCGTATCAGATTCAGACTGATTTTTATTAGAGTACCTATCTAAATGTTCTGAATGATAATAACATTTTTATGGTAATATTGTACATTTTTCAATAAACAGTAATTTGAGTAATGTAATTGTGGTTTTATTAAAAATTAGTACACCGTATTTTACACCGTATTTTTCCTATAACATTTACCGTAATTTCTCAGAATCTACCGTTTTTTTAAATGGAATCACCGTTGTCTTGATTTTTGACATGGCAACAATTTATGTATAATCTATATTTTGTTTTTGCGATAAACGGCTCAAAAAAAGATGGCGTGCGCCGTGCACAAGACATAAGCTTGAAATTGAAAAACTCCTAGACCTAATCTAAAATCTTACTATTTCTAATTTTAAATAAAAACAGTAACTTTTGGGGTATGTCAATTCGATTATTTCAAATTGTAGTTAGTTCATTGAAGCAGAATCTATTGCGACCGTCTAATGTATTAAAATCAGGTGAATAATTTTTAAATGCACGTGTTTTAATTCCAGTGATGTTTGTTATATTAATATTTTGTTCTTTGACTATAACTTAGTTTTATGTTTAGAATTTAAATGATTTGCTGTCTTGATAGATATTTAAAAGTATGTTTCAAGCATATCAGTTGTTTTAAAATAAATTAAGCATAGTTGTTCAATTGGTTGTATTCTAGAAGCTAAGACCAATATTATATTTTTAGGTCGACAAATTTCACTTTATTATATTTTTAAGTTTTAGTTTGTAAATAGCTGTATAAATATTGAATATTGTAGGTATATCAGTCAGGTCTATAGCAGCCATGGAAGCCACAGAATCTGATCAAAACAATTCGGGAATAATACCTTGTAAAAATCATACACGTTACAAACGACGCTTGAAACGGCAATGGGAGTCGAATGACAAAAGAGAAAATGATGCCAGTGATGAGAAGAAAGTATGTGATAAACCTTTTGAAAGAATTAAAAAGAAGAAAATGGCGATGCTGCTTGGATACTGCGGTGTTGACTATTATGGTATGCAAAGGTAAGACCAAGGATTCAATATAATTTAGAGAATGTTGCATTTTCGAATTTTTGCTGTCTGTGTTATGGGTGTAAAAACAGTTTTAAATCGTTATAATTCAACATTCACACACCATTTGTCAGCTATTTTATGCATGCACTCAATCAATATTTTCGAAATTAGTATTTTGCAACTCATTATTACCTTCATCCATTAATGTCTTCAATTATTTTCTACTATATTTGTTAATACATTAAAAAAATAATACAATTTGTTGTAAAGAACTTGCAAATTTTAATGTTGTACAAATTTGATAGTAAAAATCTGTTTTATTAGAAATCCAGGTGTTAAAACTATAGAAGGGGATCTCCTTAAAGCTTTGTATGAAGCAAAATATATTACAGAAGAAGATTATAATAATCAACAGAGTGCACAATTTCAGAGGAGTTCCCGGACTGATAAAGGAGTGTCTGCGGCTAGACAGGTTGTCTCACTTAAACTACGTTAGTATTTAACTTTTCTCAAAATAAATAAATATGTTATATATAAAGTTTCAATTGTTTTTCATTAATGATACTTAATAAAAAATATTTTTACTCATTTTTGCTATTTCCAGCTTTAGAAGTTAATGTAGAAGAAATAAATAAGAATTTACCTGAAAGCATAAGAGTGTTTGCAATTAAACGAGCCACCAAAAAGTTCAACTCAAAGTCAAAATGCAATGCTCGGACATACAGTTATACACTCCCGACTTATGTATTTGATCCAAATGTTAAAGAAGAAGATAGAAAATCATATAGATTATCTGCTGAAAAAATGACTAAAATTAATGAAGTGTTGGCTGTGTACAAAGGTACCAAGAGCTATCACAATTTTACAGAGAAAAAGTAAGTACAAACTATGTATTCAGCTGCTGGGTACAGGCCTCCCTTCACTTATCATGCCATATTCCATATTCTTTTGAAATCTGGCTAGGTTCTCTCAGATATGCAGGTTTTTCACAAAATGTTTTCCTTATGTTAGAAATTAATTCATGTGTCACATGAAAATATCAGGGGTGCGACCCAGATTTGAACCCACATCTCTCGGTTATTTAAACAAATGTGCAACTACAACCACTGTGCAACTGTCAATAAGTTTTGATATCTAATTACTGGTTTAAACTCCTCCGAAACGGCTTGACCGATTTTGATGAAATTTTATATGTATATTCAGTAGGTATGAGAATAGGTTTATAACTAATTTTTACACCCCTAAGACCCACAAGGGTGGTTCACCTCAAAAAAAATATTTTTATTTTTTGGTCAAGTTTTTTTTGGTTATTTTTTTATGGTGTGGAATTAAAAAATACATTTAGTCCTAAATTTTTACCCTCCTACAACCGACCCCTATGTTTTAATAGCATTTTATATTTTTAACCCCGGTCGATAGCTGATCAATGGGGTTCTATTTTGCCAAACTCCTCCACTTGGGAGCAGCACATTAGCAAGTTTCGTCGAGCGCAATTTTTCAAATACATCTTAAAAGTAAATATTAAAAAGATATAATAACTTTGGTTTGGTTTACCTTTAATATTTATGAAAAATATAATTTAATCAATTTTTTTTTCCCAAATAACTGAACAACTGAACATGCAGTGCATATACAAATCGTTGTTTCTTGAAACTTTAATAACTTTTTACTAAATGAAGACATCGCAATAATTTTTTCCTTTGATAAGGGCCAAGTGTATTAGAAATAAAACTTAGAAAGTTTCATTAAAATCTATCCAGTAGTTTTTAAGTTTCATTAAAATCTATCAGCGAAGCGGGCCGGGTTTGCTAGTACTTATATATATTTAATCTATTTTAGGCACTACCAAGACCCTTCAGCGTTAAGGTATATGATGAGTTTTACCTTAGAAAGAGTATTTATGGAATCCGAAATGGAGTTTGCTGAACTTTTAGTTAAGGTAAGCTTTAAATAAGTATCTTTGACTTGTTGAATAATAATGAACATCTGACAAAGCGTCTTGATTTTGCCTTATTTTTATGTAAAAAAATATAATATATATTCTAAAATTTGAAAAATATATATACCGTAGAACAAGCCAACTTTGCCCGTTTTTTTAAGAAAAACGAATACATTACAAGTTTTTTCTATAGGGCTTAAGTATATTTTTTCATTCACAACTAGATGACCATATGCACGCCTTCGATATGTAAAATGTTAAATAAATTAAAATTTAAACCAAGATTTGTTCTATTTTGGTGGTGGGCAAAATAATACGGACTTTTAGCCAACATTGCCCACTTCGATTTTTGACGCAATTCTAGCTGTTTTAAGTACGTAGAAAGCACCACGACTACAATTTAGGCCAATCTTACCCTAAGTTTTAAAACACTGTTTGCAGTTTTAATATTTTCCTGTGCAATGTTACCTAGCGGTTGGTGCCCTTTTCCATACAAGGCCCAACAAACGGTTTGAGATTTTAAGGGTTGTCAAGTTCCAGTAGAATTATTAAATAAATGATATTATTACTTTTCTTTTATGGGAGTTGGATGCATAATATGAATATACGTTAATATGGTATTTAAATGAAACATTGTGTTCAAAATTAAATGTTTATTTCAAATTTGTCGACATGGTACCGTTGTTCTATATAAAATCTAGTAAATGCTATATCATAAAATGAGATCAATAAATGTCCAAATTTGAACCAACAGCAAAACTAATCAACAAGTAGGTACCTACGATAATTATAAGGAAATTTTAATACATATATAATGTAAGACAGTAATAAAAATCTTTTATAATTTCCATATGCATTAAAGTCATAAGTAACAAAATCACAATTAGAAGATAAATCACATCACACGGTTAATAACAAACAGTCAAAATCGCCGCTAGGAATAGTAACAATATTCAGTCATAGACTTAATCAATACCGTTGTTCTGTTCTGAACTTTTCAATAACGTCAGCTTGAAGCTGTATATGCTGTATCAAAGAAATGAGATCAACAAGCGTTTAAAGCAATGACTTGAATCACCAGCAAAAGTGGTCAAAAAAAAAGTAAATAAGAAAACTTTAATCTAATGAAAGACAGTACTAAAAACCTTTTATGACATTACGTAAGCTCTAGAATCTAGAGTCTAGATCCTATGAGGAACAAAATCACAATTAGAAGTTAAATCACATCACAAATAAGAATATAACAATATTCTATTCTATTAAGATTAAATTTTGATAGACTAAACTTAACAATAATATTTATTAAAAAATAAGTTATCTGTCATTACTAATCAAATTATTCTTTGGATTCAAGAAGTCCTAAATTAAGTATTTGTTGTTTATCTAAAACATAACTTTCATTGTATGTTCAGATCACTAAAATCGACATAAAAAATTATTTGACCACGTCTAGATATCATTGGCTCAGGCAAAACCGAAATAATATCTTCTAAATATTGTACTGTGTAAATGTCGTCTACAGTTGGGTACGTAAACGTAGTTCCTTTATCAGACTTAGATTGTTTTACCTTACGTAAAAATTTAATTGTGGGTTTTTTATCTTTTATTGATAATACTTTACCAACAAAATGTTTTAAGCTCTTTTTTATAGCAAATCTAACTATAACCCAATAACATTCTTTTAATTCTTGGTCATCAACAAAATATTCATAGTCCGTTAAATTAATTGGAATCTCTGAAGGTTCCAAATTTTCTTTTTCTTCCCGATCTTTTAGACATTCAGAGATGTAATGTTCGTAGTCAGAATTGTCTGTGTCATCTAATTCGATAGTGGAATCTGCAGAAGTTGAACTCGAATCACTAATAAGTTGTTTCTTTTTACGTTTCACAGAAACAAGTTGTTGTGCTCTCTTTTCTCCTTTACAATTCTTTCTTTGTTTGTTTTTTCTAATAATCTTCGTTCTTTTTGTATTAGTGTTTTCTTTAATTTTTTTCAGACTTTTGGTTGCCTTTCCTTGCAAACATTTTGGCAAATCTCGATTATTCTTAGCCATTAATGGCGTATTTTCAGTCTCAGAAACCTCACTTAAAAAACGAACAGCTGAAGTTGGCATTGCAGCCTTAATTATCACATTGGAGAGTATAGTTATTTTGGGTGTAGTTATTTTATTTGAAATTCCACTTGTCTCAGCAATGGGTTCTGTTTCTCGTGTGTAATTGGGAAAGTTATCATTATTTTTAGACATTAACGGATATTCACTACTACTGGCAAGTGGCAAGTTCTGAAATCTGAAAACCATTCGTATACGTCAATTTATCCACAGATGGGTACAAGAAAGTGTTAATGGTATCAATACAATACTTGTTAAGGGTCTCAGGAGTTTTCAAGATTAGAGTTGACTTTTCTTCTAGAGTTTTCTGTCCGTTTTCATCATTTAAGGTCTCGTTTGGACTCTGAACTTCAATCTTTTGACCATTATTTTTACTTTGATTCATATAAGTAAATAGACCAGTTTGATCATTTAAACATAAATTTTAACACTTTCAGCTATTTTATTTTTGTTTTTTTTATTTTTTTAATTACCCTTCAATGTATCTTTCTTGCCACAAGTGATATTCAAATCAGAAACTGTCACCGATTTTTCTGGCTCACATTTTACTTTCTTATTTCCTTTAACTTCCATTGGCTTTGGCGTTCTTGTTTCTTTTAAATAATCTATCACTGCCAGATCAAGCCCATACGACAGTATTTCCTCTTGAATTTCAGGGATCTTTTTAACACTTCTTGTGGGTTCAGTGGAAATATTCCCGATGCTCTAAAACCACTCCTAATATTTTTATCTTCATTCAACCTAATAGCTTCCGTTAATTTAGCGATCAGTTTGGGAAAATGTATTTTGTTTAGTGTTGTCTGGTTTGAATTTTTGAGTTTGTATTGATACAAGATTTGTCGCCAAGCTTTTTTCAACGGTCCAAAAAATGCAACGTCAAGAGGCTGCGTAAGGTGTGTCGATCTTGGAGGAATGAAAACTAACTTGATGTTACATTGTTTGCATAATTCTACTACTTTCACGCTCAAATGATTATCGCAAATTACAACTTTAGTCCCTAGAGTATCTTGTGCCCATGGAATAATTATCTTTTCGAAATAATCTTCGAACATGGCGCTATCGAACCATCCTGATTTTGTGCAGTTGTAATGAGTACCAGGGGGGTGGGCCTCCAGTAATCCATTCTGAATACAAGTTTGTTGCTTTATAGACAACATATAAAAGCAAGCATTGACCGCTCGCAGTTGCTGTGAACATAAGGGATATATTTCCTTTGGTGGAATTGGCTATCCTTTCTGGATATTTTACTCCGCGTCGAAATATACATTTAGAAGATGTATATTCCGGGGTCATCGGAGAGGTTGGTCTCGTAAAGTTAATAATATTCGTTGCTGGGATGTCTTTCAAAGTGATACTTAAATTCTCAAAATAAGTAGCTATTTCTTGTGGTCCCTTTTCAGCTCTCGTTTTCGAAATATTTTGAGTGGTTCTTACACTCAATTCATCTGAGTGTCTAGCCAAAAAAACCCTGCACCCACGCATCTCCCGGAATTTTATTCTTGAACACAAGTTCTCGAGAATTTTTTCTTAAATATTCATGCACCAATAACTTTAGATCAAGTTTAGTTAGGGGGGACCCAAAATCACTAGAAGCTTGCAAGAGTCACAATTTTTTTTTCTTTTTCACTTGTCAGTAGAGAATCCAATTCCGCATCCAAATCGCGATCCCGCAAGCCTGCGGGATTAAGATCATCAATCCCGCGGGATTTGCGGGATTGATTTTAATTATTATAATTTTTGTTTCATGTAATTTAAAGAAAGAAAATACACATAAATATTTTTAATTATTCTTATCAACATGAAGCAAAGTTATTACTTATATTATAAATTAAATATAATGATGTTTAAGACAATACAATATTCACAATATTTCACGTTTCATATTTAGATTTTTATTTGAAATAGAACATATTCATTGGTTTTAGAGGCATTTAAAATCAGCTTATTTTTTTTGAAAATACTTTCGAAGAAATGATAAAGTATCTAACGTTTCATCTTTTAGATTTGATCTTATCTTGTTGCATAAATAGCCAGCGGCGGAAAAAGCACGCTCGGCTTCCACTCTTGTAGGCGGAATTGACTTTACATAAGTATAAACAGCTTCCAAATACTTCCCCCTATTCCCTCCACATTCAAAAAGTGTCATCTCACGTTTCAATATCAAATCAGTTGAATTATCTCGAGTGGGTACACGCACAGCAGCTCTAGACTCTGCCACCCATTCAGTACGGAGACTGCGCTCTAATTCTTCTTCTAGTGTATGTGAAGGCAGATTCGATAAAGGCATGTCTTCTTCGCTGTCATCATCTTGCTGGTTTTCAGTTTCAGGTTGCACGTCTGACATCAGTCTCTCAATTAAACACTTCATTTCAGTTCTTAGCGTAGCTTTACTTGGATAAAAGAATGGATTGTCCTCTACACTTGCAGACCTTGAATCTTTTTCTAGATATTTTTTTGGATTTTCCAAGTAAAGCAACACAGCAGTTATTGATCGCGGCGGCGCGGCGGAGTGGCGTTCTTTTATCCGGCGAGACAGTGACACAACAAGTTCCTGGCTTAACCTGGTGTTTTGTAGATTCAGTTTATTAATCATGAAACGCAATGTGGTTTCTGCGGTAATTAATGTTGCATCCTCGCGGCATAAGACGTTTACAGCGAGCTTCACTGGCTCTAAAGCTTGTTCAATATGAGTCAAAGTCATATATTCTTCGTCTGTGAATGAAAATGAAGATGATGTCAGTTTAAGGTCAATAAGTGCTTTAGATATGCAATGTTTGACTTCGTTGAACCTCGACAACAATGATGCGAGACTGCTCCAGCGCGTTCGGTAATCTAAAATAAGCTGCAATTCTTTGCCTAAATCTGCTTTGATGTATTGTTGCAGCAGATCATTTTTTACAGGAGATTTTGAACTAAAAACCTTGACAATTTTTCTCACTTTTTGAATAAGTTCTCTATATTTTGGTAGCAACTCTTCTGCTTGGATTTCTTCCTCTACCGAAAAATTACCTTGCTCGTCGTTATCATCTTCACTTTCATTATCACTCTCATTATCTGGTCTGTTTCCGAGTACTTCAGCTTGCATTTCTTCTTCTTGTTGTTCTTGTCTCTTATTGTACAGAACTTCAAGTACAGCGAGTTGCAATCCATGTGCGAAGTATAATTGGTGGTGTGCTGATAATAATCTGCCTACTTTCTTCATGACGGCTGCACCATCGGTTGTCGCTGCGATCACATCTAGATTTAGGTCAATTTTAAAATCCTGGAGTTTTTTTTCAAGCGCAGTTACACAGGCTTCTGCAGGAAAACGTCCTTCAATTCTTACTAGCCCCAGGTTCCAAATGTTCGCAGTCGCAGCTCCACCGGTCAATAAGTGAAGATTTAAATTCAAATAGCGGCGATTTCTTAAAGATGTCCACTCATCAAAAGTTAGTATGAAACGCTTTTGCAATTTTTTCAGTGTTTCAAGTTCGCCGATTGTTTTCTTTCGAATGGATGCTCCGTAGGCCATCACCATAGTTTGTATCGTGCTGGCAGAAGAAGGCAATTTGTGGCCTACCAATTCAAATAATTCGCGCAAATCAATTGACGTGATGAATTTTGAGAATGGGATTCCATCTTTTGCTACCATTCTGCACACTCTTTCTTCCATAGAAACTTTTTTTTCGAGTGGGAAATAATCTGTTAATTTCTTTCTTTTCGGTGGGACTGACACTGCTGAAGTTGAAGCACATTCGTCTAAACGTGAAGTAGTTGAACTAAACAAGCCAATGTGGCTTGCGCTGCTCGTTTCCATTCCCGATGCTGAATTTTCAACGCTACTGCTGACGCTGACGCTATCAACCAAGTTCAAATTCATGTTATGCTTTGTTCGCAAGTGGGTGTGAAGGCCTTTAGTAGAGCGAGCAGAGATTTTAATAATAGCAGGACATAACTTACATTTAGCGGTTGATCTATTTTCCGCTCTTAAAAAATGTTTCCATACTTCACTCAAGCTTTTATACTCTTTATAAACTAAATTGACACTCATTATTAATAATAAACTGTATTTTTTCACTCGTAGCATGCTCTGAGCACGTTTGATAACTTGATAATAAAAAATAATAGTCCTGTCGTACGTTACGTAACCTTTTCACATCACAAGTAAGACGCAAATGACGCAATAACATTCTTTGATACTTAACCGCGCGCAAAGGTAAATCCCCGTGCGCCGTAGGGGAATCCCCAGTCATAGAATACTGGAACTGACATTGATTACGTTCCGTTCTGTCCGGTAATAGTTCCGATCATCGTCTGAGCCTATTTTTCTTACTTTTTTTCAATCCCGCGAACGTGCGGGATCCCGCATGAGTAATCCCGCAAAATTTTTGATCCCGCAAAAAAGGTGCGGGATTCCGAAAGATCCCGCATTAGCGGGATCCCGCGTTTGCGGGATTGGATTCCCTACTTGTCAGTGTCATAGGATGCCCAACAGAATTTGAATGCCATTTTTTTATTTTATTAACTGGTACGTCGTGGGATACCAAACTATTTGTTTAGATGCAACTGCTTCGCAGGCAAGCTTTAACATTTCGTCGAGTAATTTTTTGATGCTCGGGACCCAAGTTCACGTCTTGACTTTCTTATAATAATAATAAGCCTTTATTTTCCAAGACAACAAAAACAGTTTACAGACTTTGAATAAGCAGTTGATATTGGCATTGATAAATATATGTAATGTACAAATCAAATGAATGTAAACACAAATTAGTTAATAAAATAGTTGTGACACATGCATGATAATATTAGTTAGTTTTTTTTTTTTTATTTTTTTTAATTTTTTTTAATATGTTGTTGATATTCTGTATCTCTTTTTGATTATTGTATTTTATTGTTGTTTTTTTTTTTACTTATTTATTTTATTTTTTTTCGTTTTTGTGTTTTTTTTTGTTTGTTTTTTTTTTTTTAATTACTTTTTTATATAGATTTAATTATGTCTTGGGAACCCATTTCCGGGTATAGGCCTCCTCCATCCGCTTCCATTTATGTCTGTCCTTCGCGATTCTAGTCCAGGTGGCACCGGCTGTGGCCTCGATGTCATCTCTCCAGCGCGCGCGTGGTCGGCCGCGGCCGCGGCGTTGCTCGCGCGGCCACCAGTGCAGCACTCGCTCGCTCCATCGGTCGTCAGTCAAGCGAGCAACATGTCCAGCCCACCGCCATTTGAGTTTACAGGCTTCTTCGGCTGCATCTGTCACTTGTGTTAATTTTCTTATTTCTGAGTGGCGTTGTCGATCCCTGAGGTGAATTCCGAGTATACTCCTTTCGGCTGCCCTTTGGAAAGTTTGTAGTTTGTGGATTATGGTTTTTGTTAGGCATGGTTTATGTTTGGCAGCCATAAAGTAGTGTCGGCAAAATTATCGAGTCCATGGCTTTCTTTTTTAATGATAGTGGTAATTTTGATTTAAAGATATGTTTCAGAGACCAGTACTTTCTCCACGCCAGTTTAGTTCGTCGTTCGACTTCTGTTTTGGTATTGTCTGCAAACGATATACTTTGTCCCAGATAAACATATTCTTTGACGTATTCAATATTATTTGACTCGAGTATTGTGTGGATTTCGTTTGCGTTTGTCATTATATAAGTTTTGCTCATATTTATTTTCAACCCACAGCGTATGCTTTCTTCGTTGAGCGTTTGGAGCATGTGTGAGAGGTCTTCATGGTTGTCGCTCAGTATGACTATGTCGTTGGCAAACCTAAGATGATTTAGGTACTCACCGTTAATTTTGATACCCATTTCATCCCAAGTTAGTTTTGAAAATATATATTCTAGTAAAGCAGTAAATAAAATTGGCGAAATAGGGTCTCCCTGTCTCACTCCTCTACCTACTTTAAAGGAGTCTCCTAGTTGGTCGAGTTTAATTTGAGCTCTACTTCTTTTATATATTTCCTTCAGGATCTCTATATATTTATCTTGTACATTGTTAAACCTGAGTGCATTCCAGAGAGCTTCATGTGGTATAGAGTCGAATGCTTTGGCGTAATCTATAAATGCAATGTAGAGTGTTATTTTATATTCAGTAGATCGTTCGATTATTTGTTTCAAAGTGAAAATGTGGTCTATTGTGCTATATTTTTTTCGGAAGCCTGCTTGCTCTCTGGGTTGGTTGTAATCTAAAGTTGTTCTGATTCTTCGCAGAAGTACGTTGGTGAATAATTTATATAAGCTTTGAAGTAGACTTATAGGTCGGTAGTTGCCTATTTCTAGAGGATCTCCTTTTTTATAAAGCAACGTAATTATTGAATTTTCCCATTCTTCAGGTATGATATTGTATTCCATGATTTCGTTGAAAAGGTTTGTTAGTGGAGGTGTGATCGAGTCAGATATGGCTTTTAGTACATCATTCGTTATTCCATCCTGTCCTGGGCTTTTTGATAACTTTAAGGATTCTATACCTGTTCTTATTTCACTTTGAGTGAAAGCTGGGACACTTTCTATATATTCCTTGTGACCGATATTGTTGTCAGTGCAAGTCTGGCTCGTGTCTTTGTAGAGGTTTTTATAATATTCTGTCGCTAGTTTAAGTAAGCATTTCCTTTTGCTTATATTATGGCCTGTGGATGTTTTCAGGGAAATAATCCAATCTTTATGTTTACACAAACGTTTTGTTGACTGTTTGACTGAGCCCCTATTTTTAAGTTCTTCCTCAATGATGTCGAATTTTAGTTGAAGTTTGTTCTTTTTAATCGTTGATTTTATTTTTTGGTAGAGTTTTGTTAATCTTTTCTTTTCTTCCTTTGATCTGTTCTTCTTAGATTTTAAGTGAAGTTTTTCCTGTATTAGTTCTTTTAGGAGGTCATTGAATATAATATCGTTTTCTAATATTTCTTTTTTATTTGGTAGTTGTTTGATACTTTCTTTTATTTGTAATGTTAAATCTGTATATTTTTGTTGTGTGGTTTTATCTTTTGTATTATATCTTTCGCGTATTCCAGTGAAGTAACGGTTAAGCGTTTCTTTTTCCGTCGGATTAAGCTGATCTTTTTTGTGGCCAAATGATTTCCTGCTTTTCTTCTCCTTATACTTCAAGTTATACTCAATTCTTAAAAGTCTATGGTCTGTACTAAAAGTCGTATCAATAGTTTGAATGTTATTTATTTTTCTCATATTCCTCGTTATGACATAATCGATTTCATTTCGTGCAGTCCCATCGGGTGATACCCAAGTCCACCTTTTTTTTAAGTTCTTCTTAAAGAATGTGTTAGCTATACAGAACTGGTGTTCGAGGCAGAACTGTATTAAGGCTTCACCCCGCTTATTTCTTTTACCATATCCCCAGTTTCCTGTAACTTTGCCGTCATCTGCCATGGTTTGTCCTATTTTGGCGTTAAAATCTCCTAAAATTATGGTTTCTTTATGTGCCTTATGTAAAGTTGTGGTAAGATTTTTGTAAAATGTATCTAGCTCTTCGTTCGTTGAATTTTCGGTTGGTGAATAGGCTTGTATTAAAGAGAGGCGTTCATTTCCAAATTTTAAATCTAGTTTGGCAACTCTATCAGTAATAGGTGTGAATTCTTCTATGTTGGACTTTAGGTATTTTTTTATTATAAAGCCGACGCCATTGGAGCCTGCATTTTCTCCTTTAAACATCAATATGTAATCTTCATATTCTAATATTTTGGTACCTTTTATTTTTATTTCCGACAAGCCTAGTACATCCCACTTTATATTTTGTAGTGCATATTCTAGTTCGTTTTGTCTGCCTTCAGCGACAAGAGAGCGAATATTATACGTTCCAATATATAAATATTTCATTTGGGTGGAGGGTGGTGGTCTACTACTCCCACGGGGACCAGCCGTATTGGGAGAGTTACTTGACTTTCTTGGTCTAAGAAAATAAGTCCTAAATATATAACGTGTTACTAAGAAATATGTAACTGAGGTGTAAGATGTTTTGTTTTTGAGAATTTACGTTAATTCAACCTGTTACAAAACAACTAAAAGTGACAACCCTGTGTGGTTTTTGATAACGGTCAATGTTGGCATGGATTGGTTTAAATAGTTAAAGGTAACTTTGCTCATCATCAGAAGTTTTGATTTATAAAGCCCTGAATAATGAAACTATATTTAAAATACTGAACAATTGATGTTCTATAACATACAGTAAATTACACTTAACTGTGTTTTCGCCATGAGGTAAAATTCACAAACACTTTCCTTTGAAAATTTGCCCGCAAAAACATACACCGCACTAAGCACTTTACAAGTTGTGACAAGTTACTGAATGAACTTTGGAACGAATGCGTTAGACAGTGTTGCCACAAATATAATGAACTTTCCACCCAAATAATAAATATTGCCATAAAACTAAAATTGTTTCTTATGTTAGCGCATTTGCTTATAAATTGCTTTTAGGGCAAAGATACCTTGATTGGCAAAGTTAACTGCTCTGAACAGTGGTCATTAGTACGGTAATTTTTCCCGTATCTCAAAGTCAAGAAAGGAAACTGGTCTCAAAATTTACCTAAATTATGTTTGTACTTCTTCTATATCATCATCTACTACTATCGGAAATTCGCTTAGCTTATTTTACCAAACAAATTCGGTTGAAAATAGTTTGTCATTTCAAAATGATGTAAAAATATGTATTGTAAATTTACTGCACAATTAATTTCAACTTAGTTTACAAAAATTACAAAACATTTTAAAAAATATACCAAACGATTATCGGATATTCGCTTAGCAATATTACAAAACAAACATTGTAATTTCAAAGACAAAAGAATAATACACAATCTGTTTTTTCGTAAATTTTTTCGTAATACAAAAAAGTTCACAAAAAAATTTTATTGTTAATAGAATTACGAACAATTCTGGTAAATTTAGAACATTTTATTGGAAATTCACTAACGGTTAGGAATAATTACAATACGTGTAGGGTTATAACAAAAATATTCTAAAATTACAACTCGGTGAGTTCCTTCACATGTCTTGTAATTTTACTTGAATTGTATTACGTTTTGTATTAGTATACTTTAGTTTGGAATTCTGCTCATATTTGTTTTGTAAAACAATTGTAATTTTACAAAAAAATTTAACAGTGTGTGCTATGCTGTGCAGTGCTTACATAAATGTCTCTGTTCTGAAACACATTTGCATGTTTAATAAATAGAATCACTTATTTCTAAACATTTACTTTTGTTTTAGGGTCAAAGCTTTATGTTACATCAAATAAGAAAAATGGTAGGATTAATGATTGCAATAGTCCGTGGTCACACCGATATGGGCATAATGGAAAAGGCATTCAGTAAAGACAAAGTTATGATACCCACAGCACCTGGACTAGGTTTAATATTGGATAAGGTAAATATATTTACTTTTTGTTGCAAATTTAATATAGTAAAATATATAAGTTCTTTTCCGAAGACAAGTGTAATGTGACAAACACATCACACCTTTTAATGTCCCACTGCTGGGTTCAGGTCTCTCCAATATAAGGGGATCAGGCCATACTCCACCATCCATCATTGAAAAATCAATCTTATCATTATAATTTTACGGATCTTTTCTGCTGAGTCAAAGAACTAACTGTTAGAACCTATTTGATGAAAAAAAAACTTATTTTTGACTATGTCGTCAATTCTACTAAAGTATATCCAAATGTAGTGTTTTAAGTGGTAGTGCCATGCTTGTTACCTTCGGGTAGCAGCCGAATGGGCCGGCACGCCCCGTATAGTACCACTCTCTCACAGAAGACCGGCGTGAAGTGGCAGCTATGCTGTCGCGTTTCGTCCGGTAAGTGAGAGTCCGGGAGGCTCACTCCCCATCCCTCTTCCCGTCCTTCTCCCTCCTCCCTCCCTCCCTCCTTTTCCTGAAAGGCCGGCAACGCATCTGCAAGCCCTGTGGTGTTGCAGATGTCCATGGGCGGAGGTGATCACTTACCATCAGGTGAGCCTCCTGCCCGTTTGCCCCCTTTGTCCCATAAAAAAAAAATGTTTTATTTCCTTATTACTCCTTCCTTTAAAGCATAAAATGTATTAATTAAGTTAGATATAAAAAGACATAATTACATACAGCGCTGTCTAGTTCCGTGGTAAGCTATGAGGCTTGTGTTACGGATACCAGATAGTTGATACCCTACAATATATAACATAAAATACATTCATATTATAATTATAATATATATTTTAGGTTCATTATGAGAGGTATGACGCGAAATTTAAAGACAGTCATGACAGTCTAACATGGGATTCTGAAGAAGAGACGGTGCAAAGGTTTAAACGAGATCAAATCTTACCAAGTATTATTAAAGGTGAAATTGAAGACAACTCAATGGGGCTGTGGCTAAACAAAATAAAAAATCACTCGTACGAGCCCAATGAAGAAACAGATGATAAGAATGATATTGATTTTGGTGGTGATGATGATGATGACGACACTGAAGTGAAAGAGAGTGAAGGAAACAGTCCTGATGATGATGAAAGTGTTAAAAATGAAGGTGGTACAGTAAGTGATAGGAATGATGATAGTACAGTAAGTGATAAGAATGAAAGTGGTACAGTAAGTGATAAGAATGCAAGTGGTACAGTAAGTGATAAGAATGAAAGTTGTGCAGTAAGTGATAAGAATGATGTTATTGATAATGTTATTAGTGATAAAGAATCTAAAGATTGAAATGAAGGTTATTTCTATATTTAAATTATTAAATGTATGGCAAAGCCTATTCTCTTGTTTATATAGTATTTTATTTAAAAACTTTTTGTGTGAAAGTGATATTTCAATATATTTTTGAAATTTGTATACTTACATATGATATCTATATTTAATAATACATAATATATTAAAATTCTAACTGAGTCGAATCTGTACATTAAATATGTTTTGGAAAATTATATTAAAATAGCCATTATTATCAATACAGAAGCCGAATTTGTCTGTCTGTGACCACTTTAGAAGAAAACCATGACGGATTATAACGAATTATGATGATTGTTGGTTATTTAGGTAATCATATAGAGTACTGGTTACTGCGGGGAAAACATCTTATTTCTAAGAAATTATACTAATGGTTTAAATGTACGTAGGAACAAATTTATTATTAGACTAGCGACTCACCCTCAATCCGCTCAGATCCATCCTTACTAGTCCGGTCAAAATAGACATTCAATGTTACATTAATTCGCACAAAGCTGAAAATTGTCATGAGTGTTGGGAACACTATTACGAATAATTTGTCAAAAGTCCCCATCGATCCGACGTGTGCAAAAAAATGTATTCAAGGTTAAATTAAATCTAAACGGCAAGTTTTATCATAAAAATATGCCAGACAAAAATTATTCATTATGCGATTGTCTATAAAAAATGTATCTACTTTTTCTAAGAGTCACCATTTCAGAGAAATGGCGATTTAAAAATATCGAAAATGTTGTGTTCTTCATAATAATATGTACACCCGTGAGGTAGTGCACTTGGCGCCTTTTTTTTAACGTGGTTTCCCCGGTAGGCCTATTCCACGATCTATTCAAATTCAAAATATTTTATTCAGCATATATTTATTACAATTTTTTACTGGACGACATGAGTCTACTACCAGTTCGGAAGGAAGAAACCACTGACCTGAGAAGAACTGACGAAAGAAAGCGGGACTAATATTTTTTTTGTCATAGTCTGTTTATCTTTTTTAAAATAAAATGATATTAACAATAATTCTATAAGTTGAAACAGCCTGGAGGCGATCACATCATTCCCAAGGCGGACTGTCTTCCAAAAAATCGTTAATTGAATAATACCCTTTAGTACGCAAACGTTCTTTCACATTTTTTTTAAATTTGGCAATAGGAGCTTTTTGAACGTTTTCTGGGATCCTGTTGTATAAGCGTATACATTGTCTATAAAAAGAATTACTGACTCGGCGTAAACGAGTCAAAAGCATTACAAGTTTATGTTTACTCCTAGTATTAATGCTATGCATGTCGCAATTCCTGGGAAATTCGTGTATATTTTTTTGGACATACAATACATTTTCGTACACGTATTGAGAAGCAACAGTCATTGTTGTTCTATTGAATTAAAAATATTGTATGTAATTGAAATTAGTAGGGTAGGGCGGGGCTAATAGTCCCAATTTTCACTCTAAGACCCATAAGTCTTAAAATAGTGTACTAACTGTCAACAAAAAATGTTGTATGAAACCTTACACAATTCAGCTTAACGCTCAAATAGTCGGAAGTGCGAATATTTATTTGATTTCCGAAAACTTTAGCAATATATTCAAAATGGAATTCTGTACTTTTTACCCCGCTCACGCGGTAAAAAGTCCCCGGTTCGGGGTAAGAAGTCCATACATCCTAATGGCTAGCTAATTAGGTATTTGTGGTCAATTATTAGGTTAAATCAAAATGCATTATTTTAAAATCAATATCTAATAATATTTCTGTTTATTAAAATATCAATATAATCAACAAATCTTAATATTTTAGTATAATCAACATGAAATTCCAACTTTACAGTTGAACACAATTAAACAAAACAAAACGTGAATTATTTTGAGCTTTGCTTATAAACAAAATCAGTCTTTTATTATAATGGCAGTAATTTCAAATCTTAATTTATAATCAGCTAAGTATTTAGAAACTCCCTAATCTTCATCGCTATCGCAATTAAGACAGATAAAATTCAAATTTGAATTTAAACACACACATCGTTCATGTGTCCAACCTTTGCAAATTGAACATTGTATCCACTGCTCTCCTGACTTGCTTTCTGCATAAGATTCGCAGCATATAATGCAAAAATATTCTTCATCTTCAGAGGAAGGTGACGAGCTATTCTCTTTTAAAATTTTCTTCTTTACTGTCATTTTCTTCTTATTTTCTTTAGTTTTTCTCATTTTACTCTTTTCTTGTTCTTTCTCTAACTCATTTTTTTCAGGAGTATCCGTTAAAATAGTTGCTTTGCGAAGTTTTCTGGTGTTTGAGGTTTTACGGGGTCCGGCTTTAGGCACAGGTAGAACGGCTATAGGGGAAAATACTACTTTAGATGTTGAAGGTTGAGGAGATATTGTTCTCGCTTGTTGTATCGATTGTTCTGGCTGAGTTTGCTCTATACTCGATTGTGCTGGCTGAATTTCCTCAGACTCATTTAAAAGTGGAGGTATAGTCTCAATGGGACGATCTGTAACATTACTTGAAGCGTATTCTTCATCTGTAAATATTTCTCGATTGAATGGATAAACACCTGATGCCTTAAACCCCTTCATAATATTAACAGGAGAAAGAGCCATAGGTAACGCAGTACGGACCAGTGACGGGATGTCATATATTGACATGGTTTTCCCTGCATTGTTTCTCATCCATGAATCTTGTGCTCCAGACAAAAAAGTCTTGAACGGACCAAATATAGACACATCGAGAGGCTGTAACTTGTGTGAGCAGTGGGAGGAAAAGATAGCATGACTACACCGTTTTCTTTTGCCAAATCGAGGGTCTTGACACGCAAATGTGAAGACTGATTGTCCAGTAGAAGAAGAATCGGAGTGTCTTTTGAAGGTCTTACATGGCGGATAAAATGTTGCATGAAGCAATAAAACTCTTCATCTGTGATCCACCCACTTGGATTTGCTCTACCAATGCAGTCTGGTGGACCATCACGAACGAAGTGATCCTGATAATTTTTCCTCGGAAATATAAACATTGGAGGAATGTGCGAGCCTGCAGCCGAGACTGCTACTACAACAGTCACATTAGTGCCTCTTTCTCCAGATGTAACAGAGCCAACGTTACGTTTGCCTTTTGCTGCAACTATTTTAGATGGTTTTAATACAGTTGAAACCCCAGTTTCATCTACATTCCAGATGGAAGAGGCTGAAAATTTGTACCTGTTCATAACTTCAGCTAATTTATCAAAATAGTATTGAACGTTTGTACGGTTAAATGAAGTGGCTCTACTGAGACTCGTAGCTTCGGGTTTTCGGATCGACAAAGAAGAGTTTCTTTTTAAAAAAGCAGTCATCCAGTCTTTACCAGCCATTTTTTTCTCTTGCTAGGAATCAGGTACAGCAATTGAGAACTTAATAGCGCACAATAACAATTGCTAAGCGGCGCACCTCTTTAGGTCCCAGTCTATGAAACATTTGCGCAAGCATAAGCAAATAATCGCATAAGCTCTGCTCTTGATCCTTGGTAAAAACTTGCCGTGCAGGAAGGTATCCAAAACATATGTTACCTGGGTCTTTCTTCAATCGTGCAATAAACCTTTTAAGAGAATTCCTGCAGATATCGTAATCTTTCGCTGCTTGACATAATTTCTTCTCACCCTTATTAACCTCATCTGCAGCCAATTTCATAATATGTAGCGGTGTAGTCCCTCTATCTGTCCTTCTTTTATAATAACGCATCCTTAAAAAGAAGAAAAACACTATTTATTAAACATATCACTTCAATAAAACATATGGAGTAAAAAGTCAGTGGAGGGGCAAGAAGTCCCATCGGTGTACTTCTTGCCCCATACCTACGTCCAGTGATTTGCAAAGTAATAAAATAAAAACGGTTAACAACAAGAACATTTTATTACCATGCATTACTTACGGGTATAATAAGACTGCAATATGAACTTACCTTAATCTTTTCTTTACAGTCAATGTAGATCTATGAAAAAAACGAGAACCAACACTTTTTTTACTTTTGGGCGCGAAAAAATTCCGATAGCTGTGTTACTCGCATGTACACTCCGCGATGAGTGGCGGCTCGCGGCTTAGTCGTCGCCCCTTACCCCGCTTCAGATCACGTAGACCGTCTGTTTCTAGCGCGGATAGATACTGTGATATGTATGTTGGGACTTCTTCCCCGCCGGACTTCTAGCCCCGCCCTACCCTACTATTGGAGAAGATTCAAGTGGTGTAGGTTATGACTAATTTAGGAAAATTATTCATGATAATCGTCTAATGGACCTTCAACCTTGCCGTCTTCTTCTTCCTGCTGGGTACAAGTGAATTGTTCAAAGAGTGATTCATCACATGTCTCCTCGCTTACATCATAAAAATCCTCTTCTACTGGTGATTCCACATTGGAGCACGATTGGCCCGACAACTTTTACATGCCAATGAACAAAACAATCCAACTATTTTGCAGCCGCATTTAGCATTACACCCTGTTTTGCAATTGCAAAAAATTGTATTGAGGAGTTTTTCAGGGTCTATAGTATAGACAATGTATCGTTGATTAACTTCCAACCCCAGTCTTCTGGGTTTAGTTTGTTACCAAGCCACACTTGAACTTGATAATAAACTCGAAATAGATGTTTATGAGCAGCAGCAGAGGTTGGAGGAAGCTAACTTGAAACAAGCTAACTGGACTCGTTTTTTGTTATGAGTGTTTTTTACAAAAGATAAGTATTGAAACTTTTCAAAGCACTTATTTTTTTGGAGCTCCTTATAGAGAAAGAAGAAAGCGAATTCCGTTGGTGATTACAGCTTGTGGAGTAGAGGTACTTTCTTTGAAAACGTCAGTACAATCGACTAAATCTTGTTTTTCAAACAATTTCAAACTGCAGTTTTACCCCTCCTGAAAAATGCTGATGTCGTGTCGAAGCCAGTTATTCCATGTAAAAATAGTATGTGATTTTGAGATTTTGGAAAAGCAGATAAACTTTTTGATGAATATATATTTGATTGCTGTTGAGCCTTCCCAGATTTAAAAAAATAAATAATTTTATCGGTTGGTGTTCGAGCAGTAAGTAATACCAATAAATCCACATCTTCACCAACAACAAAAGTTGGATTTGTCAAGTTAAATTGTTCTATCGCTGTTTCAACTATGAGGACATGAGCGTTATTATCAGCTTGTTTTACTGAAATATTTTGAGAAGTAAATTTATCCTTCAACATTGAAATAAGCCGAGACTTGTTGTGTGTATTTGCAAGAAATTTCTGTTGGTACCTTTAATAATTTTATTTATTGAATTGCACCAATTAAAAACTGCAAATCGCAAGGTGTGGTCCAGAAAATTTTCTTTGACATTTTCGTCTACTCACACTTTAGGAAATCCATATAATCTTTGGATTTGATTGTAGCCTTTATTCTTATAAGGATATTTTGTTTATGTGGTTGATATTCCAAATATTTTATGGTCTCCTGCGTTATATATTTAAATAGTATTACAGCTCGTTCTGCATGGTAGGTTAATTTATTTATTATACGGTCGTTTTCTCTTATAGATATCCGTTTGTGAATCGAATTTGCTTGACTTGATAATAAATTCGATTCACAAGTGGAGCACTCAATATTTTTTAATATTTTTCTTATGACCCACCCTGCAGTATAGGCGTGAACAGAAGGCGAATTAGAAGACTCGGGTGACTCCTTTGACTTTATGTGACTTATACTTTAAAATAACATTTCCATATTTAACCGTTGCTCACCCGATTCTTCTTCGCATTTAAAAGTATTTGTGTGAAACTTGATAAACCTTGTGATTAACAAACATCTAAAGGTATTTTTGAATGTGTGGCAGTCTGGATTATTATATCTGTAATTATACGCCCGCACCTGACCAAAGAAATTTTCTAGGACGTCAGTATTAAAATAGCGTGGGTGCATAATTTTAATATTATATACTAAATATCTGCCACAATCTCAAAAAACTATTTAAGGATACAATCCAATTCATTAATGAAGGTACCGTTTTTTTTTTGTTTTTTTCGCTCTCGCTTGTTGTGGTTGACACACGTGTAGTGAGATCTTTCGGCCTTTCTTATAAGGATTATTGTTTTATTAAGTATTAAAAAGTTGGTTTTCTGTGTAGTTGTGTGTCTTGTGTGGTGGTAAGTAGTTTAATTGTGTAGTATAGTGTGTATTGTTAGTTTTATAAGGCGTTGTTAGGGATGAAACGATACCACTCTTTGATCTATACTAGTACTCGATACTAATATCGAATCAAAGTATCGATACCACATTCGATACTATATTAAAGTATCGATACTTGTGAGTACTCATTTAATTTTTTATAACATTATTAAATTTATAAGCGAGGCTTTGCCAGATATGCATGGGGACACGGTATCGAATAGAAAGTATAAAAGAAAGTATCGATACTGTACTCATGACTCCTTCTTCTTCCTGGCATTATCCCACGCTTTGTAGGGTCGGCACAACATGTCCTCTTCTTCCACTCTCCTCTGTCATAAGTAGGTGCCATGCCGGGGGCTTCCCCGTCATGCGTCGCTTCGAGGGTACGCCCTAGCACACATCCCTTGACACTCTGATACATGTTGTAATTGATTTGGCAAGAAATTTTACAACCGGCCGCCTGCTTGACGTTAACCCTCGTTGGGAATGCTATTTTCGGTGGAATTAGTATACAACAGTCACCACTCGATTCAATAGGGTTGTGTTAAAAGTTACCCTTTTACAAAATATCAAAAGGTGGGTAATCGCGCCCTATTTATTTTAGCAATACACTATGACCCACACTGCGACATTTATACCTTAGTCGTCTCTTACGCCATCCATGGTGAGATATGGAGCGATTACATTCTTAAACCGGAACCGCGCGGTATTAAAAAAACAAAGCTACTATAATTAATTAGAATGCGTGTTATATCACAGATACTGTACTCATGACTAGTATCGAAAAAAAAATATCGTACTCATAAAAGTATCGAAACAAAAGTACCGATACTTCAAGGTATCGAGTAAGGTAACATGGGGGAAATACGAACCTAACCTAATAACCTAAGGGAAAACTTAAATAAAACAGTGGAATTTGATCACAGAGTTTCTTTATTTTTTTAATTATAAAGTATACTTATCTGTATAACGAATTCACGAATCAACATTTATGTTTTTTAATAAATTTTAATATTATGAAAGAAAAACGATACCTTTAGTGTTCGGATTTACCCGACATTTGTCGGGTAAATACGAACACCAAGTGGGGTAATTAATAACTAAAATTAGTAACGACAGAAATCACATTTAAAACCTAACGATGTTGACTGTCCGTCAGTACAATTTTCGTGAGCTCATTTTTTGCACACGTAGCACATAATCCAGTCTTCAGCGGGGGATCTGTAAATTTATCTCTACAAATAATACAAAAGTAGTCTTTATTTTCCTTATTGCCTTTTTTTTCCTGCCTTTCTTTTTCTTTCGTATTTTGACTAGAATCACTAAACTTTTATATTGTTGAAATTTTTTAATACTCTTTTAATATCTTTGTTTAAAGATTTCTTCTTACTACATTTCAGTCTTTTTATTTGGGTTTCTTTTTTTGGCAATTTTCCGTTTTTTTTTGTTGGATTTTTTCTTCTTTAGCTCTTTTTCTGTTTTCCTTTTCTTCTAACTGATTTTTTATAGGTGTGCTCGTAAGAATAGTAGATCTTTTCTTACTGATATTGCGTTTTGATATTTTTGGACTAATTAGTCCAACGATCTCTGATAGGGAAACTGCATGCGTACTTGCATCATCGTTTTGTGAATTAACAGAACCTATATCGGAAGCTGGGACATCATGGTCTTCAACAAGGTGATCTTGAGCTGCTGCGGTTACATCGGCATGATTGTGAGCATCAGGAGCTTGTTGAATATCAATTGCTTGGTTATCTGATGGTTGGGTGTTCATATGAATGTTTTGTCTCGGATTTATTGTTTCTTGTGCGGTACATGGCTGAATTGAATCTATCTGAACGGGGCGCAAGGGATAAATTCCTGCAGCTCTAAATCCACTGGCAGCTTTTTCAAGGTTACTACAACGGTTAAAAGCTTTTGTAAACGATTCGACTATATCGTATTGTGTAATGGGCTGTCCAAATCGCTCTGCCATGCGATTCTCACATTCTTGATTGTATGCAGTCTTGATAGGGCCAAAATATGTCAAGTCCAAGGGTTGGAGTCTATGTGAGGTGTGTGGTGGCAGAGTTAGCATAATGATTCCATGTTCTCTGCGGAGTGAAAATGCATCAAGACTTATATGACTATCATGGTTATCTAAAATAAGCAATACATGGTCTTTTTTTGAAGGCTTTGCATACGTAATAAAGTGGTGTAGCCAATCCACAAATAGGCTTTCATTTATCCATCCAGAGTCTGACACAGCTCCAACCATATTAGGGTTACTACCATGCAGTAATTGTGGATTCATACGCTTCCTTTTATATATAAAAAATGGAGGAATGAATTGGCCAGCTGCACTAAATGCACAAACAACTGTTGTTGTAGACCCCCCTTTCAGCACTTGTTGCCTTACTTACTTGTTTCTGACCTTTGACTGCTACTATTCTCTGATTTTTTTGGACCGTTGATATATATACATACCTATATACCTGTCTCATCGACGTTAAAGATTTTATCAGGTTGAATATGATGTTTGTTTTGTATGGCCTGCAAATTATCATAAAAAATTTTAACGTCAGTTTCATTGAATGCAGTGATACAATTCAGTGAAGTCGCCTCAGGTGTTCTCAGAGATATGCTGGGATGTCTTTTCATGAAATTTGTAGTACCAGTCTTTTCCGGCTAGCTGTTTCACTCGGTCGAATTTGTGTGGAAGTTTGTTCTTCTCGGCATATTTGTACGCAATTTGGCGAATTTTTTTTTATGGTTAGGCCATAATAAAGTTTACTGCATTTTATGATATAATCGACTGATGATTGTGTTTCCTGATCGTCTGTAAATAAAGGTTTTCGTCCAGACCTTGGCTGTTTTATCACTTTTTTCTTTAGGTAGTCAAAAATGGTTGTTTTTGGAATATTATAAGCTTCTGCTGCTTTGCCGAGAGTGAGTTTTTTTGGTTTTAACATCGTCTATAGCTTTTTTGAGATCTTCTAAACTGTACTTCAGTTCGGTCTTTCTTTTGTAAGTACGAGGCATCTGAAACAATAATTAAAAAATGTTGAACGGGGAACCAACAAAAGGGAGTGGGGTAATACCGAAGTTCGAGAATGCCCCACATGTAGTGTTCGCCTTTACCCCACGGGATCGAAAACAATAAAATAGCAAAAAACAAATTAGGTTATATTAATTATGCCTACTGCGTCGTTGTCATTTAGTTGATTAATATGTGATTATTCCACACTGTAAAAGCTAATCTACATTGTTGATAGAAATAAAGTTACACCAACTTAAAATTACCAAAAAATTACATCAAAAACATAAAAAATATTGAAAATTACATACCTTGACAAGAACGTGCGTCCGCGTCTCCCGCGTTGTTGACTGGCACTAGTGGTGGCGTGATCGCGGAAATGACAGCAAGTAACATATGGCTATCTCTGTCTAACATATTAGAACCATTGAATTCGGCATTACCCCGCGTTCGCGTTTCCCCCACTCTCCCTTACTTTTCTTTTTTCAACCGACTCACAAAAAGGAGGAGGTTCTTAATTCGTCTGTTTTTTTTCTATGTCTGTTACCTCTGAACTTTTGACTGGGTGAACGGATTTTGATGATTTTTTTTTTATTTGAAAGGTGGTGCATTCAGTGTGGTTCCATTTTAATATTTTCCAGTTCTGACAATGGCATCCATGAGAAAACCATATAAGCGATACATTTGCATTGAGTATGTGCGCGACGCGTATTTCCCTTTCCGTGTTCTGTTGGCGTCAAAAATCAGCACGGTTTTGTATTACTATTCAACTCGCCAAACCCGTGCTTAATTGGCGTCAACTGAACACGTTTTTGCGATCAAGCAACGCTAACAAACGTTTTACAAAACCGTGAGCATTTTAAGAGAATGTTCGGAATAAATCGCGGCACTCGAAGTAGGTACTTAGGCTAGCCGGCACTTGGCGCGCATCATGTCTGAACGTGCTTTTCAACGCTTATGTGTTTGTTATTGTTTTAATTGATAGTGCATAATGGAAGAGTTTAAAAGGATTTTTAGTGAAATTACCAAAGATTTTGAAATACTTAGCTATGATGGAAAGTCTAGTGATAGTTATACGTGTAAAGTCCAGTGCTTATTACATTATGACGGACAATTCGACGAAAAATGTGCTAGTTTTGTGAAGAGTTTTTCAAAGCAAACAAATTCTTATTGGGTTATGAAAAGACGGTTTGCAGAACCCACACGCTATGAATTGAGAAAGTTGTGTTTGTATGTCATCTTTCGGAAAGAAATAAATTGAAAAACAAAACGCAAGGTGTTAACAGAAACTTTAATTGCAAGTCGACTCTTAATATCAAATTCTTGAAGACTACACAGAGTACTCTAAAAAGTTCAGTCCAGCTGAGAAAGGTTATTGACATCCATCGATAATGTTGTTATTGACATCCATTTCAGTCATTCCCATAAAGTGAATGTAGCTCAATCATTATCCTTACTCCGATGTTCGAACGCCACGAAACAAATATTTACGTCTTATTTTGATAAAGGTATGACTGCAGCGGCGGCAAAGATGTACCATGAATTAAATGTAATAAGCAGTTATGAAAACGATGCCTATAAAATCTTAGCTAACGCTCAGCATAACCCTCTAGATCGACAAGTTGTGTATCTTTACGAACAATGGCGTAAACAAAATTATGGAAGTAGAAATGAACAGACTGTGTTACAAATTTTGAAAAAGAAACAAGATGAGTTAGAAAAGTTGGGTATAGACTTGACCATACTGGAAGATCCTACTATTTGTATAATTGTCACCCCAATAATGCGGCGGGTTTTTGCCGATGGACTGGCCGATGAAATTATCTTTATTGATACTAGCGGATCATGCGATCAGTCAAACACGTGTGTAACATTTATTTTTGCAGTTTCTACTATTGGTGTGTTGCCTGTTGCAATCATTTTACACACTAATCAAACGGAAGAGCAGTACACATTAGCGTTTAAAACTTTTAAAGAGTTTATAGAAAATAAATGTAATAAATTATTTCAGCCGAGTGTAGTCATGACTGATGACAGCAGAGCTGAAAGAAATGCGTTGAAGTCAGTTTTACCTAACGCCCGGCTTTTGCTATGCATATTTCACGTTAATCAAGCCATATGGCGTTGACTTTGGCAAACAGAGCATAATGTTAATAAAGATGACAAGCAATACATACTGAAAATGTTTCGTAAAGTTATGTATGCAAACACTATAGCAGAGGCCGAATTTAATATGTCTACATTAAGTGAGGATGTAAAAGTTAAGACAAATAATCAATTACACAATTATTTAACTAATATGTGGGCCCGACGAGAAGAGTGGTGTTTGTCTTATAGGCATGACATTATAAATAGAGGACATAACACCAACAACTTTTGCGAAGCATCTATAAGAATTTTCAAAGACGTTATATTGCAAAGATGTAAAGTATTTAATATGTGTGCACTGCTAGATTTTATCACTGATACATTTGATAATTACCACAAAAAAAGATTATTACAATTTGCTAATGGGAGAGAGCGAAAGTTAACAGTAAACTACGAAAAGTTGTGTCAAAAAAGTAAGTCGATTACAGAAATATCGCCATTTGATGACACGTCTTACTTAATAAAAGAGAAAACAGATGTATATGTAGCAGATTCTGTTATGGGGACATGTGATTGTTTATGGCATGTATGTGCTGTGGAACTAAAGTTTGGCTTAACGGTCACTGCATCATTGAATTTGACTGAAGATTGCCGCCAAAATTTTGCGAAATTGGCACTGGAAGACGAATATAATCCTCGTTTCTTTCAAAGTATAACCCTGGATTCAAATGACGTAGAGATGACCGACCAAGATCAAGGCTCCTCACAGGAGCAGTTTACGTTGCCAATAATGATTACTGAATCTGCTACCACAGACAATTGCACTTCAACAGAGCCCTCAATTCAAGAACATTATATGTTTACCGTAGACGTCATTGAGTCAGAATTTATGAGAATAATTAAAGTACTTAAAAAAGAACCAAATCCAGCAAATACCCAAATATTAAAGAAATATTCATCTGAACTATCAAGATTGCAGACTCCTTCTACTATTGTTTCATACATGCAAGATAGAAAAATAAGATGTACACGAAAAATAATGGGTACAGTCCTCGACATCTTTTTCGACTATTTTCTGCTTCTTCAGTGACTTTATCAACGTCATTTGATTCAATAATCTGGTATTTTTCTATTAAAATTTCGCCCAAAAGTAGTTTAAAATATCGTAATTGATCAATTTGTCTATTTCTAATGCCTTTTTTTCTTTGGTCCTCTTTAAATAACATCCCCAAGAGTTTGAAACGGAGAGATCGATCATGTGAGCCATGAATCTCTGGGTCCATTTCCTGGTGCGATATCTGTTGGGACATATTGCCAACAAACGGTCTGCTAAGTCAAAAAAATTATAAGCTCCAAATGGTAAATTTAACTATATTTCATCAATACTACATATAATAAGATGTATTCTTATTAATTAAGTCAGTATCTGCAATGATTAATTTGATAAAAATGGGTTTACTTACCTCGTGATCGTGAGTGCGACATTTTTCGAATATTTTTACACAAGTGTCAAATGTCACCTTGATATTTCTTGTCTGTGGTCACACTACAAGACCTCAACAGCAATCTGACCGGAAATAGACGAGAGCAACGTGCGAATTTTTAAATATTCAACTTGTCAAATGTTTTGTCCTTTATAAAAGTCAGTGGGCTTTTATTTCAGGACTTATTCGTAAGAGGTCGGGCGTTACAGGGATAAGATATTTTGTCATTTTTAAAGTACATTGGGCGCTAGGAGGATAAAACCATAAAAATATAAGTATTGCTTTTATTTTGCATATACAATAAGTGCATAAAACAGAAAAAAAAATAAAATAAAATAAGAAATCGGTCACGGCTCATAGTGTCTGCGATAATTGGTAGTCTTGTGGATATTCGCCAATACATAGGTATTTGAGGATAAGGAATGACGCCCATTATCAAATGTATACCGAACAGCTTCATTATTTCTATTTTGTTTGTTTTTAACTCTGTCCCGTTTTTACGTAGGTGATAAATATTAGAGCAACACGCAGTCAGTTCAAATAATTCCTCATAATAGTAGTCATAAATATACTCGCTAGGTGTCTTGACTGGTCCTGAGGGTGGGCTTGGGTAGTTATGATCTTTATCAACGAAGGATGATTGCTTCCACATACCAGATTGACAAGCAGATATATTCTCAGTGATTACCTCATTAGAAGGCGGTGTCTGATGTCAGTGCCGTCTTAACCCTATTCGGCGCCGGGGTGCGGAGCTTAGCCTGCGCCCTAGTTTGCTTTTACACTAAAGCGTGGCACGCGACCGACGACACACTGCAGTGTGAAAGGGGTCCTAGAACCCAGTCAACCAAGAAATATCAAATACACGTTATTTTGATAATTAATTTATTTACTTCTCTAAAATACAAAACTAAAATTAAACTTAAATTATACAAATTAAACCCAATTATACAAATAAAAAACAAAACTATTCTCCATTTGAAACATTATGTCCATTTTATGGAATTAACACTCTGGAAAAGTTACCTACTTAAAAAAAAGGGAAGATTTTTCGATGAACCTTCTAAAACTATACTTTTATTTTAACATGAAAAAGAACTTAGAACATGATGCAAAAATCCAAAAAGGAAGGAACCTATTAGTTGAGAAATCAATAGAATTTTGAGTTATATTTTGAGTTATATTAATTACAATTAACAGTGATCGTAATGGCGAAAAACACCAGCAATCCAAGTTCCAACGCTCGTTTATATTATTATTTAATTGCTAAATATCTATTTATTGTATGTATATACATCAAACAATCTCAATTTTTCTTGCTTTTGAGTTGGCAAAGATTTTAATTAAATCATTTATTTTTGTATCAATTTTGGATTCTATACTTATAATAGCTAAGTTAGTCAGTCTGTCTTGGGTCATGGTTGACCGAAGATAATTTTTTATTAATTTTAATTTTGAAAAGGATCGTTCACCTTCAGCTACTGTAACAGGAAGTGTTAAATATATTCGTAGAGATGTTGCGATATTAGGAAATGAGGAGATTAAATTATTAGAATATATATAACTTAAAATATCAGTGGGAGTACTTGTTGATGCATTGGGAAAAAATATTGGCAACAATTCTAATTCATTGTATAAATCCTCCCCGTCAATATCAAATCTATTTTTAAATGTTAGTTTTTCTTGTAGCCGAGAACATTGAGATTTTTTTTCATGCATCTCTAATTTCCTCCAGCATTCAATGTTTTGGAAGAGTGCAAAAACTGAATTGTGTTCCGTCAGCAAATCGAATCTCTCATTTAATTTCGAGATAGCAGTGTCCAGTAGAAAGAAATAAAAACATACTTTAAATTTCTTGGTTGGGTCTAAAATGGGCTCATTTGCAGCCTCGTAATCAAAATGTCTTTTTCGGGGACGTGGACGAGCAGTTTCTTTGAATTCTGTTTCGCATTCTAATTCTTCAGCAATTAATTTTGCGTCAGATAGCAACTGTTCAAATGCACTATCGGTGCGGTATTGTTCCAAATCTTTTTTAACCAGATTAATCATTTTGGTAGCCTCTGAAATAATTACATCTGATTTTTGCAAATTTTTGCTTACAATATTAATCTTCAGTAAAATATTGTACCATATAACTACTGAACATATGAATCTATAAGACTTTAATTTGGCTATTAATGAACTCGCTATGTTTTTTGTGTCGCTATCATACTTGTTATTTGTAAAAATAGAGTATAATGCATCGTAAAAATCTACTTTCCCAACGCGTATTTGAAAGAGGTTTTAATGTCAAAGTAGGTATCTGTTTCATAATTTCATCCCAGCGTGAGGTGGATGCTGAAAAAAATACATAGATTTCTTGGACAATACAGAAAAAGCTTGTAATTTCCAATGAACTTTTAGCAGCGTCGTTTACTACTAAATTAAGGGAGTGAGCAGCACACGGTACGTAAAAAGCACGAGGATTCATGTCCAATATTTTTTTTTGGAGGCCTATATTTTTCCCCCTCATATTGGCCCCATTATCATATCCTTGGCCTCGCAAATCATCTAATTCAATATTGCATGATTTTAAGAAATCTAACAAATAAGTCTTCAACCCTTGTCCGGTAGTATCAGTTACAGGTAAAAAACCTAAAAAATGTTCTCGTACCTCAGCGCGTTTTGTCGATGGATTTAAATAAATAAACCTCACAATAATAGTAAGTTGTTCTTGGTGTGAGATATCAGGTGTGCAATCTAGAATTATAGAGTAGTATTTACATTGCTTCAAAAGACTAATTATAGTCGTTTTAATTTTTTCAGCAATTATACTAATTAGTTCATTTTGAATGTTATGACCAAGATAATGTGGCATGCGATGCTGAGCTCTTTGAATTCGAGCAATGTGTTCTGATAGTGTACTATCAAAATTAGATATACTCTCCACCAACTTTAAAAAATTACCATTATTTGGGTCATACAACTTCTCAGTTGTGCCCCTAAATGCTATATTTTGACCTGCCAAAAATTTTATAATTTCGATTATCCTTTCCAAAACTGCCGTCCACCTCTTTTTCTCGCGGTCTATTTCAGTTTGATTTACCGAGTCTACTGTTTGCCCTTTCAATAAGTTATTTTTTAGATCCAAATATTTTTTAAAAGAACTGTTTTAATATCCTTTATTAAAGACCCAAGACAAAAGTGAAAAAGACTTATGCTAATTACATTGCCATATATATGACTTATATTAGGGTTAGTTCATAGACTATACAACATCTCCCTTTTTAAATAAAAAGAAATTTACATGATAAACAAGGACTGAAAAATGAAAATTACAATTTCAAATTTTAGTTGACATTATACATTATGACATTACATTTTTAAAGTTTACAAGGTACATGTTAGTGTTATAAAGTGACCAAGTTTTCTGTTTTACATTGACAAGTTTTTAAATAAAGATTTACAAAAATTATATTAGTTTTTTACTTATATCTTATAAAAATTATTAAAATTTCATTAATCTATTTGTGTAGGCAATTTTACTTCTCTTCCATACTTAGTTCTATATTTATAATATTGTTGTTCTTTACCTAATGAATCCATAAAAGAATCTCTGTCTGACTCCATCTGTCTATCGCTTGGCTTATCATCCCTTTCTAAACTTTGGTTATTAGGAGAATCATTGGATTGCATATCATCAAAATCGAACTTGTGACAACTCTCATTGGATCTAAACCTAATATGTACTCTATTTCTTCTATATTTATTTCCCTTACTATCCTCAATTATGTATGACCTTTGACATTTTAACCTCTCTTTAACAACAGCTGGAAGCCAGTCTGAATTAGGCATCTTTTTAAAACTAACATAATCACCAGGTTGTAAAAGTGGTAATGGTTTTTTATTTCTATTATAATAATGTTTACTTTGTGAACGGTCTTTCTCAAAACCTTTTTTGTATTCATTGAATGTAACTACTTTAGGTTTAAGCTTTGCATTAGTAACTGGTATATGCATTCTTAAATTTCTTGACATTAACAACTGAGCTGGAGATGGAAAATTAGCTTTAGGTGTATTCCTATACTGTAATAAAGCCATGTATGGATCTTTATTAGATTCTAAACATTTTTTTAATAGGTTTTTCATAATTTTGACAGAACTTTCAGCTTGTCCGTTAGACTTTGGGTGATATGGACTGGTAAGTATATGTTCAATGTCCCAATTATATAAAAATGATTTAAATTCTGCTGAATTAAATGGTGGACCTCCATCAGAGACTAATGTGACTGGTATACCATGACGTGCAAAAATAGATTTTAACTGTATTATTATATTAGACGCTGTATATTTAGTGTTTAATATTGCCAATTCTATAAATTTTGAATAATAATCAGTCACTACTAGATAAGTTTTGTTATTAAAATGCATTAAATCGATACCTACTCGCTGCCATGGAAATTTACTCATACTGTAGCTTTGTAGTGGTTCAGATTATTATTTGGATTAAATTTAGCACAAATTATACATTGATCAACTAGATTTTTTATATCTGCACTCATATTTGGCCAAAAAATAATATTTCTAGCTAGATTTAGACACTTATTAATACCTTGATGACCTTCATGAATTTTCCTTAACATTTCACTTTGCATTGACTTTGGAATAATTAATTTATCATTTTTAAATACTAAATTGTTGATGACATGTATTTCAGTCTGAATGTTCCAATATGACTTTAATAATGGATCAACTTTATGTTTACTAGTAGGCCATCCATCTTGACAATATTTTTTTAATATTTGCAACTGACTATCTAAATTAGTAGCTTGTAAAATTTTATTTTTGTATTCTTCGCTTATGGCTAAATTAGAATATAACGCATTCACATGATATGACAAGTCTGACTCATAGTTTGGAATATAAGTTTCTTTTAAAGCTGCCCTAGACAATGTGTCTGATATGAACATTTCTTTACCAGGTACATGAATTACATTTATATCATAAGCCTGTAACGCAAGCATCATTCTTTGTAAACGTGCTGGAACCTCATGCAAAGGTTTTTTGAATAAATAGACTAAGGGTTTATGATCTGTGTGTACAGTCACTTGATTACCGTAGACATATTGGTGAATCTTTTCACAACCATATTGAATTGCAAATAATTCTTTTTCTATCTGAGCATATCTTTCTTGAGTAGTAGTTAAAGTTTTAGAACTGTAAGCTATAGGCTGTTTATTTTGCATGAGCACTGCTCCTAATGCTGACTTTGACGAATCTACTGACAAGACTACAGGTATATTTGGGTTATAATGTGCTAAGACAGGCGCACTTGTAATAGATTTTTTTAAAGATTGGAAACTCTTTTCACAGTTTTCATCCCAGACCCATACTGAGTCTTTCTTTAGAAGATTTCTTAAAACTTGAGTTTTTTCAGACAAATTTTTAATAAATGGACCTAAATAATTTATCATGCCTAAGATTCTCTGTAGTTCTTTGACATTTGTGGGTGTTGGCATATTGACAATAGCCTTGACTTTTTCTTGATCAACTTTAGCACCTTCCTTACTAAAGACATAACCTAAAAAACATACTTCTCTGACAGAAAATTTGCATTTGTCTTTATTTAATTTTAAATTGACTTCTCTTGCTCTTTGCATGACTTTGTACAATCTTTCATTATGAATTTCTTCTGTTTCTCCATATATTAAAATATCATCGACAAAAACTAAGACTCCTTCGAGATCAGCAAAAATATCTATCATTACTCTATGAAAAATCTCTGACGCAGCATTAATACCATAAGGTAATCTTAAATAACGATAACGACCAAAAGGTGTTTGAAATGTGCAAAGATCTGAGCTAGCATTATCTAACTTCAACATCCAAAAGCCAGAATAAGCATCAAGATGTGAAAAATAAGAAGCACCTTTCAATATTGACCTAATTTCATCTATAGTTTTAAGAGGATAATGTTCTCTTACTATGTATTTATTGAGATTTCTAGGATCTAGACATATTCTTAACTGACCTGACTTTTTGACAGTGACAACAACAGAATTTACCCACTCTGTAGGATGTGTGACTTTTTCAATTACATTCATCTTCGACATGCAATCCAATTCATCTTTTAATTTGTTGTATAATGAAAATGGAACTTTTCTGGGTGGATCAATACAGGGTATTGCATTTTTCTGAAGCTTTAAGTGACAGACAGGTGGTAGACATCCAAGACCCTGAAATACATCATTAAATTCATTTAATATTTGACTTTGAGACATATTATTATTGTTAATTGCAAAGACTCTCTTTAAAATGCCTATTTCCATACATGTAGGTAAACCTAAGACTGTAGCACAATTAATGTTTGCTATAAAAAATGTTATACTTTGTTGACAACCATTGAAATGACATATTAAATTACATTGACCTAAAATTTCTATTGACGAACCATCAAAGCTTTTCACATTGGCTTGAGACTTTTTAATTATTGATTGTGACAAATTTAATTGATTAAATGTATTATATGACATAATATTAATATCAGCACCAGAATCTAATATACATTTGACTACTACATTGTTTATAAGCATGCTAAGATACCAAGACTTGTTATAATTTGAAGAATCACTATTATTTTTCACCATTCCTATAAAATAATTTTCTGAGTTGGATATTTGTTCCTCAGAATTTTTCTTTAACTCTAAATTTCTGACATTGTTTTTATTAAAGAAACAAAATTTAGCAAAATGGTTGAGACGGTTGCACGAACTACACTTGACACCTTGAGCTGGGCATTTGAACCTATGACGCTGACCACACCGACCACAGAATTTATTATTTACATTGTGTTGACTATATGAACTCGGACTGCGTTGCCTTAAAGATTGACGGTTTGATACACTTTTATTTGTAGAACCTCTGGATCTTGACCTTGACCTGAAATGCATAACGCTATCATATGACTGTGCTGTGTCAATTTTTTGTGCATTTTCCTGTGCCATAATGACAGTTTTAGCAAGTGAAATTGTTCTATCCAATGTTGGATTGCTCTCTTGAAGCAGTCTCTGTCTTACGTTGATGAATTTGGGACTCATATTAGCTATGAAAATGTCTCTTATCAATGAATCTTTAAGTTCTCCGAACTCGCACTTATTTGACAAATTTTGTAAGTCGGTGATAAAGTTATCTAGTGTTTCATCTGACTTCATGTGCCTCGTGAAAAATGTATGACGCAATATGGTGAGACTTTTTTGTGGTTCAAAATAATTATCAAATTTAGTTTTTACTTCTTTTAATGTTACTTTTTCTAAATCCATATTGAATGAGTTATAAATTTCCATACCTTTTTCGCCAACTGTGTGCAAGAATATGGCGACCTTACGTTTCTCCGATGTGGCATCCAAATTAGTAGCAAGCAAGAACATTTGAAAGTTCTGCCACCATTTTTTCCATTCCGCGGCATTGTTTTGACTATCCGCTTTAGATATATTTAACGGCAATATATTGTTGAAAAGGTTTGGTTGCGACCACGTGTCGGCTACCGGCGTGCCTCGACTCTTTTCGGGATTCGACATTATGTTTTATATGTTTTATGTATATTTCGATTCGATGCCCAATAATTCGTATATTTAAGACTTTTTTGATGGTTTTTGACGACTTTGACCAAATTAATGAAATTTTATTTTATACTTCTGACACTACTTCTGACACCATGTTTTAATATCCTTTATTAAAGACCCAAGACAAAAGTGTTAGTTGTTAGGGTTAGTTCATAGACTATACAACAAGAACATATGTGCCCTGAACTTTTCTCATGTCGTTCTATATTTCTCGACAAATGCCCCCAGTCTTTGTAACCAGTAGGGCCATTAAATGCAGTGACATTAATATTAAAAAGCTTACAGTGAAAACAAAATACAGAATCAGTAGATGTTGAATATACAAGCCAAACTCGATGAATAATTTCGTTGTTTTGTAACTTTTTACTGTAATATGTATCTGAAAACGACGTCATATTACTATCTGAAGGATAGTTGTTTTTTTTAATCTGAATTGGTCCACGTTCTGTTAAAAATAATCTTAAATTATCAGGTATTACTTGCGGCCAGAGAGCAGGATCATTCACGACATTTTCACAAAATCGTACATTTGGTTCTGTTGCTGGTTGGTTAACAATTGGTTCACTTGGAGTAGGCGAGGTACTGGTACTAGTGTGAGCTGGAACTTGTGAAATACTCTCTTCTAAGTTGACTGTCTCTTCTAACTGTCGGGTTGATGTTGACGAAGATGTACCTAAAAAATAATATTGTTAACAATTTGTGTAACCAAGAGTGGTAACAGGGCCACGCAATAATATTTTAGGACAATAAAAACAGTACCTGAAAGTTAAGGCGGGCATAGTCTAATCCGTTACAATTTACTTTAATTGCAATTGGCGGTTCTCGCCTGCGGCTATTTCATGAAAAAACATAATTCCCAAAAGAAGGTTTGTATTTAAACAAATATTTGCACCGACCGGGATTCGAACCCGAGACCTTTGGCACAAGAGTCACTGTTACTAACCATTGCGCCTTCCGGTGCGCAATCCGCAAAATAACAATTAATTAGAATTTAGATATTGTCATTAGGTATACAGTTACAGATAAGTGGTGACAGGAGAGCTCATTTTTCGCCCAAAATTATGTACAGTAATAATTAAGAGTACATTGGCTTTGTATATAATAATTGTTAAGTTTTCTTGTAATTTTCTTGATTATAAAAATAAGATATGTATTATGTAATAATAATAAGTAGGTAGGAACTTAGTTAGGGATCGAACCCAGACAGCGAATTGTGTTGTGTTATGAGTTAGTTGGTTGGTAGGTACCTTAAAGACACCAATGAACTAACTGAACTAACCAGGTCGAAAAAAAGAGTCAATCGGAGAAGTTAGCTTTTTAATTTTTTCTTCTTTCTCCAGTTTCCTTTTTCTGTTTTGAGCACCCGATGGTTTCTTTTTACCATCCACTAATTCGGCCATCTACAATAAAATCAAATTTTAATTTAATATTTAATTTTTCTTTCATTATTCTAAATTTAATAGAATTTAATAAAAACCTACTTTGGTTTGTATTGTATCAATCACTAACATTAAGAATTTGTATTTGTATTTATTTTGAAAACAAATAAACAATCACGACTCTCTCTCATAAATAAATACATACATAAAATTTGTTCCCCAACCTAGGATTCGAACCAGGCAGGACCTTCCAACACGATGGCGTCAATGATGCATTTTTCTAGCTAGGTATGAGTACTTTCAGGTATCGGTATTGTACCTTAAAAAATAAAATTGACTTACCTTGATATTTTTTCTCTTATTTATGACGAATAAATTCCATTTATTCCATGCACTTACAACTTACACTATGGTTTCTCCGCTAGATCTTCCGTGCTAATTCGGCGGTTGTCGCAAATGAAATGAGCATAGAGTATATTGCTCCATATATAAATGAGCTAACGAATAATTTAATTACTTAAAAGAAGAAATCAGATCAATCACTGACCGACGCTTCATAGGCGCCGCGCGCCGCGCTATAAATTCAAATGAACTTACACCTAATTGTAGTGATTTAGAGATAATTTCTCTGTAAGTGTGAGCGCCCGGACGGCTATGTCAAAGGGCGCAATTACTCGCCTATGACAGATGCACAGGTGCCGCGCCGCCGCCGCGCGCCCTTTTCAAATGAACTTACAATTTATTGACTTAAAGATCATTTTGCTTCAAGTGCGGGCAACCGGGCGGCAATGTGTCAAAGGTTAAGACACTGTCTTTGAATTAGAGATTTTGCCGCGCGCGTGTTGTATTAAATAAAATTGATATTTATGTAGTAATAAAAGTCATTTTAGCTTGCAAATCATGAGCGGTATGACAAGCGCCGAAAGCGTAATAAAAGTAAACATTGATTATTGTTGATGACTATTTTTTTATATATTTAATTTTGCGCATACGTATTATTTTGTCGTAACAAGTATATGAAGTTGTGCAATGGCGTTAAGTTCAATGAAATATCTAAATATTCAGCGCTCGGCAGGCGCCCCCGGGCGCTCCGCGCCCGGGTGCACCGCACCCCTTGCACCCCCTGGTAAAGACGGCCCTGTCTGATGTGCTGGTAAAACCTGAAGTTGTTCAGATGCTGCAGTTTCTAAAACAGTATCTTCTGGATGAGGTTCATCATTATATTATTATCAGATGTAATATGTTGGCTCGTAGGTTCACACGTTGTACTGACCAAATTAAGATCTCGCTCTTTAAACAATTTGTCAGACCTTTTACACGTGCAGCCTGTGGGCTAACTATACGCAAAGGACATAAAGCGACCTGCGCGTACAATATAACAATGCATTTAGGGTGCTAATAGGCCTGCCACGATATTGTACTGTATCAGGCATGTTCGCTGAAGCTTGTACTGACAGCTTCAGTACAATCATGCGAAAGCGATGTGCGTCCATGATGCAGCGCTTGCGTGACAGTATCAATGGCATCCTAAATACATTGTCCGAACATTGGGACTCGCCGATTTTTGAGAGGTGGATGCGATTGCACACTGTGAAGTGAACGCTCTCAAATATCGGGGAGACTAATTATAATTTAGTATATTAATTTTATTAAGTTTTTAGTTTTAATTTAACTGTCTAATTTTATTCAACACAAAACATTATGGAATATTGTTCTGAATTAAAAATAATAATTATTATTATTATTATATTATTATCCTCGTCAAGAATTTTTTGAAACAGGAGAGGATCAAATTCTTCCCCTTCCTCGTGTAGCTCCTCAATATCAGAGTCATCTACATCTTGCAAGAGGTCCAAAATCTCTTCATCCCTCAAAACTGCGCCTAAAATTAAAATAAATTAAAAAAACTTTATATATATCAATTAAAAAAACAGCTTTGGAAAATATACGTTTTTCGTTATTATAATTGAATTTAAACCCGGATCGTCACGATCGTGCCAACGAAAGTTAAAAAGGTCACCGACAATAGAAAAAGTATAATTATGCTAGATGCTAGAATAAAGTATGCTATTCTATGATTTTTTGTTCATTCTTATCTATATTAAACTTTAATAACAAAAACAGATGCCAAGCAGTTAAAAATATAGTAAAATAATGTACTTACGTGATCACGATCCACGTCCGAAAAGTGCGGCCATCTCTCTCAATGGTCATTTGACCACTGACACGTTGCAACGTGTCCTTGCAATTTTAGAATAAAGCGTAGATCAACACAGTCATGTGAAACCGATTACGGCCACAAAAATAAATTACTTTTTGAATAAGATTTTTTTTCCTATCGGCACGCTCGTATTGAATCGATTGCAAAGGGATACACTTACCGTCGCGTACAGGTGTATCGGAAATTCCATTACTAATCTCTTCAGCCGTGAACAAGGCTGGATATGCTCCCCGGCGGAGACGAGATTTACTAGTAACGAATCGTTTCTCAAAATGTTTCACGCAAACGTATAGTTTCCTAAGATCACTGAAACTTTTTTGAGCACCACCAGACACGCAGTTTAACCAGTTATGGAGTCCTATCTTAGTCTTTCGGTATTGGAACAATTTAACGTAATCACGTCTACTGTCACATCCCAGAACACAGCACTTATAAAATGCCATACTGCAAAGCAATATTACTGTTGTAGCTTAGGAGAATGTTACGGAAATTAATCAACGCAGAACTCACTCGACCAAAACTATAACAGAATGATTATTGACTTCAAGTTCCTAGTATATACCAGTGAATGATTTGCTTTTGCGGAGTAAGAGGGGATTGAAATAGTTGTCAAACTCCAACATTGCACATCGACAAACCATTCGCTAACCATAGACGTACGGTTGAAATATTTAGTACTGAGTTTTCCACCCGTGACGTACATACTGCACGTAATTATCTAAAATATTGTTAGATGTTTCTTCGCGATCCCACACGACACGGTGTAATAGATATCCTCCGTCGGTGATGTATGTAGCATTTATGTTGTCAATATCTATGTTAACTGTTTGAAAACAATCGTAAATGGCTGATCTTTGTGTTTTACGCATTCCAGCATCATCGAACAGTGATAGTGGATTCGGAGCCAAATCATATTCAAAATATTTTTCAATTTCACCTTCGAAAGCGCTAGTAATACTTATGCGTTGAAATAATAATACAGGGTCGACAGGAACTTTCTCATCGTGAACTTTAACGGTGCTACTCATAGTTAAAAGAGGTACTACTTTATCAGCGCGTTTTAATTTAATGTTATTAAACGTCAATCCTTTCATTTTGGACATGGAATCAATCCCAACTTCACGAGCTTTATGACAATTAGTTTTATCATCACCAACGACTCCATTGCCAATATATATAATTTTGTTAATCTCTCGAAATGGATAATGCAATGAAAAACAACGCTGAAGGTTTTATATGTCTTTAAAATCTTTCTTTACTCGTGAATCATTTGCATCAACATGTTGATTTGTTGTATCCATTCTAACATTAGCAAGATCTTCCAACCCTTCACAAATAGCATTCATTGCATGCATACTATAAACCCATTTACTTATTACACTGTCTTTTGTACTTCTCCCTCGAGCAATACCTCCATCTGTCTTCAATTTTCATCATTGACTGCTCAATTACCATATCTGTTGAAGTTCCGCAACTTAATTTATCTGAACGTCGAACAGTGAAACATCCTTCTGTAAAACGTTGGTAAACACTAGGGTCTATAGTATAGACTCTATACAGTTCTGTAATTGTAACAAATATAGGTGTGCAGACTTAGCATATTGAAAATGTCCCGATGTGTGGAAGTAACGAAGCTGCCACCCGACACATTGTCGTAAGAGTTGTCCGGCTATTTCAAAATCAATGTACCGTTGACAAAGAGAAAAAATATATCTACTATATAATAGTAATAATCTTTAAGTTAGGGCGGGATACAAATACATTATTACACATGTTCATCATTTGTGACATTTTCAGTTGCGGAAGAGGAAGATGACGTTTTGACCAAATAATTGTCAATTTTCGCTTGCTTCTTGCCATAATAATTTTTCTTAATTATCATTTCTCTTAACTTTCTCCAATTCAGTAAAATGTCGTTTATAGCGTTATTTTCCTCTGCCCAGCGGATACTGACATCTATTGATTTCAGGGCATCTTCAGCCTTCACTGGGACTAAGAAAGGTCATTTCCAAATCATCTTGTTCAAAGCTAGAAACAGCATCGTTTATTATTTCTTCATCGGTCATTACAGGGTGAGAATCCGAGTTTTCCGCAAACCATTCCTCAATATCTTTTTCAGTCAACTCTGTCTGATTATTTTGGAACAACATTTGCTTCAGTTCTGCAAGAGGTAATTCGTCTTCTGAATCCCACTCTTCTTCTTCAGAATTTTGGTTTAGTGAAGGCCATAATTTTTTCCACGACGATTGAATCGCTTTTTGAGGTACCATGTTCCATGCTTCAGTTACGTTAAAGACCGCATCTTTAAGGTTCATGTCCTTCAGTGTTTTAGTGACATCATCATCCCGGATAACTGCATTCAACAAGAGTTTCTTCTTGTAGTTACATTTTATCATCTGAATTACATTCTGGTCCATAGGTTGAAGTAACGGTGTGCAATTAGGTGGCATAAAAAGTGTTTGAATCTTACCATCCCTAGATGACAACTCATTATTTGGTCCATAGGCAGGTGCATTATCCAACAACAGAACAGCTTTAGGCGGAAGATTTATGCTTTTCATAAATTTACGTACCTCAGGCACAAAATCATTGTGAAACCAATCAATGAATAATTCTTTAGTTACCCATGCCTTGTTTTGATTTTTATACACAAGTGGAAGATAAACATTTTTGCTCTAGGATTCTTCGCTTTTCCTATAAACAGCAGCTTAAGCTTATGAGTGCCACTAGCATTTGCACAGGGCATAATAGTGACCCTGTCTTTTGACACTTTCCTGCCTGGAGCTTCTGACTCCTTTCTGTAAACATAAGTTTTGTTAGGTAAAACTCTCCAAAACAAGCCGCTTTCGTCAGCGTTATAAACTTGATCCGATGTTAAACTAAGGTCATCAACTTTTTTCTTAAACTTTTCGACAAATGGAGCGACGGCTGATGTGTCACTAGATCATTTTTCGCCGGTTACAGTCAACAAACGTATTCCATATCTGGATTTGAAATTCTGGAACCATCCATCACTTTCAAGTTGGCATTCTTATATATTTTTTCATAAAAAGTTAAAGCTTTTTGACGAATAATATCTCCAGTAAGAGGTGTATTACGGGTTCGTTCTTGAAGAAACCACGTATACAACGCGTCCTCCATAAGAGGATACTCTCCAACCTTCATAGTTAGCCGCGAGCTCGTCCCGGCGTCAGCAGTGTTGGCGAAGTTTTCGATCTTCTCACGATTCTTTTTTATATCGTAAATTGTTGCACGGCCTACACCATATTCACCAGCCAACTTAATCTGATTTTCACCACTATCCAACTTTCGAAAAATTGCCATCTTTTTAGTTAAACGTAATGTTTCGTGTTTACGTTTTTTGTCCGACATTTTGTCAAAGCGACGCTGCGAAACAAGAAAAAGCAAAACAAACGTGGCTCCACTATTAAGGTTAGGCCCGGACTGAAACTATGTACTCCCCGCTTAGTAGTCCGGTCAGCTGTGTAAAATGCCGGATTATAGAGCGGGCTACCTGAGTCCCAAAATGCCGGACTACTGAGCGTGCCGGATTGGCGAGCGCCTACTGTATATTAAATAAGAAACCAGTTAATAAATTGAAACAAAATGGTTGTTTTATTCTTAATTTTACATTTACCTTAAATTCTACTAACTTAATCTCTTTTATTACTATATATTTAAATATTCTATAATTCTTAAAACAAAATAAATATGCTCAGTCGTATAGAAAGGGTTCCGTAATATTATTTTTTTTAAATTGAAACAAAATGGTTGTTTTATTCTTAATTTTACATTTACCTTAAATTCTACTAACTTAATCTCTTTTATTACTATATAAACCCTTTTGCAAAAAAAACGGGCACTTAAGCAAAGAACTATTTTATAGTGACTATTAGTTTGTTTGACAATTTTAGGTATTGTTATCCTCAGAATTTTATAAATTAATTAGGAAGGAATAGTTTTCATCAGTTTTATCATAACATTTTGATAAAATTATTGAGAAATAATGTTTAAGCTCAAAACACTATTATTGTACCTGCTCGCTAAATAAAAATGAAACGCGTTAATTTCTTTGTTTTTCTTGAATACATTAAAATCAGATAAAAGTTTAGTATTGAGTGTGACCCCCTCTTGCTGAAATCACAGCTTGCATTCGTCTGGGCATGCTAGCGAGTATATCTTTTATGGTTTCTTGGGGAATACATTCCCACCCCGCGGTAATCACATTCTTTAGCTCTCTGATGGTCTGCGGAGCCGGCTGCACTGATCTCACTCGTCGCTTCAGAACGTCTCAGACATGTTCTATGGGATTGAGGTCCGGACTTCTAGCTGGCCAGTCCAAACGACGAATTCCGACTTCTAGCATATACGCTTCCACATCACCAGACCGGTGGGCGCGAGCGTTGTCGTCCATAAAAATTGAGTTTTCGCCAAGAGCGGTTAAAGCGGGTTGTGCATAAGGAATTAGAACTTCCGTTATGTATCGGTGTCCAGTCAGTGTACCGTTTTCGATGAAGACTAACTCCGTACGATCTATAGAATTTATTCCTGCCCAAAACATAATAGAGCCCCCTCCATAAGGTGTGATTTCATATATAGGCAGAGATATCCTGGCTTCATCGGAGAACAATACCTTATCCCAGTCTTCATGAGTCTATGACACACAATGTCGAGCGAAGCAAAGCCTGGCAACTCGATGTCCACGGAGTAATTTAGGGCCGCGTGCCAGGCGATGACTGTGTATATTAACAGCGAGAAGCCTCCTCCTGACCATCCATAGACTAATTTGCACATTTCTTATTTCTTCGAGGCTGTTCTTGAAGTCCACATAAGAAGATTTGCTATTTCTCAACGCTTGACTGACAAGAAAATGATCATCACGTGGTTCGGTACATGTCTTTCTGCCAGAACCAGGCCTTCTCTTGACGGAACCGGTATCGTGATAGCGCTGCCAGGTCCTTTGAACTGTCGACCGCCCACATTTAGCCTTTGAGCCACGAAGCATTGACTGCAACCTTCTTCAAGCAGCGCAATAATTTTGCTCGCTTTTATCACTTTATCTACCATTTTCGAGATTGCTAAACAGCAATAACAATACTTTTAAATGTCAAGGACATCAGATAATTTAATAAAAATTGACAAAAAGTTAATTAGAGTCGATATTAACTATAGGGAATTCGCGCCACAAAATGTAGTTAAAAGTTGTTTTCTTTGAAAACCAGGCTCAGTCAAAAATTTGAATTTGGAATGTACTTTTATAAACATTATGGCACTTTTATAACTGGCCAGTAACATGTTCAAATGATTAAAACCTTTTTGGTATTTTATTTTTTTCAGCCAGGAAGAAAATCGAAACAGCCTGTTTTTTTTGCAAATGAGTTTATTTAAATATTCTATAATTCTTAAAACAAAATAAATATGCTCAGTCGTATAGAAAGGGTTCCGTAATATTATGTTATCGAAATTTAACAAAAAAAATTAGATAATATTCTTAACGAGTATACCACCAAAATTTGAACCTACAAACAAAAATATACTAAAGCCTGTACTGACCTCTTCATCATATAATTCACAAATCACCTGATTCAATTACTTTAAACATCCACCGGGCGTTGACATTCTTCACAGGAACCGAGCAGCAGGGTCTCCAGCTCAGATTCCAGGAGGTATTTAAATTCCAGATTCACAGATCTAGGCTTTGATGATTGAAGATTAACGAAAATGACGGAATGAAATCGAAAATATAATTTAAATTTTCTTATAATTTTGTTTCGAGTTTGTACTCTTCCAAATTAAGTTTAATAAATCTTCCATAAATAAATTGTTGTATTTCAGAAAGTTATTAATTAAATATTAATAACTATTTAAATGGACATATATATAAATAAAAAAATAAAAATTAAAAAACCAGAGTAGATTGTATATGTGAAATCTCTCGTTCCCACCATCCCCGAAATCAGAATATATATATATATATATATATATATATATATATATATATATATATATATATATATATATATATATATATATATATATATATATATATATATATGTATATATATATATGTATATATATATATATACGAAACATGAGGAAGCATCTTTGTTGAGATAATTATTTATGACAAAATCATTTTGATTTTCTATTATAAAAAAATACGCAGGCGGACCTGGCCAAAAGAAATCCGAAACTTGAATCTCCTGCTCCTCTCCCTTTTCCGAATCATCATGAAGCAATAATGACAATTATTCATCCTGACAGTGTGGCCACTCTAACTTCCCAAAACAATTACCAACCGAAAATATCTATATTTTCTTTTATATATAAAAACAATTTGACAACCCCCTACTCCATGAAATTTAATTTATTATATTAAACGATGATTAATATAATTAATAAAAACGACTCTGAACCTTAAACGATGTAAAAAAATAAATAACACATAGCAACCCTCTAAGAACGCCATTTAGGGTCCGTTCACACAGACCGGCTCGGAGAGCATCGGCCTGCTTTTTTCTTTTCACACAGACCGGGTCGTATACGCTTGGAATTGGCCGGAGCGGAGCCGCCAACTATTTCACATCGACCGGCTGGAAGAGATCTGAAAGCGGGTGCGGTTGGATGTGCTCGGAGCCGGTCGGATGCGCTCGGAGTCGGGTGGATACACTACAAAGGCAGTGCCAGTATTCCGCGCAGTCTAAGTTTTGTTTTCGGTGTGTTAACGTGTGCTTTTCGAAACATGGATTTAGATAGCTCCGACGAAGAAATATATTTGTTAGCAAGATTACTTGAAATAGAACATAGGAAACGTAAGCGCAAGCGGAAACAAATATGGGTAAAACATATTTGGAAAAACAGACTAATCCATGGGGAGTTTCACACCATTTTCGAGGAATTGAAGAGAGATAGCCTAAAATTTTATGAGTATTATCGTATGGAATATTGGCAATTTTTGAAATTGACAGATTTGTTAAGAGTACATATAACAAAAAAGACTACAAATTATCGTTGCACCATTACAGCCGAAGAAAGGTTAACGGTAACTTTAAGGTAAATAAAAAACAATTATTTATACTAATCATGTTATTTAGATCACAAAATCACAGCCCTCCATTTTTTAAGCATTGTTTACGTTAATGAAATGTAAATTACTTATACTAATCATGTTAAATAACACAAACATCTAAATAGATCACAAAATCACAGCCCTCCATTTATTAAGCATTATTTACGTTAATGAAATGTAATTAAATAGTACAGATTTGTGTGTGTTTAATTATTATTATTATAATTATTATTGTTTTTGATTGTTTATTATTTTGTATTTTGTGTGCTGGTATTGTACCCGTAAGTAGTCTGATCTGGATAGTTTTGAGGAATATAGGTTTCGTTTGACACTAGGTAAGTAGATTGATTAGTCGATGGCGGTGAATTTATAGACAAAGAATAATTCAAATCTGTACTATTTTCATACAGACTTAATTCAGCTTCATTAACAATGTTAAACACGCGCCTTTTAATTCGTGCTTGGACTTCTTTTGGGAATGTTTCCACTGTATCTGACATAGACAAAAAAAAATTACGTAATGCCTTGTCACGGGGTGTAGTATTTCTTTTTTCTTCAAGATACTCTTCGAAAACCGTAGCAACATCTTTGCTTAAGCGTGGTCTCTTTTTCGAGCCAGAAGTACTTGCAAGCGATTCAACTTCAGAATGGTCAGAACGTTTAGATGATGTCGATGGTGGTGGTATTGGTGTGCCAGGCTCTGAATCATCCGATGATAATGTTACATTAGATATTTGGTTTCGATTGCGAAAAAATGGTATTATAAAAGAAAGTTCTTTTTCAAATTTTATCAATTTGGACGTAGTTGCACCATCGCCACTCTTGCCTTTTCGGTTATAATAGGCTTTTCTGAAGTTATCTCGCAGTTTCTTCCAACGATCCTGGCACTGCGTCACTGGAAAGAACAGAAATGAAAAATTAATAACATAACTCTTTTTTATTTTATAGTTCGTTTTGGTACGGCAGTCTTATATTTCTATTTTGTGTGTTTGTTTTATTTTTACAGATTCCTCATCACTGGTTGCAGTTTCAAAAACTTGTCATTTAATTTTCGAATGGGAATTTCTACAGTTCATTCAATTATTCATGAGACAATCAGAGTAATTTGTGATGTTTTGATGCCCATAGTTATGCAGATGCCAGATGAAGAAATGTGGGAAAAGGTTTCACGTGATTTCTTTAATATTTGGAATTTTCCTAACTGTTTGGGCGCTATAGACGGAAAGCATGTCAATATACAGGCACCAGATAATAGTGGAAGCTTATACTATAATTATAAAAACTTTTTCAGTACAGTGTTACTAGCTGTGGTCGACGCGAAATACAGTTTTTTAATTGTTGATGTCGGATCATATGGTAAAAATAGCGACGGCGGAATTTTACAGAATTCAAAATTTTGGAAAAAACTCAACACCAATAAGTTAAAGCTGCCCCCAAATAAACCTCTACCTAGTACCACTGAAAGCTTACCACATGTTTTTATAGGAGACGAGGCATTTCCTTTGAGCAATAATATATTGCGGCCGTATCCAAGAGAACAAGCAAGAACAGAATTATCAAAAAAAGTATTTAATCTGCGTTTAAGCAGGGCAAGAAAAGTCGTAGAATGTGCATTTGGAATGCTAACTCAAAGATTTGAAATTTATCAAAAACGAATGAAAATTCAGCCGAAGTACTGTGATTTAATTATATTAGCAACTACATGTTTACATAATTTTTTAATAGAAAATCGGACGCCAGGACAAGAGAATGAATTTCACAGCAATATAAATTTATTAACAGCAATAACAGACAATAATAATGAAAACAGTTCTAATAGCGACGCAGTTCTAACCACAAGGAATAAATTTAAGGATTATTTTTCATCAAGTGGTGCTTTAGATTGGCAAGATCAAGTGGCTACGCGAGTTTCTTAAGTTATATTTAATAAAAATTGTCTACTACATAAGTATATTCTAACGATCAGATACTCAAACGAGTTTTTAAAGTAAGGGCGCATTTAAACTCATGTTATTCCTATTTTGACTTTGAATCTAACACGTCGCAGCACGAGTTTAAGAAGCCCTTGCTTTAAAATTCGTTTGAGTATCTGGGGGTAGGTGTAAAACAATGAAAACCTTACTTACCACTTATTCCGAGACATTTGCTAATTTCCTCCCATGCATTGTCTTTCATTATCCGATCGCTATATGATGGCTTGGTTATGTCAAATAAACACTCATATTTTGACACGAGTATTATTAATTTTTCATCATTCATCTTTTCGTACAAGTACGCACAACTATTACGTTCAAATGTTGCTATCAAAATGGCGGTCGGCGCGGCCGCAGCGGGCACGCAATCGGAGCCGATCGGCTACGCGATAGAGAAAGAGCACGCAATCGGAGCCCATCGGCTGCGCGAGCGAGAAAGAGCACGCAATCGGAGCCGACAGGCTGCGCAAGCGAGAAAGAGCACGCAATCAGAGCCGATCGGCTGCGCGAGCGAGAAAGAGCACGCAAGCGGAGCCGGTCGGCTCCTTTTATTACTTCACACGAAGCGCGTTCAGGCATTTTTAATGACAAAAAAGGTGCAAATGCAAAAATAAACTTTACTACAATCACTAAAAACACTGTTTCCAACGTGATAAAAATCTGCTCTCCTCTCCGAGCCGGTCTGTGTGAACGGACCCTTAGTGAGCTTGCAAAGCTTCACTAAGCAAAATCAATACTAGGATCTATTGTAGTTCTGCCGTTAGATACAGATGTCGCCATGCTATGAATTTTTACTACGTTACAAAGCATTTCTTTCTTTATTATAATACAGGGTGGGCCAGAATAAAATTTACTTTTGAAACCTATATAAAAAAAAGACTGGTAAGACTTAAAGAGTTTATTTAAAAAGTAACTTAATCTAACATTAATGTAATTTAAGTCTTAAAAATTACGTCATCCAGGTGTACCCCGTCTCGTCGCGAGCACGCGCCGACACGTTGCCGTGGATATAGCCGCCATTTCCGCTCGGATGTTCTCTTTTAAGGCAGTAATTGTCCTCGGTTTATAGGAGTAGACTTTATTCTTGAGGAATCCCCACAAAAAGAAATCTAGTGGAGACAAGTCTGGGCTTCGTTGTGGCCACTCGATGTTACCTCTCTTTGAGATGATTTTACCGGGGAACATCTCCCGTACGACCTCCATGCTGGCATTAGATGTATGGCAGGTGGCACCATCCTGCTGAAACCAGGTCTGGGAGTTGTACTCCTGCAGCCCAGCAAGGGTAGGCCTTAAAAACTCTTGAAGCATTTCCACATAACGGTCTGTATTAACTGTTACTGCGTGACCACGAGAATTTTCAAAAAAATAAGGTCCTATCAGCCCTTTGGCAGAAATGGCAGCCCAAACAGTCACTTTCTAACAGTGGAGTGGCTTTTGATGCTTGAGTGAAGGTTGTTCAGCACTCCAAAAACGGCAATTTTGCTTATTGACGAATCCGTTTAGGTGAAAGTGGGCTTCATCCGAGAAAAGAATGTTTCCGAAGTTGAAAAATCGCTCTAACATCAAGGTGGAAAATGCCGCCCTTTTTGTAAGGTCATCATGTTAGTTCTTGGACCAACTGGATCTAGTAAGGGTGAAGCTTTAAATCAAAATTCAAAATTCGCCTTAAATTGCTTCGTGAAATCCCCAAAGTCGATGAACGTCGCCGCGCAGAGAGTTCTGCATTTTCTTTAACTGATTAGCCGCGTCCAGACCGGCTGAGCGCGGCTCGCGCGTGCTCGCGAGCCGTGGCACCCGAGCTAATTTGTGAAAAGTTCCGAGCCGGGCTCGCAAGCCAAGGTGAGCCGGTTTGAGCATTCAGTTTCTCTCCGTATAACGATGGAAAACCTCGTATTATTAGCTGCTACGGCGCTTATGTTGTCTGGATATATCATAAAAAAAAGAAAAAAGAAACGAAAACTCTGGATTAAAAAACTGTACCAAAACCGAAACCAATACGGTAACAGTTTGTTAAAGGAACTAACAATCGACCATTCAGTCTCAAACTTTACACGCATGTCTGCGGGAGACATTGAATATTTGTGCTCCTTAGTGGCTGTGAAAATACAAAAATGTGACACTAACTACAGAGAAGCAATAACTGTATCCGAAAGAGTGCTGCTAACATTGAGATATTTGTCAACAGGAGACTCCTATTATAGCAGTCTTCAATATCTTTTTGGAGTATCGAAACAATCTATATCAACTATAGTTCCAGAAACGTGTGATGCAATTATAGACGCCCTCAGTGATTACGTTAAGGTAAATAAAAATCATTTTCGTCATTATTTATATGCACGAAAAACCTAGGAAGTTGAGCTCCTTGCTAGCTGCCGGATTTGTAGCTAACTTCATTTTAGTGCACGCCGCGCGTTCGAGCGAAGCGCACGTGTGTGTGAATTTGGCGCCAATTGGTCCGTGAGACCGACGCGAGTATAGGTGCAACTTTTTGTGTAAGTATTAATGTAACATAATTAGTGAATTTATATACTTTTTACAAACTTTTAATACTTTATGACGGATGTATAGTGAAATGTATGTATGTTTATTGCTCAATATTATATTTTGACCAATTTTATTCTTTCTAGATTATACTATATACCAAAATGAACGATGATCGAATCAGATTGCTGCTGGATGAATTGAGTTCTGGTTCTAGTTATGAAGACGAAAATGACAGTGAAGTGGAAGATTATGTGGAGGTTCAAGAAGATACATACGACACCGAGCAAGATGACGATGACGAAATATATGAGGTAGAAGGTAGTGAAAGTTCTCGCAACTTTTACTTAGGAAAAGATGATCAGACAAGATGGAATAAGTCTCCTGTCTTAAACCCTACTAGGCGACTTGCTAGAAACATAGTTACTCAACTTCCTGGCTGTAGAGGAGAAGCCAGAAATTTGAAGGAACCAGGTGAGCTATGGAAGCTTTTTTTCTCGGACGCCATAATAAATCTGATCGTAAAGTATACTAATGAACAAATTAATCGATTGAAGCTTAATTTCACAAGAGAGAGAGACTGTACCCATACAGACAACATTGAAATCGAAGCTTTTTTAGGCCTTTTACTGTTTGCTGGAGTTAGAAGAAATGGTCGTTTAAATGCCAAAGATTTTTTTAAAACAGACGGGTCATCCCCAGAGATATTTCGATTGACTATGAGCTTTAGCAGGTTCTACCTATTAATGCGTTGTCTCAGATTTGACAAAAAAGATACGCGAGAAGAGAGAACTAATTTAGATAAACTGGCACCTATTAGAGAGTTGTTCGATGAAGTTGTGAGAGCGTTCAAAAAATATTACAGCGTGTCTCAGTATGTTACAATTGATGAAAAATTAGAGGCTTTTAGAGGACGTTGCAGTTTTCGACAGTACATTCCATCAAAACCCAACAAATATGGAATAAAAATTTATGCCTTGACAGATGCCAAAATGTTTTATACCCATACTATGGAAGTTTACGTTGGAAGGCAACCAGATGGCCCATATCAAGTTGACAACTCCGCTTTGGCTTTGGTTTTGCGATTGAGTGAAAATATTTACAACACTGGACGTAATATCACATGTGATAACTTCTTCACTAGTATTCCATTGATAGATAAGCTTGAGTCACAACATAAATTGACAGTTATTGGAACGATTCGTAAAAATAAAAGGGAATTGCCTAAGCAATTCACGGAAATAAGAGGAAGAGCGGAAAAGTCCAGTTTATTCGGACATCGAGGCAATTGCAGTCTTGTATCCTATGTACCGAAAAAAGGCAAAAATGTCCTTCTTGTATCCAGCATGCACGATGATGCCGAGATCAATGAGGATACAGGTAAACCGGAAATTATAATGGACTACAATAGAACGAAAGGCGGTGTTGATACCGTAGACAAAATGTGTGAGACTTACAACGTTGCACGTGGTACAAATAGGTGGCCAATGGTGATATTTTATAGTCTGATGAATGTAGCGGGTATAAATACGTTTATAATATACCTACACAACAACCCTACCAAAAAAATTAGCCGTAGGATCTTTCTTGAAGCCTTAGCATACGATCTGATCAATCCGCAACTTAGACGTCGGGCTCTCATTACATCCTTGCCTAGTACCATAAGGCTCAGGCTCGCCGAAATATGTAAATTAGATGGACCTGAGTCTTCAGCAACATCTAATAATAATAAAATTGGTCGTTGTGGATACTGCGCATCAAAAAAAAAACCGCAAGACACGTTACAACTGCGCCACCTGCAAAAAATACTTTTGTTTGGAACATGCTGTAACCGTATGCCCTGATTGTTATGGTGAGGGTCAAAACTAAGCCAAACATAGATAAATATGTCCTTTGATATGTTGTTTATTAATATTTAGAAGTTTATTTTGTTTTTAAAAAGAAGTACAGATTTTATTTTTGTTTCTCTATTACTTAAGAAAAAAAACTTTAAATCAAAGACTGATTTATGATAGACTGAAAGTCAGTAAAATAATTAGTAATTAAAGTATTATTCATACTATTTTGTTTCATTATAACCTAAACTTTAAAAAATACTAGTATGTTTTGGGCTTCATTGTAAAAAAAAATATATTATAGGCGTACGAACTATCGGTCTGTGACACCGTGCGCGAGTATAGGTGTTATAAAAATTGGCGCGAGTATAGGAAGGTTAAGCAATCAAATTATTTATTTATCTGCCTCATATTTAAATAACGGAGCTGTCACCAAAATTAAAGTCTAATGTTTCTGTAGTAGTAGCAGTAGCAAAATTGTGTGTTCTGCAGATTTTCACCGAAAGTTATGGTTGACGTGGTAGTGGGTGGTTGTGTGTAATATCCTGGTTTATACATCTGATATTTTCCCATGTCCGCTTCGTGAATAATAGTAATAGCATTTTTAACACATGATTGAGTGTAAGGATTGTATTTTCTGAGTTCATGTGCAATATGATTACCGAATGCTACACATGGATCATTTATGGAAGTTGAACTTTTCTCAATTATGGCATAAGTGTCCTTCAATATATTGTCAAGAGAATCATTTTGTGCATTCGTATTCAGCCGTCTTTTCTTTCGCGATGTTTGTGGCGATGGCAATGGTTGTTGTGGCGATGGCGATGGTTCCTGTAGCGATGGCGTGGGTTCTTGTGGGGATGGCGTTGGTTCTTGTGGGGATGGCGTGGGTTCTTGTGGGGATGGCTCCGGTTGTTGTGGCGATGGTGTAGGTTGTTGTGATGATCCTGGTTGTTGAGAAGGATTGCTCTGTAAAAATAATATTTATTTTGTTATTTGCTGACTCCGTCCACAGAAAAAGAATGGCTAGCAGTATCAAATGAATTTGAAATAAAATATATCTTCCCACATGTTATAGGGGCTATGGACGGGAAACACGTAACTCTTCAAAGACTCATCAATATAAGTACTGATTACGATAACTACAAGAATTTTCCTAGTATAGTGCTCTTCGCTCTCGTGGATGCTAATTACAAATTCTTGTTTGTTAATGTCGGAACTAAAGGGCGTATTTCCGACGGCGGAGTTTTTAAAAATACGATTTTATATCGAAAATTAGAAAACTGTCAACTGAACATTCCTGAAGCGCAGGTACTACAAATACCGTACATAATGAAAATACCATATTTCATATTGGGCGACAAAGCTTTTATGCTTACCAAATATACTATGAAACCATTTGAAGGTAATCCAGAGGCGGGTTTTAAAGAAAGAGTGTTTAATTACAGACTTAGCAGAGCTCGCAGAGTCGTTGAAAATGCCTTTGGTATTTTAAGTTCAGTCTACAGAGTCCTTAGAAACCTTAGGAAACCAGAAAAAGCTACAAAAGTTGTCTTAGCAACAGTGTATTTATATAATTACTTACGAAGAAATAACTATTCTATTCCACCAGAATATTATGATAGAGAAGTTGATGGTTAATTTATTCCAGGTCAATGGAGAAACAATATTCCATCTACAGCACTATTACCTCTAACGGCCATTCCGCGCAGAGGTACTGTTAGTGCTAAAGATATTCGTCTACATTTAGCAACACATTTTGTAACAAACGGAATAATTCCATGGCAGCATCAATATTAATGATCAACTAATTTTGAAAATAAACTTAAATAAAGGACTTACGTTATCTATTCCGCCTTCTTTTGTAATTCCTGTGTCATCTTTATTTGACATAAAGTCAAAATATTTGAAACCAAACCACTTCGATATATAAATTTCGTCAGTGCCTGTAACAAATATGTAGACGTTATAGGTTATTTTTCGTTTCCTATGGTGTGTCCTATAGTAAATGTTGTACATATTGATATTTGATAATGAGATTAACTAATCTAACATTCACTATAAATTAAATAAAAGAATCCTTACCTGAACCAGTGATATTACTTTTTCTCTGCTTTGACTTTTCGCGTCGGTATGAACCTGTCAATGAGTCAAGTTTCTTTTTCAACTCGGGTATAGGTAACTTCATTTCCTTAGAGATCTTCCTCCAGCAATCTTCTCGCTTGCTTTTATTTAAATGATCTGGATCTTTCGAATCCCATAACATTTTGAAGCTTCCGTAAATTTGTATTAAGCGAAATACTGTCTTCTTTAGAATCAGAATTAGAATTTCATTATTTCATGGGCCCTTGCGGGCACTTAAAATCGTCAAAATTTACAATATATATATACATATATATATATATATATATATATATATATATATATATATATATATATATACAAAAAATAGCCAAATGTGTTACAATAATTGTAAATATTAACAAAAAAGTAATTCATTTCACTGCCAAGCAGCTTTGTCATCCAGGAAATCTTTAACATTATAATATGCCTTTTTGCATAACTGAGTTTTAATTAAGCTTTTAAATTTCTTTACTGATAAGTCATGCACATTACCTGGCAGCGTGTTGTACATTCGTATACAGTGACCTGCAAATGAATTGCTTATTTTACGGAGCCTATGTTTTGGCACTGCTAGCTTATCTTTTATTTCTTAAATTCAAGTTATGGTAGTCACTTTTTTTACTGAATTTAGTGTCTTTATTCTTGTGTGCATACAATAAGTTTTCATAAATATATTGCGAGTGTACAGTCATAATGTTAATTTCTTTGAATTTATCTCTTAAAGACTCACGGGAGCCCATCCCATAGATAGCCCGAACAGCCCTCTTCTGCAGCACAAAAATGCAGCCAATATCTGTAGCATTTCCCCACAGTAATATCCCATATGACATAATACTGTGGAAGTAACTGAAATAAACTAAACGCGCAGTTTTGACATCCGTTATTTGACGAATCATTTTTACAGCGTATGCTGCAGAACTGAGTCTGCTCGATAGGCGTTCAATATGAGGACCCCACTGTAGCTTGCAATCTAAAGTTATACCCAGAAAGACAGTCTCGTTGGCCAGCTCTATTTCCTCATCCCTAATTTTGACTCTAGTTTTAACAAGTCGAACATTTGGCATAGTGAATTTAATACATTTTGTTTTACTTTCGTTTAGCATCAAATTATTAACGCTAAACCAGTGAACAACCTTAGAGAGAGCAGTGTTTACGTCGTCAATATTAATTTGTCCTTGTTTAACTTTAAAAACTAAAGACGTGTCATCTGCAAACAAAACTATCTTATGGTTGTCTCTTATAAGGTAAGGGAGGTCGTTAATATATACCAGAAATAGAAATGGTCCTAATATTGAGCCCTGGGGCACCCCCATTGTTACAAATAATCCGGGTGACTGCTTTCCATTGATGACCACTTTTTGAATCCTATCACTTAGGTAAGAAGTGAGAAAATCCAAAGCGGTACCCCGGATTCCATAGTAGTGTAGCTTTCTGATTAACGTCTGATGCTGGACGCAATCGAAGGCTTTTGATAAGTCACAGAAAATACCATAGGCATCCTGTGACTCCTGCCAGGCTTCATAAATATTTTCTATCAATGTGACTCCAGCATCAGTCGTTGACCGGCCGCGAGTAAAGCCAAATTGTTTACAATGCAGCAGATTATTATCATCAAAATATTTCTGTAATTGATTGAGTGCAATTTTTTCGAACACTTTACTAAATGTTGATAGTACAGATATAGGGCGAAAGTTAGAAGGGTCTGAAGTACTACCAGATTTAAACAAAGGAATAATTTTACTAAGATTCATTAAATAAGGAAACACACCACTATCGATACAACGATTAAAAATTATAGCTAAATGTACAGCAACTATTTCAATAATATTGTTCACGAAATGTACAGAAATTCCCCAAAGATCGGCAGTCTTTTTAATATTTAGCGATTTAAAAGTTTCTATAATTTCACGTTTATTGACGTGTTTAAATTTAAAAACAATTTTACAAATAGGAACATTTTCTTTTAACAAGGATTCTGCAACGGAGGTGGAAGAGTCTAAAGAGCTTGTCAGATCTACAGGAATTCGTGCAAAAAAATTCTCAAATTCGTTAGCAATATCTGAGTCGGAGCTAATCGATTTACCGTTAATGCAAAGTTTAAAATTATTTGATGAAGCTTTTGTTTTTCCTGTCTCTGCATTAATGATTTTCCAAGTAGATTTGACTTTGTCTGTGCTATTATAGATTTTTTCACTTATATACTTAATTTTTGCAGCTTGACAAACCTGCTTAAAAACTTTAGAGTATGATTTAACATAATTTTGGAATGATTCAGTTCTATTAAACTGTCTTTCTGAGTACAGCTGATACAATTTTTGCCTACTTTTGTGTATACCGACAGTAGCCCACTGACTAAATACTGGATTATCAGTGACTGTGATCTCTCTGGTTTTGAAAATGCTGTTAAATTCGTTGCAAAAACACTCAAAAAATAAATTATACATGTAATTAGGTGTCATATCCTGTGATAAAAAAGGAAGCTTACTACATAATTCAAATCTAATACGTTTCAAGCGGTCAACGGTTACCGGTCTACATATAATTTTACGTTTTTTAAATTGATCAGTTTATCCATTTTTGATTCACTGGCTCGCGAGTATCGTTACGTCCGTCTACACCGAGCGAGCAGCTCAGACTGAGCCGCCTTTGAGCATCGGCAAAAAACCGACAACGCATGGCTCGGGCTCGGCCGAGCCAACGTGTACCCGAGGAAGCCCGAGCGCCGTCCACACCGGCCGAACTATTGGCTCGCGAGCGGGACTCGCGAGCCGCGCTCGGTCGGTCTGGACGCGGCTATTGATTAACTTCCTGAATCGCTTGCTCCGTACGTGACGTACGAGAGCGACCTTGACGTCTCAATGGTAGCGTCGAACCAGTTTCTTGGAACCTTTTTAGCAATTGTTTGAGTAATTGAGTACTAGGATATTGCTTGAAACTTCGTAATTTGAATTTAACTCTAAACATACGCCGCACAATAACATAAGAAATACCATTTTCGTAAAACGCCCGAATAGCGAACGCGCGATGCTCTCCCGTGAAATGACTCATGGCGACTAAAATTGTGGGAGACGCGTGACCCGATGACACCCCGCGCACCCCGCTACCCGCCTCGGTCATCGATCTATTTGCCAAGGAAAAGTAAACTTTATTCTGGCCCACCCGTTATTACTTAAGTAATTAAAAATTATCCCAACATTCGTCAATATCTATACATATTATAAAACAAAGTCCTCCGCCGCGTCTGTCTGTCTGTTTGTCTGTCTGTCTGTCTGTTCGCGATAAAATCATCGAGATGTGCCCCATCTCGTCGCTGGCACTCCTGCAATCGACTACGTAAACTTTGGAAAACTCGTTGACACATGCTGCGAGGAATCGCGGCTATCTCCTCGTGGATGTTTTCTTTCAATTGGGATATGGTCGTTGGTTTATTATGGTAAACTCGACTCTTCAGATATCCCCACAAGAAAAAATCGCAAGGTGTAAGGTCTGGGCTTCTTGGAGGCCATGGAATATCACCTCTGCGAGAAATTAATTTGTTGGGAAACATTTCTTTGATCACCGGTAAAGTCACATTTGACGTATGGCATGTTGCTCCATCTTGTTGCATCCAAGTCCTGCTGTTGTATCCTTCAAATTTATGTAACTGTGGTGTCAAAAACTCTCGCAACATCTTCACGTATTCCACTGAGTTTACAGTTACGTTATTTCCCTGACTGTTTTCAAAGAAATACGGACCGATTATGCCTTTAGCCAATATGACAGCCCATACAGTCGTTTTAGGTGTATGAAGGGGCTTTTGGTGTTTAAGGCGAGGGTTTTCCGTGCTCCAGTACCGGCAATTGTGCTTCTTTACGTGCCCATTGATGTGAAAATGGGCCTCGTCCGTAAACAATACATTCTCAAGGCTAGAGAATCTCTCCAGCATATTGTCAGCCAATAACTTACGTTGAATGTAATCGTTTGGCTTCATCTCCTGCACAATTTGAAGCTTATACGGGTGTAGTTTAAGATCCAAATGCAAAATTCGCCGCAGACTAGTTCTTGGTATTGCTAGAGCCGCCGAACGCTTACGCGAATATGATTCTGGATCGTTCCGTACGGAAATTTCAACTTCCCGAATGTTCTCTTCGCTTTTTCTTGAACGTGGCCGCCCTGTTTGTTTAATATTGGTTGTCGATCCTGTTTGCTCGAACTTGTTGACCCAAGCTTTAATTAAATTAACACTTGGACACTCACTTATACGCTGTAATCCGTATTCAATTCTAAATAGCCGTCGTACAGTAACGTAGGAATCGTTGTTTTTGTAAAACATTTTTACACAAAAAGCACGCTGTTTTCCCGTGAAGCGCTCCATCGTGACTAAAATTGCATAAAGCGGCGCATCATTCCCTGTACCCCGCGCGCCCCTCCCTGTAACGGTTTTTGAGAAATCGAGTGTTGCCATTTGCAAACATTTATGGCCCACCCTTTATAATGATATTTGTTGAAGGTGTCGCAAAAAAATCAGCTGTCTGGGAGCTTTTAACGAAAAAGCTGCCTAAACCCTTTGAGATATAACAAAGTGATGTATGGTGGAATTGTGTATCTAATATAGGACTACAAAAAAGTCCGCGATGGCATATGTCTATCTCTTAAGGATAACATACTATATCGAAAATTGTTAGGAAGTTTATAAAAACTTTATAAAATTAACGGCGTTTGACGTATCATGTTATGACCGTTGCCATGGTGCGTGCAATGTAATTCATATAATCTAGTCAAATATATAGCTTAACATCCAGCTCCGAGTACGATTAGTACGCTGTTATGTTTTCTCCATTCTCTTGTATGGCGCTGAAGCATGGACCCTCACAGAATCAAGCTGTAAGAAGATTGAAGCCTTCGAAATGTGGGTATACAGGAGAATGTTAAGGATATCCTGTAGAGACAAAATAAAAACGTAACCGTGCTAAGCTGTTTAAAGAAAAAACAAGAAGTTCTATATTTAGTAAAGAAAAGAAAGCTTGAATATCTTGGCCACATAATGAGAAACCGAAAATACGACCTACTACAACTCATAATACAGGGAAAGATCCAAGGAAAACGAAGTGTGGGTCGAAGAAGAACATCTTGGCTAAAAAACTTACGCCAATGGTTTGGAAAAAGCACCCGTTCCTTATTCAGAGCCGCGGCATCGAAATTACAGGTTGCCCTTATGATCGCCGACCTTCGAAAGAAGATGGCACTTTAAGAAGAAGAAATATATAGCGGGTGGTGCGAAGTAAATATAAAATAATACGTACGTAGGGACGAGCCCGAGCGCAGCGAGGGTGAGACACTAGTTATAGAATAAATCACTTATTTTCTACGCATTAGGTGCATACTGTTTATGAACATCCCAGACAGATGGCCAGCGACACTCAATGCAACTGCACTTCGTACGTCTTTTCTCGAACTCAATCTGTTCACAAATTTTTCAGCTGACCACTTGAAACCATTTTTTCCGTAATACAACGTTTGGTTCCCTGGTAAAACTAAAGTAGTTTCAGATCTTGAACTTTGGTCGACATCAACAAGAGATCCCGTGGTCTGTCGATTTTGTAGTTGACTCTCATTTTCCTTATCTTATTTATGTTCCAACTACTCTGATTCCGTCGATCGATTCGATTCGAGTCGTCGTGGTCGATCGCTTTGCAAGAAAAAGTCTGGGTCTGCCTGTTCATCGTCAACGCCGGTAAAATCACCTTCTAATTCTGTTTCTAGCTAAATTTGGATGGTATTTTCGAAGTCCTCACTATTACTAGCCACCGCCAAATAGTCCCAAAAGATGACGATCTTTTGGGACTATTTATTGATGTACTTAGTTGATCCATCTAATAAAATACTCTGTTAAAAATTTCTGTAGTAATTTTACAAAAAAGTGTTGGAAGTTTTTACGCACAACAAGAAAGTAATACTATAATTCCGTTTTGTAAATTTACTACACAATTTATTTCAACTCAATTTCGAAAAATTACAAAACATTTGTAGAAATTTACCAAACGACTATCGGAAATTCGCTTAGCAAAATCACAATACAAATAGTGTAATTTTACCAACAAATTCTGTTGAAAATGGTTTGTTATTTCAAGATGATGTATTGTAAATTTACTACACAATTAATTTCAACTTAGTTTACAAAAATTACAAAACATTTTTAGAAATATACCAAACGATTATCGGATATTCGCTTAGCAATATTACAAAACAATATTTATTTTATCAATTTTTTTTTTGTAAATGGCTTGTAATTTTAATATGATGTATACTAAATTTACTAAACAATTCATTCTAGTTCGGTTTCGAAAAATTACGAAACCTGTATTGAAATTTACCAAACAACGACAAATTCGCTTACTAAAATTGCAATACATATATTTTAATTTATTATATAATTCCAGTATTGAATATTAATTGTATCTATTTTTTTTATTATATAATAGGTGGCTACTGAATTAGTGCGACTCCATCTACGACTACGTCACCACTTACCATAAGGTGGAGCGTAGTCAAGCACTAATTCTGAATAGAATAAAAAAAACACCAGATTACGTATAAGGATTTATTTTAGATAACATTCTTTTGCGAGCACCGAGTTGGGCCGGACACGGTCTAATTTCAATACCATACTGTTTCATAAAAGCAATTTAAAAGTATATGTAAATTGTAAAGTCATTTAACATAATTATTTTTTAAGCATAATAACTGATGAACGATACATAAGTATAAATTATTATGAAAGATAATAATGTATTACAATCAATACAATTTATATTGCACGTACATATTAAAACTTATTAAATGTAAAATGATATAATTAAAAGAAGAGTTAAAAAAATTTAAATACATAGTTTATTTTAAGTAGATTAAGAATATGTAGGTTAAGCTTACGAAAGATATCAACCCTTACATTATTAATCAATAATGTAGGGGTCGATATCTTTCGTAAGCTTTGAGACTTTAGGATGAATTTTCGTTCCCTTTCGTTTTCCACCTCGTTTCGTACCTTTTTCAGGATTTATTTCCAAAAATAATCTGAAAATTAAATTCAATTATAAGTTAATCTCAAATAAGAAATTTTTACCTAATGCGTACATGGAAAAACATTTAATAAGGTATAAGAAATTAATAAAGTATTGAGGTTTTTAAAGTAGTTAGTCTATAGTGTAATTTAGTGAAGACAAGTTTCTGAAAATTACCTAACCTTATTTTTGCTTTAGAATGTCACTTATACAAATTTTACTAGCATCAAACTAGTCTGGTAACTATTAAAGTATCATCTCATTTAAGTACATTTTTAAATGGATGACAAAACAATTGTTTCATTTAACAACTGTGTTTTAGTTGGGTTGAAAATGTATTGAAAATTACTGTCATAATCAGTCCAAGAATAATCTAAATTTTTAACACTCACCGCTGAATAGCTTCAAGTGTGCCTTCGATTTCAGGGGGATAAACAATGCTAAATACATAATAGCATAGGAATGTTGTCAATATTCCTTCAGTAAATGATGGAGCATGTATCATTATTGATTTGTTAATCACGATATGATATATATTTCCAGAGTCGTGTAAATCTTTTCCTAAAATAATAAAAACATTTTCAATAGCAAAAAAAATCATCAAAATGTATACCTGTCCAACAATAATAACGTCAATGTTTTATCGAAGAAAAAGAAAGGCTAGTTTTACATAAATATACGAATGTTACAAACCTCTAATCATGAAAACTGGATTAGCAACAGGTACACGTTCCAATAATTCGTCGTCAGTAATTCTTCCTAAAAATTGAAAAAAATTACAACATTTAAATGACATTCGTTCAATTTGTCAAAATTTCGCTATCATGTATTATTTATATTTTTTTATAATTTATAATATACTATATTTATAACTTACACTTGTTAAAACATAAAGAAAATTAAATTTTCTTTCATGAACTTTGTAATAAAGGCAAAAACAACTGCTTCATATGGCTCATCAGTTTTCAAGTTATCGCTGTACTGTTTAGCTAATTTTAATGTGTTGCAAACGTATTTACTTTCTGCTTCTGCATCAGCATCCGCATTAACTTTATTCTTTTTTTTGTTGGCGGTCACTTCACGAGCTATTTCTACATTTTTTGAATAACGATTGATGGGCTTAGATAGTTTATTTAATGATAACTTCCATATGGAATTAATATTTTTTCCAAGTAGTTGATTGGCGTGCTTTATAATCAATTTACTGTAATGAAAGTACGGCCAGTGTTCAAATATTATCGATACCTCCTTTTCTGTATGAATTTTCTTTCGCTGCAAATAATAACACGCGTCCATTAACTCAATTATTTCTTCATCAACATCTTCTCTCTCAGACTTGAAAATCTGAATCAATTTCAATCGTTGCTCTTCTAATGACGCCAAGACTTCGGATTTGGGTTGAGATGGCATATAAGCGACGCACCCATACTCATCCTGAACCTTGGGCTTATCAATAGTCAAATCGTTATCATCTAGATTATCAAATGTTTCATTACCATCTCCGGATTGACCTTTGAGATAATGTGCTGCGAAATAAATTGATTGTCTGAGAGATTCCACTTGACCATCCGTACTCTGATTTGCTATTTTTGTTGTGAAGCTCTTTTTGTAAGTGTCGACAATTTGTTGACTTATGGATTGAGTGGTTTTGCGAGATATGTTTTTAAATTCTGACCTGAGGAAACACAGTAAATTAGCTTATTTAAATACCTAAAATAAATGTAAATAACTGATTACATAAAAAATAACTGAGATTTTAAGTATTTCCTAAAAAAAATGTCAAGAATACAATATTTTGTTCCAATCTTCTAATTAATTCTAGTTTTTACTAAGGCGTTTTGTCAAAACTAGTTTTCACTAGTTAAAACGCGTTGTAACTGAGAATGTTTTTTAACAGAACAGCGTTTTAACTGTAACATAATATACATTCCAAAATAAATCTATAAATCAATCTCGATATTCAGAATAAAATTAACAATCAATATTGTCATTAAAGGTGAGACCGCACTAGGCGTAACTACACTGCACTGCAGCGACGCGACACGGCACTGCAAAATATTCTTTGTATGAAATAGTATGAGGCATACCGCACTACGCGGCAGCAGCACTACGCGACACGGCACTGCACGACAAACTTGACCAACTCGCCAAAAATGCCGCGGCGTGCTGCGTCGTGTAGTTCCGCTGCCGCTAGTGCGGTATAGCAAGCGACGCGACATTGCACGCCAATCAAGTTCCTTGAACCTTTTTAATAATAAAATGTAAAAAATATGGTGGGATATTTAACGTATTTAATTTTTTTTCTAATTATCTATCTATTTCATTTCATAACATTACATCTAAATAAAAATATAAATACAGTTGAACAAACAATTTGATTGATCGAACAGTATAAAAAATAATCTATCGAATAAAAAACATTACATATGAGACATAATACGCTAACTTGTAAAAAAATTATTTTTATTTTTTAAAAAGAAACATTTATCGAACAAATAATAATTTTTGAAGACCAAACGATTGGTTTATAAAAAATAGTCGAAATATTTTTTCAGCCACCAGGTTCAAGGAATTCGCTAATAATGTCATAGCATATTTAATGCGTAAAACGAAAGGTTGCTTATAAAAATGGCTCTATACGAAGAACGATGTTTAGTTTTACTTGTTGGCCAATATCCAAAGATATAATATTATGATCTCCAAAATGACATTGAATGAAAAATACCAGTAAAAATGTTAGTTTCATCCATCGTGCTCAAAGGTTGCCGAACTACTGAAAAGCAAAATCTGTCGCGTAGTGCCGCGCTAGTGCGGTATACCTGTTTTTGCAGTGCCGTGTCGCGTCGCTGCAGTGCAGTGTAGTTACGCCTAGTGCGTTCGCACCTTAAATATCATTAATTCAAATGTCAATGGAGCTCATGCAATGAAAAATTGCATTAAAATTATAACAAAAAAATTAAAATAAAACTTACTTTAGGAGGTACGAGCAGAACAACAATTTTCGAATGAAGGGCTCAAAGTATTCAACATAAATTTTTACTCAAATAATTTATTGTCCAAATTTCAGCAGATACCTGTTGATATTTAAGGAAAATTAATTATTGTAAGTCAACATAAAATACATTGTTTTTATAAAGAAATGAGTGGATGTGATCATAATAATAATATGAATAATATTCATAGTAAAAGTAAAACTATCATAAAAATAAAGACTATTAAAGATCAAACACATTATTATTAAACAAAAGTAAAGAATGGCGCCAAAATGAATTTTAGATGTAGAATGGCGGCACTTAAAAATCGCCGCCATGCCATATTTATAGCTGCGGTGGCGTTAGGGCCGGTCCACACGGCGCGTTGCGTTGCGTTGCGTCGTCGCAACGCAAGTATTTTGACGCATAACCGGCCACACAGGCGCTGCGTTAACGCAGCGTTACTACGACGCAGTCGTAACGTTCCGTTGTCGCAGCGGCGACGCACAGTTGTGGGAAGCATTTTGTAAAAACATCGCAGTCAGTGTATAGAAAGCATGGATCGGAAAAGACGTCTGGCATTGCTCCTATTACTACGTCACCGGCGAAATCGACGCAAAATCACTAGACGGTATTGGATCTGTCCCTTAATTTCATTAAGAAATAGTGATGGACAGTTTTTTCTGTTAGAATATCGGGAGTTGCTGTTAGACGAAAAGAAGTTTTATAATTTTTTTAGAATGAGTGTATCCAGCTTCGAATGTTTATTGATGTCCTTAGAACCACACATACGGAAAAACTATACTAATATGAGGAATCCTGTGGAACCAATAGAAATGCTGGGAATTACTTTAAGGTAAGGTATTTATATAAGTAATGAAAAGATTACAATTTTATTGGTCTGTTTATTTTATAATCAACAAAATAACAATAAATCAATATAATCAACTAACAAAATTCAACAATTGTCATAAGTATTTTTTAAGTTTAGAGAGTCTTTATCAAGTAATTAACAATTATAGATTTGAAAAAGCGTATTCAGTTTCTTCACTTGCTCGAGACGCTTGATCTGGTGACGTAATTGAATTATTAAAAGCAGAATTGTATGTACTTTGAAAATTTGTTGTTTGATACTCATATGATAATGGCTGTTGAGACGTTGATGGGCCACACACATATGACGATGTTTGTCCATACCGCATTTCGCTTATAATTTGTAACACTTTACTTTGGAAAGTAAGAGTTTCTCGGTCGGAAAAATCTTGTATTGATGGTAATATACCTCTAAAAAACGACATATGGCGATTTTCCGGCTCTTTGAGAATTTTTAGTCCTTCTCTTTCAAAGTCATCTATTTACATGGACCTTTTGCGCGCGATGGGAACATAACGCGGAGACTCGTCTATAGTAATTTCGCTTATAGATGTAGATTCAGTGTTGATTTTTTTAGGTGAGTCTAAGCTAGAGTCGGTGTCATTTTGTTCCACTTTTCTCAAGAAAAGAAGTTGGTTATATAAATGATATTTTTTCAGATTCGTAGCACCCGAGCCCGATCTTGATGATTCTTTTATTTTTTTTAAGTATCTAAAGAAATTATCTTTAACACTTCTCCATTTCTTCACTAAATCATTACCTGAAAATCCAAGATTTAATAATTTACATATTTAAAAAAGTAATTAAAAAATTAAACCAACTTCTAAAAGTACCCGTGAACTGAAAAGGAAAAAAATAATATCTTTGAAGTACCTATCTTTTTGAGGTAGGTTCCCTTTTTCATCATGCATGGTCCAGGCTGGGACCGACCACAAAATGGTAGTTACTTTGAAGATTTTATTTTTCCTTTTCAGTTCACAGGTACTTTTTGAAGTCGGTTTAATTTTTTAATTTACTTTTTACTTCTTATTTTTTGTGAACCGATATTGATGAAACTTGGACTGTTCCCTAACCTTGAAAAAACCTGATTTAGGTAAAAAAGAAGAGTCTTTTAGTTTTCGAATTCGTGGACAAACAACATACATTTACGAAATTTAGCACATATACGACTCAAATATAATCAGGTCAAACTGATAATTTCCTTTATTTTGAAGCCGGTAAAAAATTATTAATATAAAAACGGTAAAAAATTAAATGTTCAACTGGTAACCGGTACTTATTTTCAACTTCATATTTATTTTTATACTTCTTTAACTTTATATTCATATTTATTTACTACTTCTACGACAATATGTCTACAATGAACTAAGTAGGTAAGTATATGACTAGATGGAATAAGGGTAACAGCAAAACTTATCAGTATTTTACATGTAGATTCTACAGTTGATTATTTTCAACTGTAACGGGTACCTAACCTAACAGTTGAATTTTTTTTTTTTTTTACTTTTTATCATTTTTAATTGTTTTTTTTTAAATAGTTAATATGTTTTGCATAGAGAACTAAGTATATAACATAGGATGAAACAAGGGACTTATAACACAAAATAATACTTATTGAAGTAATTGTTTTTGTTTCAGATACCTAGGAAGTGGAAATTCAATAACGGATTTACATTTGAAATTCAAACGGGAAAAATCTACTATTGCGTATATGATACACAGAGTTTGTCGTGCTATATGGACAAATCTTCTTCAAGACAACATCCCTGAACTAACAATCGAAAGATTCCAAACAATAGCGAGGGATTTTGATGTAAAGGCAAATTTTCCTCACTGTATTGGTGCCATCGATGGAAAACACATCCGCGTGTGTAACCCTATAAATAGTGGCTCGCTTTTCTTTAATTATAAAGCGTTCTTTTCAATTGTATTGCTAGCTGTTGTAGATTCAAATTACAAATTCATTTTTGTCGACATCGGTGCATACGGAAAAGAATGCGATTCAACCGTGTTTCAAAATTCTAAACTGTACGAGTTACTGCTTAACAACAACTTGCCACTACCTGATCCCCAGCCACTCTCTGGTTTCAATAGACCCACCCCGTATGTATTTGTGGGTGACGAAGCCTTTGGACTGAGCAAACATATTATGCGTCCATATGGTGGTCGAAATCTCGACTTACAACAAAAGGTTTTCAATTATCGTCAAAGCAGGGCCAGAAGATATGTCGAATGCGCTTTTGGGATTATGGCAAACAAATGGCGCATTTTTCACAGACCGATAGACGTGTCCTATAACTTCGCTACTGACATAATAAAAGCATGTTGTGTACTACACAATTTTGTTGCTGATCGAGACGGTTTTAGACAAAGCGATAAATTTGCTATAAGTGTTGATGAATTTCTCTCATTACAACCCGCAGATGAAGAACAGACAGCACCGAATGCCATAAGAGAGCAATTCGCGACCTATTTTATGACTAGAGGAACTCTGCCTTGGCAGTTAAATAAGATATAATGGTATTTAATTAAAAATACAACAAAATATATGATTATTACTGTAAACTCACCAACTTTATTTTTTCGTTCAGGAGTAAAATTATCGTAATCAGAAAATAAAACTTTTGATATTTGTTCCCAAGCTTTTGTCTTTAAATTTTTATTTTTGTAATCTACATGTGACTTATCCCATATAATTCCTCTTTCCTGAATTAATGTAATAAAGTAATCCATGTCAATTTCTTCAATAATTGTACTCATTTTACCCTGCAAAAAACTAAATACAAATAAAAATATAAGAAAAACGAAACGATCTTGCGTGTGTCCTCCCTATCAACCCACAAACAACTGAGCGCTGCCGTTCCGGCGTCGCAATGAGTACACCCCCGCCCGCTTCGTCTCGGGGGCTGTAGTTCAGTCGTATGTGCGTTGCGTCGACGCAGCGCACCGTGTGTACACTATGATTATTAGTATGTAAAACAACGCGGCGACAGCGCTACGTCAATACAACGCTGACGCAACGCGCCGTGTGGACCGGCACTTAGTAGTTAGTACGTAAAAAAAATACCTAATGTCTGCTAGATTCAAAGTCATAAGAATGATCAGATAACTTTAGATTTAAGAATTCTGAATCATTATTGATATAATAAAAAAAATATATATATAAATGATATAATAATAAAAAAAATGATTAATATGTACTTACCATCAATTTCTCTGATTTTAACACTCAATAAACGGTCTTTGATAACAAAATTTCCTTCCAGTTATTCAAACAATAGTTAAATTATGTATCCAATCTCAGCGTAGGCTAGCTCGTGTCGAAACTCGAAGCCGGCTGTCTCGCAAAGCCGAAAAAACATGCAACACGTCAAGACTAGCAAGTAGCAACGCTAAAGGCTTTTTACATGCTTTTTTTTATTTAAATCTGCATAACAGAAAAAAACATAGTAAACATGAATATAATACGTACCAGTCTCAAAACAATTGTTTTCCATAAAATAAAAGATACTTACGTTAAACTATATCTTTACGTACTTTGTACGAATATTAATAAATTTACATATACTTTATTGCATTTATGAAAAAGGGAACAGTATGGTATGGTATTGAAATTAGACCGTGGTCCGTGTCCGGCTCAACTCAGTGCTCGCAAAAGAATGCCGGCCCACCTGCTTGCGATGCAAGCCGGTGGCCTGCGCGGGCGACGAGGGGGGATTTATTCAATGTTGTAGTCTACGCCACAACGTTGAATAAATTAAATAATTAATTATTAAATAATAACCGCACAGCGACAAAATGCACTTGTCAATAACTTAACACTTTTTTTACAATCTAAACAGTTTCGTTGTAAATGAAACACGTAGAATTATATGAATATAATTCAAATAATGCTTGCAGCTTCTGCTCTGCTTATTATGCGTTGTTACACTTTGACCAAACAGTATAATAAATAATAATATAGTACAGGAAACTTTGACTATGCACTAATAACCAAACATATATACTCGACGTTATTCCGAGTGACACTGAATAATAATTTTTACCCATGAAAGATTGATATTATTTTAAATAACTTCATTGGAAATAAATTTTTTAATATATAATATGATCATCATTATAGTTGTTATAATTATAATAAAAAATATTATTATCGATATTATGATTATTTTTAGTAAATCTATAAAGCCTAACATTACAGAATACAGATTAAGATTTTATACTTTCTACTTAAAACGCAACTTGTACAAATAGTTTTTTACTTTATAACGAAAAGTAGATAAAATTATAACACACCAATGTTCTCGCTGTTGTCGCCGTGCTTAATTTCAAAATATTCATCAAATAAATTAATTAATTTATTCGATGTTGTGGCACGGATGCACCAATTTTGCGTAATTATTATTATTCCCGTACTCGACGTAGTGGCGTAGTACCACACAGATGCCCCCTCCGTCGCTCCGCAGGCGACCGGCCCCGCTCCGTCGCCCCCGCAGGCGACCGGCTGGTATTCGGCGGGCAGGTGGCTGGTGTGCCGCTCATTCTCTTCTTTATATATGTAGCAATATACTCTATGTTCTCTTCGGAGCACTGAGTGGAGCTGGACACGGTCTAACTGTAGTATTATACCTAGTGCTCTCGTTCATAGAAGTTAATATAATTTCATGGAAGTTTAAAGTATATGATCTATAACTCTAATATTCTAATGACTATAATATCTATAATAACTATTGTAATAAAACTAATCGGAAAGGTGTATAATATAATCTATTAGAGTTAATCACTTTTAAGAACTGGTATGTATATTCTTTGAACAACATGTGGAAAATAAGTTAAGGCTAAATGATTAGGTATAGTAAATAAAATAAAATATGTGAGAAGGGTTTAATGTCTTAGTATTAGAAATAATAAGTGTAATGTTCCATTGTAATAAATGATATTTATGTTTACTGTGTTTTTTCTGTTACCAAATACAAGCACATAAATAATTATAGTATTTTCAACCGACTTCCAAAAAGAGGAGGTTCTCAATTCGTCTGTATTTTTTCTTTATTTTTTTTATTCTTATGTTTGATGATATATGATTTGATGATTTTTTATCAGAAAGGTGGTGCTTTCCGTGTGGTTCCATTTTAATAATATTTTCCAGTTCTGACATCCATAAGAAAACCATATAAGTTTTGCATTAATTATGTGCGCGACAAATGGACGAAGAACTCAATATCACGCTAACCGATTTTGATGATACTTTTTTTATTGGAAAGGATATAGGTACCTCAAGGGTAGTTTGATGAGAGTTTGGTAACGTTCTGATGATGGAATCCATTACAAAGTAACTGAGCTCTTCAATTCTTAGGAGCAAATAACGATACTCAGCCGAATCTTTTATAGGCTATCTGGGTATTTGAGTCACGTACCGTAACTGATGATGTAACAACTCCTCAACGGTTAGGAGTTTAAAGAAAATTCTTTTAATAGTATACGCACTTATGGACCGATATTTGTATACTTTCAGGCTATTAGGTTTGTCTGATAATAGAAGAACATATTTATAATCATTAACATCTGGGAGTTAGGCGGAACAATGGACGTTGACAGATCTCGATTGCCTAATAAAGTTTATTCCGAAACCTCGTTGACTAATTAGAGCAGTGGTTTAGTTGGCCTACCCTATACCCATTTTATATTTAAATAAGCAAAATACGTACCTATCTACTTTCCGCTAAAATTTTTAAAATTAATTATTTAAAAAAAAAACAAAAACCGACTTCATAACCAAACAAATCTAAACTAAAAGTACAAAATAATACTTTTAGGAACTTAGTTAATTTTGAAGTCGGTGTCAGCCAAATCAAAATAACCTTAAATAGATACATATTCGATTAATCTACCAATTTGTAAACATAATTAAAATTATGTTCGAAACTCCATTGCAAAGGCAAGATAAATCTGTCCGTCCTGGTTTTTTTTTAATTTTATAAAAAAAGTATTATATAAATCAACTTACAAACATTTTTTTTTTAATTTCGAATGATTTTCTTTGGAATTAATCAACCGTAATAGAAAATTACAGTACGTAATGCAATTTTCCAATTTGTGTTACAAAAATAATAAAATTATTTGTAAATTCTTAATGACTTCATACTAATTTGAGTTTCGTAATATCACAAAAAAAGTATTGTAAATCGAATTACGAACAATTCTGGTAAATCTACAACATTTTATTGGAAATTCACCAACGGTTAGGAACAATTGCAATACGTGTAGGTTATTACAAAAAGATTTTAAAATTACAACTCACTATAGTAAGTTCCTTCACATGTCTTGTAATTTTACTCGAATTGTATTATGTTTTGTATTAATATACGTTGATTTGGAATTCTGCTCATATTTATTTTGTAAAACAATTGTAATTTTGCAAAAATTTTTAACAGTGTATAATCACTAATGAGATGACGTCTCGTAAACAATTAGAAAAACACACACTAATAATGACCTGATGTTTAGCAAATACCAAACTTTAATACTGATCGTGTTAAACCTGAACGCGTTGCCGCGTTGCTTCCGAGCTCGACTTTACCAATCAACTCGTAAAATCTCGAAGCTTAAAATTATTATTACATTACTCTGGTGCAAATGCATGCTGGTATCTTTACCAGTGTACAGACGATATTGGAACAAATAGCCGGTATCGGCCTCGCACAACTCAAAAGATTTAATTCCGAATCTGGCAGTCTTGGTCCTTTTGCATTGCTTCCAGCTTAGACGACCCTTCCACAAAAGTAGAGACTCGTCTAAGCTGAGGTATTGCGTCGGTGTATAGAGCTCCGCAAACCTTTTGTTGCAATGGTTGACCACCGGCGTGACTTTTTCTATTTTGCCAGCGTACCCCCTGCTCAATAATTTTTCGTTATCAACAAAATGGATAAATTTATTGAGCAGGCAGTAACGATTCCGTGACATTAGCTTACGGAATGCCGGCATCTCCAACATCCCAGTTTCCCAGAAATCACGAATTCTGGAGCGAGAACAGAAGGACATCAAAATATTAATGGCAAAAACCGGTACAACTCTTCAACCGTGACATCGGTCCAGGTATCCAAGTATTTTGGAATACCTTTTAATAATAGACTTTACCTATGTCAGGGTCAGATAGCTGACCGATCGTTTGCAACGCATACTTATTTGTGTATACAGGGTGTCCCAGAACTCAACGTCAAGCCGAAACCGGGTGACAGGGTTGGTTGTAACCATCATGAGAAAAATAAAAAAAAATCTATCCCATGCAGTTCGAAAGTTATGGGCATTTAAGAAAAATTAGAAATTTGATCAAAATGTAACCATTTTTCGGTTATTGTGGTTAATTTTTAATATTTTTGTTCATTATAACTTTGGAACCGTAACCCTAAATAACATTTCTAGAACCACAGTCAAAAATAATGACAATTGCCCCAAGTTTTCTAGAATTAAGACTATTTGTTAAACTATTCAATTTAAAATTTTCAAAATTTGTTGACTTTGAAAGGCGCTCCTTTAAAAAAAATGTACTGAAATGCCTTGGCAAGTGCTATCAAAAGTTCGCGCATTTAATCAGGATTGTAAAATGGTACAATACTTGTTAGTTTCATACTAAAAAAAAAACGAGTAAAAAAATAAAAACCTCAAGTAACCCGATTTTTGCTATACCATTTTACTCAGTTCAAATGTTTTTTATTCGCACAAGCTCTTGGTAGGTTCTTAATTTTACGGCAAAATGATAAGAGAGATGGATAGTGCACATGTTTGCCATGAGCGAACGAGATAGATAGTAACGCCACGCAGTGAGACGAAGATGCGTCGTTTAAACGGGTGCGAATGAAACAGATACAGTCGCCATGCCAAACAATGGCAAAAGTCAACAAAAGTAAGTAAAATTAATAAAATAATGAAAAATCTTGACCTAATAGTTAAGTTTTAGGTTTATTGGAAGAAAAGTCAGATAGGGAAATAACATTTTTTATTACAATAAATGTTCAAATTGTTTACCATAAGCCTCAATACATGCCCTACATCTTTTTAAAAATGATCTACTTATTAGCCGGGCATATCCTCGAGAGTTGATGTCCTCGGCAGCTTGAGAAATACGCTCACGCAGTTCGGCTACGCTCTCAATGGGCTTTGAATAAACTTTTTCTTTGAGAACGCCCCAATAAAAAAAATCCAGGGGATTTAAATCTGGGGAACGGGCTGGTCACGAGATAGTGCCTGAACGTCCAATCCACCTTCCCGGATATTCCTGGTCAAGAAAATCTCTTACTTGTACTGCGTAATGCGCTGGGCAGCCATCTTGTTGATACCACATGTGGCGACGATCTGTTAGTGGTACGTCGGCAAAAAGTAAAACAGACTTTGTACTATTGCTACAGTGTCTCTAATTACAGTTCATTGTCTTATTACTATAACATCGTTTAGCATCTAGTCAGCGTATTTTACATACTAGTCAATATGCACGAGTTTGTCTTAATACAGGGTGGGCCATAAATTTTTGCACATTTGAAACATGAATAAAAATAAAACTACTAATATTATTTTATTGATGATTTATTTAACGTAATAAACATTTAAAGCAATTTATTTTTTAAAAATGACATCATCGAGATGTGCCCCGTCTCGTCGCTGGCACTCCTGCAATCGACTACGTAAACTTCGGAAAACTCGTTGACACATGCTGCGAGGAATCGCGGCTATCTCCTCGTGGATGTTTTCTTTCAATTGGGATATGGTCGTTGGTTTATTATGGTAAACTTGACTCTTCAGATATCCCCACAAGAAAAAATCGCAAGGTGTAAGGTCTGGGCTTCTTGGAGGCCATGGAATATCACCTCTGCGAGAAATTAATTTGTTGGGAAACATTTCTTTGATCACCGGTAAAGTCACATTTGATGTATGGTATGTTGCTCCATCTTGTTGCATCCAAGTCCTGCTGTTGTATCCTTCAAATTCATGTAACTGTGGTGTCAAAAACTGTCGCAACATCTTCACGTATTCCACTGAGTTTACAGTTACGTTATTTCCCTGAATGTTTTTAAAGAAATACGGACCGTGTTCAATACATGAACATGTTATTTTTAATCTGTGGATAATTTTCTAATTTACTCTGTGTTCTGTACTCTCTCGATTATAGTCTATATACTAAAAAATGTGATTAAATTGCATTTATTGAAAATTATTAAATCTTTTAATTTTCCTGTTAACTCTAAGTTAACAAGTGGTCCTTCGAGCCGGATAAAACTTAAAAGTTAATAGATATTGCGAGTGGTTAATCTATATTAACATCGTAACAAAAAAAATATACAAAATAAAAATGTCTGCAGAGCGGCTAAAAGAACTACGTACAAAACGTGTGACTTTAAAAAGTTCAATCACGCGTTTGGAGACTTTTGTATATGATCCTCCTAAGGATTTAAGTGTAGAGTTGCTGGAGGCGCGCAAGGAAAGGCTAGTGTCAACCTTCCAAGCATATGAGGAGACGCAGATCAGCATTTTAAATTGTGATGAAAAAGACAGTGAGGATGTGTCAATAGTTGAAAATAAATACTTCACAGTGCTATCAAAATTAAATAAGTTACTTAAAGAAGCCAGTGTCACAACGTCTCAAACCAGTGCTGATGTGTCAAATTCCAAACTACCAAACATAGACCTCTTTGTATTCTCCGGAAAAAACTTCACACAGTTCAAACCGTTTATGGAAATGTTTGTAGCATTAATTCATAACAATAAGTTATTATCAAATGTTCAAAAATTGTTTTATCTTAGAAAATACTTAGCTGAAGAAGCACTTAACTTAATTATAAATTTACCAATTATAAATGACTCATATGAAAAGGCTCTTGAGTTGCTCAACAAAAGGTTTGACAATAAGTCACGCCTAATTACCAACCATGTAGGGTTGCTTCTCGACTTGCCTCAGCTACAAAAGGGTACAGCTGCATCTATTAGGTCATTTATTTCACAAATACAGCAGCAGTTATATGCTCTAAAAAATTTAGAACAACCTGTAGAACAATGGGACATGATCCTAATACCAATCTTAAGCAGAAAGCTTGATTTATACACACATAGAGCTTACCAGTTGGATAGGGACTGTGATAAGTTACCCACAGTATCTGAATTCATGACATTTTTAGAACAACGTGCAACAGCACTTGAAGATAGCTCTGCACCCAAGTTGTTGCATAAAACTACACTGAATAATAAAACAGTAAATAATATGGTTATGAACTGTAACCAAAACTGTAAATATTGTCAAACTGCTCCGCATCAGCTTTATACCTGCCCCAAGTTCAAGTTGGCTTCAGTTAGTCAGAGGCAATCATTTGTCGCTGACAATAACCTTTGTAAGATATGTATGAAGTCTCATAATGGAAAGTGTAAGTTAACACTAAAATGTAAAAAGCGCAAAAAATTGGTCCACAATACCCTGTTGTGCAATGAAAAGCCTGGTGAGCAACAAAATTGTGTATCAAGTCCTGTTATTAACAACAACCAAGAGAATAACTCTATAGCTAATTTTTGTTCAAATTCACTGTCTAACACTGTTTTGATACCTACGGTTAAAGTGAAAATTTATGATTCCTCTACAAATAATTATATCATAGCAAAAGCAATGTTGGACAGTGGTAGTCAAACATGCTTTATAACAAGTTCCCTTGTTAAAAAATTAAAGTTGAGTCCTATTACTCAACAAACTAATATTATAAGTATTGGTAATAAAAATAATAAAATTGATAAATCAGTCAGTATAAACATATTTTCATGTGTTTATGACAATATTAATTTCAGAATACAGTGTCATGTTATTGATTCTATCACAACACGGTTACCTCAAAGACACATTCTTCCAAAGTTTATTTTACCAAAGGAGGTTATACTGGCTGATGATGAGTTTTATGTACCATCAAATATCGATATTTTGTTGAGTGCAGATATTTATTTCAATTCATTGTTGGAAGGCAATATTAAAATAAAAAATGGTCCGGTGTTACAAAACACAATTTTTGGATATATTGTTGGCGGCATTGTTCCAACTATGAATTCAAATAATTATGTAACAAATAATTTGGCTATTGGCGATAGCAGTAAATTGGAAAATGTAATGCAACAGTTTTAGCTCTCCGAGGAGATACCTCAAAGTTTAACTTCAGAAAAGAACTCTAGTGAATTTGCAAAAGCAGAAGACACTTTTAAAAAATCTGTTATACTTGAACAGAATACATTTCATGTAGACATACCTCTTGTGTTCCCCTTGGAGGATTTGAATCTCGGAGATAGTTTTTCTGCTGCATTACAAAGATTTTTATCCTTAGAATTAAAGTTTAAAAACAACCCTGACTATTTACAAAAATATAAACAATTCATTGATGAATATTTATCTCTGGGTCATGCTAAAATAGTTGATATTAATTCATATGATATTTACAATGGTCCAGTATATTTCTTGTCACACCATATGGTGACGAATGAACAGAGCCGTACTACAAAATGCAGGGTGGTATTCAATGGGAGTAAAAAATCAAAAAATAAAATCAGCATCAATGATGTCATGCTTAATGGTCCTATAGTACAAAATGATTTGTTTGACATCTTATTGCTTTTTAGAACCTTTTTATATACATTGATGTCTGACATTCAAAAATGTTCAGGCAGGTAAAAGTTAATGAACATCATAAATGCCTTCAAAATATTCTCTGGAGGGAGAACCCTGCGAAGCCCATCAGTTGCTTGCAGCTGCAAACTGTAACGTATGGTCTTAAAGCATCCACATTTCTTGCAACTCGATGCTTGTTAGAACTGGCATCTCGTTATGGTCATATGTATCCTCTTGCAGCTGAAGCTTTAATTAAACACACTTACGTAGACGATGTGATCTTTGGTGCTGATGAAGAAAAGCAATTGATAGAAATCAAGAATCAATTAATCGCATTAATGAAAAAGGGTGGTTTTACTCTACATAAGTGGTGTTCCAATTCTAAACAGGCATTAAATGAAATTGACAATAATAGCAAATATTTTGTGGATGAAGTAGAACTCAAAAAAGAGAATACAGTAAAAACTTTAGGTTTAAAATATAAAATTGCATCAGACACCTTTACATACGAATGTCCTGAGTCTAATGAAAAATCTTTAAACACAAAAAGAAAAATATTGAGTTTTATTAGCAAGATGTTTGACCCATTGGGTCTTATAGGCCCCATTGTAGTAGTGGGTAAATTATTCATACAGCAACTGTGGCAGTTAAAAATAGATTGGGACACTATATTGCCCAACCAGCAACTAGAAACTTGGAATAAATTTCTATTTAAATTAATGCAGATGGGAACTATTTCTGTTTCTCGTGGAATCACATTTCCAAATATAATCAAAGCCGAGTTTGTTGGCTATTCTGATGCTTCTATAAAAGCATATGGCGCTTGTGTCTATTTGAGACTCATTGATAGAGATGACAAGGTTATAGTTAATTTATTATGCTCTAAATCAAGAGTAGCTCAACTCAATAAAGTGTTAACTATACCCAAATTAGAACTTAATAGTGCTCTATTACTTTCACAGCTTGTTAGCAGAACTAAAGAAACCTTACAAGGTAGGTTTCATCTTGAAGTGCATTTATACACAGATTCCCAAATTGTCCTTAGCTGGATAAATTCTAACAAACTTAAGTTAGACAAATATGTTTCTAGCAGGGTCTCTCAAATTTTGTCATCAACAAAAGAGTTTCAATGGTCTTATGTAAAGTCTTGTGATAATCCAGCAGATTTACTTTCAAGGGGTTGTGACCCTCAAAAACTTCAAAGTAATTTATTGTGGTGGCAGGGACCTCAATATTTATTGGATAGGAATTTTGAACATCCCATATATAAAAATGATTTCAGTATTCAAAAATACCAAATAAATGATACTATTGAAAGTGCTCCGGCTGCTAATGTTTGTATTATTGAAAATTCATTCTTGGAAGTGTTTAACAAGTTCTCAAAGTTGGATAAATTGTTAAGAGTGATGGCATACATTCAACGGTTTAAACATAACTGCTTAAAACCAAATGAAAAATTATATGGAACTATATCTCCAAAAGAATTAGAAAATTCACTAACCTTTGTTATTGTCACAATTCAATCAAAACATTTTGCAAAAGAAAAGCAGGCAATAATTTCTAACAAAAATGAAAAGCATAGCTTGGGTAGCCTTTACCCCTTTATAGATCAGAATGGAATACTTAGAGTAGGAGGAAGGTTACAGAATGCTAAAAATATTCCGTATAGTAAAATGCATCCCATAATATTGCCCAAGTCATGTCACATCACTGACCTTATTATAAATACAGAACATTTACGACTCTTACATGCAGGTCCTAAGCATGTTTTAAGCTCTATCATGCAGAAATATTGGCTTGTTAATGGCATTAGAGCTGTTAAAAAGATAATTTACAAATGTATAAAATGTGCTCGCCTTAAGGCCAAAGCTGCTTCGCAACTGATGGGATTTCTTCCTCCAGAAAGAGTTATGGCTTAAAATTAGATGTAATTAAATGACTACAAGGTCTTCACATCTACTCAAGTTAATTACAGTGTCCCAATTGAACTCTGTAAACTTAACCCTTTTTTCGACGGAGAAGTCGGTAGTAAAATATTGTAAATTTTATTAAATTTCCTTATTTCCATGACCTTTCAGAGACCCTAAAAAATTAAAAAAAAAATCTACCCCCCACCGTTTTAAAAAAAATCGGTGTCCACCACACCGGACACTGTCGAATCTGTGGTAAAATAGTAATAAAATGACTTGTCCGCCCTAGAGGACTACAGCGAATAAGTAGCAGTAGCAGTAAAATACAAAGAAAATAATGAAAATAGTTTAAAAAGCCATTTATTTGTATTAATATAAAAACAAAAACAAAAATATGGATCATGCAAGCATTCCTCATGCATTGGGATAAGTTTGAAACTGTTTTTAGAGTTATAATGCATTATTATTTAACATGAAAACTCAAAAAACAGTTTCGAGGATTCTTTCCTGTAACAAAACATAGGCGAGTGTCGCATTTCAGGAAAAACATTAGTTTTTTTATGTTCATGCAACGACCTTCAACCTTTACAGAAGGAAAATGCGAAACTCCATCATAACGCGTGCTGTTAGGTGGTCTAGGTTTGATTGTTTGATAGTACTTACTTCTGTTTTTTGATAGTCAACACTTCTGTTTGCGCTAAGTAACTCACGTTGTATTTCGTACCTGAAATCTTTCAATCGCATGCGTTTAGTGTCAGTACTTTTATATTTGCGATACAAGATGCATGCATTGTTTACGGAAATATCAATAACTTGAGCAAACAAAGTCTTGAGTCAAATTTATGGAGCGGCCTTTTTTTTGCACAGAATATGCATTTGTTTCGTTCACAATATTCGCTATAATACTTTCGGTGAAAAACATTGAAAAGTATTCTGAAGGTGAACGAGCTTCGGGAAGGTTTTCAGCTGCTAGGGTATCTTGTATTTGAGCTTTATACAAAAAAGTACTCCGTTTCCATTTGTACGTGAGGGAAAACTTTTGAATTTGCTTCGGTCTCTTTTTATATACTATAGAAGGTCCCCCAAGTCTTCTTTTTCTGTTTTTAGGTGTGGGCAATGAAGGTAAAGAGGATATGGACGGTAAGTTAGAGTAATTAGGTTCCTGCGAATGATTTGGAAAAACTGTTTGTAAAATTGGAGTCAAAGGTGTAGGTTCGTCAACAGGGTCAAGATCGTCGTTAGGTTGAACATTTATTTCTGAAGGATCTTCATCAGGGCTATCTGAGATATTTAAGCGTTCTAGCGATGATAGAATAGACGGTGCAGGCGAACTAAAGTTAGATGGCGGATGAAAGCATGTTTCAAGCTCATTTTCAGGGTCAGAACTATTGTCTGCTTCAGATGGTGCACGTTCTTTAGGAATAAGAGCCAATATCTTTTTTGTGCGTTCATGCAGGCACGACTGAAGCAAAAAATAAAAAGAAAAACTAAGCATAGGGTAAGGGTTATGACAAAGCTTATAGTTAGCATTGTAAGTTTGAGATTTGTAATATAGTGTAGTTTACGTAGTTATTTTAGGTATTTACGGTAGTTTAAGTTGAAAGGCATAAGTTTGTCACATGCAAGTATGATAGTACGTAAAATCTAAATATATTACTTTTCAGCCACCACATAAAAGTCAAAAATTAGTTTTAGTATCTATTCGACAAAGTCTGCTGAGATGGACAACGTGAATAATACATTAATTATAGGTATATCGACAAGGTCCAGTGTAGCGGACAAGTAAAAAACCGTTATTTATATACAATGAAAAGGGCAAAATGTATTAGGTTAATGTTTTTAGAAAGTTAAAAAGTTAATCTATAAAAAACACACAGATAAACTACGCATCATACACAAAAATAATATTTTTTAAGTAAATTACCTGGAACGTTTTCGAAGTGTGCGGTTTTGCCGACATTTTGTTGACAACTGTCTAATATGGGGTTGCCACACACAAATTTTAGTTTTATACTACAGCGTGGTAAATCTACCAACAGTTTGGTAGAATTTTGGTGTTTATAATAGAAACAGAAAAGACAGTAGAATTTTTTTAAGTACTTGTCCGTCAGAATGAACAAATTCGAAAAAAGGGTTAAGGTAACCACCAATAGTCTCAGCTATTCCAAGCCGGAGCATCCAGGCTTCATAACGACAGTTATGTACGGACCAATTTTCTTGTATCGATCCTTTATAGCCACATGGACATGTAGGGTAGGTTAAGTCAGTGCGTAAATTTCTCACATAATGATGAAATTCTTGTGGTGTCAAGTTAGCTGCTCGACAAACACGAAGCATAGTCTGACATATCTTATCTGAAGAAAAGTGTTTATGTGCATTGCGTTGTAGCACTAGATCCAATTTAGCCTTAGCTCTCTCAGTGGGATCGTTTGCAAAAACACTAAGAATTATATTCTTTACGAGTTGTGGTCCTGATCCAGTTAAATCTTCTAGAGCGTAAATACCTCTAAGATCTAAACCGGGTGAAATACTACTGGACGCATCCGTTTCTGTAGTAACGGAAGTTTTCAGCTCTCATATATACTCCAGAGCTGCGCGTAACCAGTCTGTTTCTATAGTTAAAGTAACTATAGTGACCTTCTCTTTATTCCTCAGCGATCCGATTTTATCGAATATCACATGGTTGACTCTCCGTGCTGCTATCTCCCAAGATAGGAAGGAATCTTCATCGAAATAGAATCTTAGTTTACGTAAATATAAACTCCTTAACATGGTTAGTTGTTCTATTTGTTCGAATCTTAAGCCGGGAATCTTCATGTCAAAGCATTCTAAGGATCTGTAAATTTTGACGTTACGACAGATAGCATCGACGTCTTCTTTACTTCCATTTATTGCTTGACTAGTCTCAGGGGTTGGTTGCGAGTCACCACCACCTAATATGTGAATATCTGAATTAACAATAGCTGCTTCAATGTCAAGAGTGTCAACGTCTAATAACTTATGTTGGACTAAGTTAAATGTGAAGTTATGGCTTCACGACTTTTCCAATTTGTAGGGATAGATTTCTGTGGACCCTTTAATATAAAAATAGGTAGAATACGCAAGCCGTTAATCAGCAAAGCGTACATTGCTTTATTTGTGTGCTTTAGCACTTAAGCTCTTCACCTTGAGGTAGTAAGTGATCTCACTACTGAAACATTTTTAGCAAGTCTGAAAAGGTTCATAAGTCGGAAAGGTATGCCTACACAGATTTTCTGCGATAATGGAAAAACATTTGTTGGAACGGCCAATCAATTGCATAAGGCATATTCATGTAATAAACATAAAGAGGAGGTAGAAAACTTTTGCTCTACCAACCTCATAAAGTTTAAATTCATACCGGGTTATTCTCCAGAATTTGGTGGCCTGTGGGAGGCGTGTGGTGTAAAATATTCAATAGTACATCTGTCTGCTTCATTCATGTGTTTCCGAGATTTTGATAATTGAGGAGTCTGTATTGAGCTCGAAGAAAGGGGACTGGGTACAGACGAACCAGCTGCAGGCGTTTCATTTCTCAGTGAATCTTCCTCGGCAGATGTGAAATCGGGAACATTGTTTGAAGTTTCCTCAATCTGGGATTGAGATTCATGAGATTGGGATTCATGTTCAGAACGTTGTTCATCTTCTTGAAACTTGTGATGTTATATGGACAGTTTTACAGCCAATGAACATGAAAATACCCACAACAAATGATTGGATAGATATTTCAAAAGGATTTCTCGAAAGATGGCATTTACCTCATTGCATTGGAGCCATTGACGGAAAACATATTAGAATGAAGAAGCCTATAACCTCTGGATCTTCATACTTTAATTATAAAAAATATTTTTCTATTAACCTTATGGCGTGTGCAGATGGAAACGGATTATTTACGAGTATCGATGTGGGTGATTATGGGAGGAATAATGATTCAGGAGTATGTAAAAATTCGGGATTAGGCCGAGCAATAAATAATAATACTTTAAATATACCTACGCCACGGCCCTTCCCAGGTGAAGAAGAATTTGGACGGTCATTTCCTTATTACTTTGCAGCTGACGAAGCATTTCCCCTGTCCACTAATATAATACGACCGTACAATAGTAGATCTTTAAACAATGATCGCCTAATATTTAACTATCGACTATCCCGTGGACGAAAGATTGTCGAGTGCACCTTTGGTATGCTAGTGTCTAAATTTCGAATTTTTGTAACACCAACCGAAAACGGAAATATACCTAACCCCACTACCAATCATATAAGTCAAGGGAGACCGAATAACGATGCTACAGAAAATCGAAATTATTTGTGTAATTACTTCTTAAAACCATACGGGCTGGTGTCATGGCAAAATAATTACACAGTGTAGCACGATTAAGTACAAAGAAAGGTAGGTACTTACTCTTTTCATTGAATTTTTCGCCAATCTTAGTCCAAATAATTTCTGTAATCCGTCTGTTACTATAATCATTGAGCGTGTGATTGTATAATACAGGGTTTTTTTCAACCTCTGCAATAAACTCAACGTAAAATTCAATGTTGTCTTTCATTTTTGCAAACCAACGCGACACAAAAAACGAACGTGTTCGATCTTGAATTCGCGTAGCGCGGACAACGTCTCGCCACAAAGTGCGCCCGCCACAAATGTTTCCTCGGTGTGCGTGCTCACGTAGAAATGTATGGGGGCGTTAAATGTGTCGCGTTTCAAATGTGGCGCCACAATTATCGAGTTACAAATGTATGGCTGGTGTGCGGCCTGCTTTATACGCTGTAATCCGTATTCAATTCTAAATAGCCGTCGTACAGTAACGTAGGAGTCGTTGTTTTTGTAAACATTTTTACACAAAAAGCACGCTGTTTTCCCGTGAAGCGCTCCATCGTGACTAAAATTGCATAAAGCGGCGCATCATTCCCTGTACCCCGCGCGCTCCTTTCTGTAACGGTTTTTGAAAAATCGAGTGTTGCCATTTGCAAAAATTTATGGCCCATTTTATTATCATTTCTATGTTGCGGATACGTATGCTTCGAGGGCCGACTTAAAGTTGATATATATGTATAATATTATTTGAGGTAGCTGCCCCGAAAAGACCCTGCTATAACATAATAACATCCATTAGGATCCCCATGGTAACCCTTTCCGTGACAGCGCCAACACTCTAAAATACAAAATATAAAATATAAACTATAAAAAATAAAAATTGTATAACTTATTACTTAACTAAATTTTGAATCTGACTGGAGCTTTAATAATTCTACCACTTTTAGTTTTCTTTACGCTATTTTTACTGCTTATTACTACTTTTTTATTTAACAAATAAGCTGGTTTTAGTCTGTCTATGGAAACTGATATAATTCTGTCTGTTAATTGAATTTTATATACTTTGTCTGATTTCTCTAAAACTTTGTAGGGACCTTCATAAGGACATACTAATGATTTCTTTATCCTGTCATTTCTTAAAAATACATGTGAACAATCTTTAAGGTCTGGATGTACAAAAAATGCTTTAGAATTACTTGGTTTCATACTAATCGGTTTGAATTTTTTTATGGCGTCATTAATATTCTGAACTACATTATAAGGATCGAGATTACTATTGCTTACGTCTACAAAAAAATCTCCTGGCAAGCGTAGGGAACGACCATATACCATTTGAGCGGCACTTACCCCTGTTTCTTGCTTAATGGCTGCACGAAGTCCTAACATTACACTAGGTAATTCATGCGTCCAATTTTTATTATCATTTAACCTTGCCATTAAAGATGCCTTAAAGCGGGGAATTCACTAGACGGGCATGTCCGCGGGCAGTCTGTCCGGGCATGCCTGGCGACGCAATACACTTCACAGACTCTTCAGTTTGTTTTAGAACGGCTTCGCTATTAGTTGTGTTGCAAGATGGTTTAGGTAATAATGTGTGGTTTATTAAAACAAAATTACTATAATATATATTTATTACCTACTCGATTGCGAGCGTGTTAGCGAGTGTCCGTATAACTGAGTAAGCTCGTTTTTATACATGAATGTGTCGAACCCACTGACCTCTATAAAGGTCAGTGATGGAGCCCCTACAATGGCAATGCAAAGGCGAAAAATAGCAATAGTTACCGGTGCTGCGTTAATATTCTTAGATGAAAAGAAAAGGAAGAGAATTTGGCGCAAAAAATGGTGTAAATATAGAAATAAGTACAGCCATATCAATTTGCTCAATGAAATTGAAATTGAAGAACCAGCAGACCTATACAACTACTTACGGATGGATATAGCGTCATTTGAATTTTTACTACAACTTATCGAACCCAAAATTACAAATAGACCGGGCGCTAGAGGTAAGTGAGTATGCATAATGTGAGTACCGAATTTCGCCTACGGATTTGAGTAAAGAAAAGGTCAAAGATTAAGAATGTGGATCTTGCCGGTCAATTTTATGGTCCATTTTTTTTTTACGCCCTCTACTCTTATTCCTAAAGGGAATGTATTGAGTACATGATATAAAATAATTTTATTACGTATTTCTGTAATAATTTATAGGATTTTGTTATAGTAAAAGTGAGGGTGGATTCTTAAATAATAAACAAAAAAGAAAAAGAAAGTAATATTTTTTATTAATAATAAAACAAACTTATATATGAAAAATCAGCGGATTCAAAAGTGTACTTAAAATTAATCATTTGTATTTTTACAATCGTTATTAATGCATTTACACAATGAAATACAAAATAATTCAAATTTTTTGCATTTACAAGACATTGTGCGACAATTTGCAGTACATTTGCAAGGTGGAATTAATGCCTCTGGTAAAGATGGCTTCGTCATTTGTCGTGGACATAAGTTACCGTTTAACTTTTCATAACCAAATGAACAATAATCGATGGGTGGCAATTGTGTTCGATGAGAATTCTTCCATATGAACGCTTGAACTGTAGCCCTTAATATATGCATTTGCAAAGCATCTGATGTACATATCACTTTCATCAAATTGAAATTGAAACCTATATTTTGGGATATCAGTTTATATCTGAGTTCATCAGCAGATATTTTTTCTTTGCAAATAAATATGTGCAAACTATTTCTAAATGTTTCAATTGCTCATTATTTAGATTAAGGTTTCCCAAAGGCATAAGGGCTGCTTGTACAAAATCTTCAGACGCAGCTTTTAAACATTGCATTTTACTACCAAATCTGCTAGTAGTGTCGCAACCACTTAGAGCATGTAATGCTGGCAAAATGTCGCATATGCTTTCACCTAGGGATTCGGCAGCCAAATGGCATCCTAGAAAATATTTCTTTGTCTGAGAACCGTCAAACCATAGGCCGAGACACCCAATATTTGCTAAGTGTTTCCAGAAATAAACTGCCAAGACGAATACATCTGTATCAGCGCTGATTATGATAATATGAGCAGATTGAATCCTTACTGCATGAAATATGTGGCAAAACATTCTTGAATCAGCTTCTAAGTGGTTTGATTGTAATTCATGTACCTCACAAATTAAAGATCCTTGCAACTTGAAACATTTGGTTGGATCGTCGAATCCTCCACAAATATACATCTCGCTGTCTTCTTTTACTTGTGCATATTTTGGAGCATAAGCGCAAAGAAATCGAACGAGTTGCAATTTATTATGAGCATTAGCAAGAAACGCTTTAGAATCAGCAGGAGTATTTGTTAAATGGTTGGAAATTATGATATTTTTAATGATCTGGCCTTTACTCCGTAATTTTGTCTCCAAAAATTTGATAGAAATATCGTCATATCTATCAAATATTACATCTATTCTCTTAACGCCAGGCAAATTAAAAAACTCCATAATTTTTTTGAAGAAAGCCTCGGCAAAATCACCAAATGTATTGAACTTATTTAACTAAATTTTGTGAACAAGTGCCATACCATCAATAATATAAATTTTGGAAGTATTTAAATTTATTAAATCTTGCTGAGAGCTTGTACCACATTTATAATTTTTTTGAATTTCAACGAGAAGCTGTGATTTTGGTGACTTCCTGTAAAATCCGTCACTGTCAAATAGATACTTACAGTAATTCAATATTTCATACGATGCTAATATCCTTGTATTAAATCCACGTTGAGAAGCCGCCATGAATGATCTTTGGAAAATTGTTATGTCTGTTACGTCTTGCAACTTCTTGTTGGAAGTATTTTTGTTTGATTTCGAAGGAGTGTCTTTAAAATTGAAAAATTTAGTTTTCTGTATAGGGTCCGATAAATTCTTCGTTTTCTTGATAAATCTTTCATCTTCGTATGTAGTTAATAGAGTCTCCCCATTTTCTTTAACATTAAGTAAGCATCGCGTTGATTCTTCTGCAAGTTCACCAGTGACAATGTTGCGAAGAATACATTCTCCATTAGTAGTAAATGGATTGCAACCTTTGATACACTTAATAATATTTTCAACATCGTTTTCGTCTGTATTAATTCTCGATTGTGTCCATTCATTATGACTATTAATGTCACCTGTAGTGTCAGATTGTATTCCAAGGTATGAAGTAAGCATTGAGTGAACGCTATTTTTGAAAGGATACAGAAGCAACCATCTTTGCATTGCTTCTTCATTTTTAGTGATACCAATTAGGCCTCCAGTCACTGCAAATGATCGGTTCTGAGACTGCTCTAGTGCTAAGTCGCAGCCAACTGCATTGAATGTTCCTGCAGTTCGCTTGACAGCATGCATTCCTCTCTTCAGATCATGTACGACGTCTGCAGGTAATTTTAACATATCTTGTAAATAATGTGTCACCCCACGAATATAATTTGTGTGATTCATAGAAAAAAGAAAGGTAGAAATTGTCGAGTAGACAATAAATGTAATTCATAGTTATTACTTCTGTCAGCTATAATTGAATTCAAAAGAATTTCAATCATTTCACAGTAATTATTTAAATATTTGAATAGTTCGTTTTCAGTGCTCATATAACATAAAAAATTAGAAAACTGGGAAACAAATGTTTCAATTATGGTTTTATGCTGGTTATATTTATCGCTGAAGCCGGTACGATCTTTATCTACAGTTACTTCTCTTAATTTTTGAAGACAAATATTCAACTGCTGCAATTGATCGATAAATGCCCCATCCTCAGATAAAATCATATAATCAATAAATTCTGCAAGCTGTATGCTTCTCAATGCTTCATACATAAGTTTATGTGCTCTAATGCCTCTGTTATACTGAGTACCTTTAAGAATTGATGCTAAAGTATTTTCACCATAAACATTGGCTTCTACAAGAATGCTGTCCAGTCCACTTCCTTCTATATATTGGCCCAAACATCGTAAAAAATTTTTTTGTAGATGAAATGTTCCAATTCTCAATATTAATCCCTGGAATTCTTGACTACACTGTTGGATATTTTTTGCTATCAGGTAAATTGACATTTCGCATGAAAGAACAGCTATATTTTTATTTAACGATGAAGATAATTTAACAAAATTTCTCATGGCAGTATACACAACATCCTTTGATGTCGGTGGCTGAGGAATCACCGGACTAAATCCAATTGTAGATATAGGAGAATTCTCACATGATAGTAATTGTTGGAATGGAGTCCATCCTGGTATCGAGTTCTTCAATGGTCGACAAAAGTTTTTCAACGATTGATCATATTGTAATCTACATAAAACCCAGACCAAAGTGTCAAATTGTGAGTAATTGTAAGTGGAAGTTAGTAGACAGCCGCTGTTAACATAATCAGTTGTGGAAGGCTCTATACTTGCTGTGAAGTGATGAATTTCTTGAAAATTTAAGGCATTCAAATCACACTCACACTGTTCAGTTGTAGGTTTCAATTTAACGAGATTTATTTCATTCTCGATTGGATTTTTTTCCTGATAAATTACCATTGCTGTTACATGGGCAGAGTCTTTGCCGCTTAATGTTTCTTCATTAAAGTCGTTGTTGTCAATGGCACCATGAAGAAATAACGATGAATTTTTCACTATATTTTTAGGAATAAGCAATTTCTTTTCTGCATCTTCACACACAATTGAAATTGTTAATTCTAAATCAAGCTCTTGTAATTTTTTATAGCTGATGCAATGCCCAAACTTATTTAATATACTTATCAGCTGTTTAGATCTAGTTAAGTGATGAATTGATTCAGCTAAAGCTATATGTTTTGGTGTCTGTTTCTCAGTAACTGTAAAAAATATGTCATAAAATACAGATAATGCTCTTTTATAATAGTTCGCGCTCAACTTTTGGTTTTTTGCATTAAACAAAGCTTGTAGAAAAATCTCCCATGTTTGTGACAATCTTCCATTTTCTAATAATTTTTGAACCAAATTTTCATCACGTAAATAGCCACATAGTCATAAGTCATAGTAAGTAAGTCATAGTCAGTAAGAAGCTTACTTCAAAACAATGTGTTGTCAATTGGTCTTTAATTTCTTCTATGAGCTTGGTAAATGCATCGTTAAGTATTTCTTTAGGGATCTGATTTGAAGGTCGACCGGCTGGCATCTGAGAACTTCTCGGTAATCTTAAATAATCAAGGTAACAATGTTTGTGATACCTCACTTCGATAGCAAATAAATCTTCGGGCCGTTGACATGTACTAAGCTCAGTGAAAACATGGTCTTCTTTTCTATGTGCAGTACTAAAAATTTTGTATTTCTGGTTACCTTCTTACAAAATATGCATTTTAACGATTTTTTCGACGCTGATGGTGTCCTTGATGACGATCGAGATTTTGGAGTAAGCTTCTCCACGCTTGCTTTGGAAGTTGATGCAGACGCTTCTTCTTCTTTATACAACGATATTTCTCGACGCCTTATTTTCTCCTCACTAATATAAGTGGCTAAACAGCTTTGGTGCCATGAAAATTCTTGTTTTGTGGAGTCTGGGTTATATAGTTTTGAAAACTTCTCACTAATGCTGTCTTTTCTTCTATTTGCTGCTTTTTTAATATTAAGCAGCGTCCTTGACCTTGGTTCTTTCACTAAATTATTTGAATTATCACAAAATAAGCAAAATTGTTCGTTAGGTTTTCTCCTTTTCAAATTAACCACTTCTAACGACATTATTACAGGTTTTCAATAAAGTACACTTTAAAATGACGTTAAAAATTTACGAAAATACTATGAATACAAAAACACGACTTAGCAAAGCAACGTCTTTACGTCAACAAATGTAGAAACACACTAAACGTGTACGCTCACTATGCTTACTGTATGGGCGAAGAGGGGATGTGAAGGGAGCGGGAAGGGACCATTATACCTGGCGGCAAGATGTGTTTTATTATTATTTAGGGTCTCAGGTATAAGAATCCGGTTATAGTTGCCGTCACTCGGATTTTGCATACACAACTACCTCTAGCGCCTGCACTAAAAACAAAATACCAGGATGAGACAGTCAGTGACTGCAAGAGAACGATTAATTGTTCCGCTGAGATATTTAGCTACAGGTAGAACTTATGCAGATATGAAATTCACGTGTGCTATATCACCACAACTACTAGGTAAAATTATACCGGAAACCTGTAAGGAATTATTTATAGCATTAAAAGATAACTTTATTAAGGTAAGTTATTTATTATCATAAAATACTTACGTACAGTAAAACTTAACAATTATTATTATATCATGTCCCAGCCTTTTGCTACCGCTACGCTACTATTTCCTACCCAACCTAGGCATAGGTATTCCTAGGAGGATATTAAATAAAAAATTAGGTAGGCAGTAAATCGGAACATTTAATACATTAAAAATATAGCTCGGTAGATAAACGGGTCGTTAATAAGATGGGTTAGGGCCTATGCAGCGATTAAGACTCCTCACTGTTCTAGCACTCCCCTGACGTCACTGGCCGCTGCTGGAGACACTCGTCTCCAGACGCTCAAGCGTCGATCGATACGGTCCACAGCGGGGAAGCAGGTAATATAAAGGTGAACTTGAAACCCTGTAATGTGCAACAAGCGAAAGCATTACACACTGGCCGTAGACGGTGAGCACCCACAGCAACGCTTAATAGGGAAGCACGCAAGTATGTAGATTTGATGCCGTGGATGTTCACTATCAGATACGGAGATGACAATAATTTCGGTTACTTAATTTTAAACATTTGAATTTTATAACGGAAACTAAAAGTTTGAATATATTAAATGATATAATTACGAAAATGTGGGGTAGAACTACAATGCAAAGAAAGTAATGAGTGTCTAATAAAAACATTAAATAAAGACTAGCGTTTACACAAATAAGAGATTACAAAAGTTAAAGCAAAGCGATAGAAACCGTTACGGTTTGCTAAGCTACTGGCTAATTTGTTTTTTAAATTTGTTTGTTAAAAATTGTGCAACACTTACCCAATCGGGGCTTAATTCACACACACAGAATATGTTTAACAGTAATATATTATTGTATTGTGGAATTAAATGGTCGAGGGAACGATAGTGACATCTTAATCTTAAAATCTCGATTACGACGTAGTAACTCGTATTAGGGACCGAGAAAAGACTGACGTGCGTTCACCTCGACAACAAAAATCGCTCTCCCGGCTACGTGGAAGCGTTCTGTCTGTGGTCTGCCATGCCCCCCCTGCGCGCGCGCCGCGAACAAAGGAACTCGTTCTGGGTGCCTAATATGTCGCTTGCTTTAATACAACGTGGTGATAAATTGTTGCTGGTATAAAATCTGATTTGATGCGTTCATTTGAATTTATTATTTTTTTATTTCAATATTGTAAATAGATTTTTTTTAATTGTAAATATTATTAATTTTAAATAATTTCTGGTGTTTGTTTTTTTTATTATTAAGAATTAAGACATGTAACAATTAATGTTACAACCAGTTATTTGTTACTATTGAATTTGAGATATTTATTTAAATTATCAATATCATTTATTGTAACATCTTCAATTATATTTATGTTAGGAAGAGACACTTGCTCAGATAATTCTCCTTGGTTTACATATGGTTGACGATCTCGTGGATACAACGTAGTCATATTTGGTGGCTGCATAGCAGTTGGTTGGTATCTTGGAACGGGTTGTGGGCCTGAATACGACGATATATTTTGAGGTTTAACATACGGGTTGAACAGTTATCGATGAACCGACATTTAAAAGGCCCATTCTTCCATTAAATAAAATTTAGGAAATCAATATTTTCGCGATGATGCCTTGTAGCTCTTCCATTTTCTCGAGATCATGGGCTACGCTGTCCCCAAACGCTTGCTCTTTACTCGTATAACGGTGTTGGAGTTCGTTGCTGGCGATATCTAAAAATTTAGCTTTTTTTTGAGCAAGGGTTGTAGTTCCTTTTTTATTTTTTACGGTGGATGTTGATTTCTGAGATGGCGCATCCGATGAATTACTTGGACTAGGAGGCTCAGTCATTTGAAAATAAAGATATGTACTTATCTCAATAACTATTTAACTTTCTTCGTTGCAGTTTCCGTTAACTACTGAGGATTGGTTGGATGTTGCGCGTGGTTTCGCAAATACATGGAATTTCGAACATTGCTTAGGAGCGATGGATGGCAAACACATCGCTATTAAACAACCTCCACATAGTGGTTCTTACTACTTCAATTACAAATCATATTACAGCATTGTATTATTTGCAGTTGTTAATGCTAATTATGAATATTTATATATTCACACTGGCACAAACGGTAGAGTATCTGATGGAGGCGTAATACAGGAAACAGATTTTTATGACAAATTACAAAACGGACTGTTAAATTTACCACCCCCGAGTATCCTTAGAAACTCTCAAATTGTTGCCCCATATGTTTTTATAGGAGATGATGCGTTTCAATTGTCTGATCACGTAATGAAACCATACCGCAAAGATATTAATATTCCGAGAAATGAAAGAATTTTTAACTATCGTTTGTGCAGGGCACGGCGAACTGTTGAAAACGCCTTTGGTATAACAGCTTGTAGGCTTTAGAGTTTTACTATCCACTATAAGTCTAGAAAACGTAAATAATATTGATTATGTTGTAATGGCTTGTTGTGCTCTGCACAATTTTTTGAGACGCAAATCTTCTAACTATATGACAATTCAATGCATAGATCACGAAAATCATAATCACACAGTTACTCCTGGAGAATGGCGACAAGAGCAATCACATCAGCTACATGGTTTGTTGAACAGGGGACGCAATTGTGAAGAGAGAGCTAAAGTTATAATAAAAAACTGCTTACAGAGTATTATAATAACGAAGGTCAAGTGGCGTTTCAAAGTCAGTTTATATAATACATACAATTATACATTATGTTCAAATAAATATAATATAAATTCAATTGTGATAATATGTTTCATTGAAATACCTAACTATTATTAAATATGTGTAACATTAGGTTTTATTAAAGTTTATTAAATGAGTCTTTACAAAGTTATGTGAACTTTTACATACAAACAATATAGGAATTACACTTTAAACGGGGGTTCGCTAATTACAATATACAACTCGCGTCCGGCACTCGATCGCAGCGTGCGCGGCTAATCTCTCACGTAGCGGGGAGCCGACTGCCTGCCCAACCGAGCGACGCACATAGGGGTATTTTGTTAATCTAGCTGGTCAAAATTATTTATTACGTTTTTTTACTTCAAGGAGTTACTATGGTTGAATATAAATTATAAAACAATATTTTCATGAATAATGGGAAATAATAAAAAAAATTCAACTTCGATATTTATTATTTTCTTAAACAAATGCTATAAAATTTAAGTAACTATTATAATGTTGATAAGTTCCATGGTTCTTCATCATCCTCATCACTTTCATTTTCACTAGAAACCTCCAAATCAGAATCTGAGTCCTTTCCAGAGTCAGGTACAGCAGGAATCATCAAAGCAATTGCTTCTTTCGTGAATGGCAACGTTCTTTTTTTGGGGGTTGATCTCATTCCAGTAATCAGTGGGTCAGAACTGAGTAATAATCTATATATATAAAAATGAAACCCGTTTTCCGTTGTCACGACATAGCATGAAAACGGCTTGACCGATTTGGCTAATTTTGGTCTTGAATTATTTGTGGAAGTCCAGGGAAGGTTTTAAAGGTGAATAAATATGAAAGTTGTGCGGAAAAAAAGGAAATTAAAAAAAATCTTTATAACATTAATGGCGTTTGACGTATCATGTTATTACCGTTGCCATGGTGCGTGCAATGGTAATTAAATCAGCGAATATATACTGGGAGGTGCGAAGTAAATGTTGTTTTGCGAATGCGTAATAAAACATTTCACCGGGAGGAAAAGTTTATAAAAAAATTATATGTGGACAGAACAACGTCTGTCGGGTCCGCTAGTCTATTTATAATATCAGTGTTACACTTGACCCTTGAAAACTTTCTGGCGAAATTCTGCCTGTATTGCCGGAAATGTTTATTCCGTGCCTCAGCGGCTTCTTCTGAGAGCAACCCAATTGGCAACAATGCATGGGCTATGACAGTAGCACCATGCACCAGGATTTTATGCATCGTAGGTGTCATGGGTTGCCACGGATACAAACTTATATAAAGTTTTGCAGTGTCTATGCAATAATCTGCAAACTTGTTCAAATACACATTGTGACCACTTGATATGACTTCAAGGATGACTTTTAGTCGGTAAATTAAATTATAATCAACTCCAGTTATTTCCGCAGCTAATTCAGGATTTGAAAAAAATCTTCTACTTGTGTTACCATCATTGGTATTTCCATACCCAGCTTTCGGTACATCTACAATTAGACCTGTTTCACGTCTAAATTTCTCTTGAATTATTTTTTTCCTCTCGTTAACAATAATTTTATCACCGTCAGATCTTAACTGCCACTTTTTTACAGTCAGTTTGTAGGAAAGGTGTAATATGCTCTCAAACAGACGAATTCTGGCGTGCAAAGTGGATAATCCGAATGAAAGTGCATCTACATCAACATCTTTTTTGATGGTAATATCATTAAATTCTTTCGATGTTGCTCCACAAATGTAACACCTCATTGTTGACGTGGTCTGTGTGGCGGCATTACACACTTTTGCGTCTACCATTGTAAGCATCATAGTATGTTTCACAGAATATGACTTTTCCTCCAGTAAAAATTTTGTTTCTTGGAGGGCGTTAATGGCATTTTCCACATACTCAATTTCTTCTTGGGTTATATCCACAGTTTCTTTAACGAATCTGATTCTAATGGGACGACAATAGCGCGGTGAGGATGGGGTTGGATTTTGCCAGATTATTTTTGTACTACATACCAAACGAAGTGGTACAAAGCTACTTTGAAAAATGTTACTATCTGTGGCATCATTTTCCATCTTTTGTTTGAATTGTGCCTGGTGTGATCCATCACAGCCCCACTTGCAAAACAGCTCTAATGTGTTACATTCATCTTGTCTTAGATCACGTAAAACATCCTTCAAATACATCAGTAATCTTGTTGCTGTATGGTTTAATAAATCTTGAAGATTTATATGCGCGCAAGTTTCAGTCACTTCGTATGATTCTTTGGGCGGATAGCAGTCACATTTTGCTTTTTGTAGGATACTGTAACTAGGATACAACTTTTTATTGGCACTTCTTATTATTTCATATTGTCAGCGAGTGAGATCAGCTTCTACGAATACAGAAAGTGCTAATAAAGGTGTTAGCTGTTTTTCTTTGTCATCTTGTACTGTTTTGTATGCTTTTTTCAACTTTGTAGCTCTCGTTGGGGAATGCATAATCTGCTTAAGTATACTTGCAGCATCTTTTTTTCCAGATGTTTGCAATTTTGTTTGTGCAGCATGTATCAACACATCATTATCCGCTGTAATACGTAAAGTTTCAGTTTTCCTTCTCTTGCTTCTTTCGCTCAGCTCATTGAATGGCTTTGATGGTCGACCTGAACTTTTAGGCTGCGCTCTCGGTATTTCAAAAGTATTTTTTAGCCATTCTTCATTATTATGAAGAAAAACAGCTTTCGTTTTACCTGCTTTATTCCACCTTTGTTTAAATTCCGACTTAATATGCGAAAACTTGTGCTTCATAGTCTTTACTTCATCTTCGGAATAATTTTCGCTGGATAAAATCCAATTTTCTAAGTAATTTAATTTTTTTTCAAAAGTAGGCAAATTTTGCTCGTTCATTTTATCAAAAAGTGATCTTCGGGTCACTACTCTAACACCTGAGTGACCGGGTGACCCTGAAACCAAATAATTACCATCTTACATAGTGTAAATTACAAATATATGTTTTTATATTTTTTTTACTGTCTTGGTCTATTATCTTTTGCAAAAAAGGGGGCGGGTATTGGCGGCTAATTAGGTCTTAATAATTTTATATAAACTATAACCTATCGTTATGAATTAATATGATAACCGGGAAGGAACCGGAAATACAACAAAAACCTTTTCGAACTTTAAATTGGGTTAGAAATTATAAGAATTTTACAGTATATTTTCAAACGTTAAATAATAATATCCTATCAAGAAAAATTACAGTTTTAAATTAATAAAATATGCAATCTTACCTCCTTGATCCATATCCATTACAATATTTGAAAGAAGTCAGTAGTCACGAAAATATTTAACTTTTTATCAGATGCTATCACACTAACGAAATGCAGAAGATACGTGTAGTTAAAGCGATGATTAACTTCCAACTAAACAAGTGCGCGAATGCATCCGATAAGAGACCGGGTAGGGTTGTCTATTGTTCTCTAATTACTCGTGAACAATAAGAACCAGTTTTTTTTTACCTGCGACTACTTTTCATAATTTGATTTATGACCGGCTAGATGAACAAAATACCCCTATGTGCGACGGTGGCGGCGGCGGGGAGCGGGCGACCTAACCGCGACGCGGGTGCAACACAACGCTACATATGTATCTAAAAATATTAAGTAGGTATGTCGGTACGATACTTACCAATGACTCATCTGTCAAAGAATCAGGCGGAGAGTTTAAGGAAGATATTCCAGCGCGGGCTTCCTCTTGATCAGAAGTGAATTGGAGCAGATTGAAGTACCAAAGAGAAGGTACATACACCTCGTCTGTTGATGAACCCGTTTTAGTTGATTGACGTATTTTGCGCAATTCACGCATGTAGGAATTCCTTAGGGATTCTATTTTCTTTTTAACCAGAATACTTTATTCTCATTAAAACTCATTTTAAATTAAAAATACTGAACAACTCGTCGAATGATAATAAGCGGACGTCTGTTTGGGTTTCTGTCACTGCCAGGTCTGTCCACAGGCCGCCTGGACTAAGCATACACGCTCGGACCTGTCGGTGCCTGTGCAGACAAAATGAGATCGCGCGGACTTCCAACGGGCAGTCTGCCAGACCGCCCGCGGAAGTACTACACTGACTGATAAAGTACAGACATGAGACCACTCGACTATTTGATTATCTCAGTCAGACGGCAGATGATGCGCAGGAGCAGTTTCCAAATGCAGAACTGGTGTTCTTGGGGGATTTCAATGCTCATCATGAGACTTGGTTGGGTTCCTCCAAAACTGACCACGCGGGACGAACTGCTCACGCCTTTGCTCTCACGCATGACCTGACACAACTGGTACTCCACCACCAGGATACCTGACATTGTCGGTCAGGCGCCTTCCTTGCTAGACCTTCTACTGACAAATGACCCAACAAGATACAACGTGGAGGTCGGAGCGCCTTTAGGCTCCTCTGACCACTGTCTAGTCAGTGTTACGGTGCCATATGTCACTCCTCCACGTCCTGTGGAGGTGAAGCGACGGTTATGGCACTACTTCTCAGCTGACTGGGATGGCTTACGTGATTTCTTTGCGTCTGTCCCCTGGTCGTCACGCTGTTTTGGTGAGAGGGATCCGTCTGAGAGTGCACTCGCCATCGCTGATGAAATACTACTGGGAATGGAATATTATATTCCCTTCAGTGACGTTGTTGGCGGTGGTAGAGCTCGTCCTTGGTTCAACCGCGAATGCACCGATGCCGTTGAAAAGAAACAATCGGCTTATCGTGCTTGGACTAGGGCCCGCTCCTTTCGTGATTCAAATGTCGATTCTCTCAAAACTGCCTATAATGCGGCCACAAAAGCTTGCAAGAGGGCTTACATTAGAGCAGATACTCAGCGCGTGGCACGATTTGGTCAAGAACTTCTTTCGCACCCTACGGGAAGCCGTAGCTACTGGCGACTGACCAAAGCCGTGCAACGTAACTTCTGCCAGCCTTCGCTGCCACCGCTACGATATCCTGATGGATCTCTGGCACATAGCGCACAACAGAAAGCTAATCTATTGGCTTCTGTTTTTGCAGCCAATTCCCATCTCGACGACTGTGGAGCCCAACCTCCGACTATACCCTATTGTGGCGCAACAATGCCTGATATTCAGATCAGGCAGTGTGATGTACGGTCAATTCTACAGTCGATCGACACCCGGAAAGCTAGTGGTCCTGATGGTATTCCAGCGATTGTACTCAAACATTGTGCAGCAGAGTTGGCTCCAGCACTAACGCGCCTGTACCGATCCTCCTATTCCTCGGGAATTGTGCCGAAGGCTTGGAAGGTTGCCAACGTTCAACCAATCCCCAAAAAAGGTGACCGTTCTGACCCTGCCAACTATCGACCCATAGCTGTCACCTCGATACTCTGTAAGGTGTTCGAGCGGATCATAAACTCCCAACTCATCCGCTACCTAGAAGATCACTCTCTTATCAACGATCGTCAATACGGCTTTCGACCAAAACGTTCGACGGGTGATCTTCTAGCTTATATGACGCATCTATGGGGTGAGGCTATGGACAAACATGGCGAATCGATTGCTGTTAGCCTTGATATTTCGAAAGCGTTCGATAGGGTTTGGCACCGTTCTCTTCTTTCCAAGCTTCCGGCTTATGGTCTATCTCCTCGTTTGTGCAACTGGGTGGCCGACTTCCTGCATGAGCGCAGTATCCGCGTTCTCTGTGATGGACAAGCTTCTAGCTTCCTACAGGTGAATGCCGGAGTGCCTCAGGGGTCCGTTCTATCGCCAACACTCTTTCTTCTGCATATTAATGATATGCTATCCCTGGGTAGCATTCATTGCTATGCAGACGATAGTACTGTCCACGGTCGATACTTTGGCCATGCAACCGCAAATCGAGTTGTGATAGATCAAAGGAGAACAGAACTTGTCCGTGAGCTCGACGATGTCTTGTACCGCGTTTCAGAATGGGGTTCAAAGAACTTGGTCGAGTTTAATGCCAAGAAGACGCAGGTGTGCGCGTTCTCGGCAAAAAAATCTCCATTCCTTTGTCTTCCCTCTCTTCAGAACACTCGCCTTACTATGCAGGATGGCATCAACATCCTCGGAGTAAATATCCGCAGCGATCTTAACCAAAAAACCCATATCGAGAGTATCATTTCGTTAGCTTCTCGTAAACTCGGGGTCCTGAACAGGGTGAAGCGGTTCTTCTCGCCTGAGCAGCTATGTCTTCTATACAAGACTCAAGTGCGCTCATGCGTTGAGTACTGCTCCCACCTCTGGGATGGCTCTGCTAAGTACCTATTAGACGCTCTGGATAAATTGCAACGCCGCGCCATCCGCATAATTAATAAAGCTGAGGCTACTGAAAACCTCGAATCTCTGCAATTGCGTAGAGATGTTGCTTCCCTAGCCACTTTCTACCGCCTTTATTACGGCGAGTGTTCTGAAGAGCTCTTCCAACTTATACCCTCCTCTCCTTTCCTCTCCAAAACCACACGTGCTGGTCGGAAATTCCATCCTCACACGGTACTACCCATACACTCTCGTACCAAAAGGTTTGGCAGCTCCTACCTGTGCCGCACTATTAGGAAATGGAATTCACTACCTATTCACGTGTTTCCCTCTTCTTATAATCCGGGGTCTTTTAAACGGAGCATAAAAAAGCACATGAGCAGGCCGACGAGGTAAGGTCGATCGGTATCGAGATCATGTCCCGGCACCGATGGATCTCACTCCTGGACTCCACTGTCGCTTAACATCAGGCGGCATGAAGTCATCTTGTCGAGCGTCAATAAAAAAAAAAAAAAAAAAAAAAAAAAAAAAAAAAAAAAAAAAAAAAAAAAAAAAAAAAAAAAAGACATGATAGTAGCGAAGCCCGTCGGACTTGCCTGCAGGCTTGCCCGCGGACATGCCCGTCTAGGAAACAAAAAACCGTCGTCTACCAGGCTGATTTACAACGCGCATGCGCGCGTACTTGAGTTTGCACATTATCGCCTCCTACAACTTTTTGTTTATGTTCTCAGGTTCTCGAGTTGGAATTCCGAGAAGCCACTTAGGTACCCGATAAGAAGAACCAAACACCATAACAATTGGAAGAATATTTAATTTTTTACAGCTCTTTGTTTCGACCGAAACTTGAAAAAGCCCATATTATGTTAATAAATATGTTTTATGAACTAGAAACAACTGCCCTTGTGTCTTCTTGGAAAGGAGGGCGTTTCGATATTGAAGCCTGCTTTTGTATTACTTGTACATTCACATCTGGCTGAATATTTTTAGTTTCTTTATCTACACTTTCATAGGCTGACGCTATTTTTACCGCGCCTTCAAAAGAAAGGCTGTCACCGACCGTCAACAACTTCTTAATAACTTGCTCTGTATATAAACCACACATCAAGCGATCCCTCAATGCTTCATTTAAAAATGAACCAAAATTACACACAGCCGCTTTTCTCTTGATTTCTACCACAAAATCGTTTATGGTTTGTTCTTCTTTCTGTTTGCACATATAAAATTCATATCGGCCGGCTACGGCCGACTTCTTTACCACGTAGTGCTGAATTAGAATCTGTATGAGCTCAGCATGTGTTTTGCTCGCAGGCGTGGCTGGAGACACCAAATTTTTCAAAACATTGTACGTTTCTGGTCCTACAAGCGTTATTAACATTGGAACTTTCATTTTCTCCTCCACACCATTTACTATAAAAAACTGCTTCATGCGTTCGCTGTAATCCATGAAATCATGTTTTTCAGAGTTGAAATGTTCTATACTTCCTATTAACGCCATTTTCTTTATTTTGCTCGTCGCCAATTTTGTATCTTAATAATACTCGAGGTTATACTTATAATTTCTTTATTAATATCCCTTCAGGTTACATCACATTAGTCAAGCGTTATCTATTATTCAAAAATTTTACCACAGACTAAATTCATTATTTTGTTTATTTAATGTTGCCATCAATATATATCACCCCCCCGACCAGCAAGTTTTCATTATCTACGAAATGTAGAAACTTGCTGATCAGGTTGAAGCGATTCCTGGGCATGAACTGCCGGAATTCCGGCTTGCCCAGGCAATTGGTCGTCCAATATTCATGGACCTGGTCTCGGTGGGTATGAGACATTATAATTAGCAGGGCGAAATTTATTACATAATACATTTCATCGACCGTGACTTCGGTCCAGGAATCCAGATAATCTGGAAAGCCTTTACTTAAGTCAGGGTCGGAATGGTAACTGATATGTCGCCATGCATAATTAATTGTCTCATGTACCAACAGGTCCATGAAATTGCGATCCCAAAACTTCTCGAATATTGCTACTGGATCGGTCGTAGCCGAAAAGGTTGGGCCGGGATTGTGTAAGTATGATTCCTTCTGGCCGGAGAAGGATGTTGGATCATCCGACCAGACGAAATCTCTAGACATGCCAACTTCCTCCTGCCCCACCTCCTCCCTCATCTCCTGATCCATCTCCTCCCCCATCTCCTCCTATCTATCCTCCCCCCTCCGCTCCCCTGCTCCACAGCCTGCTCCACAGCCTCCTCCTCCTCCTCAATGAGAAGGTCGCGTTCCTGCTGCGCAGCGAACCGACACAGCTCAAGACTTGCATGACCCTCGTCAGCCTCGTCGTCGCTGCTGTGACCATCTTGGTCACTGCCCGAGTCCTCCAATATGTTGAATATTTGGGCGTCGGACAAGTTCAGGCCACGCCGACTCCTTGTAGCCACGCGCCCTCTCCTCGCCCTCTGTCGCCCCTGCCCCTGCGAAGAACTCGGCGAAGCGAGTTCAGGTGTAACTGGGGGCCTATAAGCCTAAAAAGAACAGAAGCACATTAGGACACATACAAAAGTATTACAGAAATATAAAACACACAGCTCAGTCTTTTTGCGAAGTACTTACACGAATGCTCCTCCCATCATCCACAACTTCGTACAGCAAAGGGGCGTCGCCTGCCACCCGCACCGTGACTCCCGGGGTCCGTGACACGGAAGACACGGTAGCAGATGACGGACACTGCCGCTGCTGGTGGACAGGCTGCCGCTGCTGGTTGACGGCTGGTTCTCTCTGTTTTCTGCCATTTTTCTAAAGTAACAAACAAAATATATATGTAACTAAATTCTATTTATTCAATGCGAAAAGTTTCATCAAAATCGGGCCAGCCGTTTTTCGTTCGAATCCTACTTTCAAAATATAAAAGAGAAAGAAATGAAAATATAAAAACCAGATATTTTATAAATTAACATAATATATATGCGAAAAGTATCATCAAAATCGGGCCAGCCGTTTCGTTCGAATCCAAAATATAAAAAAAAGAAATGAAAATATAAAAGTCACATAAGTCACATTTTTTATAAATTATCATATAAATGCGAAAAGTTTCATCAAAATCGGGCGAGCCGTTTCGTTTGAATCTTACTTATAAAAAATAAAATAAAAAAATAAAAATCAGATATAGTAAAAATTATCATATAAAAATAAAAATTAGTTACTAAAAATATATTCCTAATAATACGAAATAATTATAAAAAAAATCGGGTATATAATAAAAAAGATCAACCTGTGAGTTGTGACTAAAAGTACAAAACCGCCATTTTGGAATCCACGCACACATACAAGAAAATTGCAAATGTGAGTGTAATTTGCACCGTTGTCTAATTTTTCGAATAAATCACTTTATTCTTATTAGAAGACGCGTATGTAACGGTTTTTTAACTATCGAGTTTTGATATAAGATTTTTATCAATAAAAATACGAAAATCACTGTTGTAGTTACTTATATCGATCATAAATAGAATCTAGTAAATATAATAAGCACAACTTACCCTTTTTAATTTCAAAACTGTAGATAACACTTTATTTAACGTGGAGCGCATGTACTTTACTCACGAGGTCGCGACGCAAAGTAAAAGGAAGTCTATTTAAATTTTTCTCTATGCAACTGCGAGCGAGAACACTGGAACAATTCTATAGTTTATGAAGAACAGATTAGTAAAAGTGTCAATCATAACTCCTGGCTAAAAATAATTCTTATTAGTCAAAAACAAAGACCGGGAATTCATGCATCTATGGACGCCCATGGTAGGGTCAAGGGTGGCGACCATTATGCTTTGCATCTATGGACGCCCGTGGTACAGAATACATCTATGCCATCGCTCGATCGTACCGTTGCTTTGGGGATGGTATGGGGTTGTCCTTATCTTTTGTACACCTAGATATGACATTAAAATTGCGAATAATCTACTTTCGAATTGCCTGCCCTGGTCACTAGTTAGTTTAACAGGACATCTGAATCTGCATATCCATTCCGTATATATAGTTTTCGCTACTGCTTCGGCTGAAATATCCTTCAGAGGGAATGCCTCTGGCCAGCCTGTACCTCGGTCAATAATTGTTAAACAATACCTATAGTCATTCTCGGTTATGGGAAATGGTCCTATTAAGTCTATATGTATGTGATCAAATCTATCAACCGGCGCGTACTGACCATAGGTGGAGTTAGTATGCCTATGTACTTTGGATTTTTGACAACTAATGCATGTCTTCGACCATGTACCTATATCTTTATTCATATTTGGCCACCAAAACTTTTCTTTAATCATCTGGCGTGTTGTACGTACGCCTGGATGACTAAGGTTGTGTAAAGCCTGAAAAATATTTTTTCTAAATCTCTGCGTAATATATGGCCTTGCACTTTCGCTTGATATCTCACAATAAATATATTTAGTGGAATTCGGAACTAAAAATTTTTTAAATTGGTATCTAGAATTATTTAAATTACTTTTGAGTTCTAAATTGTTATCCTGTTCTACTGCTAACTTTTCATAATCAACGACATTCGAAGTGCATTCCACTGACTTTATACGTGATAAGGCGTCTGCTACAATGTTGTCCTGCCCACTCACATGGCGTATGTCTGTCGTGAACTCGCTAATAAAAAGTAATTGCCTAATGCGTCTCGGACTTTCTTTTTTATTATTTTTACACAGTTTTGAAAATGCAAACGTTAAAGGCTTGTGGTCCGTAAATATTATTAGTTCGCGACCTTCAAATAAGCTTCTAAAATGTTCTACCGCTAGAAATATAGCAAGTAACTCTCTGTCATATGTGCTATAATTCTTTTGTGTGTCCGTCAATTTCTTAGAGAAATAACCTAAAGGATGTTATTTACTGTCTATGTATTGTTGTAATACAGCGCCTACACAGTTATTTGATGCATCAGCAAATAGTGCGATTGGCGCGCTCGCCACAGGAAACGATAACGTGGCTGCGTTCGCTATACTTGTTTGCTCAGCATCCGGTGGCCATTCTATCAATGTTTTGTCGTTCTTTTTACCCTTATGAATATATTTATTTAATAATTCTAAATATTCTACTGCACTGGGTAAATGATTTCGATAGAAATTGAAAATGCCTAAAAAATTTCTTATTTGACTAACGTTTTGAGGTTTGGGATAGTTAATAATTGCTTTGGCTTCTAATGGTTTTATGCCTTTTGTAGTGACTTTATATCCTAAGAATTCGATACTATAGTAGCGTTAATACCTCACTGCAGACTCGGCCATAAATCATAATCGGACTAGGGATGTGCGCTAGTTGCGCGCGCGCAAGGCCACTATCGATAACGGAATCATCAAGGTTACGACGTAAACATACTGCATTCATTAAGTATGCAGGGTAACTAATGGGTACTAATGTGATTAACTAACTAATTATTAAAAACTAAAGAGGGTAATTAGCAAATATGTTTAGCCTATTTAGTATAACTATTTTAGTTGTGCTGTGCTATTAAGTATATTTAAATCGCTACAAAAATAAATTAGACCATTACGTGTCAAATAAACGTGTTTTTATTTCTATCACCCATTTATAAAGATACAAAAAAAAAGAACTATCGATATCACTCATCGACTGCAGTAATGCACAGCGTAGTAATGCACAATGCCGTGCCATAAGGCCCGTGAGTGGGAAAGAGAGCGAAACACTCGAATGATTTATGGCCGAGTCTGCAGCGAGGTATTAACTCTACTATAGTGGCTTTGAAAGTAAGTTTGAAATACCAAATTCGTTCAGCCGTTGAAATACTAATTCTAGTTGTTCCAAATGTTGAGTCATATTTTCTGAGCTTACTAAGATATCGTCGGCATAACAATATAAAAAGTCTAAACCTGATAACACTGTATTTGTCATGAAACGTTGAAAAGTTTGTGCTGCGTTTCTCAGACCGAAGGTCATGCGTTCAAATTCATATAATCCGAACGGCGTAGTAATCGCTGTCTTACAAATGTCGTCTGGATTAATTAATATGTTATGATAAGCCTTTTTGATATCTATTTTTGAAAAATCTGTCTTGCCAGCTAAGAGGTATGTGAAGTCTTGCACTCGCGGTATGGGATACCTATCCGGCTTAGTTACGGAATTCAAAGCTCTATAGTCGCCGCAAGGACGAACCTGGCCGTCTTTCTTTGGCACTATGTGTAAAGGACTCGCCCATTCCGATTTGGATGGTCTACAAATACCTACGTCTAACATGTTTTTAAATTCCTCTTTAGCAATCCTTTATCGCTCTGGAGCTAAAGGTCTAGGCTTACAAAAGATAGGAGGACCCGTGGTATCAATATAATGATAAACCGAGTGTTTCGGCTTTTCTTTAAATGACATAGGTTTAAGAATGTCTGGATATTTTATTAAAATACTATAAATGGGATGATCTTTATGTAATGCGGAAATCGTAGGTTCCCTACGGTTTACGATCGTTCCGTGTCCTGTCAGCTTAGTTATTTTATCAAATAAACATCGACCATTAATATCTAAAATCAGTTTAAAATGATTTAAAAAATCTGCACCTAGTATCGGTTGCTTAACGTCACATATGACGAAAGTCCACCAAAAATTACGTCTGAGCTTTAAATTTAATACAAGTGTCTTAGTGCCGTATGTTTTAATCACTGAGCCATTGGCTGCAAAAAGTTTGAAATCCGAACTCGTACATAATTCGTTTTGTTTTTTACTAAAAATCTAGGTAATACAGAAATACAAGCACCTGAGTCTACGAGAAATTTTGTATTAGATTTGTTATCACTTACTATTCAGCGGTAGTCTTTGGTTGCGCAGCTTCCCGCTACCGGCTGCAGCTCTGCTAGTTTTCCGACTTGGAAGACTGGTCCTTCTTCCTCCAGCTGCACGGGGCGGTACATTTTCGTGCCCTGCTCCGGTACCTCCAGTGATATGAGAACAGCCAGTCTGGATCTCAAGGTGTTCTGCGCGACCTTGCTCGGGCGCGGTGACTGGAGAAGTTTCTGCGCCTACTGCTGCTCCTCGCTCTGGATCTTCCTCGCTCGCATTTCATGTCCTCTATTTTCATGTTAATCTTCGCGATCTCTGCCATGACTGCTGCTATGTCGTATGCGGTCGATGTGCATGTACTTCTTCGGGCTACCTCATTGATCTGTGCTTGCTGGTGAGTATCCATGATCTTGCCTGCGATCACCGCTAATTCTTCTAGGTTTTTTGTTGATGTGACTGTGAGTATTGCTCGAACTGATGATGGTAAGTGACCTTGCCATAAGATTTTTAGTGTGTCATCTTCTATCTTGTCTCTTGCTAATTCTTTCATTCGACGCAATAATTGACTGGGGTTTTTGATCTCCTAGTTCCATTTCAGACACTAATTTCTGGATTTGTCTCGTTTCAGATTCTTCATATATTTGTAAAAGGCGTTTCTTTAAGGTTTCGAATTTATTATTTTCCGGCGGGTTTGCCAATATATCTGCGACTTGTTGTATAGCTTCCTTACTCAGCTTGGCTACAACCATGAAGTATTTATTCGCATCCGATGTCTTTTGTGGCGATAAAATTGTTTCTGTTTGTATGAACCACAGGCGTGGATTTTCAGGCCAAAAATTAGGGATTTTATTAGCTACTGATAATGTAGAAATGACTGTCTGCTGGTCTTCTTCCTTCACGCTCGCGGTCGGAGTTCGCGGTCGATGCAGGTGCGCCGTACTGTGTATTCATTTTTCCTTGCGCTATGTGTACGTAGCGTGCGACGGCGGACGCGTGACTGTCGTTCGGCGTTAGTTGTCGTCGGTCGGGCGTCGGTCGAGCGTCGAGTCACTAATATTGGGTACGGCGCAGGGGAGTTGAATAATGTACACGACACCAGAGTTAAATGCCAACTGTATTTTGAATAATTACACTGCCTTTTATTCATATACTAGTTACATGTGTGTGCATGCGTGTTCCCACACGTCTAAAGCTGCCGCAATAGCAGCTTCAGATAATTTCAGAGAGCGACGGCATTTCTTCTTACCTCCCGTAGGAATCGTTTCTAAATTCTTTCGTTTACGGCGCTGCGTCGTTGACGCCGGCGTTGCAACCTCTGGTGTGGTTGCGGGCATCCAAGGCTAAAAACAACATAGAAGCACATTAAAATACAACACTTTTACAGAGATATATAACGCACAGCTTTGTCTTTTTGCGAAATACTTTCACGAAAGCTTCCACCGCCGCTTATTTCGTACAGTAAGGCTAAGGACTCACGGAACGGTTTTCACCCGTGCCCGCCGCGGTGGCGGAATGGAGTTTTATTTTCAAAACTCACGAGACCGGAGTTTTGTGCGGTTACGCAGCCGTCGCGGTTGCGATTATAGCTCACAAACTTGGCGGTTGATAAGCGCAAGACGGGCGGTTAAACGATCAGTTGAGTTTCAGACCGTCATGGACACACACCAGAAACGAGCTGTTGCGTTATACTTCCTTCATAGAAGAATTAAAAAAAGAAGGCCTAAAAGGTTCTGGATACATCCACTGATTGCGGAAAGAGATCGTTATGGATTATTTGTTACTCTTATTAATGACTTTAAGAAGGATGAAGAAAAGTTCTTTAATTATTTTCGAATGTCCGTATGTAGTTATTTAGAAAAACAGAAACTGCTCTTCAAAAACATGTTGGCAGTGACATTAAGGTATGTAAGTTTCTTTTAATAACTCACACGCACGTACGCACGCACGTACGAACATAAAGCGAATACTGGGTGTTATAAGTTTATCCTTATTTCTAGTATTTATACCGTGTTTGTCGCTGTGTTTTGAGTAGCAATTAATATTTTGTCGCACAAATATAATATATATATATATATATATATATATATATATATATATAAAAAGTTCGCGGAGAGTATCCCGAGCGCCAATGTTATAAATGGCCCGAATGGCACTTTTTTGAATTATAAATATGGATTTAATGTCCGCTGCATTACCCCACAACAAAATGCCATACGACAAAATGCTATGGAAGTAGCTAAAGTAAACAAGTCTGGCAGTGTCAACGTCTGTCAGCTGCCTGACTCTTCTGACAGCGAAAACAGCGGAGCTTAGTCTACTCGCAAGAGATGAGAGATGGGGTCCCCATTGCAAACCCGAATCTAATGTCAATCCCAAGAAAACCGTGGAGTCTGAACCGTGAACCGACACGTCACCGATGCCCTGTCGGGTTGGGGGGAGGGTGGGGGTTAGTGCTGCCAACTCGACTAAAACAAATGTCGCTAGACAGAAGGTTCAAAAGTCGCTAGATGCCGCTAGATTATGAAAGTTTGTTTGGTATGAAGAAAAACATCAATAATTTAGGCATTTTATTCTTTATTCGCATAAACGAGCTCCCCTTTTTGGGCTACTCCGATAAGTATCTCGTTAAATAATGGCAGGACAATGACTTTCAATAACCACATTTTTTATAAAAGTAATGTCAAACACTATACCTACCTATTAATATAAACGTTTCATATAATTAAAAAAAGTCTTAAATCAGAACTTAAACAAGTAAACCCTATTCAAACATAATTATTGGCTTCTGACAAACTCATAAATTTATAAATCTACCATTTCATCTTCATCCGCGTCGTCGTCAGAATTGTAAATTAGAGACATTATGGGATTCTCAGGAAGTTGCCCCGATGTTGAAGTTGAGGTTTGTGGATCACTTTTACTCTTAAATGAGTATGATTTGTTGGTTCCAATAAGTCTTAGTACGTCCGAAGGTAACTCGTAGTCAAAACATGTTTTGTTCATTCGTTTTAAGTTGCATTTAATCATTAAAATGGAATTCAATGTTGCTAGCCCCATGCGATTGCGCAGTTTTGATTTGATTAAATTCATGGCACAAAAAATTCTTTCTATCTCTGCATTCGAATGTGGCAGTGACAATATAGTGAATGCAAGAGTGCATAATTCTTCAAATGGATTTTGATTTCCAGCATCTTTATAGGAGTGAACTTCAATCCAAAATTGAAGCGTATCCTCAATGTTTTGCCATCGTACGAAATTTATATTATTCCATTGTTGCGAGATTTTATCCAATACATTGTTATCTTTATATCCCAATTCTTTTGCTAGGTCAATGATATCATCTTCATTCGTTTTAGTTCGCAAAACTTCACTTACAGAAAACTTGTTCATTTTACTTAAGATTTTAATGTTGGGTGGAAGTCTATTTTGTAATTCTTTGATAAGCTTCACTGTAAAATCAATGCATCTTTTTTTTACCAGTTTGATATTGTCCTCAGTTAAGTGCAATTTGCTGGCACAAGCTTCAAAAGCATAGCCAAGTGTCGTGTAGGGATTGAGATGACTTTCCTGAATTAACGTAGTAAGGACGTTTATGTTAGCATTCTTAAAATCACTCGTCTATATATCGATCGCAAAAGAAAAGAAAGGGTGTCCAGCAATTTTGTGGGATCAGCGCTTTCACTTTCAAATACTTTTAAGGCTATCTGAACGTCACCTAATACGCTATGAATATATGTTGAGTAAAGCAAATTGTTTGGATCTTGAAACATAGAATGGAGAAGTTCCGCTGAGTAACAGTTTACTCGAGTTTTGCAAATAGAGAAATGCAATTTCAGTTCGTCCCATTGCTGTAAAATTCTGCTGCAAAAAGAGACTGCTGGGTGAATGGAAAGCCATCGAGTCGCACATACTTGTATTTTCAAAGGTGCTTTGTCGCAATTTATTGTCTTATATATTTTTCTATATTCATCTTGACGTTTTGATGACAGACAAAACCAGTTATAAGTTTCTCTGATCATATATTCTATATTTCGAGGTATAGTATTTTCAGAAGCATGACTAATTGCTAACTGTAAAGAGTGACATACGCAACGCACAAGTACTAGATTTGGCAATCCATATTCAGTTTTCAAAATTTTGTGTAGACCATTATTGGCTCCTGTCATAACTGACGCGTTGTCTGTGCCTATCCCAATCAAATTTTCAAGTGAAAGCTCATGTTCCTTTAAAGTCTCAATTACGGCATAGGCCAGACCTTTTGCATCGGGTTTTTCGATGGGTGTAAGTGATAAAAATGACGACACAATTTTATTTTGTGATTCACTAAAATATCTTATTGCTATTCCAAGTTTTAATACACTTACATCAGTGGATTCTTCTAACAGAAGACTAAATTTTTGGGTTCCAATATCAGCTCTCAATACTCCCTTAAAATGTGGACCTAATACTTCACTTATTATATTCGAACACTTTGTTCTATGTAATTGGAAGTCTATGGTGGATTTCGAATCCGAAAATATTTTTTTACACAGCTTTCCTAAATGTTCCACTGTCAAAACTGAACAATGTTCAGCGATAAAAAGTGCAAGTGATGCTTCTGCCTTACTAAAAGGTATAATATCAGTATTTTTTTGTATTGGCAAGGGCTTATGTGCAGATTTTATGTCCATTTTCAATTTATGTTTCTTGGTCTCAGAATGTTTTCTAATGTCACTTGTTTTAGCATAAAATTCAGTTTGGCAGTAGCGACACATAGCTTTAGTATCATTGCCATAGACATATCATTTAAATTGAGGATTGTCCTCCCATTCCTTTTTGTATTTTTGAGTGTATGATTTTTTCTTCGCAGGCATTTCCATTATATCCAACTGTATTGATTCACTAATAGTATAAGAGAAGATACGGCGAAATTTTAAAGAAATATTAGGACGAAAAGAATAGAAATTAATTAGAATCAGAAACAGAATAACTAGTATACATACAGCAGTGTCGTCTCGACTGACGTCGAAGGGATTCCCGCTAATTCCCATCCTATTTGAACTGTGTATAATATAAAAAATCGACTTTAACTCCCTTAGTATAAGGTTCATTTCATTCGCACGAACATCGTGGTTATGGCACATACAAGAGACCACAGAGTAAACGCCCCAGAAACAACAGACCTACTATTTTGACACTTAGTAGCGCGTTCATAAAGCCAGGATAAAATCATTCCAAATAAAATTATATTTCAAAAAAATGATAATCAAGTTAGAAAAGGCGCCAGAAATGTCGCTTAATTATTTTAGTCGCTAAATCGGAATAAAATGTCGCTTCTCATGTTAAAATGTCGCTTAATCTAGCGACAAAGTCGCTAAATTGGCATCGCTGGTGGGGGTGCGCCGGTTGTCGAAGCACTGCCTAGGAATCTATATTATCTATGATAAGAATGGACTATCGAATGGAATGGACCTACTACCTATTGGTTGTTTGGTGAAATTCAGCACACTAACAAGATTTAACACTCGATTTTAATAAAATTTGTGAAATTGTTTACGTAATAATATGAAGCTAGCGTCAACAACCGGTGCACCCGTACCCTATACGTCTTTCACTTACTAAAATTTAAAAAATACTACACAGGAACTAGGAACGCGACCTGTATTTATATATTTTATTTGATAGTTATTTACTTACATTTAATAATTGTTTACTAAATAAATTAGTTACTTTACGTAAACGTTTTGTAAAAATATAGTATATAGTAGACAATTACTAATCGTTAAGTAAATAGTAACTAAACATAGCCAAACATTTAGCTATCGCAGCCATTCAGGGCCTCAAGTCTGCTATTACAATTGTGTCACAGTTGTCTTTCAATGACATTGTAATTGCTATTTTTTGCAATTTTTGCAGTCTACTAATTCAATGGTTTTCCGATGGTTTGTCACTGACACTTCAATGACTCTTCAATGATACATTTCCAAACAATTGGTAGTCCCGTACATAATGACAAGTCAATGATCGGATGAATTGCGTAGTTTGTTAATATTTTGACAGTTCTAATGACCACTGGAACGCCACTGAACTACCATTGATGTGCAATTGTGCTGTCATTGTGATTGCATTAAAGCCGATGGAACGCCACTGAACTACCATTGATGCGCAATTGTGCTGTCATTGCATATTTGTCACCTAAACCAATATTATCACGGTCTCGTTAAAATAATATGATTATAATTGTTTAAGTAGTTATAAATGAGAAAAGTGTATAAAAATGATAAAAATACTTTACTACGTCCAAAGAAATATCATCTCTTGCCATGAATGAAGAAGATATGCAAAAAAAGTTCAAAAGTACGAACCTACTGTCAAGTGAATAGTGATAAATGAAATTAAAGCGAAAGTGATTAATATAAGAAACTAATAAGTGATAAGTGAATTAATGGAAATACAGTATAACAACAATGATATAGACTTAGAGAAAAGATTGGGGAAGAGGGATAAGAATGTACGACCTATATTAGTAACTTTTACTACACTAGGCCGAAAATTAGCCCTACTAGAGAGCAAGAAGGAGCTAAACAACTCCTTATCAATCTACATAAATGAAGATATTCCACCAGATATACTTGAAAAAAGGAAGCTACTACTAGAACAATACAGAGAAGGGAACAAGGAGAGAAAGTAATCCTAAAATATGATAAAATTGTATCTCTAAACCCAAACAGAAACAAAGGTCAATTACCCAAAATATACTATGAACTTAGCAGTAAAGAGAAAGGATATGGTACAAACCCTTCAGCCCGATACAAGAAAAGAAAACCTGAATCCCCACCATCAGCTCAACACTCAAGTGACCAAGTAAATTTATCTAAAGCAGTTAAAAAGAATAAGACTACAATGTATGCATTTATAAATAGAACAGAGGAAATCAACAGAAATAAGCACCGTAAGAAAGCTTAGTAATGGCTGCCTCCTTTAAACATCCCAATACGGCTGGTCACCGCGGAACGTCCAGACCAACACCCTCTAGCAATAAAAGACACAGCAGGATCATAATGGTGAAGAGTAGAACACAACACAACAGACAACAATGGTAGGAGCTAGAGGAGGCCTTTGCCCATAGGGAAACTGAAAAAAATAGAGAAACACTAAAAGTTAAAAAAAAATAGATACATACATAAAATTAAACTACTAATAAAATTATTAATAATGAAAACTTATAATTTAATCTAATAACTAATTTTGATTAGTAACATTAATTACCTTTAATAATAAAAATTTATTTCTACTTTATATTATTGTAATTTGTAATCAACTTATTATAATGAGGAAATTGTTATTTAATTGTAATATCTTATTTACATAAATAAGTTGAGTAATTACATACTTGAATAAACTTAAAAATGTTTCTTAAAGAAAAAAAACTTTTCTTAATTTTCAATTAACAAGTTGTAAACAAAAACACATAGGTTCCTATAATTAATATAATATTCCTATAATTATAACAAAAAGAACTGACCACATTGTATTTAATTTAATAAAATAAGTTTAGCATTATTATCCTATTTATAAATACTATGTAAACAAATGTTGTGAATTAATGTTAATAATAGTTATAGACAAATTAATAATGTAAGGTAAATTAATGTGAAATGTTGTGAATTAATATTAAAAAAGAATTTAGTTGAATCAAAAATACAATGGATGAATGTATGAATGTCAATTTTTTTCAGTAATAAAAGGGTATTTTTATTTATTTATTTTATTTATAAACCAATATTCTTAAGTTGTGAAGTGTGTGAACCATTGCTTCACTCATTACTTATCACTAAAGGCATAGCTATAGTCTAAGTATACTTGATTTTCATATTAATCTATACTAATCTATAATAATATTATAAAGAGGATAGATTTGTATTTTTGTATGAAATGAATAAACTCAAAAATTACTAGACCGATGGTAATGAAATTTGGTACACATGTTGTCGATAGCCTGAGAAAGGATATAGGCTACTTTTTAAGGTGAAAAGTGGGTAAAGGGTTGAAATAGGGGATGAAAGTTTGTATGGAAATTACTTCATTTTTAAAGCTTGAAGCTTGAACCTTTTTTTTAGACTTTGGATTATATATAAATTAGTAAAACATTCAAAGGTTGTAAAAATTTTATGCTAAAGGGGGTACCCAGAGACGAACCCGAGCGAAGCGAGAATGAGTCGCTAGTGTAATATATACCTACATATTTCTGTTGTAGTTTCTAATAGCCTTAGCATTTTATGCATGTGGCCTGTGAGGCAAGTTGTGGAGGCACTCAAGGCCAAAGTTAACAGTTAACATTTAATATTAATTTGACGTTTTCTTTTTTAGATTGCACTTAAAATTTATCTTTTTGGCTTTTTATGATCATTTTACATAATATTTAGTCTTTAAAACATAAACTAATAACATATAATATTATAATCGAAACTAGCTTAAAATTAATTTCGGCGAACGCTTTTTGCTAATGGCAATACCGATTCCCTTTCTACTACAATTCAACTACAACCCAATTACAATCCAATGACAAGACCATTGATCGACCATTGTAAATTTGTCAAATTTTGGACCAATGGTAATTGAATTAAAATTGCATTGTAATTCAATGACAATTGCATGTAAAATAGCAGACTTGAGGCCCAGTAAACAGTTGCTTAACGTAAGGTAATTATTTACTGAAGTTTGTTTTGTTTTGTAGTTTGGGTTTAATAACTGAACTGTTTGGTAAAAAGTAACTAAACGGTCGTAGAAAAAACCGTAACGGTCATTTTCACAAGTATAGTAAATATTTACTAAACGATATGTAAATGGTTGGTAAGTATTTACTAAACAACAACTATTTCCAAAACGTTGTGTAAATGATAGCCAAACTAAAAAAAAATAGTAACTAAACAGCGTTCAGTTAACAAATATCAAACGTTTTGTTATTTCCAACGGTATAGGTAACGTTCTGATTAGAGCTTATGTCCAGCAGTGGACCAGGAATATTTTGAATGAATGCAGTTCTACAGTTTCTCTAGCATGGCCTACCCGCTTGCCTAGCGTGTCGAATGGCAACTATAGGAAAAACTTCAAAATATACGACGACCGTCTCGGCCTAGGTAATCAGTTGTCTGATACCCATAGCACAAGCTCTGCCTAGTTTGGGATCAGTTTGCCGTGTATGCCGTAGGTGTTCCCACATACCTATTATATTATTATTTTATTTACGCCCAGTCTCGTGCGCTCGTTATCGACTAATTTTGTAAACAGTACGCATACCAGTTCAGTAAAATTATTTATTTAGTAAATCCAAAAAAAATTGCTAAATGATTGTCTAACATTACCTATATAAGTTTGGGTACTACTAGCTAAAGTTCATTTAAGTTTAGTTGACATATCTCAATTGTTTGGTTAATATACGATTTAAGTTTCGTTTAATAAATAGTACCTAGTTGTTTGGTTTTTGGTAGCCCAATAAGTTTTAACTAATAAGCAATTAGTTAGAACAAATAAATGAGTAGTGAGATAGTTGATAAACTTAAGTAATTATCTACCAAAGTTTAGTTAAACGTCATGTTACTGAACTGCTTAGCAAAATTATTTTTTTCAGTACAAATGAATATAGATTCTACATATTTTTTCCTATAAGAATTAGGCGCGCTCCACATTCTTCACGAGAGGTTTTGTCTCGGGTCTCGCCAAAACTTGACGAGACGAGAGCAGCTCTCCACATTCTCGCTCGCGCATTTGTGCGCTCGGTACTCGAACGAGATGGACGTGGATACAGCTGTCGCTGGAGCATTATGTGCTGTGGCTTATTACAATTATACGTTTATTCGAGAAAAAAAGTTATCAGGAGACGTTGGAAAAAACGAAGATGGTGGATGACAGCAATACATCGCGACAGAACAAGGTAAAAATAAGCTATATAATTTTAGTACTACACAATAGGTGTGGTATGGAACAGAATGTTTTGGTTTTGAAACGTTTTATAGGCCTCCCAAAGAATAACTTATAAATATATCTGCAGTAACTACTATGTAGTTAAATAATTTTAAATATGTATAATAAATGTATTTATCTATTTGACTGAGTTATTTGATCAAGAAACTTAATAGCTAGCAAACAAAAAATTACCAAATAGTGTACATAATGTATGTAGTACCTACAGAACCAATTTATTAACCTTTTTTTTCTCTATTTATAATGAAATTAGTATGATGTGTCTGCAATAAAGTGTTACTCATGGTTTGGTTTTATTTCAGTGAAACAATGGAGAAACAATTATCAGAACTAATTTACGAACCCAGTCGTGAGTTTCACAAGTTCACTCGGATGTCAAGAGAGGATTTTGAAGATTAACTCACTAAAGTTAACCCATTTATTATAAAAAAAGATACCCAGTTACGTGAAGCTGTTCCTGCTAAAATACGTTTCGCTCTCACGCTGCGCTTCTTGGCTTCAGGAGACAGTTACGAAAGCCTACATTTTCTTTTTAAAATTTCACTTCAATTGATTTCTCAAATTGTACCGGAAGTATGTGAGGCTTTGAATAAAGTCTTAAAGGATGAGATAAAAGTGAGTTAATAAAAACAAAAATATATGAAATTATTACCTTTATTTCAATGAAAACACACTAATGTATGTAGGATGTAAAATTAAGTGGAAGTGCAAGTTTGCTACAATGTTTATAAATTATTCGCGGCTAGCTACTCATTACTATGAGACTTAAGATTTGTGTGGACCCAATCCACGTGTGGACTTAATCGATGTATATGAATGTATTGAAAAATTAAATAATTTTATTTCGTTCGGTGTTCCCTGTAGACGGAGGCAAAATTAGTAAATCGGATAAAACAGTTATAGAATTTTGATTGTTTTGAGTACTCTCCAGAGATGAATCATAATAGGCGATCTGGTATGTGGAGTAAGACTGAACGTTGCATGTTTGTGTTATAATTGTCACTTTGTTGTGTCGGATGTTGTTGAGACGGTTGCTGCTGTGACAGAAGTTGTTGAGACGGTTGTTGCTGTGACAGATGTTGTTGAGATGGTTGTTGCTGTGGTAGATGTTGAGACTGTTGTTGTTGTGGCAGCTGTTGTTGTGTTGGAGACGGTGACATATAATATGATAATGCTGGGGTAGATAATGGTCTGTCTTCAATTAAATAACGCTCAGTAGGTTCTGAATACGAAATCGGACTGGAGTGTAGTCGGTTCATTTTAGTGGAGAAAATAGGTTCAGAGTAAGAACTATGAGCAGAAAGTGGTGAAGGTGTTGTAACATGTCTATGTGAAGTGTTGCGTGAAAGTAGACGAATGATCGTCCCATTGAGTTCATACATGACATTCACTCTTTTATGTTCTGGAAATTTTCTTTGTTTCTTCGCTAACATTCTGCCATAAAGGTCGCACTCATCTTCTTGATGGGAAAAATTATTCTCACTTTTTTGGTTTAATACTGCATTAAGAGTACTAAGCGCTTTGTTCATAGTTTTTCCAGCTTCTTTTAATTCTGGAGGGTTTTTACGTCGGCGATTTGTTTGCAAAGTGGTTCTGGTGTAGGTTCATTAATTGTGATATTTCTGTCTTCATTCACTGATTCCTGAGACCCTCCTACGTCATCTTGACTACAATCAGTTTCTTGGATCTGTGAAAAAAACTAAAGTACCTGTTAAATAGTTTGTTTGTATGGATTCTAATCTATTTTAATTATTTACAGATACCATCATCAAAAGAAGAATGGATTGAAATAGAAAAAGGCTACAGAAATAAATTTCCCCGATGCATTGGATCATTAGACGGAAAGCATGTTGTTATAGAATGCCCTGCCAATTCAGGATCGGAATATTACAATTACAAAAAAGATTTTAGTATTGTTCTCCTCGCCTTAGTAGATAGTAATTACAATTTCATTTTTGCTGACATAGGAAGTAATGGTCGAATGAGGAGGTATTTTTCGGGACACTGAATTATGGAACAAAATTGCAACAGAAGCACTCAATTTACCTGATCCATATCCATTACCAGGTTCTGACATAAATATACCCTACGTTTTACTAGCAGACAGTGCATTTGCACTTCACAAAAATGTCATGAAACCGTACCCTGGAATACATAATATTGGAAATCCGAAGCGTATATTTAATGAAAAATTATCAAGATCACGAGTGATTGTTGAAAATACGTTCGGAGTACTTTGTACAAAATTTAGAATTTTTAGAAAGCCATTTGCGCTGTATCCAGAAAAAGTTACACTTATTACTTTGACCTGTATACTATTGCACAACTACCTAAGAAAAAGTAAAACCTCGTCTCAAGTTTATACACCTCCAGGTACCATGGACATATACGACAATAACAACATGCTAGTTCAATCAGGATCATGGAGAAATGAAATCGACGAAAACGGCGCTTTTCGTAATTTACCAAGAGTAGCGCGTCGGTCAGCATTGGACGCAAAAGAAGTTAGGGAAGAGTTTACAAAATATTTTTGTAGGTAATTTCTGTAATTTAATTGAAGTTTATCAATACGTCCAAAATCATTATTTCATATTAAACATGAACAATCTAAGAAATAGATTTATTAAAGACCAATATATTTTTTTTTTTCATTAAACCTGTACATGTATAAACAACGTAGGTATATTAGCGAAATTCTATAAAACTATACTAAAGAAGATTTGTTTGCCACAGAAAAAAAATAAATATTTTTGGACATGTGACATATTTATATACTTCGATTCTAGCAGTAAAGAACAATAAAAATAAATAATATCTACTTACGGTTATTGTGTTTTTTTGTTTTCTTGCTGTTACTATCGATGATATCTCCAAAGAATCCATCAAACTAAAAGCAAACCATATCGGCGTATAAATATCATCAGATCCGGCTCCTGATTGTTCTGATGATTTTATTTTTCGTTTATGCATCCTAAAAGTAGTCATGAGGGAGTCTAATTCTTTGATCGATATATTCAAGATTCCACTTATTTCATTCCACGCGTCGTGTACTTTGTTTCTATCCTTATGTTCACGACATTTAGGATCCCATATTATAGGATAACACTGGTAAGTTTCTAAAAACCTCAATTCGAGATTTATGGATCTATGGAGTGCCCCAGTACAACATTTAAGGCGGGAGATTCGAACCAGATCACATGTCATTTAAATATATTTATAGATTAGAAACAATTCTAGCACTTCCAAATTACTTTGGAAAAGCCAGAGTACTTTTGTAATATAAAGGCCCTTCCAAAGTAACTCGGAAATAACTGAATTGTTTTAAGGTTCACAATTTCTTCAAGATATGAAGTTGAAATAAAACTTGTAGTTATTTTTATAACTTTATTAAATTAGCTAGTTGTACATTACAATCAAATCTACAACTAAGAAACAATATTATATCACTTGATGACTTACAAAATGATGCAGCGAAAATTACTGTTTTGTTGCAAACCTTCTTTGAAAAATCATATTCTGTCGAGTTTCATACGTTTGCATGATCAATGATATAAACAATCTTTCTGAACAAGTCCTTTCAGATTTTTACAAAACATTTTATAGGAAAGCAATAAAGTTTTTTATCAACTGTACTTTGTGATTTTTTATGCAAATTAGTTTTTAATAATCTATTAAATTGGTAACTATTTTTTTTCAAAATTGATATCATTATACTTCAGAGACATTTTTAGTATTACATAATTTCACTACAACACTTATAATAATATTATCGCAATAACGAATACATTATTTATTTTGTAATATACCTATTTTCCTTTTTAAACTTTTGTGTGTATCCGCAAATTGGCGATTTTTTAGTACACAATATCGCTTTTTTGTTTGTTTTGATATGTTCTTCACACTTTGTTAGAAATCTGAAATGTACTTGTTCTTTGAGGGTGAGTTTATGTGGTACTTGTGTGGACAAGCTAACGTTGTGCTACTGTCACACAGTACAGTAGTGAAGACCGCATGGTATGCTAACGTCGTGCCTATGCCATGTGGTTGATTTTAAAGTGGTACGCTAATGTGGCGCCTCTGCCATTCGTGCGAGCCTCATGGTACGCTAACGTCGTGCCTATGCCATGCAGGTGAGCTGATGTAAGGAATAAGCTAACGTCGTGCTTCCTCTCTGGTATTTGTTATTGTGATGGTAGCCCAGCGGTAACGCGTCGCTTGTATAACCGAGTGATGTGGGTTCAAATACGAGTCTCGCACCTCTGATATTTTCATGTGCGAATCATTCAAGGATTCAAATCAAGGGAGGCCCGTGCCCAGCAGTGGGTCGTTAAAAAAGGGCTGATGATGATGATGATAAACTATGGATCGATGTATCCCCGGTAATTGCTGACGTCTCGATCAGATATGTTTTATGTTCTCAAGTGTAGACGATGATGACAATATGGAGTCTACGCCTGAACAATCTGCCAGGAGCAACAATGTGCCTCGCGAGCCTACTACGGAGCCTGTGCCCTCCTGCTCAGTGGGCATCCAGCAGCATGAGACGCAGGAGCACGAGGACGTCCTCCAGTCAGGAGAGGCCGTGTTAGAGGAATAGTGAGGAGACGTCATTGTGGAAGGGATGACATGTAGTGGTGGTGTCGGTAATTCGATATAAGCCTGTGCGCGCTTCATTCGGCACGAATTTTGTGCAGTGTCAAGTAGTATAAGGGGAACCTCTGTCCGTGTAAAAAGTCAACTTGCCTATTTCTGTAATTTAGAATAATATTTATTTCAATTTCACTTCTGGTTCCTAAAAAATGTATAAATATAAAATATACAATAATAACATACAGAAAGACAAATTGCAAGTCTATGGGATGACACACCATTACTGATCAAAAAAATACCTTGAGATATTCTGGCAAACATCCCCGCAGCCTCTGAGTGACTCAGGACTTGAGCAGCAAGATTCACTCTCATTTTTTGTTTATTGTTAGGAGTTAAATTATCCTTTCTTAATTTTGGAGCAAATACAAAATTTCCATCCTTGTTGTCTACTTCATAAAAATCTTCTATGTATTTCCATTTGGCAATACCTACAAAGTAAGGAGTAATGTTATAAAAATAAAAAGAAATGAGACTATTGTAGAAATAAAAAGGAAATTTAATTACCTAGTCCTTCACAATTGTTTGATGATATATTTGATTAACATTTCAAATTATATTTTAAAAACATATTTCTAAAACACTTCAGTAAATGAGGTGGATCAAACAATGTGACAATTTCATTCCTTTCAAAATATATATATGGGATTTCTGTGGAAGCCCCCAAAATGGACAATGCTCGCATGTTGACTCCACCCATGTCGCAAACAGTTGCTGATATATTTAACTTTATTTTGAAGCATTCATGTAAAACCTAATAAGGAAAGAATAATTAAAAACAGTGTTAAAAATGGAAAGTAAAAATGAAAAATATTATTTTACATAATATGTTTTTAACTTCCTGAAAACTTACATCTTTTATGAGTACGGCTAATCTATCTGCAGTAACATTAGAGCTTGAAAGATAAAATGCAACTGGTTGTTTTATTTATTTTTCTTATTCCAGAGATCATAAAAACAAGTGCATGGGTAGCCTCTTATGGGGACCTTCCATGTCGGCCATGGTCTTGGTATCCATCCACTCTGTCATCTTTAATACCAGACATGTTTTTTGATGGACATTTCATCGAACATTAAAATGTATTCATTGCTTGATAGTTCTTGTGTTTCTACATAACTTTTTGAACTTTTCAAAATCTTATCGTTAAGACCAACATCCAAATTAAATTGCCCTAACAAATTTTTTAAGGTACTTGGAGCTGGAAGACACCATAGTCTTCTTAGCAGACGATAGGTTGTGGCAGACCTTTTATAAATCCTTAATGCTATGATTTTTTGTTCAATAGTCCACCTTCTACCTTTATATTTCCGCTTAACATGCACAGTCCTTGGATATGTCCAAAGAAATCTTATCCATCAAAGAAATGTCTCCAGGAACTGGGATAACTTCATACTAAAACAATTGATTGTAATGTAGTTGCAGCATATATTTTCGCATAAAACCCCTTAATTGTTTTCAGACTGAATATAAGATAATAATGCAGTCTTCTGACAGTCATTAGAAAAATATGGTTGAACACAATTTAAGTTATATACACATCACTAGCAAATCAAACATATACTGTAGTTGTTCACGGACAACTAAATGGACTTTTAAAAAATTATAAGTACCTGCTGAATATTTGTAATATCCCTTAATTTTTGTGATGTCCCAGAAATAGGATTTTCAGTATAGTGTGATGGTCCAGGTTGTGCAGCAGAATAATCAGGAGTTGTTTGATTCTGAAAGAATAACAAATAGTTAACTCTATGTTTTTTCATTATTTCAAAAGACTCCTATGTAATTAGTGACAAAATTATATTACTAAAATATATTAAAGTAGTATAGTCTAAGTGCTGCTTAGTTTGGGGCTAGATGATGCTGTGTAAAAATATCCAGCATTAATAATATTATTACTTAGTATGATTCTGTCAGATTATGTGATTTATTAAATGTAGACAATTAAGGTCAGCCTTTACTTTGATCAATATATTGGCATTGCCTCAGAGTGTGGGAATGATGCCTTCTGAGCACACTTCAAGTCTACACTGGTGTAGAGAAATTTATAATGCATGTAAATATATTGTATGTAGAAAACAGTGCATTATGCTGGCTAAAGATTTTGACCTGTCATTATTTTAATCTACAAATGAATGTAAATACCTACTACTTCAATTAGAGGAACTTCGAGTCAAATTAAAAGTTATTAAGAGTCTAGAAATTGTATAGATCAATTCATAAAATAATGAAATTACTTACCTCAACTTGAACAGCTTCTGGTGGAAAAAAGTTACACGGCATGCCTGGTGGGTCTGTGAGACCCTAAATTTCAAATATTTTTTTTCCTTACAAATTTTTGTCAATTAGAAACATTTATGAGTTCACATAATACTTTCTTAGATTTACGCGAATATTCGACATTATAAATGAAACTACCTTTTCGGATTTTGTCGCGGATTTATTTTGATTTTTATATACGTCGGGAACTAAAAATCAAAATAAATCCGCGACAAAATCCGAAAAGGTAGTTTCATTTATAACATTTATGAGTTAATAATAAAATTAAAGAAGCTTTAAAGGTTTTTAAATAAAATACGTTGTCGAATCAACAATATCTTTTAATATTTTTTTTATTAAACTCTGTATACGTTTTTCAACGTAAAATTAACATCTTGTGTTTATAAACATGCAAAATCAACTTAAACAAAAGATATATCTATCCTATCCTAATCAGACTTTGGGAAACATTAGGCACATATATTATCTTATATTCTAAGCTAAAGTAATTAGTCTTCTTCATTTCCAACATCATCTTCACGAGCTTTGTTTCCGAAGCAATTTGCGCACTGGAAAATTGCATGATCCAGGCACACGTGGCTCTTGCACATCTCACAGATGTATTGCGTTTCGCGGTCTTTCTTTGACGGACATACGTGACATCTACGTCTTAAATCTGGAGCTGTTTTTTTACAGGTGGACCTTCTAGGAAACCAATACGGTTGGCAATTCGTTTGCGAAGATCTGTAGAAAGACGAGTGTTTTTCTGTCTTGCTTGTAGATGTGATTCTATCAGTGCGATACCCAGATCTTTGATAAAACTTCTGCGATTGTTTTTTATGTCAGGGCAGTTGAGCATTTGGATGATTTTTGCATTTATTCCTGCAGAGTTCAACAGCCAGAAGAAAAGCGTGAGTGGCCATCTTCTGGAGTTTCTTGATACATCATAAGATCTAATAAGTTCGTTCGTTTTGTTATAGAATATTATAACTGCTGGTTTTTTCTTCTCGCCTGACTCAATTTCCATATCATGATGGAGATATGACAGCATGAACACATTTTTTCTAGGTTTTGGAATGTATGATACCAAAGTCATATTTTTTTGTAATCCGAACAGCGATGAATTCTGTTCTCTATTACCTGCTTTGAATTTTTCAGGTATGCAAGCTTTGTTTGATTTCATTGTACCGACAGCGGTTAGCTTATGATAGTTTAGCAAGTGTTCATATGTTGGATAGCTTGTAAACCAATTATTTGTAAAAAATTATCCATCGTGATATTCCTTCCTAATTTGGAAACTGGTGCGACCAGACGATCGACTACATCGTGTGGCTTGTTGCTGACCTTATAAGGCCCCTCTGGTTGCTCGCCTGCATAAATCTCCAAATTCAGTGAGTAGAATGTTCGGGCATCTACGAGCGCAAATATCTTTATTCCATATTTAGCTGGTTAATTGGCAAATATTGTCGAAATTTGCAGCGGCCACGGAAAGCAACAAGCTCTTCATCTAGTGTCAAATTTTCAAAAGGCGTGTAGTAAAGTTGGCATCTGCTTACGAATTCATCGAACAGATTCCTGAATGGAGCTAGTCTATCCTGTGACAATCTTTCTTCACGTGTATCAACATCATCAAATCGCAAATGATTGACAATAAAAACGAATCTTCTCAAGCTCATTGTTAGGGCAAAAATAGGAATACCAGTTCCATCACTGGACCACAAGTCTTGTAAATTCTTCCTGGCAGATTTGTATAATCCCGCAAGGTAAATGAGACCAATCACAGCCTTCAGCTCATCAATACATAATTCTACATAAGCGTAGTCATTTGAAGTATTCAGACCATGTCTGGTTCTTCGGATCCTCACATTTGTGTACAACAGTATATCCAGCAACATCGTCTCGCTCACAAAAAGATTGAAACACTCTAAAGGGGCATTTGCATCTCTCGCTAATACTTTTACACCAGGCGTTCCAGATATTATATTTTCACTACGTGTTCGAACGTTTGATCTAGCTGGAATTTTGTGCCACAAAGTTCCGTCTCTACCTTTGTAAATTCTTCCTGATGGTTGCGAAGTCAACTCTGACAGTGGCACGTCCATTTCGGAATCTGAAGAGTTCTCATCAGCAACTACTTGCAAGTTCTCATCAGCGACGTCTTCCTCCAAAGTAGCCATATCAATTTCACGGTTTTCTTCTGTGACCTCATGAGACTCTTCATCGCTGGAGTTGAAAACAATTTCATCTTCATGATCTTAGTCCACCTCCTCGAGTAGCAAACTGATAATGTCCCTGTCACGTAGGTGGCTCGCCATTTTGAACTATAAAAGAATACGATAGCATAAGTTGAATTCGAAGTGAAGTAAAAACCTTCATAAAAAAACCCATTAAATTTGTAAAATCTGTAGGACACCAAACTAAAAACAATCAAAATCTAGCGTTTCATAAAAAAACGTGTTCCCAGTAAAAAAATAATATTTATTATTAACAAATAAGTCACAAAATCACAGAAAAAAAAATTAATACTTACATAAAAATGTCACGCCGTATGCCTTGTGGGGTCAGTGAGACCCGAAAGTACTTTACACACGTCCTATCACTACTGGAGCGCACCCCGGACTGAGGTAGTGGGCGGCGAGCGTAACTAAGTTCACTTCGGTCAGCTACTGAGAGCAGTTACGCGCGGTATTCAAATTTAAATGAATTGTAACGATTTAACTGCAGCGGCATTGTTTTGTAACGATTTAACCCTCGGCATGCCTGGTAGGGTCTGAGAGACCCACTCAGACCCTACCAGGCATGCCCAGGGGTTAAATATGCGAAAACGAATGAAAAGCTTTTTTAAATATTTAAGCGGAAAGCACTTAATGAAGCCATTTCCCTTTCACAACATAACTTATGAACAACGCATTTTTAATTATCGATTATTCAGAGCTAGGCGAGTTGTAGAGAACGCGTTTGGAATTTTATCATCAAGATTCCGGGTGTTGCGAAGACCTCTTAATACAGACCTTGATACAACCGACGCTATAGTAATGGCGTGTTGTGCTTTGCACAATTATTTAAGGAAACAGGGAACAAATTATATATCCCAGAGCAATGTTGACCGAGAAAACACTGCAACTGGCACATTTGAACAAGGGGATTGGAGGACAACATCAGATGGTTTTACATCATTACAACACAGATACAATAACCAAAGGAACAATGAGGCGAGTATCATACGAAACAAATTCACGAGCAACTTCGTTTCGGAAGGCAGAGTCGATTTTCAAGATAGAATGATAAATGTAGTGCCAAGTTAATTATGTCGAATACAAAACAAATAAATTCTTAAGTACCTAGTTTAGTTGTTTTACTTGCCTCATCGTCTAAGGAGTCAGTAACAGTACGACATGGTTCCGTTGTTTCCCAAAAAACTTAGTGCATTAAAATACCACAGAGATGGTACATGAACTTCATTTGCTCCAGCGCCTGTATGTTTTGATATCATCACCTAAAATAAATAAATAGGTAATAAATATATCGGGACAGACACACAACACGGCCGGCACCAGTTCTGTACTATAAGCACAATACACATTTGTATTGTGCTTATAGTACAGAACTGGTACGAGACGGATACGAGATAGTTAATAATTGATATTATAATAACTATTTACAAATAATATTTCTAAATGTGCCATTCGGTGCAAAGTTGTTTCTTTTTTTTCGTACTTTCATATTTAATGCAATTTCGTATTTAAATAAATAATTTTAACCTGATTAAGTTTAATAAATAAATATTTCATTCAAATTAAATTCATTCTTGTATAAAACGTGGGATTTATAGTCGTAGATGATAAAATAATAATAATATTAAAAAATAAATACTCCAACGAATAAACCTACTTACCCTCTTCAATTCTTTGGCATAATTTGTGCGCATATTTTCTATCTTTTTCTTTAAAGTTTTAATTGTTGCATTTTCATGGATTTTTTTATATATTTCCGACAAAACTCTGAATCCCTCGGCTCTAACTTCTTTGTTCATGTTATCACTGTGGTCTTTTCTCCAAAGGTATGGCATATCTTTATACATATCTATAATATTTAATAAAACTTCTTTTTCTTCATTTAAACACATGGCGTCTAAACAAAATGGCGGCCGAATCGCATGAGTTCACTATCAACTTGCGCATGCGTACGCACTCAACGCTAGCCGCGTGACGACTGAGTTCCCTAACAGCCCTAAGTATTATTACACTACCCGATCGTAAGGGCGGTCAGGGAGCAAGACTGCCGGACCCGTCCGGTCGCCCTAGTTAGGGACCCTTACTCTCTAACTCTTATTATACCACCCTTTGTTAGGATTAGGGTCCCTAATAATTGGGAAGTGTGATAACTGCTTAATTCATCAGTTCCTTTAAATATTGTCGTGATAATTTCGTCCATTTGCCTTACATTATCTTTAAAATGAGTTTGGGCATTAAATAGTGAGCCAAACGGTTGGGCAGTATTAAATGCTCTCATATTTATCAAAGTATTAGTAACGTTTACTTTGCCTTTGTAGTTTACGTACTCATCCATAAGTTTGCAGTTTTTGTGAACTTCCTTGCATTTTTTGAGCAAATAGCCACATACATAGCTAAATGCATTTTCTTCTAGGAGGTCGAAACGATAATCTACAGTTCCAACAGTTAAAACGTTCAAGTCCTCATTTTCGTTTTCTGGTAACTGGAGAGTTTTACGGCTATCTTCGACAGCTACTAACAGTTGGTCAAATTTTTCGGCACAATTTGCGAATTCTGAGTGTCTAATAATATTTGTTAGGAAAAGTTTTCTGAAAGCAGCTGCAAATTGATGTGGTGTTGGCTCACGGCAGTTAGATTATCTCTGGCAACACCATTCTCGCTCTCTCTTTGCCCAGACGTCGAACCTTATGTGCGTGCTCTGATAACGAAATAAAATTATTTAATATAAAAGTGTTTTTTATGGTTTCCCATACCATGAACAAATTAGATATAACTTCTTATGAACAAAATAGATACAATGAAACTAAAAGTTTCACGCGTACCGAAAACTAGTTCCAAAACTGCCCTGTTTAACAGTTACGAATCGTTCACACGGCAGTCCAGTTTTGCAGGATCGGCTTTTTACGGTATCCTGCTAAACTGGACGCTGTGTTCACATGGCAGTTCAGTTTAGCAGGATTCAGTAAAAAGCTGGTCCCGCAAAACTAGACTGCCGTATGAACACGGTTGCATCCTGTTTTTTTACCATTCCTACGCCGGTTATCAAGTGAAATGGACGTGAATACTTTCCTAATTTTCTATTGGTATTGTCGGCGTCGACGGCGAAATAGAAGATTATGGGTTCATCCTATTTTGACACAACGTTTGAATTTGGATATTTTTCGGAATCTTATGAGCGATTTGAGAAGAGATGAGTCAAAATTTTTCAATTATTTTAGAAGGAGTATGACCACATTTGACGACCTTTTAAAAAGGGTGAATGAAGATTTAAAAAAACGTGATACAAATATGAGAAAAAACATCACACCTGAAGAAAAGTTAGCAATATGTTTAAAGGTAAGAATGAAACTCATATTAAAAGTTTAATATTTATTACCAAACATAATAAGTTATGTATGTATAATATTTTCACAAGATAATCGTTAATATTAATTAAATATTAGTGAAATCCGGAAAATCAGAGCTCTGCGATTCAACTGATTGTGCAGATGGCGATGACTGAACACTTTAATGCGGTGTGAAATAACCCGCTGATTGAAAGTAGTTATTAGAAGTAGATTGTTGTTGAGAGGACCATTGGTTAATGTTGGGGCTTTTTATATTTTGCAACAAACTTATAACACCTGCTTGAAATTGTAATATTTGATCATCGTTGAGTGAAGCTAGTGTGGGAAGTAAACTTTTAAAAAATGACAAGTTACGATCTTCATTCTGCGTATTCGGATGACTTTTCATCTGGTGATCAATAAATCTCGCCATTTTTTGATCCATTACAGAAAGCCTCTGCCTTGGTAGTACACTTCTCTTAAGTCGTTTAGCACCACCTGCGGCATCTTCTTGTCCTGGACTTTCATGTTCGATAGTAGGTTCATTTTCACTTCCTTCATTTTGGATAGGATTTTCCTCTTCAATATTTGTAGCTTTGTTACCGCCACTATCTTGTGTTTCAGCCGGATCCATATTCTTTTTTAAAAATAACAACTGGTCGTGATAACAGTATTTTTTGGTATTAACTGCAGCAATTCCAGATTTATTTATTTTCTTTTTCGCATTTAAACTTCTCTTCCAGCTGTCTCTTATCTGATTCCATTTTTTAACGACCATTTCAGCTGAAAAAGAAAACATAAATTATGAATAAGGGCGGAGAAAGAACCATCAACAGGCTCCAGTATTAGGTATTCTGCTATTTGTTAAACATGTGTTAAACGTCTGTTTAACTTTTTTGTAATAACACTAGGTACTTATGTTTTCAATTTGCAGGCTTGACATCTGGGTGTTCATACATATCGAGTGGGAGTCTCAACAATCAACTCAATAATAATAGAAGTAACAAATGTTATATGGAATAAGTTGCATCAGGAGTTTATGAAATTGCCCGACACAAAATATGAGTGGGAACAAATTGCTGACGCATTTTATAATAAAGCTAATTTTCCTCACTGCATTGGTGCAGCACATAACAATGAAGAAACCAAGTCACAGCGGTTCTATGTACATGAATTACAAGATTTTTTTTCCATTGTCTAGCGGTAGTGGATTCGAATTATAGATTCACCTATATCAGCGTAGGCTCTTATGGCAAAGAATGTTGCTCCTCTATATTCAAAGAATGTACTTTCTAGAAAAGATTAAATGATGGCAGTTTAGATTTACCAGAAGCTCGTCCTCTCTCTACAGGTTTGGAATCACGTGTTCCATTTGTGATAGTGGGTGATGAAGCATTATAATCTGTTGAGACCCTATGGAGGAACTCATTTAGATAAAAATAAAAGGATATTTAACTATCGATTAACAAGAGCCAGACGTTATGTGGAGCGCGCGTTTGGAATATTGGCAAATAAATGGCTAATATTTCATCGTCCATTGGACGTAAGCACCAGTACCGTATCTCGATAGTTAAAACTTGCGCTGTGCTTCATAACTATATCATGCACAATGAAAGTTCATATGCGAACATTGACAGCAACAGTTCAACGATACGAGTATCTTTGGAAAACGTACGTAATGAGCCAAATACACGAGGTGGACGCTGTGATAACACAATACGAACAGAGTTCACAAATTATTTTATTTCTGAAGTGGGAGCTGTACCTTGGCAAGAAGAAGCAATACAAGGATAAACGAAATAAATATAAAAACTTACCATAGCTTTGGCTTTCTTTTTCCTCAAGTTCTTGAAAGTCTTCTCTCAAAACAATGCAAACTTCGCGCTATGCTGCAGTTCGCAAGTTGTTATCTTTATAATTTTCCAGCGTTTTATCCCATAATATAGGCCTAATTTCAATTAGTGTAATAAGAAGTTCGGGATCAATATTTGTTTGCGACATTTTTCGACGAAACACAACCTTTTCGGCGCCGCGCAAAAGGGCAATGCGCGAGCGCTACACACGTGCGGGTGTCGCGGCGGGCGCGGGGTGGGGGCTGCCTCCACTCCACTATCCCGCAAAAAACAGTGTCCAGCAAAAAACCGCACGCAGGAAGCCGTGTGAACACTGCTATTGAAATATGTGTGATTAAACGGGATCCCGCTTTTTACTGGACTTCGGATCCAGTTTCTAGTGACAAAACCGAACGGCACAATTCGACCGGATCGGTTTGTGTGTGAACTCGAACTCGTGTGAACTGTTGGATGTTGGATGTTGTGGAATTGACGATAGATCGAATAAATAAAAAGAGCCCTTGAAAGGAGTGTTATATTTATTGATAAATATATTTATTACTTATAATAACTAATACACAAGTAGGTGATGTTAACAGATTGGTTGACCGAGTTCGAGAGAGGAAGTGTCTAAGATGAAAGAGCATTAAATCAGTGTTACCATAAACAATTACTATAGACTATAGAATAAGGCATAGAATATATTAATATTGTTACATGATATTCTACATGAACGCTAGCATATAAACACATTCGCCATCAAACGGGATCCTGTTAAAAACTGGACTGCCGTGTGAAAGGGTTCTTACCGTCAGCTTTTATATCAATCCGCTGGAAGTTAAATTTAATTTATTTTTACTATTAAAATAATCTAAGGACTCAAACCAAGACTTTTTTTATTCCAAACTCAGCTTCAACATATAAATAATGATTACGAATTATTGATCTAGTAATAAGCTGTAAAATTGTACTATTCTTATTAATTTATAATAATATTTGTTATATATGTAGAAAACTCAATAGACACAGCATTCATTAATTTGATATAATCAATTAACTTCCTATTATTTATATTATAATAAATTGTAATTATTCACGATTTCCAATTATGTATCCTTGTGAATTTAGACCAGAAGTGAGTTTTTTTAAAAAAAAACAAGCTTACAAAATCGACCTCAATTTAATTTAAGTATCTGAAAACGCTAAAACACATGTAAACTAATCAAAACGACAACTAAGCTACCAACAATGATATTTTAAAAATTAAACCAACAGAGTAACGACCTAACAATGCTACCAAGATAAGTGTCAAGACACAACTACCCCCGATGCACCGGGGGTCTTCTCACACCCCCCGTAGGGGGAGTGGGGTTACGGCATCAGGGCGTAGCCCTCTGGCCGTGGGATCTATCGCCGCCCACCAATGTGGGCGCGTCCCTGGGGAGGTCCTGCACAGGACCCTTCGGGCTTCGGAAATGTACGGGGCGCTGCACGGGCGATCAGCCCAGCCAGGTGAGATCCTCAGTTGCCCTGAGGGAGGCCCAGCTAGGCGATCAGCGGCCGTGTGTGCAGCTACTCCGGAGTCTTAGGGGTCCAAGAGGTCCCTAGGGAGTGCAAAACGGTCTGGTGGGCGGGCATGCTAGGGGGCGATGTCCTTTATATGTTGGTGTTCCGAGACGTCCGCTTTTTCAAACATTCTCGAGCTCAGATGGCGGACGAAGTCATCGATGCTGTCCACGCGCAGATCTCGTTCGGCGCGGAATGTGACGAAGCGCTCCATTTGTAACGTTGTCTGGTCCGGGGGCCTTTCGAGGATGCAGCAGGGCTATAGCCTTCTTCACCTGTGAAGGCGAGAAGAATATAACATTTTCCATGTTTGGCAGAGGTGAATGTAGGAAATTGTAGACTCTTTCCTCGGTCTCCCTAGTGAACGAGTTTATTATAGAGTCATTAGGCGTGAATTGTTTTGCTAGGTGTTCTGCAAACAATTGCGCTCTCTCCTTAGGATCGAACTTGCTTGTGCCGTCTGCGTGTATTAAAGGTCTTACAGGCGGCTTGGCCTTAGTCAATTGACGGCAGAGTCTATGGAGGGAGGTGTAGTCGTCGTGGGCCTCATTTAGTCTTTCTTCCCAGTCGTTGGCTGCAATTGTTTCGAGCGCTCGTCTTATGTCCTCGATGAGTTTATTGAGACGAGTTCTCGTTGCTGGGTCCCTTGTGGTCTGCCATGCTCTACGGGTCCTCCGTTTGTCCTCCAGCAAGCGGCGCACTTCAGGTGGAAGAGGTGGGAGACGTCTTGTAGAGTTCATTTGGATGGTAGAGTGCAGTTTGGCTTCAATTATGGTTTCGGAGAGCTTTTCCGCCAACCTATCTATTGCTTCTGGGCCGTCGAGTGGTTTCGTCCTCGGTGGTGAGTTGATGGTTAAGTATTGGGTAAACTTGTCCCAATCGACTCTACTGCGGGCTTGGGGCACACTTGATTTGAGAGGGGTTGCTGCAATAGTGGCTAGCTTCTCTCGCCATCGGTATAGTCTCGCCTGTGTTGATTAAATCCGGGAAAATTAATGGCATCTATTGGGTTAAGTTGAGTCTCGTTAATTAAGGCTATATCAATATGCTGCTCCTTAAGTGTCGTCGTCATTTGAGGAGTGTCGCCTTGTTCTTCAGGCCGCAGGCGTTCCAAAATAGTACCTTAAGATCGAACATTGCGAATGAGGGAAACCATTCCGTTGAGGACCGCCATAGTGGGGTCCCCACCCGTCTGTAGGGCGACGAGCACATCCTTTAGTACGTCGATCGCTGCCTGCAAGGTTGGGTTCGGCTGCGGTTGTCCTTGTTCAGTTGTCGGTGCAGGGCCGACTTTAGCCGGAATCGATGTTACTAAAGCTGGGTCCGGATCTGCTGCTGGGGTAGGCTCTTGTGTTGGGGCGTTGGTTGCGGGCTTTTTACCCCGCTTCCTTTTGTTCTTCTTTTTCTTGATTGAAGGAAGCGATCCCCTTGGGGTGGGCTCATTTTTTTTCAAATTCAAATTCAAATTCAAAATATTTTATTCAGCATGAAATTATTACAATTTTTTACTGAACGTCATGAGTCTACTACCAGTTCGGAAAGAAGAAGCCACTGACCTGAGAAGAACTGGCGAAAGAAACTCAGCGGGACTAATGTATATTTTTTTTTGTTTTTTTTTTTTTGTCTTAGTGTTTTTTCTTTTTTTTTAATTAATTAAATTGAAATTAACAATAATTCTATAGGTTGAAACAGCCTGGTGGCGATCACATCATTCCCAAGGCGTAATATCTTCTAAAAAATCGTTAATCGTATAATATCCTTTAGTACACAAACGTTCTTTCACAATTTTTTTAAATTTGGCAATAGAAGCTTGTTGAACGTTTTCTGGGATCCTATTGTATAAGCGTATACATTGTCCATAAAAAGAATTACTGACTCGTCGTAAGCGAGTCACAGGCATTACAAGTTTATTTTTACTCCTAGTGTTAATACTATGCATGTCGCAGTTCCTGAGAAATTCGTGTATATTTTTATGAACATATATAACATTTTCGTACACGTACTGAGAAGCAACAGTCAATATTTTTATTTCTTTAAACTTATCTCTTAATGATACTCTAGGGCCTAAACTATAAATTGCACGAATAGCTCTTTTCTGCAGGACAAAACTTGTATTAACGGTAGCTGCATTTCCCCATAATAAGATACCATATGACATAATACTATGAAAGTAACTAAAGTATACTATGCGAGCTGTATCTATGTCAGTAATAAGTCTAATTTTTTTAACCGCGAACGCTGCAGAGCTAAGCCTTTTCGCTAGCTCCTCAATATGGAGATTCCACTGCAATTTCGAATCTAAGATAAAACCTAGGAATTTAGTTGACTGTACCGGTTTTAACATTTCTCCGCCTAATATTACACCGTTATCAATAAGTTTAACATTAGGTGTTGTGAATTTTATTAATTTTGTTTTTTTGTTATTTAATAATAAATTATTCGAATTAAACCAATAGACAACCTTTGAGAGAGCCCCATTTGCTGGGGCCACCAGCAAACTACCTTAAGGCTCCGTTACGGCGGGCTGCGTGGGTTTTGGATGCTTAGTTTCCTCTGTAATAACCACGGCTCCAGCCCTCTTTTTCCGCAGCTCCCTCTTATACTGCGGGCAAGAAGAATGGTTAGCCGGGTGGGGACCGCCACAGTTGGCACAGGTGGCGGGTTCCTCCAGAGGCCGTGGGCAGTCGCGGGCTGCGTGTTCGCCACCGCATCTAACGCAGGCTTGGGTGCGGTGGCAGTGGTGACTTGAATGTCTGAAATCCTGGCACCGGTGGCATTGCGAGGGGCCCTTTTTGCCCCTCCAGGCCTCGATAATGACGCCAGGCATATAGAGCAGCTCCTTGACGTCGTAAATCCGTGGTGTTAGGTCCGGGGTCCTAGTAAGGATGGCCAGGAATATACACCCGGGCCTCCCTCTTCTTGCCTTGATGGCTCTTACATATTCTGGGTTAAAACCCAGCTCTGTAAGAGCTTCCTGGATCTCTGTGGAGTCTGTGGTGGATGGTAGCCCTCTGATAGCTACCTTGATGCTCCTTTCCGCTGGCAGCGAGTATGAAAACCACGATATCTTTTCGGTCTTTTTAATTTCATACAGGTAGGATTGTATCGTGTGGTACTCGTCTTCCGATACAGGTGTGAATCGCACGCCCTTGCCAAAGGGGCGAGCGTTTGGAGCTCTTCCCAGTTTGTTCCTGAGCACCCTGAAGTGGCTTGCCCAGGTGGGCAGCGACTCCACCACCAAAGGAGGGTAGCGGGGGGCACGGGGTGCGGGAAGCTGGGCAGCACTGGCTTTTTTTTTCCACAACCTGGCACCCCAACTATCATGTCGATTTTAGGTAGGTTAAAATCACTCAACATTATATTGACATCAGCAGTCGATGATATTAGGTTAGGCTCCTGCAGTGAATTTACCACACAGCACAAGACGGTCCGAAGAACTTGCCGACACGTCCCTTTCGCGGATGTCTTTGAAATCGATGATTGATTTCCCGTCAAAACAGAAAGCATAATCAATCCCCTTCTCCGACACAAAAACCCATTTTTTATCGAAACGGTCTTATACAGCGAACTTCTCTTTGTGAGAAACCATATATCTACGAGCATCGATAGATAGTGGTTGACTCAATTAAGCGTAAGTTCTGCTGTACGTTGCTTTCGCAGTAACGACAACAGTTTTCCACAATTCACGGATTTCGACTATTGCATTGATGGCAGAATCTGTCGGTGTTATTTCCTTTAAAAACTTTGGGTCATGCGAGGGTATGGGATAGACGGGGTTGGCTATGGGTTTCCAGAATCCGTTATCTGATGCTTCAGCTTTGACATCGTTCTTTCCGACAGACGGTTCAGGATGTTTAAATTTTGAATAAACGATGATCAAACCCTCGTAGTTTTCGTTTATAAACGATTTAAGAATTGAAATTCTATCTCTCACAAATTCTTCATCCAGTAACGTGGTAAGATCTATATATAGTATCTTCTTGTGTTCATGAACCTTTTTGATTAATAGAGTCAAAAATATAAGAAACTCCCCACTAATGTCGCAAAAATTTACATACATCTACTACTACCGGTTTGGTGTTTCTATTTAGGAGTACTCCGCTCGATTTATCACAATTACCACCAATTACGTACCATGACTGTAAAGGGTCTAGCCGGATAAGCATAACGAATCTGCCCCCAAATGGGAACCTTTATCGAACCTTATGTTTTAATATATACTTGATTTATAATTACGATTGATGTACATATCGCGACCAGATTCCGTTTTGAACCTGAGATATGGGAAAAAATAACCTTTCGCATGACTATTTTTCAAAGTAATATATATCAAAAACTGATTACGTTAAAGAAGTGGGACTAATGCGAGGCTTTAGTTTACATTGCATACTATATCATATATTTTTTATAAATTTTTAGAACAATTTTTTTATAAGAAAATTGAAAAAATAAACAAAAAATATTTTTTATTTTTGTGTTTTCTGAGACTTACAATCACAGAAATAATATATGTTGTGCTACTTTATGAGCACTATTACTCATAAAAATTACGTACGAAAAAAGTTGGCGTAACACTTCGAAAAAAAATTAAATGTGATGTACGCCTTATAGTACACCGTTGTAGTATAAGGCCCACAACAATGCACAAGGCACCAACTTGTTTTAGAACATAAGTAATCAATTTTAAAAGATAGAATAATTGTTCAGAAAGAGAAGAAAAGACAACCAGTATACATTTTAGTATTAACACCACTTTTATTCCTTTACGTGTATAATCAAAATATAAGAAACAAAAATTATAAACAATCGTCATTGTTGTAATTAATTTCAACTCGAATACTTTTAGTTGCAAATAATTTGGGTAAGCCTCACCAGAACGCACAATTTAGGACAAAGTTCGTCCTTATGACAAAAAATAAATAATAATAGCTGCTGTATGAGAACAGCGTCCTACTAAGCTGTTGTCATTTGGGCAATAACAGCAATAACGGAGAATATTGTTGTAATCACATGCCTTCATTTTACTTCACATTGAAATGGAATTTCAATATAATCACCACTCATATGTTCTCGTAAAATCACTATCACTAAGTACAACTATGCGAAGTCTATCGTATTTACATTCACTATATCTCCGATGGTAATAATTACAACAATATAATCTGTTATTGCTGTTATTGCCCCAATGACAACTGCTGCTGTTCTCATATAGCAGCTATTATTATTTATTACTAGCAAATCCCGCGGCTCCGCCCGCGTTCTAATAATAATTATTAATTATTATATAGGGATTGGTGGTAGAAATTTAAAAAAAATAAAAAACTTGGTCTAAAAATTAAGAAGGGTTCCGTTTTTTTCCTTTTGAGGTACAGAGCCCTAAAAATCAAAAAGATATGGAGAAGGCCACCCATATCACCTAGGGGATTAAAAAATAGTCTAAGACTTATCCTGAGACCTACCAAATATACACAGACAATTTCATTAAAATCGTCCAAGCTGCTTAGGAGGAGTTCGATAACAAACACTGTGACACTATATATTTATATATTAGAAGATTTGTCATAAGGACGAACTTTATCCAAAATTGTGCGTTCTGGTAAGGTCTACCTAAATTATTTGCTTCTCAAAGTATTCGGGTTGAAATTAATTACAACAATGACGATTGTTTATATTTTTTGTTTCTTATATTTTGATTATACGCGTAATGAAATAAAAGTGGTGTTAATAATAAAAAATGAATACTTGTTGTCTTTTCTTCTCTTTCTGAACAATTATTCTATCTTTTAAAATTGATTACCTATGTTCTAAAAAAGTTGGTGCCTTGTGTATTGTTGTGGGCCTTATACTACAACGGTGTACTATAAGGCGTACATCACATTTAATTTCTTTTCGAAGTGTTACACCAACTTTTTTCGTACGTAATTTTTATGAGTAATAGTGCTCATAAAGTAGCACAACATATATAATTTCTGTGATTGTAAGTCTCAGAAAACACAAAAATAAAAAATATTTTTTGTTTATTTTTTCAATTTTCTTAAAAAAAATATGTTCTAAAAATTTATAAAAAATGTATGATATAGTATGCAATGTAACCTAAAGCCTCGCATTAGTCCCACTTCTCTAACGTAATCAGTTTTTGAGATATATTACTTTGAAAAATAGTCATGCGAAAGGTTATTTTTTTCCCATATCTCAGGTTCAAAACGGAATCTGGTCGCGATATGTACATCAATCGTAATTATAAATCAAGTAGATATTAAAACATAAGGTTCGATAAAGGTTCCCATTTGGGGGCAGATTCGTTATGCTTATCCGGCTAGACCCTTTCAAACTATCTTTATTGAGGCGGTTACGGTCAACAATGTCAATGTCAAAGTCACAACGGTAAGACCACGGATAAAGTTGTCTAGTATCGTTTCCAACTCATTAGACAAACTCACGGGATTTTGTACCATACCTTTCTCATCACTTTCGGTAATAGGATCAAGTAATTTAAATTTGATCAAGTGATTTCTTGACCGTCTTATCGTATACAGGTTGTGCACTTGTTAATTCCATAATCTCAACTATTTTACTGTTGGGCTTTAAGTCCACAGAGGGTTTTCTCCCTACTAAATTCTTATCTAAAAAGTTTAATTTATCTGTCTTAATGTGTTACTCTTAATGTGAGAACTGGATTTCTTCTTACCAAACAATCTACTTATTCCGCGGTCTAGTGAAGTGGTTGGTAAATTGTCACCAATGAATTTAGAAAAGTTAACCAATTGTTTAGAAACCTCAGCTCCGATCGTATTGATTTTACTGTCGTCAACGTAGATGTTTTCTGGTTCAGGGTCACGTTTACTATCATCCATAACGACCACATCATTGAGTGGTATATCCACCATAGACACATCAGCGACGGAAACGTTGTGGACTATTTCTGAAATATTTGCAAATTCGTCAGTTATCACAACACTAATATCATTAATTAATTTAGTTGAATTAAGTTTTCTATCCACTACATCAACGTCAATAACAGCCGCGTCATCACATTTATTATATTCCACACGCACTTCGTGAGATAATGGAACGGTATTACGTTCATCATCCACATCAGTCAATATATCCAGTACGTTGACATTTTCGAGCAGTTTCTCGATCGTGGGTGAGCAGGTCACGTCACCCTCATCTGTCACCGAGGTTTCATTAGATGTTACGTCCGAAACGTTATTAGTATGTACCACACCCGTTTCACGTTCATCAAACCTATGTATAATGTTGTCTAATAGTTCAGTATTATGAATAAAATTGTTAGTGACCGGGACTGCTGCGACACCCATATTAGTATCACAAGAGTCAACATCCTTGATAAAATTTTCATAATTCACACAAGCAACATTGCGGGAAGCGTCAACGTCCGCTATATCCAGATATTCGGTTGTATCGTTAATCTTATAAATTTTACTAAGGTTGCCAGTGTCATCTTTGGGTAAATTAAAATTTTCTTCATCTTTCGGTTCATCAACTTGTTCTTCACTAATTTTTGCCAACAACTTGGTTAAGGTGGTGTCATTCAGTTCCGACTCTACGGTGTTTTCGTGAACATATGCTGGTTCATAATGTTTGTTTCTCAATACTAAATAGTACGTGTTATTGAAGTCACTCCCGTAAATACGAGGTTTATAATCAAGTTCATCAGAGTACAAGATAAACCTCACCTCAAAGTGTAACGATGTCAATGTAATCTCTGGTTCTCCCCCCCCCCCCCCCCATTTATTATCGGATGTTAGCACGTTTATCAAATCTGGTAGAATAGTCACTGGGAGATCAACAATTTTGTTACTGCAAAGTAGTACCTTCTTGAGTTCTGCAATAGAATCCGGAAAACTTAAAAGTTGTCTAACGCTATCGAAAAGACAATTTCCATCGCCGATCACTTTACCAATCCTCAAATTTTCGAAAGCTACTACACCTTGATCATTAAAATTATTACTAACGTTCATTCGCTGACTGATATTTATTTCAGGTAAGGGAGACTTAGATGAAACGGAATCTTCACAAGTTAAATTTGGGTCATTATCAGAATCATACGACTCAATCATACAAGCGGTATCAGATAGTGGGTTATCACGGTATACATCCTCGGAATCGTCCAGCGGAAAACACGGCAAGTAGTTTACAGCCTTGGTATCTAGGTCTTTCATGTCACTTTCGATGATTGTCGTTATGTCAACAAACTGCACAGCGTCGCATATATGCACCGCGTAGTTTTTCGGCTGAGCAGACCACTCAATAAGTTTTTTCAGGAACCTCTCGTGAAATGATAAACCGATATTCATGGGACCAACTCCCTCCAAAGCGATATTACCGGGGTTTTCGAAGTGTGGTACGTAACTAATCGTATCCTGATCAGTCTTTTTCTTAGCGTTCGGTGTAACGAGTTTCCGCCACAAACGACCGAACATCATACAAAAATTTATCCCCTTGGCCTCTCTTAACTTCAAGATCTCACTGGTGACTTCACTTTAGAAAAATGGCACTACCCAATTGGAATAAACGCTTTGGTGGCATGTCATAAGCTGCCTGTGAAACCGCCTTGGTACCAACAACACGAGTAGCAAATGATTTCGCCGCGTGAAATATATTACTTACTGAAAATTTATTGTGATCAAGACCGTAAGCGCACAACATCACGTCGTTGACCAACTTCTTTGGTGCTTCGAATCTTACCAACCTCATATGACGTTCATTCGTATCATACCCTTCCGCCATCCAATCGTAACATTGTACGACCACGGTATCTTGATTATCAAACCATAGTCTTAATGTAATTTCGCCGAGTAAAACACCTTTAGACGCATTCTTAATAATTTTAAAAAATACAACAGAATTTCGCATTGAAAGAATATTTACAAAATAACGGTGTCCGTTCGAGTCTTTAATAACAGGATTAGTTAACAAAGCCAAATAGGTATCGAGTCTATGTTCGTACGACCAAGATGCATCACCTTTGAAACTCATGCTTACATATTTGATTTTATTTTTATAGGTAATTTTAAAATATGCTCCAAGATGTTCGATCACACCTTCATTTTGGGTTAACATTTTAGTACTAAAGATAAAAGAACCGGTCGCCACTTTGCAAGAACCCGCTGTCATAGCATTCGCAATATCTGTGGTGGTTCTATCATACGTTGAATGTAGGAACGTCATGAACGGAGCCTTGACGGTGCACTGCTCAGAGACATTTCTACAGTGAAAGATTTTTGTACCATTTTAATTGTCATTGTTATATAATTTTAAAGCCTGGGACTGTTTGGACGTTACCTTACGCATGATCGCGATCGCTTTTTTCCTAGAAGCGTCTCTTTGTTGATCGTAGATAGAAAGAATAGGTGCACAGCAGTGGAAATTAACTCGACCTCTAGATATCTGTTTGAACGGATCACCTCCTGAATCCTTAACAAAAAAGGCATTACCTTCAGGTATAGGCACATTGTTTATACGATCCAGTCCTAAACTCATGATGTTAATCTGCTCCTCTATTATGCGAGAAGCTACCGCGAATGCGTGTGGATGGAATATTCTGTGCTTGAACTCAAGTGATAACTCCGGGAAAGTGGTCGTTAATACTGCCTCGTCTTCTGAGGTTAACTTATGTTGAATGATTAATTTATCTTGCTTGTAGCAAGGGTCAACTAACTTCTTCGCGTCGGTAATTATAGCGCTCCTTATCATCTCCGAAAGAGCACTTTCACCTCCCGCTAAGTCTCTCGCTATCACTTTAGCTACTTCAGCGTTATAATCCAATCCTGCTTTTTGACAAATGACTGGTACCGCGGATGGTGATATCGAAAAATCATCACCACCTATATTATAATCGAGATGCCTATAAATACATCTCGTACATGTCTATAAACTTGATAAATTTAGATCTTTTACCAACGTGTAATAACCTTTCACCACTAACGTGGGGTTTTCTTACTAAAACGTCTGGTGTCAGGTGTGGCAACACTGGTCTATGGTAATTGTGAATACGGAATAGGATATAGTTTATACTTTATTATAAGATGGCGACTTGTTAGAATTAGACTACTACTGTGAACCGTGTAATAGTGTAAATAAATAATAAACGTTGATTAAAAGTATAAATGTATTTTCAATCGAACCAATATTACATGGCGCTGCGGACAGTTTCAAAAAACTATTAGGGAAAAGATATTGCAGATTTCCGGTAAGGGACGCCGACACGCGGCACGCCGACGCCATTCGACCGCCATCAAAAGATAAAGGTAAAATTGCATCTTATCTTTTTAAAAAATAGATTTGTTAAAGCCGCCTCCACCGCTTAAAATAGCGGCGGCGAGCAATTTGAAACAAGCTTTCCAAGATTGGAAACAAAAGTTTGAGCTATACTTCTTGGCGAGTGGGGCGGAGAAGAAACTAAGTCCGGAACAAAAGAAGGCACTATTACTTCATACAATTGGTGATGATGGATTAAATGTGTATAATACTTTTGAGGATAAAGAAAACTTAACATTCGAAAAGTTACTAACTAAATTAGAATTACATTGCAAACCGCCGAGCAATGAGTCTTTTAACAGACACGTGTTCTTCTCAAGAAAACAAAAAGATGGTGAGACTTACGATGAGTTTATCACTGAGTTGAGGAAGTTAAGCTTAGATTGTAACTTTGAAACGCTAAAAGATGGATTAATTAGAGATCAAATAATATTAGGTATACAAGATGCAAAATTAAAAGAAAGCTTATTAAAAGCTACGGATTTAACATTAGAAAAGTGTATATCAGCCTGTAGGTTTGCGGAAACAGCCAAAAAGCAGGTTGAGGAGCTGAAAAAAGACAACACTGATGTGGTTGCAAGGATAAATAAGTCGAGGACCAAATCTGAACCAAAGACTAGGTACCAGGTTGGGTCAACGACCAATTGGAGTAAAGCAGGGAAGCAGCAGAAAGAAACCTAGTGAGACTAACATGAGTAATACATCAAAACAGAGTGTGTGTGGGAAATGCGGTAGAAAGCATCTTTATGGGAGATGTCCGGCATTTAATAAAAAGTGTTTGAAGTGCCAAAAGTACAATCATTTTGCAGCACAGTGCTATAATAAGTGTGGTTTAGTGGAACTAAATAGTGATGAGAGCGAGGACTCATTTAAAATAAGTACAGTGAACTCCATTGGTAAAATAAATAGAGACTGGTTAATAAAAATTAAAATTAAAGATAAATATATAAATTTTAAAATAGATACAGGGTCGCATGTAGATATATTAAGCTTAGAGTTGTGCAAAAAATTAGGTTTAAGTATGTATAGGGATAACAATGTCAAACTTACTAATTTTGATGGTTCACAGATAAAGGTTATAGGAGTCTGTAATGAGTATATTACTTTAGGAGAAAATAGTTGTAAAACAATATTATACATTGTTGATTGTTGTAAAGATGGCATATTAAGTTATAATACAGCTCTTAAGTTAGGAATAATTAATAATATTAATAAAATTGAGGTCAAAGGTTTTCAAAGTATTAATAGTAGCTCTCAAATGCTAATAGAAAAGTATAGTGATTTGTTTACAGGCTTAAGAATGGTAAAAAACTATGAGTATAATATAAAATTAAGAGAAAATGCAATACCTGTAGCTGAGAGGCCTAGGAAAATTCCATTTCAACTACAAAGTAAAATCAAGCAGGAACTACATAGGATGGAAGAAGCAGGTGTTATTAGGAAGGTGATTGAGCCTACAGAATGGGTAAGTTCCATGGTGATAACTAAAAAACCTCTTAATAAAATAAGAATTTGCTTAGACCCTCAAAATCTGAATAAATTTATAGTTAGAGAAAGATATAAAATGAGTACATTTGAGGAATTAGTAGCTAAAATGCCTCGAGCTAAATATTTTAGTGTGTTAGATGCTTCTAAAGGATTTTATATGATAAAACTGTCTGAGAGTAGTCAACTATATACTACATTTAATGCAGGGGACTTTGGTAGGTATTGTTACAAAAGATTACCTTTTGGTTTAAATTCTGCTCCGGAAGTTTTTAGTAAATGTTTTTCAGATGTATTTAAAAATATAGTAGGTGTTGAACAGTACATTGATGAGTTAATAGTATGGGGTGAGACATTAGAGGAGCACAACCAAAGGTTACAGAATGTTTTAGAAAGGGCAAAACAGGCTGGAGTTAAATTTAATAAAGAAAAATGTAAGTTTGGGGTCACAGAAGTAAAATATGTAGGTCATATTTTAAGTGCTGACGGTATAAAACCTGATCCAGAGAAAATTAGAGCAATAATAGAGATGAGTGAGCCAAACAGTAAAAAAGAATTACAAACAATATTAGGTATAGTTACTTATGTGTCTAAATTTATACCTAACCTATCAGATGTTACATATTCTCTTAGGGAGCTATTAAAAACAAATTCAGCTTTTGTGTGGGGTGACAAACAGAGAAAGGATTTTATTAAATTAAAAGAGTTATTGTCATCCACACCAGTCCTCAAATATTTTGATATTAATAAACCTATAACATTATCTGTAGATAGCAGTAGTACAGGGTTAGGTGCAGTGTTATTGCAGGATAATGCACCAATTGCATATGCGTCTAAAGCACTCACAGATTGTCAAAAATCTTGGGCTCAAATTGAAAAAGAGTTATTGGCCATTGTTTATGCTTGTGAAAAATTCCACCAATACATTTATGGTAAGCATATAGTTGTTGAGACCGATCATAAACCTTTAGAGCATATTGTTAAAAAATCTATGAATGAAACACCATTAAGATTACAGAGGTTGCGATTGAGATTGCAAGGTTATGATTTAGAGATTAAGTATAGACCAGGTAGAGAGCTTTTAGTAGCAGATGCTTTATCTAGGGCTTATGTTAAGGATACTATATGTAACAAAGAGTTAGATGAAACAGTAGAGTTGCATGTGTGTATGATAAAAGAAAATCTGAATATTAGCAAAGAAAAATTACAGTTATTTAAAAAAGAAACAGCTAAAGATAGTGATTTAAATCAATTAATTATATATTTACAAAATTCATGGCCTTCTGTCAAAGAGATTCCATACAACTTAAGATATTATCATTCTATAAAAGATGAATTATTTGTGTCAGATGGTTTAATTTTCAAAAATACAGCTGTTTTAGTTCCTAAAGCATTGCGAAAAGAAATGTTAAATAAAATACATTATAATCATCAGGGAATTGAGAAATGTAAGAACAGAATAAGAGGATTGTTATTTTGGCCTTTTATGTATAAAGAATTAGAAGATTTAATACAGAATTGTCATATGTGTCTTAAATATAGGAAAAATTATTCGTATGAACCTCTGGTGTTAAGGAAATTGTCAAATAAACCTTGGGCAGTTGTAGGTGCTGATATGTTCTTTTTTAATAATAAAACTTTTTTGTTAGTTGTCGATTATTTGACTAAGTATATTGAGATAGTAGAGCTGAAAGATCAATCGGCTGAAAGTCATATTACAGCATTGAAAACAGTGTTCAGTAGATGGGGAATTCCTGAAAATTTGTATACAGATGACGGAGTTCAATATAAAAGCCAATTATTCAGAGATTTCTGTAAATTGTGGAATTTTAAACATTGTCATTCTACACCTTATTATCCAAGATCAAACGGGATGGTAGAAAGGCATATTCAAACAATCAAAAAAATGTTTAAAAAATGTTTAAGTGAACAAAAGGATATATATTTAGCTCTGTTAGAATACAGGAATACACCTATTGATTGTGAATTAAGGTCACCGAATGAACTTATGTTAGGAAGACAAGTAGCATCATACTTACCAACTAAAAATAAATATAATAAAATAAATTATAATAAGGTTAAGCAAAGTGTAGAGGATAAGAGAAATATGTATAAATATTACCATGACAAGAAAAATAAAGGTAAAATTGATAGTTTTTATAAGGGTCAAAATGTTTATGTACATGATAAAAATACTAAAGAGAAGATAGATGGTAAAATAATTAAGGAAGAGAGAAATAGAGGTTACAGAATTTTGTTAAATAACGGGGAGGAAGTATTAAGAAATAGGTATCATATATTTAAAGGAACACCATATAAAAAGTTTTATGTAGAAAATGATAATGATGATTGGCTTAAGGATGTACCGAATTTCAAAGTTATTAAAGAGAGTATAAATGTTAATAATGAAAACTTAAATACCAATAGTGAAAATGTTAGTGATAAGAATGTGAAAGTTTCCAGGTTTGGCAGACCATTAAGACAACCCTCTTATTTGAAAGATTATGTTGTTTAGAATTTTTGTTTTGTTTATTTAAAGGAAAAAAGGGGGATGTCAGGTGTGGCAACACTGGTCTATGGTAATTGTGAATACGGAATAGGATATAGTTTATACTTTATTATAAGATGGCGACTTGTTAGAATTAGACTACTACTGTGAACCGTGTAATAGTGTAAATAAATAATAAACGTTGATTAAAAGTATAAATGTATTTTCAATCGAACCAATATTACATCTGGGGTAATATAATGTCTTAGGTAATTGCATACCGCGTTAATTTTCGGGAATTTCCCGAACTTATTAGTTAAAATTAGAATATTTCTAATGCTTAAACCTAAATCAAAAAAATATAATAAATAACAAAATCCGTTTTGGGAGAAGAAATCATTCTTCACCAAACAAAACTTACCTGCGTCAATCAAATTTATGTCTAAGTAAATGCGGACGCTTTGAAGGAGGTAGATCAATTGTGGCGACAGTTGATCCATTATGTAAATATTCAGGCGAGAAATATTTAACCTATAACTTGTTTCAGGCGAGAAATAGTTTAATCGACGTACAGTTTTGTGGGAAAGGCACTAACTTGACATATGCGACGTCAAAAGGTTGTGACAATTCGATTTGTGGGGCAGCACAGTGGTTGGTGCGGCGGCGGCGGCGGCGGGTTGGGCAGATGCTGTTTGAGTCTTCAGAGCATCAGCAAACGTTACAGAAGGCGCTTGGCTAGAGCTGGCTGAAGCTGCGGGGGTGGCGGGGGCCTGGTCCATCCTGGATCGGAGGGTCCCTCTGGGATAGAAGGTCGGTGCCCGCAGGACAGTGCCTCTTCAGTGGAGTCTCTGCCTCTGGGGTGCGTGGGCGTCTGACGGGTGTGGGTGCTGGTGCGGCTGGGACGGATGGCTGCTCCTTCGGCTCCAGTGCCTGCTGCCTATCATTAAGGAACACGGAAATGTGCTCCATTAATGAAGCAGACAGGCATCCCTTTCGCTGCAGGGCAGCATCACCAAGAAGTCCTGATTCAGTAAGGACTGCGGCGATAGAACGGCTGCTTCGGGTCGTGCGGGGGCAGAGGGAGAGCGCTTCTGGGGCTCAGTCCTCTCCCTAGGGCGAGAAGCCCTCGTCATGGTATCTTCTGTAGTTCCAGTTGGCTGCGAGGATACCGGCCAGCGATTCTCGCGCGGCGCGGCGAAGCGGGGGGCGCGGAGATCCCGCGGCCCTTCGGGAGTCTTCGTAGCAACGTATGTTGCTCGGCTGTCTTCGGGATTCTTCATTGTTCGGCTGTCTTCGGGGGTTTCCGGCTTTGTTGCGCTTCGTGGATCTTCGGAAGTTGTCGGGGACGACATCGTTGCTCGTTCGCGGCGAAGCTTTTGCGCGTCGAGACGATGACGCGATTTCGATCGCGACCTATCCCTCGGTGGTAGTGGGCCTGGTTCTTGATTTCCGCTCATGACGGCGGGGAAGCGAGTAGGGCGACTGCCAGCGCGACCCTCTACCGTCTATGGTCGGGCAGCAAGATGGGGAGGGTGTTCCACTCTACGCATAAATGCGTAAATGCGTGGTCAATTTCTACTTTAATTTAAAATAAATTAAGTAAGAGATTTGCGATATGTATTAGGATCCGTGCGCTTGCTTAGAGACGTGTGTACTCTTAGGCAGTCGGGCGAGCCCCCCCCCCCCCCCCCCATGCCGGTTATTCGTCGACTTTTATAGTTTTCTCCCCACTCTAACATCCTCTTTCCTATTCATCTTCCACAGTATATTATTTTATTACATACAATTTTAAGACCATACAAAATCTAGTTTAACAATATTATTCGCTTATAATATTCTTTTCATACTAATAATTAATCAAATTTTAAAAAAAATAGATAGAAAATAAATTTGAAGGATGTAAATGTGTATTAATATAATGAATTTACTACTATGTTTTATGATATTATGTTCAATGTTTTACTTCATAATTTTAATAACTGTTCATAGTTAATATGGATAAGAATAATAGTATTCTATACCTAATCAACTTTTATAATCAATCTTGTACAACCATATTATATAACCTTGGATACATATATTGCTTATTATAATTATAATAATAATTATATAATAATAAATTATTTACTAATAATACATACTAATGACAATACCTATCAGTACAATTTTGGACTCTTAGCGAAGTGGCTACCCACTTAGTGACACATGATGGACATAAGAGAAAAGTGCGGAAGATACTACAAACCTCGTAGAATACGTCGGCGTCACGCACCCGTTTATCAGAGAATTAATTGGAAAATAGAAATGCGTTTAGGAAGCAGAAGTGAAATCGCCCACGATAATGTGTGAATGGAAGTCGTCGTACGCATCGAAAGCTTAAGGTGCGTACAGACTATGTAACATATTATATAACTTGTGTTTTATAACACGTCCACATTGTGTAACCTTGTTATTCAACATTATAACATAAAACAATACTGTACACATTAGAATGACAATGCAATATAAATTATAAACCATTGTCGTTTGTCGTTCTCCAGTGCTATCCACAATGTCGACACGAGAGGACGTTTTGCTGGCTGCGGCAGCGACTGTTGTTGTTAGTACAACCCTAATATTGTGTCTAATCTGTGCATCATTTATAAATTAATTATATTTTTAATCTATGGTTAGACACTTGTCACCGGTTGATTGAAATAATTACATGTACGCCTTTACGAAAATATATTACGTGAGTGAAATCAATGTCTTATTTATTTTAATCCAGTTTAATAGTACGATATATACAACAAAATTGGCGACGAGGATGCAAAATGGATTCCGTATTATCAGAACTTACAAAGGTATTGAAGATTTTACAGAAAGAACGTACGCAAAACGCACATTCCACGCCGAATACAATACAACCTTTTGATGAACAGAATGAGTCTTTCGATAATTTCTTAGCTCGAATACAAAATTTCATAAATTTAAAAGAATGGACAGACCCTCAAAAATGTACACGTGTTTTTCTAAACTTCATCGGACCGAAATACTTTCAAATTATATGTAATTTAACAGCACCGGAACAACCCGAAAATAAAACTTATGCTGAATTAGTTCAACTATTACGAACTCATGTATGCCCGAAACCAAGTCAAATTGCGGAACAACACAAATTTTGTCTTCGACTACAAAAAGAAGGTGAGTCTATTGCTAACTACATAGCAGAACTCAAAAATATTGGAGGGAACTGCGACTTCACATGTTCACATTGTAAGAAGTCCACATTAGAAACCCACTTACGAGTGCAATTCATTAGAGGACTTAGATGCAACGAAACAAAGGAGAGGTTACTACAAGAACCAGACATAGAAAAGTTTCAAGATGTTGTAAAAGTAGCTCAGGCAATTGAGTTGTCTAAAAAAGAAAGTCAACAGATGGTACAATCTTCTAGTAATATACATAAAATAAATTTACATAATAAACAGTTAAAACACTGGAATACTATAAATAAAACAAAAACACATAATAATTCATTTGGAAATAAAAATAAATATAAACAGGTAAAGTGTTATAAATGTGGTAAACAAAACCACAAAGCAAATAAATGTAGAGCTAAGAACTTACAATGCACCTCTTGCAATATAAAAGGACATGTTAGGGAAGTGTGTTTCAAAAAGAATGCTATTAAACAAATGGAAATACAAATAGAAAACTCTGATGAGGAAATATATGAGATTAGAAACATTTTAAGCGATACAAACCCACAGGATAGAGGAAAATTTTACATAATATTACAAATACAAGGAAAACCATGTAAATTTGAAGTGGACACAGGTGCCGCAGTGTCAGTATGTTCATATGACTTTTACAAAAATAATTTATCTAATTTTCAAATTACAGCTACATCAGCAAAGTTAAGGACTTATACAGGCGAACAAATAAAACCCATGGGCACATGTACTATACAATACACATATAAAAACAATACCAGGACAGGAAGGATATTTATTTTACAAAAACCAGTTACAACAATTATAGGACGAGAATGGTTAAGAAAAATTGATTGGAGTTTTCAAAATTTAAATATTAAGGAAATTGAGGTATTAGATAAAGAAGCATACAAGGTAAAGTTAAATAAATTATTACAAAATTACAATGATTTATTTTCAGAAGAAATAGGTAAAATCGTTAACTACAAAGCTAACTTAAAATTAAAAGAAAACATTAAACCTGTATTTTTACGCCCAAGACCTGTACCTTTTGCAATGAGAGACAGAATAGAGACAGAAATAGATAGGTTAGAAAAAAATGGAATAATTGAAAAAATCACATATTCACAGTGGGGAACTCCAGTGGTACCAGCAATCAAGCCGGACGGAAGGATAAGGTTATGTGCAGACTACAGAGCCACATTGAACAAAAATCTACTGGATGACAACTACCCAATACCTCGGATTGAAGAGGTGTTTGCCCGACTTAGTGGAGGTAAATACTTTTGTACACTTGATATTAACCAAGCATATCTTCACATGGAAACAGACGAGGAAACAGCTATGTTGCAAGCCATAAGCACTAGCAAAGGCACATACAAGGTAAAACGTCTCATGTTTGGTACAAAGGTAGCACCTAATATTTGGCAACGGTATATGGACCAAACACTTCAAGGTCTTACAGGAGTAGCATGTTTTTATGATGACATTGCCTTACAGGGTCGTACATATGAAGAATTATTACACAGATTAAAACTAGTATTTGATAGACTTCAAGAAAGTGGATTACATTTAAACAAAAAGAAGTGTCAATTTTACAGAGATTCAATAACTTACCTTGGACATACAATTGATCAAAATGGCTTACACCCAATGAAAGAAAAACTTGTAGAAATTATGAATACAGCACCACCTACAGATGTCACTACACTATGTCATTTTTTAGGTTTAATTAATTATTACCAACAATACATACCAAATTTATCATCTAAATTACACCCATTATATAAGCTTTTGAGAAAAGATACTAAATTCATTTGGACAAAACAATGTCAGATTGCTTTTCATGAATTAAAGAAAGAAATATGTAGTGATAAGGTATTAGTCCCATTTAATACAGATTTACAAGTCAGTTTAGCTACAGATGCATCACCAACAGGATATGGAGCGGTTTTATCTAACATCATGCCTGATGGATCAGAAAGACCAGTTGCTTTTGCATCAAAGTCTCTAACAAAAGCAGAACAGAATTACAGCCAATTAGACAAAGAAGCAGCAGCTTTAATATGGGGATTAAAGAAATTTTTTCAATTTTGTTATGTAAGAAAAATTTTATTAATAGTAGATAATAAACCGTTAGCTAGAATCCTTCATCCAGATAAACCACTACCAGTAACTACAGCATTAAGGCTAGTACACTATGCAAATTTTTTAGCAGGATTCAATTATGAAATCAAAGTTAGAACGACTCATGAACATGCAGATGCAGATTATTTCTCTCGAATAAAAGTAAATACAGAAAATACAGAAGATCTTACAAATGACGATACTTTCTACATAAGTCAATTACAAGAATTACCTTTAACTACACAAGAAATAAGAAAAGCTACACAGAAAGATCAAGAATGCAGAGAACTTTATAGTAAAATACAGTCCGGACAAGGAAATACTAATACACTACATGAATACACATTACAAAATGGTTGCATATTTAATGGAATAAGAATAGTAATACCTAAACAGTTACAAAACAAAGTATTAAAAGAATTACATACAGCACATACAGGAATAGTAAAGATGAAAGCTATTGCAAGAAGTTATGTATGGTGGAATGGAATAGATAAGGACATAGAAAGGACAGTTAAAGAATGTAAAAGTTGTAGTTTAATACAGAAAAATCCAGTCAAAGCACAAATACATCCTTGGGAATATCCTAAAGAACCATGGACTAGAATACACATAGACTACGCTGGACCTATATATAATTATTATTTTTTAATAATAGTAGATTCTTACACAAAATGGATGGAAGTTGTACCTACTAAAATCACTACAGCAAAAGCTACAATAAATATACTTAAACAAATATTTACAACATATGGTTTGCCAGTTACAGTAGTATCAGACAATGGTTTACAATTTAAATCACAAGAAATAATTCAATTTTTAAAAGAATATGGTATACAGGCAAAATATTCAGCACCATATCACCCAGCTTCAAATGGTCAAGCTGAAAGATATGTACAGACATTAAAATATAAATTAAGGAAGATGATTAATGAACCAGGAGACACACAAGATAAAATAAACAAAATATTAATGCAATACAGAAAGACACCTAATAGTACTACAGGATTGAGCCCAGGTGAAATGATGTTCAAGAGAAACTATAGAACAAAGATAGATACACTTAAAAGAAATTTATACATAGAAATGTTTGACAAAAGCAAGAATGAACAATATACTATAAATAGAGAATTCCAAGTTGGAGATAAAGTAGTAGCAAGATTTTATAAAAATGAAGATGAAAAATGGAAAGCAGGAATCATTACAAAAAGATTAGGAAAACTTAATTATGAAATATTGATAAATGGACAAAAACATATTAGACATATTAATCAGATAAAGAAAACAGAGATAGATATATCCTACAAACCCCCTACACCCATAATAAGATTTTTTACAGGTACACAGGAGAGAGAGGAGCCACCTATGGATAAGGACCAGCCTATCACAACCAGAGACGAGGGTTTACCTACACTAAGTTCATCCAGCCAGCCCATACAGTCACACAAGCAGACGGAGATGCCAATACAACCTACACCGAGCACATCCAGCCAACCCATACAATCACACAAACAGACGGAGAGGCCTGTAGAACCTACAGTTCAAATACCTACACCTGTAGAAGTACAACCACAACAACTTAGAAGATCTACAAGAATTAGGAAGAAACCTGACCGTTTAAATTTATAAATTATATATATATTTTATGTTTCATAATTAATACATATTACATTATATCACAATTTACTTTCACTAGATTTTCAAACTTAAGTCATTTAGTTTACTTTTTGTTATTATACATATTATTACAGCATTCAAGTTATTTAGTTTTTACAGTAGTTCAGCTTTTCATATATAACATGGGGGAGTGTTAGTACAACCCTAATATTGTGTCTAATCTGTGCATCATTTATAAATTAATTATATTTTTAATCTATGGTTAGACACTTGTCACCGGTTGATTGAAATAATTACATGTACGCCTTTACGAAAATATATTACGTGAGTGAAATCAATGTCTTATTTATTTTAATCCAGTTTAATAGTACGATATATACAACAGTTGTAATTTTAAATAACAAAAGAAAAACAAAAAAACATAGATGCTCGGTTCGTCCTAGTTTATTGACCAGAGGAAAATACTGTGGCGAAACTATGGTGAATAACCTTATTCATGAAAATACGCTCTATGGAGAATTACGTGACAACGGGAATATTAAAAACTTTCTACGGATGTCCAGCACAGACATAGAATATTTAATTAATAACGTGGGCCCTAGAATAAAAAAGGAAGATACTGCGTTCAGAAATTCCATATCAGTTACAGAACGTTTAGCCATCACATTGCGATTTATAGCCAGTGGGGATTCATACCAAAGCCTTGAGTATGTATTTACAGTATCAAAACAGAGTATTTCTTCTATTGTACCAGAAGTGTGCACAGCAATAATAGACTCATTAAAACACGAAATAATGGTAAGTACTTATTTCTTTATTAAAAAATGTCTGTTCTTACAAAAAATCTGAATCGTTTTGAGGTAGTCAAATATCAATAAAAATTATGTATTATTATCATATCCCTGTGATTGTTGTACTTTTAACAATATGTCGTCAAGGTCTTCCGAAAACTGTGAAGAATCTGTGTCCGTATGTGGTAAATCTGCTCGACCAGAACTATTGTTTAGAAAAGAACTTGTTTAGTAGCCTCTGTCGAAACTTGTACTTGCGCTGCCGCTGTTTGAACCAACTGTTTTGGCGCTGCCGCTGTATGAACCAATTCTATTTCATTTCAGCTTGGAATATAATATTATGAATATGGTTTTGCACTGTAGAAATAGTAAATGGATCCTGTAAATTGTGCAATCTACAAGCAATATACTCCCCTAAAACAGAAAAATTATCTCGTGTTTTGCGCTCAGTTTGCAATTCCTTCATTATGCCGTATTACATTATCCTTTATAATGCATTAGAAAAGTAGAGAGAGAGCTATACATTTCAATTTAACAATATAAATCACTTCCTACAATCCAATAATTAATTAAAAAAAATTATAATAATTCAATGTCAAAATACAAAAACTAAAAAAAGTTAAAAATATACAAATAAACAGTTATAAATTAAAACATTTCTAGTATATAACAAATATCAATTTAATGTCAGATTATGTCAGTGTGTTAAAAAATTTCAAATTAAGTCAAAGTATAAAAATTTATCAATTTAATGTCAGATTAATACATGATTTGATTTACAGGTTACAATGAATGGCTAGGACGAACACAATTCATTACAAATTTTAGTGAACTCGTTCAGTGTACTACTAAAGAGATCTATTTGGCATGCCGCTTCGTTGAGCATCCGCATCGCCCGCGTGAGCGGCGCGTCTCGCAGCAGGTTGGTGCGCGCGGGCGGCAGCCGTCGGCGCCCGACACTGTTAGATGGCGCGCAGAGCTTTAACTCTTCCAGAATTGCAGGACTGTTTAACTCGCCGCGCAATACCCTCATCAGGTATTTAGCGAGGGCAACTTCTCTCCGTGTTTCCTACTTACTATATCCCACCATGCCTACAACGAACAAGGTCGGATACAGCAAGGGATAGCCAGGGTATACTCCATACATTTTATAGTAGAGGAACCTAGTGAACTTATTTTGGATCTGTTCCATCATGCTTTTATTGGACTCATAATTTCAAATGGAGATAAAAAGGTTTTCTTTTTGATCGGATGAGATGGAGTGCCAATGTTATGTGTCGTGGATTTAGTCAATACTTGTGATTTGTAGGAGTTGTCACAGTTTTTTCCATCATGCTTTTATTGGACTCATAAATTCAAATGGAGATAAAAAGGTTTTCTTTTTGATCGGATGAGATGGAGTGCCAATGTTATGTGTCGTGGATTCAGTCAATACTTGTGATTTGTAGGAGTTGTCACAGTTTCTGTTATTTGATGAATCTTGCTGTGTTAGTGTCGGAGAGATGATGTCGCAAGTATCTGTTGCTGTTGAGCTCGGTATTCGTTTTGACGGAGAGTTATAAATATGTAAACCTGAATCCTCAAATATTGATGGTGAATTATCTCTCAAAGGCTCTTCAGATTGCACAACATCATCTTCACAAACAGTGATATCGGAATCAATGGATCGGATACGAGTTCGGCCCAAGTCGAGAAGTACTAGGCAAATCTCTGGCTCAGGCTGATCTCTGTTCTTGAGCTGGACATGGCCAATCTGTCACAAGGCTAGGCATAAAACTTCTTCAACAAATACGTTCCGATCAAATGGAAAAATTCCGCATTTTCTGAACGCGTTTATTGTGTTTGTGGGTGTAATTGCCTTTTAAAACGCAACTCCATCAAGCTCCCCAACTTCATAAATAGAAACGGGTCTGCCTGGGTTTCGTAATAGCCAGAAATCTATGGCTGCATTGTAGTATGTCTTGAAAGGGCCAAATATACCCACGTCCAAAGGCTGCAGGTTCGCTGAAGTGTGCGAGGGCAATGTCAATATATTGACGCCTGCAGCTTTGGCCAAATTTAAGGCTTTAATGGACAAATGAGATTCATAACTATCCGTAATCAAAATGCTCGAATTTTCAGGTGTAGAATTTGTGTATTTGATGAAGTGTTGGATAACTTCGGGGAATATTTCCGAATTCATCCATCCGCTTGGTGCTGCTAGACCCAAAGTACCAGCAGGAGTGTTTTTGGTCATGTAATTCTTAAAATTTTTGCGAGGAAACACCATGACTGGAGGCAATGCTATTTCACTAGCACTTACTATGCAGCAAGTTGTCACTAATGTCCCTCGTTCCCCATTAGTGACTTTACTTACATTTCGACGGCCTTTGAGGGCAATGACACGCTGAGGTTTTTGGACTGTCATAGTAGAAGTCTCATCGAGATTGTAAATTCGTGTCCCATCTGCAAATCATGGGTTTCTTTCGTACAATTTTTCGAGGTTGTTGTAAAATGTTTCGACGTTAGCTTTGTTAAAAGCAGTCGCTCTGGCAAGATTACATGGTTCTGGTTTTCGAAGACTGACATCTTTGTGTCTACGCCTAAAGCTCGGCAGCCATTCCTTCCCAGCCATTTCATTTTCTATCAAGTTTTGAGGTATAGTATCTTATGGTCATACCACTCTGTTTATGTCGCAAGCTGTTTATGTCTTCTTGGGTGTGGTCTCCAATACACCGAGTCTTTTCGGGCGCAGGCATTCTGTAACTAAAAGATTAAATGATAAAAACAAGTGACACAACCTTAAACAACATACAAAGTACACAGTGGATCATGATTCACTGTGAACTATAGTGGAATGATCTACTGTTAACGCGGTCGCCATTTTAAATTGAACATAACACTCACACTACTATTACCTACAAATTCAGAGACATTTTCGTGCAAAAACATTCTTGAATATGCCTACTTTACGAATACTTTATAGAAAAAAGAAACATATTTTAGAAAAAATAGTTAGTACAGTGTATATCTTACCTTCAAATTGTTTTTTTTTCGGAAAAAACAGAAAATAGTTCGTCTCTTAAACAATTCGTGTCGCGGACGCCGCGCAACTGAATTACACGTTCGCGCTGCGAGAGCTACCGACGAGTAAAAGAGACGTTTGTATATCTCTGTTAGTTTGACGAAGATAGCTGGTGCGCCACTGTTCCTGCTATAACCACTGTGTACCACCTTTCACAGGACGTCTGCTGACTGCATCTGCCGACTGACAGGACTGCATCATCTTTTTTTCTTTGGATATTTTTTGGTCTCTTCTAAACTTCAGAGTCACTCGTTTCAGTAGTATTATCGTCTTCATTATCGATTTGTTCGATGTCATCGTCTTTGTTTTGTACTGGTAGAGACGATGTTGTATTGATTTTCAGACAATGGCTTTAAAAATAATAATTGACTAAAGTAGTAGTATCTCTTTGAACTACCTGCTGAACCGCTTCGCTGTGACTTTTGTTTTTTAAGGTCTCAGTTGAAAGAGTCTCTTAGGCTTTTCCATTTTCTTTGTAAGTTGGCAGCTGAAAAATTAATTGTTAAATTTAAATTTGTAGAAAAGTAAGTTGGTAGTTAAATTTGAAAATAACATATAAAATAATAATAATAATATTTTACAATATCGAAATTAGAGTGATCAGATCATATAATGAACTCAGTATTGAAGATAATTTCTGTATATTTAAATATTTGTTAGCATACTTATTATAATTTTTACATTTTTTTAATTTAAATATTAATTTTTAATATGATATGGATTAATACGGCAGAAATAATTTGATAATTAATAATTATTTATTAATTTGATTTATATGTGTTAGAATAGTCTTCATAATTTTCACGTCTTTTTTTAATGTTAAATATCGATTTTTAATATAATTTGAATTAATTTTCAACCGACTTCCAAAAGGAGGAGGTTATCAATTCGTCTGTATTTTTTTTTTTTTTTTTTTTTTTTTTTTTATGTTTGTTAGCTCATAACTTTGAGCTGGGTGAACCGATTTTGATGATTCTTTTTTTATTTGAAAGGTAGTGCTTCCCATGTGGTCCCATTTTAATATTTTCTAGTTCTGATAATGGCATCCATGAGAAAACCATAAAAGTCTTAAATTTGCATTAAGTATTTGCGTGACAAATGGACGAATAACTCAATATCACGCAAACCGATTTCGATGATTCTTTTTTTAATGGAAAGGGTATACTTCAAGGGTACTTTGATGAGAGTTTGGTAAGGTTCTGATGATGGGATCCATGACAAAGTATCGGAACTCTTCAATTCTTAGGAGCAAATTAACGATGCTCGGCCAAATCTTTTATAGGCTATATGGATATTTGAGTCACGTACCGTAACTGATGATGGAAGGTACAACTCCTTAACGGTTAGCAGTTTAAAGAAAATTTTTTTCAATATAATACGAAATTATGAACGGATAGTTGTATACTTTCAGGCTATTAGGTTTACCTCATAATAGAAGGTAAATTTTTATAGTCATTAACACAATACGTATCTACTTTCCACAAAAAAGTTAAAAATAAATTATTTTTAACAAAAAAACAAAAACCGACTTCCAAACTTAATAAATCTAAACTAAAAAGTAGAAAATAATACTTTTAAGGACTTTTTTAATTTTGAAGTCGGTGCCAGCCAAAGCAAAATAGCCCTAAATAGATACATATTTGATTAATCTATCAATTTGTAAACATAATCTGGCTGGCACCGACTCCAAAATTAACAAAGTCCTTAAAAGTATTATTTTCTACTTTTTAGTTTAGATTTATTAAGTTTGGAAGTCGGTTTTTGTTTTTTTGTTAAAAATAATGTTAATATCGATACCATGGAGATTAGAAACCAGGAGAACCAAGGCCCTACAATGTAGTGTCTCAGAAATATTGTCAAACCAAGGAGGCGCTGCGATCGCTATGTTGTCTCAATGCCTAACTTCACGTTGTCACAACCGTTGGCATAAGCGATTTTTTAAAGCGTAATATAATTATTTAATGTACTAGCTTTCTACCCTCGTGGACTACAGGTTATGGGATATATAAATAAGTAGTATTTAATATTTTACATTTTTTTTTTAATTTTACCGTATTAAAATTAACTGGCTGTATTTTATAGACCTGTCAGTTTCCCGTACAGACTCAATAGCAAATAATGATTTTAAATGGTTATTGATTAGTTGCCTTTTGTTGTCGTACCGGTTGCAGAGGAGTGACCAAGCTTCATCATAATTTTTATCTGATACTTCTAAGTTGCTTAGTACCCGAGCAGCTTCACCCTCCAAGTAGGAGCAGAGGTAATGAAATTTGTGAACATTTTTTATTTCAAGTTTGTCATGAATTAGTGATGAATATATTTTTTTAAACTCCAACCACAGAATAGGCGCCATCAAATTTGGGTATGTTAATTGTTGGTAACTTGAACCCCAGAAAGTTGTGTTCTAGGTGATGGCACCCATTGGAGTGGGAACAGCTGGAAACATTATCTTCCACTCGCTTGGGAGCTGAGCTGTTAGACAGTATTAAATCTTGAGCGATAGCAATGCAATCATCAAATTCTTGTTCTTTAAAATCGCGGGTAGACAATTCAGTAGATTGATTAGCCTCACTATGCACTTCTATTTGACTCTGCAGCCCGTCGAACTCAATGAATAACGCTTCCATTCTAGATAGCTTCATTGCTAGCTTGTTGACTTCAACGGCAGAAATGCCTTCCAAAGCTACTAATGAATTTAAGTATATTTTAAATTTAGTCACGCATCCCTTAATGGAACTGCGCTTTGTAATTAGTTCTTTAAATTTTAGTTCAGAAGTCATCGCAATGAGATATCAGAATGGCAGAAAATGAAATAGGTACGTCACGCTCCTCGTTTCGTGGTCCGTGGTGCGCGGCGTGGAGGTTTCTTATCAGCGAAGCGGGTGATTAGCTGAGCGGAATAGGCACCCAGCAGCTAGGCGCGCGCCGTTAGACCGCTGATCCCGAACAAACTGCTTACGCTAGAATCAACGTCAGAAAACTAAACAGATGATCGAAGTAGGATGGCACGCAGCTTAGGACATAAGACGTAAGTATGTATGTAATTGTAAGTATGTTATTGAAATGGTGCATAGGCAACTAGGTTCTCCTTGGAGCTTGTGGACAATACACCGTGAAGCAAGAAAGAAGCAAGAAAGGTAGCAGCTGCTGTATGGGCCCAAATATTCCTGGGCAAGTAGATATAAAGATAAGTGTTGGGCAAAATGGCTAGGCAGGTAGCTAATTAATTCAGGTATTTTCACTAGCAATTGATTAGATCATCAAACTTTTAGAGAAACAGAAACTTAGTAAATACACAGATAGAAGAGGATAAAACTAGGAAGAATGATAGGAACGGGCTCACTTTATGATCGTAGGCAGTTGATGTGGGTAGGTAGGTAGGTTTCCGGGTTCCCCAGCCGTGAGCTGATTAGGCGGCTCCAGGACGTAGGCACCTCCAATGCGCATCGTATGTAACCGATAGGTTATGTAGGCATTGAGCGCGCGTCTTGAACTTGACCTCGTTCTTCTTCGACGCAGGGATAACACCGCCCACGGTGCTTTGCTTGGGTCCTCTTCTTGTTCTGCTGGCGCCAAACACCTCTGCATTGATGATGGCTGTTTCGGCGTCGATGATTTGTTGTAAAACCTGCCGGACTCGACAAAGATTATAGTGCTAGTTGTCGTAGTGTCCTGTCACGGTTGCCACTTTTGTTCATGATAGGGAAAATAAGTAGATTTAAAGATATAATTATAATTAGTACTTTAGGCAAATACACATAATTTGAGGTTATTATTATAATAAATTAGCTTAGGACAAGACGCGCGCTCAATGCCGTGACAGGTGGTAATGTGTTGGCATCATTTGCGGATTGACACGAATTGCGGATTAATAACTTGTGAACTAATTATCAAAAGTTATATTACGATGGGTATTGGAAACTGGCAACACAAGGCGCTGTTCTACATCAAATGGTTTGTTATTTAGTGAAAATGGGCCATCCGGCTGCTTACCGGCGTATATATCCAAATTGCTTACGTAATTTTTTTTTATTCTTTATATATTTATCCTTTATAATATTATATATTATTTTATTATATTTGGCCGGTTTAGGTGGAATTTCGTCAGTACATTTCTCAACGAATGTCATTCTGCAAATTTATTAGGAATCGAAATAATGTTATCGTACCTACTATTGCGATCCCAGTAATTTTTTTTTGGACATGATTATCACATCTCTGCCATTTTTCCGCCGTGAATTCTGTAAACAATTTATTCAATAAGTTTATCTTTTCATCTAGAGAACAGTGAATATGGTTTTGGAATATGTTGTTTTTAATATCAGCCCAGACCAACGACAGGATTTAAACCTGGATGGTATGGTGGTAAACGAAGAACAGTATGTCAATGGGCTTCCAGGAGCTCGTCAATTCTGTAAAGGGTTTTTTTGGGTATTATTGATAAGAAGTTGCAGTTGAGCTTCTGTCATGGTATCCGAAAATTCAACATTGTGACGTCGTAACCAGTTCTGCATTTCAGTTTTGAGGCTTGCTAGGGTTGGCTTGATAAGGAGTTGCAGTTGAGCTTCTGTCATGGTATCCGAAAATTCAACATTGTGACGTCGCAACCAGTTCTGCATTTCAGTTTTGAGGCTTGCTAGGGTTGGCTTCTTCTCAACCTGAGCGCTGTGGTAAATCGCATTGCCCATTAGAACTACAGAATTCAGCAGCAACTTATCTTTTAATTTTTCATCCACCCACTTATAAAAGTAGGCCTGTTCATATCTCCATGATAGTCGCCGGTCATTGCATCTGATTTGATTATCGTTAATACACCATCAACCAAGCCATTTCGACACCCAGCATGAAGAATTACCAAACGCCGTTCTGTCCCAATATCAGTGTGAATTCTGATTTCCAACATTTGATTGCCATCATCTAGGAAATATATGTTGCGGTTTTGCGTTCTGTAATTTCTGATTTGTGTCTGGTAATTTTTCACACTGTAATATTACGTAGTTCTATAAGAAAATGTCTCTTCTATTTGCATTTTTGGAAAAGGTAACGAACGCTTGGTACTTTTTCTTCGAATTCGTAAAACTAATAAACTTTTCTTCTAATAATTCCTTAATGAAAATCATCAAAATGTTTTTTCTTTGTAACTTTTGATTTTTTTGGCGAATTAAATTTTAATCGGTCCAAATTTTCAGTTGATGAATTACCCGATTTTACACACAGTTCTTATGGTTTTTTCACAGTACCCCTCCGTCACGATTTTGGCAATATTCAGATCACTTTTATATCCAAAGATTTATTTGTCAACTTTTATTTTCATAAAATATTCGTACGCATTAAAAATGACGGTTTTCACGAAATAACCCATATTTATCTCATGTGCGTCTGACATAGACAGTCCAGTATAAATAACACTAGCTGCTGCCACAAGCGTTGACGGCGGACTGACACTAACAGCCGATACTCCCTCGTCTCGCCGGGCGAATAGTTAGGGCGCGGTGAAGCGTTTTCGGTCAAACTATAGTACTCACCACTCTTCCTTCATAAGATTTAAGATATTTCTTTAAATTCGAATGGCCTCGTTTTAGTGCACCTTGTGTTTGTGCATGATAGGGAAACGACCAGAGCAGCTGTACCTTAATGGATTTTCAGGTTATTTTAAATAATTCTACAGTAAAGTGTGTGCCTTGATCCGCAAGGATGATTTTCAGGATGTCTAACAAGAAAATGAAATGAATTAGGGAAAGGGAAGGTAGTGTCCCAACTGACGACAGCGATGGCACTGTATGAAAGGGGTAAATTCAAATACTCGAACGCGTTGTATATCTATGTTAACTCGTTTCATGTTGATGACGATACTCCAAATGCTATGTTTAGCAGATTATTTAGCATTGTAGAGCTTCGGATTTTTATTATTTCTAAGGAATTTCTTAATGTCACCCTCACTACTGGAATCATCAATCTCAGGGTTTTGTAAAACTTCAATCAACTCTTCCGATGTTACATCTTTGGATATTCCCTTCAACATGAACATCGGGAGAGGTTTCTTTGCCGTAGAAGCGTGAACAATATTAGAATCCTTTAATCTAGCAAGGGTATCGTCCCTTTGTTCTATAGTAGCGAATTCAACCCGCAGTTTGTTGTTATGTATCGGTTTGACCTGAGCAGGTTCATATGTTGAGGATTTAAATGTTAGAGCCTGCTTAAACGTAGAGACAGCCTACTGTCGGTTATTCATCGGTCCCTTGGCGGATACTATGATAGCATAACTAGGCGTAGGTGAAGCAGTTGTATTCATTTTATTGGTAGGAAGGAAAAAAGGGAGCAGTTGAAGTGCTTGTTATTTGCATGAGAGCTCGATTAATTTTCCGAAGAGTTTTATTGGTTTGGCAAAAACTGCATGTTTTTATATAATCCTCTAGTTTTTTTTTTATATTTTTACAATAATATTGTTCTCTAATTTTGTTAAACATTTTACTTGCATCAAGGTATCCTGCAATAGGAATATCATGGTTTTCGCGAAGAATTTTCTGGACTTCTGAAGGACTGGGATAATAAACTTTATTACGAAATATTTGAATGTAATATGTATATATGTTCATCAAATGGGTATTTAAAATCGGTAATACTAATTTATTAATAGGTTATTTTAGAGATATAAGGTGATTACGAAAATTCATTAAAGTTTCGAATCTGTCCCTAAGGAACAGTTGTCAAAGTGATGAACAGGTAATAGGTTTTCAGCGATTTATATAAAAATAGAGTTCTAATAAACAAAACCAATATCTTTAATAACTTGTCGCAACGAAGTCATTTCTTTGAATAAGTCAGCTTCTTTTAATAATTTCAGAAGCTTGAGTAATGTGGGTAGCTCCATTCTTTTTTAATAATCATAAATATGATTTCTAATAGCAACCTTAGCAAAATCATCTAAATCTGTGATTGGCTTCACCTTGGTCCGCTATTTGTTAGGTGACGCTGCCAAAGTGAAAGGAGTACTAATAGAAAACGGTTCCCTTTTCCTATTCTTCTAAAGAGAAGAATTATTGGGGCCGTTTTTGAGGATATTAAAAATGTGAAGGAAGTTTGTATTTTCACCAGTGGACCGTGGTTAGAAATGGTAATTGATTTTTAATGGTACAGATAATTAATGTAAAGGTATTAAAGTGCACTTTATAATTATATTCTTGTGAATTTGGACCAGAAACCTTTTTTTAAAAAAACAAGCTTACTAAATCGACCTCAATTTATTTTAGGAACTGAAAAGGCTAAAACACAATTTAACTAACCGAAAAGACAACTAATCTACCAATAATGATATTTTAAGAAAACAAACCGACAGAGTAACGACCTAGCAATGCTACCTCGATAAGTGTCAAGACACAACTACCCCCCGATGCCGGTTATGCATCGACTTTTATAGTTTTTTCCACACTCCAACATCCTCTTTTCTGTTTATCTTCCACACGGCCTTTCCTGACAGTAGACCAGAACCTCGACATCGAAAAGCAGAGTGACGCCAGGAGCTATAGATCATCACACTCATCATCTGCTGACGTATAAACAAAAAAATTACCAGACAAAAAAAGTACAGAAGGGAATTTCCAAAACTTGCGTGTCTATAAAAAGGTTTCAATTTGATTTATTCAGGGGCTAAGCTCACCTAGCATAACTTAAGCACAATGGATGTGAAACAAACAGATATCTGTACCAATTACCCGGGGCAGGACCCGTCGGGGGAGTGCGCCCTCACGACTCGCCAGAGAACCATGTCATAGCTTTGCGTGTGTAAATCAGTACTAATAAAAGTATGTTTCAACCCAACCTAACCACAAGTATACGTTACCTAGCATAACCTAAGCACAATGGATGTTTAGGTAATTATGTGTGGCTTATTAAAACAAAAATTACTATTATATATATTTATTACCTACTCGATTGCGAGCGTGTTAGCGAGTGTCCGTATAACTGAGTAAGCTCGTTTTTATACATGCATGTGTCGAACCCACTGACCTCTATAAAGGTCAGTGGTCGAACCCCTACAACATTCCTCCCCTTATGAAAAAAAAATATTTAATTAGGTAGTCTCGATACAAATGGTTTCATACGCGATAGTAGTATTACATTACAAAAGGTTTATTGTATAAAAAATGTATATATATTTATGTTATCTCTATACAATTAAAATATTTATTTATTTTATTTATTTCGAGAAGCACACTTACAACATACATGCACAGCATTCATAAATTAATTAATAATATAACTTATATGTATGTCAGTTACTAGTGTACATAGCATTTCCACATTCAATAATTAAAAGTACAAAAAAAAATTATACTGTAATATTAAAAACAGAATCAAAAAATAAATAAATCTAAATAATATCATTTTACAAAGGAAATAGATAATAACAAAAGAAACTGAAATAATAATCATTTACAAAAAATAATAATTTAAATTAAGATTAATAATGATCATACATATTAAAATAATTTAGTATCTTATTTCTAAAAATTGAATGAAATATTTGTTTCTTTATACTTTATAAACATTATAACATTCAATGATATGAGATATTTTAATTACTAAATTTTGAAACATTAGTAAAACATGCAAATGCTTATTATAACTAGCAGTGTTAAAAGACCTACTGCTAGTAAACCATATTTTTCTACCTTTTGATGTAATTCACTATGGCTCGCGTCGTTAGCTCCATTTTGAGCTATAATAACCTCTTCGTGTTTATTGGTACTATATGATTTTCCCATTTTTTAATATAATATAAACAAATAACAAGTAGGTGTAAACAACAGTAATTCGATATAATAATATTTTGTAAAATGATTCTTCAAGTATATATATAAAAAAAATGCTTAAACTAAATAATTTTAACCTACTTACAAAGTCTTAAAGTTATTGTCACACTGTTATGCGAAGCACGTTGAAAGATGTTATCGTTGAAATTATTATTATACTAGGTATTATTCAATGTTTGAAAAACATCGCTTAGCACTATAATAGCTTGTAGTGGATAAAAATATTAAATTAAAAATCGCACTGGTGGTTTGCTTATGCGACCAGGGGCGGCAGTCTCGACACATTCGATACAGTCGTTATGACAACGTATCGAATCATATCATAACGAAATAAATTTCTTGCGCGATAGGTGATATCAGCAAAAGCAACAAGTTAACCATACATTTTTTTAGCCACCCGACGATAAATCTCAGTTTATCGATTTTTGCTAGTCTCTACTGTAAATGTGGTTGATATCTGTCTGCCAAATTAACAATTTCGTTAATTTGGCAGATAGTATCGGAGGCTAATATTTATTAATATTTTTAAATGTAAATCTCTAAACATTGACAACATTGATCGTGATCGTGTAGAATATGTATATCGTGATGTGAAATTGAATAGTGTTGCTAGAAAGAAACTATAGGCGAAGAATATTTTGATGATGGATTTGGCTCTATTGTTGAAACTCCACATTTATTGAATTCAATCAAATAAAATCAAAATACTTTATCCAAATGGACTTTGGTCTTAACACAAATGTTAAAATTCATTATACTATTTAAAGCTTTATATATTTGTAAATTAGTAATTAAAAACATTTAAACCCATTTTTATTTTAACAATGAGAGAGACAAATTATTCCAATGTTTGCAATACTAATTACATAGTACATACATGATACAGTAAATTTTTAAACAAAGACAAATTGAGTGTTATTGTGGTATGCAGTTGGTGAGTAAAAAAAATAATACAAAATATAACAGTTTATTCAGATTTTGTTAATTAAATTCAATATACGACTAATATAGTATAGTCAAGCCCAGCTAAATTATTATAAGCCTTTAGATGAAGGATAGACAATAATTAATTTATTCCTATTATACTTAATACCAGCCATCAACTTTTTTATTTACTAGTAATGAGTATTAGTTGCATTCATATTTAGCTTCATAATACTGTTCCTCTAGGATTAAGAGATTGTTTTGTAAATAATAAAGACTTTAATAAAAACTACTACTATCGTTGTTTTGTGTTTTATTTACCTTAGAATAACTAAGGTTGCACATTATTATATAAAAACATAATAAATAAAACGCATATTCGTAACATAACGTTTATTAAAGTAATATTCTATGAACAATATTTTAAATAATAAAAATAATTTTAAATTACACAAGAATGTAACAAAGCTTTTTGGTAAAACTTTAAGCTTATAAACATGTTGTTTTGTTTATTATCACACTGTATTAAACTTACATTTATGTTTGAAATACATTTTATTTTAAACCTTTAAATAAATTTGTGAATTGTTTGTAATTTACAAATTAAAAACATATGAACTCAATTTTTAAATTTTAATAATTTATACCTAATGTTTCATTATTGTTAATTTATTTGGACGATTGCAATACTTATTATACTTATTAGATACAATAATTTTAAATGAAGACATTATTTTCATGAGAATCACTAACTCCATCGGTTATAACTGCTGTTCAATGCCTTTGTCAATTGATAATCTGAAACTTTGTCAATTGATAAACACTGTATGTGTAATAAAAGTAGGTCTATCTGACTTTTAAGCACTACCTATGTTTTCATCACTCTTAAGTCTAAAAATGTCCTCAGCAAGCAATCACATAATAAGTTCGCCATTCAATTCTGTATTTGTTCTTTTTCTGCCTTCAATTAATTTTTAGTCGTAAATTTATTTTCTAAGAAACTGGAAATAATTATTTTATTGAAAGCGCTGTGCAAACGAATATAGTCACTAATTTAGAAACACTGTTTTTTATGGAATTATAAAATTGTGTAATTTGGTTAGAATTAATCATCATACGAACATTTACATAGAATTTTAATAACAGGTTCCAGTGTAAGACTCTTAAATTTAGTTATTTAATTTTATAGTTATATGAATGTGGGATCGTTAAATTGATTATTGAATTGAATATTGAATATAGAAATTAATTAATTAAAGGTTTAACAAACACTTAACACTCGCCAGCGGCCGCCGGGCGCCGGCCAGTCGACTGACTTCCAAGTTCCAACCTCCTACGGGCCGGGGTTACTAGTAAGCAAACTTTAAGGTTCCTTGATATTTTAACATAATAATTAATTATGCGAAATCCAACACCCTGCATAAGAATTTTGATGTTTGTTATTATTATAAAAATCTGTAATACATAGTAACAGTACAATATATAGCGAAAAGAATTCATTTAATAAAAAATTGTCACTTATTTTTGTCAATATTTCCCAGAATTTAGTTAGCGGCCATATTTTTCTGACAGCATTTATCGACAGCCAAAATGTATCGAGCTTGCATGTTAACTATAATGTAGAGACTTGCGTTTTTTGTTATCGCCTATCACGCAAGAAGTTTATTTAGTTATCATTTATGATTCGATACGTCATTCATTTCTATAGAAACAAGTGTGTGGTGAAAAATAACATGAATTTATTTATTTTTAATTTTATAAAAGAGCTCGAGTGAAATCTTTTAGCCTGTAAATATCAATAAAATAAAGCTAAAAGAACTGTAAAATTCCAGAATTTTTCATTCAAATTTTATTCTTCACAAAAATAGAATGACCAACAACGACTCTATTAATTAAAGAGCATTTAAGTTAATTAAATAAAATAATTAAGAATTATATAATAAGTTATATATTATTATATAATCTGAGCTTTACAGTAACAACCATTTTCTTACATTAATTGTTTATCTGTGACTAGATCTAGGGGATTTTCAATTTTTTTTGTTTGTTTTTATATTTTTAATGCTGTTTGATATAGAGTGCTCGATCTTCTGGCAGTAATCGTTGGCTTTGAATATAGAGCTTGTCGATATAAGTTCGGGTATATAAGTTTTCAGGTTTGCGAGGTAAGTATCTTGCTCCTTCAGTGTTTTTAGTCTGAGTGATGGGTTGGAAAAGTTGCGTCTATTTCTTTTCTTTGCTTTCAAGTTTAATGTAGCTCTCAGCATTTTGTGATCTGAACCGAAAGGGACCGATGACAGGACCTCGAACTTGGAAATAAGTTTTGGTTTTGTTGTCATGATGTAATCGATTTCATTTTTTGTATTTTTGTCCGGAGATATCCACGTCCATCTCCTGTTTGTCTTCAAATTGAACATGGTATTTGTGATTTTCAAATTGTTTTCCTGTGCATACTGAATCAGTCTCTCTCCGCGTTTGCTTCTGGGTCCATGGCCATATTGTCCAGTCACTGTGTGTTCGTGTTGTTTCGGATTCCCAATTTGAGCGTTGAAGTCGCCCATGGAGATTATGTTGTCAGTCGAGATAGAGTCGTGAGCTTTAGCTAGTTCTTCGTAAAATGTGTCGATGTCTTCCTGCGATGAGCTTTCAATAGGGGCATGCGCTTGTTTATATACTATGACAATTAAAATAACATTAAATCAACTTTTATAATTGAATGTTTTATCAGTAAATGAAGGCAGAGGCATAAACACTGCCAGCACTCCCCGAAGAAGAGAAGAAGGATCAAGGAGAAATAGAAGTGAGTTAAATCTTTAATTTTAGTAATACAAAAGCGTTATCTTTTCCTGTGTGAAAATGAATTACCTACATTAATGTTCAAGTACAAATGTTGTGTTGTCTTGGCATATTTTCAGATTTAAATCCTCGTAGAAGTATTGCAGAGCAGCATGCTTCTACGCGGCAAGAATTTCTGTCTATAGCCAACTCTAATGCAGAGTCTATGCGGGTATGCTGTTAATTATACACTTTGAATTTACCCACCCTAATGCACAGTAACTGCAGCTCAATGTTGCAGCTCAGCAGTACTGCTGGCTTGCACTGCTTATTTGCATTCATTTGTGCACACATTCAGAAAAATCTTTTTATATTACAGATGCTGGCAGCTTCTTCAAAAATGCATGCTGAAGCAGCCAAAGTGCAAGCAGAGGCATCACTTTTGCTTGCTCAAGCCATAAGTAAAATAGGAGACGCGCTTATTAATAAATTAAATAAAAATAATTTTATTTGGTTATGTAGTTAACTCATTCAGTGTAGATGTGTAAGTCTAACTTTTAATTACATTACATGTATAACATTAATATTGCTTAAGCAATTTATATTTCAAATTGTAGTTTGTATGTTCTGTTTCAATACATTGTACAAATCTTAGAATAATAACACATAATTTAAGGTACAAATTATAATAAAAGCAACCCTTCATTTAAAAAATATATATAATAATACTAATAATAAAAATAAATTGTCATTTTAAATTCACAATTGCATTTTTTATCTGTTTTAATTAATTTTTAATAATAATTCTCATCATTTGACATTTTAACTTTACAATAATTACATTATCTTTTTTTTTTAGTAAATTCATAACAGTGTCTAGTACTTTTTATTATAATTATTCTTACCAATATTGTAAATGCGTAAGTGACTCTGTCTGTCTGTCGTGCTTTCACGACCTACTGAATCGATTTAAATTAATGTTAATTTTGTACACAGATGTCTAGAGCCTGTGAAAGGACATAGGCTTTTCAAGGCTAAAAAGGGTTGAAATAGTTGATGAAAGTTTGTATGGAAAATGTCATTTTTAAATTAAACATTTTTTTTATAATGCTATCATAAAATTTATTGCTTGTTAAAAGCTTGTTTATGTAAATAATATTGGTATGGTATGGTATGGTATGGTATGAGCGGGCTGGTTTCCGCAACTCGACGACCGCGCGCCTATTTTGCGTGTGTGAGAAATTTACTCCTGCCACCCCAGCTCCTCCAAGAACTTCAGAAGTCTTTTAGGCTTCTTAAAGATCTCCGGGAGTGTCGTTGGGGTACCAAGATGTTGTGCCCGGTAAGCCGCCACACCTGAACAATTTAAAAGTACATGTGCAGCCGTTTCTTCTTCACCCATGCAAGCTCTGCACAGGGGACTGTCGGTAATACCTATATTAAATAGATGTTTATTATACGGCCCGTGACCGGTCATTGCCGCAGTTATTTGCCTAAGGCGTCGTCTATGTAACTTTATAAGTATACTTGCCATTTTGGCGTCAATTGTAGGCAGCGCCGCTTTGGCCTGTCTACAGTTCTCAATGTAAATAATATTATAACAATACTAGCTAACATTAAATTAATAATTTCGATATATTGTTAGAAATACTTAGAATCAAAATTAAAAAAATTATAAGGAAAATATAATACTTAACACTTTGAATAATAGTTTGTAAATTGTGAGTAGGCACTGTCTGTAATAAGTTTAAACTTCTGAGATAATGAGAATGTCTGAAAACCATGATTGCTGTAAAGCTTACCTTATCCTTTGTTCTGTTACAATCATAATAGAATTTTATAGACACAACTTACGTTTTTCACGTATTTTCTAAAGCTATTTAAGTATTAGCGTATTATAAAGCATCTGATAATCATCTCATGCGAATGAGCTGATGATGGAATGTCCTTAATATTAGAACATTCTAGTATCGAAAATTCAAAATGTTTCTAGTAATTTCGAATCCTTTCCCGAAAATGCTTTGTCTCTCTCTGACATATTAGAATTTGTAATAAACAGTTCCTGTCATCTATTTGACATAAGTTAAAAATTGACATTCGCCGTTCTAAAGCATGGTACAAACGTGCTATTATGATGGGTTAACACTCTATTATGCGACATTATTTTAAACAAAATACATACTACGTACTTTCTACTAAACAAAATTAAAAATTAATTAAATAAAATGTCTATGGATGAGCCTTCTTCGGATTCTTTCTCCTACAGCTCGCCCTCTACCAGTTAAAAGTTCTGTAATAAAAACTAACATTATTTTCATTGTCTTAGCAATATTATTTAAAATTGCTTTATTAATGTACTCTTAAACACATTACCTGTATTTTCTGTGCTATGATCAAGAAAACTGTCATTTTGTAAATTTCCAGGACTCATAGCGTCTTCATTTAATTTGTACTTTATCCTCATATTGTGCAATACCGCACAAGAGTTAATTATAAGACCTGATAAGTATGGATCATACATTAGCTGGCGTTGTTGATTCAAACAACGAAATACTGATTTCAGTACACCAAAGCATCTTTCTACAACATTTCTAGAAGAAGAGTGAGCTTTGGTGTATCTGGATTGTGATGACCCAGGTGGTTGATTTTTAATAGGTGTCATAAGCCAAGGTTCTAAGGGATAACCATCATCACCTAAAATATTGAAAACAGAAATTGCTTGTTGTTATTATATTACAATAGATTTGTAACTATAAATTATTCATGCAATTTAATTCACTAACAGTAAATTTAATTAAATATTAATTTACCCAGCAACCATGCACGGTGATCCCCATTTTCAAAATGCCTCTTCATAGAAGAGCGCACAGGAGAATCAGCCCATATATGAGCATCATGTCTTGATCCTGGCCATCGAGCATTAATATTCAAAATGAGAAGATCAGGGTCAAAAATCTGAAAGAATATAAGAAAAAAAAAGAAAAAGATAAGAAAGCCTCTTCTATACATATCAGTTAACCGCAATAAGCAATATTAATAAAATAGATTAAATATTTTCAAAATAACAATTACCACTTGCACATTAAGTGAATGGCCATCATGGTGACCAGAAACATAAGCCTCCTCATTTGTTTGAGGGGCTAAAATTCTGATACGAGAGCAGTCTATGGCTCCAATTACATCTGGAAATGGATGTGCTGCCCTCCAAAATTTTTCCTTTGCTGCTTTCCTCTCACTGGGAGTATTCGGAAATTTGATGTATTTGCGAAGTAGTTTATTGTTAACAGCCAGCGATACAGCATGTATAACTCTGCTAACGGACTTCTGGCTCATGCTGCAACCCCATTGCAAGCCAATAGGCAACTGGTAGCAACCAGTCGCATAAAATCTGAGGGCCGTTAGGAGCTATTAAGAAAAAAATATATATCACTTATCAGCATTCAGCATAACAAAAGAAAAACATAACCGCGTTTTTTCTTTGCTCTATATCATATAGCTTCTTTTCAAGTTCCCTAATTGTATCCCACGCTAAATATCCGTATTTATGCAAAAGGGAACCATCCAGCAAATACACACTTCTGAGATATCAAAGGATTTACAAAAGCATGTGCACTTCTGTTAGATGAAGTAAAATTACTATTTATTTTATAAAAAAATATTGATAAATCACTGGTTTAAATATGTTTATATAAATTTTCTCAAAACACTTTTAAACTTTCTAGATAATTAAGAAAATGTGCATGTGGTTCCTTTTTACATTTAGTAATTTATAGGATTTCTCATATACAAAAAAGAACCACAACCAAGAGATTTGCTAATATAAATGAAACTATGTATTTATATTATCGTAATAAAGCTTTAATTCACAAAAAAATATAAAACAATACATAAAGAGAGCGTTTAGTCGACGTTGTCATCAAATTGGATTTCGAAATCTACCGTGTCTAGAGCATCTATGTCGTCTTCTATTGCATCATCACATTTGAGACTATTATAAAAACTTTGAGCATCTTGTGGAATGAGATGTAGTATGGACTGAATATCGGCTAGTTTCGCTGGTGATACTGGCTTTCCTGATGGCCATAGAGGAACTAAATGTTCCGTCAAGATGACAGCTGGTCTGCCGCGAACAGGAGCTCTCCCTATATTTACTTCCACAGAACTACCGAGGAAATCTGTTTTAAAATAAATTGAGTTTGGCGAGTCCCCTTTCAGGTATATTTCTCGAGTTTGTAGCCAATTAATACATTCTTTATTAACACCACGTTTTCTGTTAATAATCATTTTTTCAACCTTAGAAGTTCCCAGAAAATCAGATTTTGCCATAACTGTAACTGTAAGCGGGTTCTTTTTCTTGCAATCTTTCATAACCTGCACATAATCATTGGCCGTGTATAGTCTCGGATATTTCTTCATTGCCGTTTCAATATGGGAAAAATCTCTGTCATTAGGTAGGTAACTATGTCCAGGTATCAAAAATTTTTGTGTTATTTTTTTCAAGGTGGGATGAGAATGCAAGAATGCTTTTAACATCAAAACTATCTTGATGTTACGATTCTGTCCTCCACATGAATCGCTCCATAAAATTAATTCCTCTACATCTTCAGAAATATGCTCGCCCAAGTATTTTAATAGACAAGAACCGACTTCCTGGGCACCTTTACCAGCCATTCCTTCTATCCAAACAAAGCACTCGCTCAAGTTAGTCTTTGCAGAATAGATTCCCATATTGTACAGCCAAAGCTGTCGTTTTCTCCTCAGCAGTTTTGCAACGAGTTAATTTTGCTTGCAATGTGTCACACTTGTTACAAGTATCTTTTTTAAGAGACACTCGTTTGAGATTGAAATATTTATAAAATAACTTGGAATACATTGCCTTACTGACCTTCTCAGCTTCTCCTATATGTTCACAGTATAAATCGTACATCTTGTCTAAAGTCATGTCTGGCATAAGATATTCAGTCTCGCGCTCACTTCTTCTATAGTGTGATTTATACTTAGGAAGAGAGTTTATGTGGCATCTGACTTGTGAAACTATTTCGTCGCTGCATTTGTTCTTACCTCCACTTTTCAATCCTCTTCTATCTATAAAATCCTGTGACCTCAATTTAACCAAAGCAGTATTAACTCTCTTTGTAGAAACGCCAAGTGTTTTGACAAATAAATCCCGGCACACTTCAACTTTGTCCAACAGATATTTACGAGAGAATTTTTCTTCATATTGCTATTAGTCATCCTTCTTTTTACTTCGGCTTCTTTGACGCTCGCTGCGATGAACATATTTTGGGTATTGTAATTTTCTAGTTTGTAAAACCTCTCAAATATTTTCTGTCGAACGTTAGAATCTACTTTTTACCAGCACTTCGTTTTACAATTACATTTAAAATCAATAAATGCTTTCGGTTGAACTTCGATGTTTTTGTAGTTGTGAAATAGCTTATTAGAGTGTCTATTTTTCTTTCTTTCCATCCTAGATAGACCACCATACTTATACTTTCGGCCTTTCTTTGGTCTTCCTTTCGTAACTACTTCGTCATTAATCCTCACAGTATCTTCATCAGAACATGGTATAAACACTGGTGATTTCGCTGTACTTTCGCCTTCAGAAGCAGACTCTTCTACGATAGTGCGCCTCGATTTCCCATCAGGCAACCTCATTTTCTTGCCGCCAGCAACTATTATAGTACCATCCTCTGATGAATCTGATATATAGTCAGGACTTTTGAAGGGGGACAAGTTTTCGAGCAGTTCTAATATCGGCGAGGAATATTCTTCTAAGCGATCTGGCGAAGTTAAAACATTACTTGAAGGTGAAGAAAGCTTCTCCAGAGGCTCCGACGTACCAGGTTCTTCTTCGTTACCTTCTGCTGTAACAAAAAAAGAAAAAAAACTTTAAATAAATTAAAAAACCGTATGTGTATGGCAACAGCAAAATATTATTGGTTCTTATAAAGCAGTGTCCCCACTAGGCGACATTTGTCGAGCATTGTGTGTCCTCGGAAACATCGGGTGACGACGTTGCCAGACGGTGATGAGCCATCGGGCGACATCGGGCACAAATTTCGCCTAGTGGGGACACGGCCTTGCTATGTATAAAAATCTTGCGCTACAGTGATCAAACGTAGCAAAAAATTTAATAAACATTGTTTAAATTTTGAATTTCGTGGGCTGGGGCGACCACCGCACAAAACAGTGGCCTCGAAAGTAATAAAATTTAAGAAATAATAAAATATTTGTCCTAAACCATCGACATATAAAAAAAAAACAAAATCCCGGTACTTCCGTGAGTCTGATATTTTAAAATACGGTATGTTAGTTTCATCTCACGAAGGCAGATGAATCGTAACAAAATGACTCTTATTTCGACGTCATAAAAGTCACGTAACCCACCTTCGTGAGATAAATAACTATAGTTTCGTTATAATATGAGTAAGTAGATGTATCGCTCCAATTTTATTACAATGGATTCCTCTTGTTGCACAATCTTTTTAAAATCACTCCACAATCAGGAATTAATCAAAATGGATAAAGCGTACATCTCAGATTCATTAAGTAGGTACTTAAATGCATTAAATAAAATGACTTACCTATTGTATCTTCATTATTATCTTCGGTGTTCGTCTCCAATGCTATATTTACCAATTGCTTGCCTCTACTCAACATGTTCACACTTAATTTTAAAAGAAATTAACCAAAACAGAAGAACTTTCTTCGTAGAGAAAAAAAACGGTCGTCACGCATTCGAAATAATTCGTTGAATGTCACCTATTTTGACAGATATTTGGCGTTTTATTTTGAAACTTTGAGTTATTACACTTTGAGCCATAGATGCAATCGAATAAAGTAAATATTTCATTGTTTATAGATGAAAGGCATGTAACAAGTCACGTCATTTGGTACCTTTGAGCGATGATGGGTTTCAAAACTTTATACGCATAATGGAATCACATACTAGTGGTTCTACTGTTTTACAATATTTTTTTACACATGATAGAATCGAATGCTTGTAGTTCCATTTAGCAAAAAAGATAAGCAATTAAATTATGAATTTATTTTACGCAGAACGATACCACAGAAACTTGGTTCCATTTAGTGTATTAAAAATAATTGGTAATAATAGAAATATGTGTAATGTAAAACAGTACCGCGTATGTATGGATCTGTTTTGTATAAAATTATTGATAGTAATATCGTTTATTTGTTTGAACAATCAAGTCCCGTTGAGCTGTGGTTCGGTTTTGCTTTATATGTATAATAATGTTCGTTATTGCTTTTGGTTCTATTCTGCTTTTCGTATACCTTGTTTCCAAAAGATAAATCATGTGGATCTTTTTAGTATAAGAATTTAGACCTCTTTTAAATTCGTATTTTTAAAAAAAACAAAAAACCGAAATTTGTCGAGTGGTTCCATTTTGCATAAATACGGACAAATATTCTTCAGCCTTCGCGTTGAACGCGAATTGCTATGGGGTTCCGGTATAGGCTTCAGTGATCGTATGCTCTCCCGTATTTGCTCTACCAAACTATGAGGTTCTGTAAAACCTACTTGAGTAGTATCGTAGAAGTCACCGGGCAACCGTAAAGTACGACCAAACGTTAATTCCGCTGCCGAAATACCATTATCACTTCGGCATGCCGCACGTAAGCCTAATAAAACTGTAGGTAACTCTTGAACCCATGCCTTGTTAGTCAATCTCGCCATAAGGGCAGCTTTTAGTGTCCTATGCCAACGCTCTACCACTCCGTTTGCCTGTGGATGGTATGCCGTGGTATGTATCCTACTTATGCCTAATAATTTCATTAATTCTTTAAAAAGAGAACTTTTGAATTGACGACCTTGGTCGCTAGTTTTTTTATTTTTTTTATTTTTCGCCAAATACCCCTATCATAGACAGAGACGTTTTTTTACTTTTTGTATTTTAACAATATGTGAGAGAATACATTTTTATTGATTATTTATTTTGACAGTTATTTTAGCAACATAATATTGACTTTAGTTTTTACAATTTTGAATATAATTTTACATAATAGTCCCGAGAACTCAATGCAATCTCCGTGGCTTGGTGGAGGGCGTACATCTCGGCCTGAAACACTGAGCAGAGAGGCGCTAAACTATACTTTCTGCTCAATGTTTCTCGTCCGTCCTTCCAACAGGACAATGCAGCCCCCACCCCGTCGCAGGTCTTGCTACCGTCCGTGAAGATGCTCAGCCCTTTGATGCTGTGCTTCTCCACGGTCTCCGGATTTAGGCCCTCAAGGGAATTGTATACAATAGACACCTCGGTCGCAGGGTGAGGTAAGTTAAGGAAGGGCACTTTCGTTTCCACCTCCCTTCCCTTTGGGATGTCCATAGGCTTACCCCTACTTGTCTCATAAAGCCTCGCAACTTCGTGGGCTCTCAGCTCCAGAGGAAGAAGACCTGCAAGCGCCAGAGCAGCCTTAAATGAGACTGTTCTGTACGACTTGCAGATCTTCTGTGCGAAACCTCTTTGCAGATTGTGCAACTCCTTTTTGTTGACCCACTTTTTGCTTCTTTGGCCCACACGCTACCTGCGTAGAGGATGATTGGTTCGGCTACGGCGACGTAAATCGTTCTGACAATCTCAGAATTCAGGCCCCATGTTAATTTTGCTGCTCTTGCGAGTGGTTTGTATATGTTTGTTACTTTTTTTATTGCTGTTTTTATATGTTCATTAAAGGTCAATTTATCATCTATTATAAGTCCTAATATTTTTACTTTGTTAACGAGTTCAATGGGCTTCCCGCCCATGTGTATACGCGGGGTGTCGTATTTCAACTTCCTAGTTATAACCATCGCCTGAGTCTTATGTGGCGCAAATTTGAGTTTGTTGTCGACTCCCCACTTATACACATGGTCGAGAACCTCCTTGGCTTTCTTTTCTATTGTTTGGGTCTGATTTTCTGAGATTATCAAAACGATATCGTCTGCGAAGGCCTGAACGTGCACTCCATAACTTTCCACCTCAGCTAGGAGTGGATCGAGCAGTATATTCCAAAAGGTGGGTCCCGCAATCGATCCTTGTATACATCCTTTTGTTGTGCTTGTTTCGTACTCTTTTTTGGAGTACCTTACTGCTACTGTACGATCGGTTAGGTAGCTGTCCACTAGCTTTAATAAGTTTCCTGGACATTTCTTCTGGATTAGTCCACATTTGATGGCAGGCCACCATGCGGAGTCGAACGCTCCCTCTATGTCGAGAGATATCAGCACTGCTATTTTCTTTTCAGCTATATCGTCCCTGATATGATTTACCATATCGTAAAGGGAGTCCTCCGTGCATTTTTGGTTCATGAACCTATACTGCCGGGTGTTAAGGGTTGGCAGTATATGCCATCTAATCCTGCGGACCATCGCCTTTTCCAGCATTTTGCCAAACAGCGGTAGTAGTCCTATTGGTCGGTACGCCTTGGGATTGGTGTAATCACCTTTCCCGGGCTTCCGTAGGACTACTACCGTTGCCTTTTTCCAAATTACTGGGAAATGCGATAGTTCCAGGCATTTACTGGTGATATCCAAGAAGGTGTGTGGGTCGGCATTTATCGCTGCTAAGCATATGTCGGCTGTCAGGCCGTCTCCTCTGGGTGCCTTCTTCGGGTTAAAGCTTTTGGCAACATTGTTAATTTCGTCCATGGTAAATGGCGGGTCGTTCTCTGCTTGTGTTTCCAATACCTCTGCGCTCTCTCTTATTTGCTTTTGAAGTGGTGTATCTTCTTCTACATTGTCTATAGGGAAAAAAGTCTCCGCCAAGAGCTTTACGGATTCTTCAGGAGGCAGGATCGTGTCATTTTTCATTAGCATCTGGTCTTCATGGCAACCGGATGCCTTTCTCAAGACTCGGTATATGCCATCCCAGATGCTTTCACGATCCTGCTTCCCGCAGAACTCCTTCCAGCTCCTGATCTGTTCCTTTTCAGCCAATTGTTCGTACCTATTCTTCGCCTCTAGATATGTGATGGGGCAGAGCATCGCACCCTCCTCCTCTTCGTATTCATCTCTTTTTTGCTCTTATCCAGCTCCTGTGTCCACCACGGTATTTTTATTTTTTTATTTGATTTCCTTTTTTGTATACATTCTAAACATGTTTGTAGTGTTATTTCTGTATATAGTTTTATTAGTTCTTCTATTTTAGATTTGTCTTTGATTTGTGTTATTACTGTACTATTGATGTTGTTGGATTCTAATTTTGATTTAAATGTTTTTATGAATTTATCCCAATCTGTTTTCTTAGTGTTGAATACCCTTGTGGACCCAGGAGGTGTCTCAAGTTGGATGTTTCCTATGTTAATTTTAAAAAATATGATGTTGTGATCTGAGCTGATGATGCCCTGCTCCACTCTCCACCTCGATATTTTACTTAGTAATCCTCCTGAACAGGCCGTTATATCAACATGGCTTTTGAATTCCCTGTCATTCCTAAATGTATTGAAAGTCGGAGTGTTTCCTTCGTTTAACAGGTGTAGGTCCATCTCGCCAACAGCCCCCAACATTGCCTCGCCTCTGTGATTGGTGGTTTCGCTTCCCCACCAGGTATTCCAGGCGTTCACGTCACCCCCAATCAAGAAGTGCCCTTTGTACTGGTCTTTTATTTGTTTTATCCGGTCCAAGTACGGCTCTATCGGTAGGCTGTCCTCAAAATAGACCGACACCACCATTGCTGTCCAGTTACCCATTACCAGTTCTGCCGCGACCACATTCTCGGATATTAGTTTGGGATTACAATTTATTTGCAACTCCTCACTATACACGAGTATTGCGGCCTTAACCGGCTTGGACCGATTCTGGGTACACTGGATTATCCTGCATCCTCTTATCCCCGCCATTTCTCCCACTGCACCCACATAAGGCTCCTGTACAAGTGCGGCCACTATTTTCCTATTTGTGCATTCCATCATTAGTTCTGCTGTAGCAAGTCTGTTTCTTTGTAGGTTGGCTTGTGCTATCTCGAGCTTTTTATATATTGGAGTGTTAGCCATTGTGTTTTTTAGTTTTACTCTGTGTTCTGTTTGTTCTGTTTTAACAATAGGCAACACTTGATCGAGCTTTTATGTCCCACTTTGTTCTAACAGGGCATTTTCTGTCGAAACAGTTATGTGCTGTATCTGCTAATTTGCTTCTTACACAATTTTTACACTTTGGCTCCTCCTTTTACATTTTTGACTTACAATCCTTCATTAGGTGTGGACCGGAACAATGGCTACAAAGATCAATAGTCTCCGTACACCATCTTTTCCCATGTCCAAACGCTAGACAACGCGAACATTGAATCAAAGAAGACAGGTCGAAGGCCGGGACCCTTTGAATACCTATGTGTAGTGTGCCTGCGTCTTTGGCTGCTTTCCACACTTTTGGAGAGATTTCCAGAACTACATGGGACTGCTTTTCGGCTCGCGCCTTCCTCCTATGCCTCCACTTGATTCTTGTCTCGTCTTCCGGTATGTGTCCTATTATTTCCTTGTTTTGATTCCTGAAGGATTGTATTATTTCATCTTCTGTCATATAGTCCATCACTCCTCTTAAAATCAATAACGGGTCTTTGTTATTCCTTTCCCCCACTTTAAGTCTCCCTTTCTTCAGTGTTTGCTTTATCCGTTCTATGTCCTCTTTGTTCCTACTTACTATCAAGACTTTCTGACCTTTCACTTTACGTACTTTGTCAATTTGTATGCCTGTTTCACTTGGTTTCAGTGTGTTCCTTATGTTTTCCATGACGTCTTCACTCGTATGTTCTTTCTCCTCTGAGCCTACTAAGATACAGTGAGTTAGTCTTTCCTGAAGTACTTGCGCATAGGTTTTTTTCTCTTATTGGTCTCGTTTCTTCCGTTTCTATCTGATTTTTGGTCTCTGTCGGTTTGTTCCCATTTTCTTCTTCCAATGTCGTCTTCTCTTCTTTCATATCTAGTTTCTCACTTATCCCCTCCACTTTGTCGTTCAGTTCTTTGATTGTCTGTTGTGATTCTCCACTGATCTGACTCTGTTTTTGTGTTTCTGTTAAAATTTTTTCTAAGGCTATTTCAATTTTTTCCGTATTTTTATTATTCAGTTCAGTTAGTTTTGATTCTAATTTTTCAATTTTTGATTCTAATTCTTTAATTTTCTCTCTATCTTTATTTCCGTTAGCGAGAACTATTTTTAAGTTGCCATCTCGGGCGAGTACTAAGTCATGTAGAGATTGGGCTGCTAATACTAGCTTGTCTGTGCTATCCTTGATGTCAATTTTTATCTCTCTTTTAATGTTTCCAGAGTTTTCGAGTGAATCCTTTATTTTCTTTTGGTGCTTCCTTACTGTAGCAATTGTTTCTTCTACGTTGAGATCTGTGGGTTAGGTGGTGGTGTTGTTTGGTCGCTTGTCCTGGAGGGGATTGATTTTTTTGGTACTTTCGGCATGTTGTCTTGGGTATTCGGTACGTCAATTTAATAGGTTACAAGTGTAACTCGTTATTATTTAGAGAAATTTTTTCAAGTGTAAAGAGCTCGCGTCGTGTGTTTTTAAGTATCGGAGTGTATAATGCCTTGAGGTGTAAAATTCCACTTAGGTCAGTATGAATGTGTAACTTATACTAATTTCTTATAACTAGCTTACAATAATTTAACTATGTCGCTTCCAGCCGGTGGTTGCTTCGACAGCTGCAATAAGGCGGCAGGAGCTCCACACAGTGAAGTTCTAAAATAAAATTTACGATTTATTGATTCTAAAATAAGTAATTTTGAAAATTGTTTTCAGGTGTATTAGTAATTTTTTTGTGATATCGAACTATTGGTCTAGTTCCAAAGACAAAGATTCATAAAGAAAATTTCGAAAAAGTTAATTTTGAAGTGGTTAAATAAGTGTTTAATTGCCGAAGGTCACCTAAATCCACTTAAGTAACGAACAGAGGGAGGGTGGGAGGTCCTTTTTTTCGATTTCCCGCCTGAAAATGGGGAAAACGACAATGGGGGGTTGTAATGTGGGTCGATAGGATATATTTAAGACAAAATGCGCACACGGTTTATTTGAAAAAAATTTTTGAAAACTAGGAAAAATGTGTTTTTTAAGTGAATTTAATAAGTTTTATTATTGCAGGTGGTGAGAACGGGGCGGAAAACTACGAAAGCTGTCAAAACTAAAGCCAAGAAGCCATTTTTAGACTTTGAAAAAATTTTAGAATCAATCCTTGGTCGCTAGTTAGCTTTATGGGGCATCCGTAACGACATATCCAATTTTCATATAGCAACTTTGCGACTGTTTCGGAGTGTATATCTTGTATAGGAAAAGCTTCCGGCCAACGAGTACAACGATCAATTACTGTTAGGCAATATTTATAACCATCTTGAGGTATCGGTAAAGGACCGATTAAGTCAATATGGATGTGTTCAAAGCGATTAACTTTCGGAAAGTGACCTAAATTAGAAGTAGTGTGGCGATCGACCTTTGATCTCTGCCAACTTAAACATGCTTTTGACCATACAGTAATATTTGAGTTCATTTTAGGCCAAAAAAACTTTTGAGTAATTAATTTTCTAGTAGCGCGTATCTCGGGGTGGCTAAGATTATGTACACTATCAAAAGCTATGCGTCTAAATTTATTTGGAATATATGGTCTCGCGTTTTGTGTTGTCACATCACAGTATATCGGTTTATTACAAGTTGGTAAAAATATTTTCTTTAAAATTATTTTAGAATTATTGTTATTCGCATTAATGATGTAGTCATCGGTTTCTTGCGATTCCGCAATTTTTGAGTAGTCGAGAATTGTAGGGCAATATACTGTTTCGACCCGCGATAATGAGTCGGCTACTCGGTTACTATGTCCACTTATGTGCCGTATATCCGTTGTAAATTCGCTGATGTATAATAAGTGTCGTATTCGACGCGGTGTTTCGTGCGAATCTTTACCTAACTTTGAAAATGCAAATGTTAATGACTTATGATCCGTATACACTGATTTGACGACCTTCAAATAATTTTCGAAAATTTTTAATTGCCATATAAATAGCCAACAACTCTCTGTCATAAGTGGAGTATTTTTGTTGTGCTATAGTTAATTTTTTTGAAAAAAAAACTTAAAGGTCCCCATGTACCGTTAATTTGTTGCTGTAAAACTGCCCCTACGCAAAAATCAGAAGCATCTGTCATCAGCGCGAGCGTCGTATCAGTTCGCGGATGAGATAATGTAGCGGCCTCTTTAAGACTCGTCTTCATTGCTCAAATGCTTTGCTTGCTTCTTCTGACCATTGAATTTTAGTTTTATCCTTCTTTTTTGTACTACCGAGATATTTATTTAATACGGACTGATAAGACGCTGCGTTAGGCAAATGAGCACGGTGAAAATTTATCATGCCTGTATATCTACGTAGTTCTTCTACTGTTTCGGGCTTCGGATAGTCAATAATGGCCTTGACTTTGTCTTCGGATGGTCGTATACCATCCTTTGACACATAGTAACCTAAATATTCGAGCTTACTTTGACCAAAAATACATTTCGAAAGATTAATAGTGATACCGTAATTAGATAAGCGTTCAAAAACTATACTTAAATGTTCTAAGTGTTGCGATTCACTCTCGCTAGCGATAAGCGCGTCGTCTATGTAATTAAATACGAAATCTAAGCCTTGAAATACAGAATCCATGAATCTCTGAAATGTAAGTTTAAAAGAGAAATAAAACACTTTGTAATCAAGAAAATGTATTTTTATTTTTATTCTTTGGTGTCTTATGGACAATCACAGTCACGAGATTACGTGTTTTGTTCTTAAATGCTAACTTATCTATAAAACACTGTCGCATGGACATACTCAAATAGTTTCTACTTACTTACTAGATAGGCAATAAAAACAGTCACATAATTTGGTGTCTTACGGATAATCACAGTCACGAGATTACGTGTTTTCTTCTTAAATGCTAACTTATCTATAAAACACTGTCGCATGGATATAATCAAATAGTTTCTTTGTTATACTTACTTACTAGGTAGGCAATAAAAACAGTTTTCAATGGTATAAGTTTGGTCCCAGATATGTATCAGTTCGTAGTAAAACTTAAGGACGTTTTTATAAGCCTTTAGAGGATTTTTTACGTTATCACTACCTCTACTACCACCAGTCCAGGAACACTTGCATAAGAAATCACGAGTAAAAAACATATCTAATATTTTGTATGCACAGGTTCCACCTCTTCCATCCGATTGTGAACATACGAAAGAGTATTGCTTCAGCAGTTTATTTTTTTGCTGCTTGTCAGTTAAAAGTGATTCCAATTCTTCTAGCTCTTTAACTGAATATATAACACAAGTATCATTTTCAATCTCGTTGGATTTGCCCAGTGTAACCACGTCTGTATTTTTAGTATGTTCACACTTGGAAAATTCGTAATCTATTTGCACTGATAGACTTGCCAATTTGTGTAACATTTTTTTCTGGTAGTCCATTAGAACATTTATTGTTTGTGTCGTATTTATTTGATTGTCTAAAATCAATTTTAGGTAATTTTCAATCGATATCAGTGTTTTGCTGTATTTGTGTTGGAATTTGTGTTTTGAAATTAGTATTTTGTGTTGCCACATCAGAGTCATTTATATATTGAACTAGCTGTGCCCGCGACTTCGATCGCGTGGACTACAGGATAAAATCAAACTATGATAAAAATAGCCTGAGTTACTCCGTATAACATTAGCTATATGGGAGTGAGATTTCCGTTAAAATCGCTCTAGCCGTTTCAGAGATTACCCGAAACAAACAGACAGACGGGCAAAAAATAAAAAAAAAATTGATGAAGTACCGTATACACATTCATATGCATTTGGTGAAAAGCTATTATTTTAAAATTAAAAACAAACACTTCAATTTTATTTATATGTACTGATATAGTGATATGTGTCCATACTACTATTATAAATAGCTTCCGCCCGCGACTCCGTCCGCGCGGATGTCGGTCTTCGCGTGGATGGTTTATTTCTCCATTATACAATATCTGTAGGGATACCGAATCTGGAAAACCAGCCAGAAATTAGTGCCTTGGCCACTGTTTCTGCAGTGATGTCAGGTATCGGTATGACCTCAGGCCATCGAGTGAAACGATCTATGGCAATCAAACAATACCTGTACCCCTTCGAAACAGGAAGGGGACCAATAAGGTCGATGTGAACGTGCCTAAAACGCGCGCGTGGTAGGTCGAAAGTTCCCAAAGGTGTGGAAACATGTCGACTGACCTTTGCACGTTGACAAGGTAAACACGTCCTGGCCCAATCTCTGCAGTCCTTTCTAACTCCTGGCCACACAAAACGTTCTGCTACCAACTTAGCAGATGCAGCTGCGCCAGGGTGACTTAGAGAGTGTAGGCTTTGGAAAACTTTTATTCGAAAGTTCTTCGTAACAAAGGGCCTGGGAGTCGGTGTACTCGTATCGCAGTACAATGGTAGTCGACTTCCAGGATAATTCGTCTTCACGAGACGAAGAGATGAGCTGTCACTCAGGTAAAGAGCTAGCTCAGTGTCACCATCCTGCGCTTTGGCAAGCTCAGTCAGGCATATTGGAGTCTCAAGTTCTTCGACGCGAGATAAGGCATCGGCCACGACATTGTTTTTGCCAGAAATATGCCTTATGTCAGTCGTGAACTGTGAGATGTAATCCAAATGCCTGAATTTCCTGGGCGAACAGTTACGCTTGCGATCCTGAAAGGCGTAACAAATTGGCTTGTGGTCTGTGTAGACCGTGAAGTGTCTGGCTTCGAGCATATGCCGGAAGTACTTAATTGATTCATAAATTGCAAGAAGCTCCCGGTCATATGGCGAGTACTTCTGTTGAGAAGGACTTAACTTCCGTGAAAAGTATGCTAGTGGCTACCATTCTCCTTTATGCAGCTGCTGTAACACCGATCCTATTCCGAAATCTGATGCGTCTGTAACCAAGGCAAACTGAGCATGGCAATCTGGGTGTGTCAGAAGTGCTGCCTTGGAGAGGCTTTCCTTGGTCTTGGAGAAAGCCTCCAGAGCATCGCCGGTTAGGTTGACAGGTGTTGAGCCTTTGACTGCTCCCGTGAGAAGAGCATTGAGAGGTGCTTGGATGTGGGCGGCATTGGGCAGGAAACGCCTGTAAAAATTTGCCATCCCTAGAAATCTCCTAAGCTCTCTGACTGTTTTGGGAGGAGGAAAATCATGAATGGCCTTTAGCTTCTCGTCCAGTGGCTCGGTTCCGCTCTCCGAAATACGGTAACCCAAGAAGGTTACCTCGGGAGCCTCGAAGACGCACTTGGACGGGTTGATCACCATGCCATAGTCGCGGAGTCTGGTAAAAACTTGTTTAAGGTGACTTTCGTGCTCGGCTACATTTTTACTGAAAACAAGAAAATCATCCAAATAGCAGTACACGAAGTCTAGTCCACGTATTGCAATATTTATTACAACACAATTGAAACTCATCTGGAAAATCAATTAATTTTAATCTATTATTACATAATTCATTGTATTTATTTATTGCACTTATATTTCTATTGCCCCAAATAATTTTATTACATACCATTTCATTATTATTATTATTTACATACTTTTGTTTTATAACATTTAAGTCACAATCAAGAAACAACCACATGACATCATATTTTACATATACATTAACAACTGAGCTCCAGGCTGACTCAGTTAACACACAGTGATCCAGCCATCTTTGACAACCGTGTGCCTCGCTAATAAATGTGTATGTGTTGGAGTTAATGCCTAAAAACTGAATATCCGCACAGATCCAACTTTGGTCGTTACAAAAAAATTGTAATTCCTTACCGAACAGTTCAAAAGGTTGAGCATTAAAGTCTCCTAAAATGAAACAAGCCTCAACCTGTTGATCTTCTATTATAGCACTAGTTCTACTAAAGCACTCTGTATATTCATTCATATTTTCAGCACAATTTGTAGGCATATATACACTGAACACTAAGAAGGATCTATTGCCTAAGTCCACTTTAATGGCAACCATGCGCACACAGTCACAATTCACTATAGTTACATTTGTGAAAACAGTTTTATTCCATAGCAATGCTACACCTCCATAGGGCCTGCCTTGTATTAAATAAAAATGAAACGCGTCAATTTCTTTGTTTTTCTTGAATACATTAAAAGCAGATAAAAGTTTGTATTGAGTGTGACCCCCTCTTGCTGAAATCACAGCTTGCATTCGTCTGGGCATGCTAGCGAGTATAGGTTTCTTGGGGAATACGTTCCCACTCCGCGGTAATCACATTCTTTAGCTCTCTGATGGTCTGCGGAGCCGGCTGCACTGATCTCACTTTTCGCTTCAGAACGTCCCAGACATGCTCTATGGGATTGAGGTCCGGACTTTTAGCTGTCCAGTCCAAACGACGAATTCCGTCTTATAGCATATACGCTTCCACATCGCCAGACCGGTGGGCGCGAGCGTTGTCGTCCATAAAAATTGAGTTTTCGCCAAGAGCGGTTAAAGCAGGTTGAACTTCCGTTATGTATCGGTGTCCAGTCAGTGTACCGTTTTCGATGAAGACTAACTCCGTACGATCCATAGAATTTATTCCTGCCCAAAACATAACAGAACCCCCCCTCCATAAGGTGTGATTTCTTCAAAACATGCCTCTGCAAAGCGTTCTCCTCGTCTACGTAGCGCTCGCCGACGTCAGTCTTCACCATGCAGAGATATTCTGGCTTCATCGGAGAACAATGCCCTATCCCAGTCTTCATGAGTCCATGACACACAATTTCGAGCGAAGCTAAGCCTGGCAACTCGATGTCCACGGAGTAATTTAGGGCCGCGTGCCGGGCGATGACTGTGTATATTAGCAGCGAAAAGCCTCCTCCTGACCGACCATAGACTAATTTGCACATTTCTTACTTCTTCGAGGCTGTTCTTGAGGTCCACATAAGAAGATTTGCGATTTCTCAACGCTTGACTAACTAGAAAACGATCATCCCGTGGTTCGGTACATGTCTTTCTGCCAGAATCAGGCCTTCTCTTGACGGAACCGGTCTCTTGATAGCGCTGCCAGGTCCTTTGAACAGTCGACCGGCTCACATTTAGCCTCTGAGCCACAAAGCATTGACTGCAACCTTCTTCAAGCAGTGTAATAACTTTGCTCGCTTTTATCACAATATCTACTATTTTCGAGATTGCTAAACAGCAATAACAATACTTTTAAATGTCAAAGACATCAGATAATTTAATAATAATCGAAAAAAACTTAATTAGGGTCAATATTAACTATAGGGAATTCGCGCCACAAAATGTAGTTAAAAGTTGTTTTCTTTGAAAACCAGGCACAGTCAAAAATTTGAATTTGGAATGTACTTTTATAAACATTATGGCACTTTTATAACTGGCCAGTAACATGTTCAAATGATTAAAACCTTTTTGGTATTTTGTTTTTTTCAGCCAGGAAGAAAATCGAAGCCGCCCGTTTTTTTTGCAAATGAGTGTATTATACAGTATAAACTTTGAAACCATTTTTCTTAATTTTTGTGTGTCTGTCTGTCTGCTGTGTTCCGGCCAATCTCTGAAACTTCTGAACCGATTTTGATGGGACTTTTACTCGCAGATAGTTAATGTTATAAGGAGTTACTACAAATGTTTTATCTTGAAATAACTAAAAATGCAAATAGAACATGCGTCGCTTACACGCGGTAAGGCTCCATCGACGACCATTCAAAATGGAGATCCTTCCAATAGCGATTCAATCCTACCATCAGTGGCGTCATAAAATACTTCCTCAGTCATGCTTTTACTTTCACCCCCATCATTACGTTCATCATACGTTACGTGGGTGCACCTTGCACTTTCGCCTGTCGCCTCCTCATTACATCCCTCGCCATCTCCCGCAGCTCCTCGGGGACATCCTCATCAGTCAAACAGATCTCAGTAAGTGGCTGTCCAGGCTGCCAGCCTGATGTCTGACGACGAAGACCCTCTCCACGACGCCGACACGGACGCCCGCGTCCTCTTCTTGCTCTACCTCTCACACTTGCCCGACTGGCACTTTCACTACTTCTATCAGTTGCACCCCACTCATCATTTACACCTCTTATATCCATCTCCAATCTCAAGCAAGTGGGCATCTATAAGCAAGCAATAGCAAGTGGGCATCCGTCATATAAAAAATCTTCTTTTCTTTCCTCCCATCCTCGTCAAAGAATTGTATAACAATGTTTCCATCTTCTGCGTCATACCTAAAATAAATACACCGTTATAAATACCTATACACCCAAGTTCCTTTCTAGAATAGAAATGAAAAGGTGACCACCACCGTTCCAAGTACAGTTAAAGGAGTACAAAGTTTTTTGTGTTTAACGGGATATTTTCGTAAATTCGTTCCCAGGTACTCTCTTATAGCTCGACCCTTGACTGACCTATTGAAAAAAGAAAGTAAGTTTTTCTTTGGTGAGAGAGAGATAGAAGCATTCGAAAAGTTAAAATTTATTTTGGTAAATGGACCTGTGTTAAAAATCTATCGTGTGGGGGCAGAAACGGAATTAATTACACACGGATGCATCATGTTTAGGGTACGGCATAATTTTGATGCAAAAAGATCCTAATGACGGAAAATTTCATCCAGTACATTATGCTAGCGGCAAAACAACCGACGCAGAGGCAAAATATAGTAGTTACGAGTTGGAGACGTTAGCTATTATAAAAGCATTAGAGAAGTTTAGGGTCTATTTATTAGGCATACATTTTAAGATTATAACCGATTGTCAAGCGTTTGCCGCCACGATAAGAAAAGAAAAGCTGTGTTTACGAGTTGCAAGGTGGGTAATGTTGTTGGAGGATTTCGACTATGAAGTAATACACAGGCCTGGGAAGAATATGGCACACGTGGATGCCTTAAGTAGAAATCCACTTCCCGCTATTTTTTATATTTGCGAGAATGACGCTGGTGAGGTGAGGTGACCGCGAACGAGAGCGTACTGGTGTCGCTGGCGAACGCGAGACCAGATGCAGCACCGAAGGTGTTAACTATTGGCATTAGTTTTTCACTTTCATAATTCTGAAGAAATTTTGTGCGACCCAGTTGTTATGGGGATTACTACTACTACTCCCGGTTAAATATTTTTTCCACTATATTTTTTTTATTTCTGCCATGCTATATTGCTTTGCTTAAATTGCCTTACTATAATTATAACTTTATTTATTATTGTTGTTATTTCTTCTGATTTTAAAGCATCATTGTCAATGAAATCTTTCAAGTTCTTTCTCAATAGCATTTTTTTTTATTACTGCCATTATCTGTCACTGCTAATAAAATTTTATCAGATAAATTCCACTTGTCACATATTTCCTTAATAAGTCTAGCCAAGTTTTTAGCTGTTTGAGATTCTTCCAGAGGAATGCAATCAAGTAAACAGTACTTCAACTCACTTGTTGTTTCACTAATAAAAAGACCTGTGATGGCCATCATTGCGTCATTTGTAATTGTTGACCAAATGTCGACGGTTATGCAAATAGATTTTACATCATTATCCAAGCTAATTCTCAGCTCACTCTTTTGATTTTCAGAGTGATGGTAATAAGCTATTAGCAAAGTATTTGCGAGTAGGTATAATATATTTAGGAAAAGCCAATTGCATGTGTTCACGAAAGCCGCGGTCTTCTACCATTCGACAGGGTTTAAAGGCCAACGTGAAAAGCTGTATAACTTTATCATCATCATATTATCATATATCATATTGCCACGGCGTTTAGGTAAATAATCTGTAATAGGTTGAAGTCCATATGTCCTTCGCATAGTTTTTTCGTCCGTGTCCGTTTTTTTTAAATAAAATATTTTTTTTATTCACACTATTATTTATTTATATTTATTGAAATTTTTAACACAGTTCTTAATTTAAATTTATTAAAATTTATTTTCTATTTTTTAGTTCGGTTTTGTATAAAAAGCGTGTTTTTTAGTTTTTTAAACTATTATTTATTTTCTACTTTTTAGTTTGGTTTATTTATAATAGCTTGTTTTTTTAATTTTAAACTATTGCACGACTCATGATGCGAAGCATCAGAGAGTGCTTTACTAAAAAATTTAGTTAAGTTTCTTACCTTATCGACTATAGATGAAAATCGCGCCCAAAGAAGTCGGTTACAAACATACAGGTGAAGCTAATAAAAAGCGTGTAAAAATTAGTTTTTATTTGTTGAACTCGAAAAACAAAATATTCAAATTCACCGCAAATTTGTACCAACGTCAAACTTCAACAACTTAATTCTCAACTAAGCCGTTCGGATACACATAAAAACACTATTGAAATTTTAGTAACTAAATTTCAGTATCAATTTTATTGAACTAAATTGTAATGTATAAATTAATTTAGGTATCTTAATAACAATATTTTAATTATAAAGTTTATTGAAAATAAAATCATAATAACTTAAATATAAAGAACGTAAAGATATTGTGAGCGTCTCTGTTGAGCAAACTAATGAACTAGCCTGCGTAGAGCTTGAGCACCTCATTGTTGTATGCGTATACAGACCTCCTAGTGGGTTATATGAGTACTTTGAGAAAGTATTAAAAAATAAATAAAAAATAGTTTATTCGTTAACAAAAATGTTTAAGATTTACAAACAAGGTTGAAATTGCCTTTTAAGTGTAAATAACACCTGTAACAGGCAATCTCGCACTTCCATAGCCACATCATAGGTAACTTATTTTATCAAGTTTTACATTATTTATTAGTAAAAAAGTGTGTGTGTGGTGTGTGTGTGTGTGTGTGTGTGTGTGTGTGTGTGTGTGTGTGTGTGTATGTGTGTGTGTGTGTGTGTGTGTGTGTGTGTTTTCATATTCAGGAGTTTGATTCCAAAAGCATTTCTATATCCTCATATTTGTGAGTCTTTAGCCAATTAGTTAAGACTGATTTACAGACTTGATAACTCAAAGGATAGATTTCTATAGTTTTGTTTATTTTATTATATAAGCGTGCTGACAGAATTTTGTATTGACGTGCAGCGAAAGCTGTTTTGATCCTAGGCAGCATAAGAACACCACGATTTTTTCTTTTGTCTACTATGTTAGAATCAATAACCAAATTTTTATGTCTTTTAAAACAACCCATAAAATATACAATTTTCTAACAGACAGTATGTTGCTTTCTGAGTACAATTCATGAGTATGAGGAGGAGGAGGTGATGAGGAGGGTATATGTACGATTTGACGAACATCACTTTGAGTAGTGACCGCTGTGCTCATTCCACTTCCAGAAATTTCACTTTAGAGGCACCACCTCACACTGAGATACAATAACATAACACTGATTGAGCTAATGCGACATATATTTTGTTTAAAAGTATTTTTGAAGCTGAATATCTTAAGTTCCTAAAAATCCATATTAATTTTCTAACTCTAGAAGTGACTAATTCAATGTGTGAGTGCCACGAAAGTCTTTGGTCAACCATAATACCCAGATATTTAGCGGTGGCTACTTTGTTAATTATAGGGCAACTACAGTTTTGATGAGTAGTGCTTTTGCAGGAATGGATCTGGATAGTGAAGTCATTCGAAGGTTGTGATCGGATATTTTTTGAAAAACAAAAATTTAATGTAGTTTGTCTTCTCAGTGTTAAGCGTAAGCAGGTTCACTCTTAGCCAGCAAGCAACTTCACTAAGACCTCTTTCTACAGCTTCATGAACAGTATCCCACGTAGGACCATTGAATACTATGGCCGTATCATCAGCATAGGCAAACATCCTGGCTCCGTTTATATTTAAGGTTAACAAATCATTAATGTAAATTAAAAACAAAGTTGGGCCCAGAACGCTGCCTTGTGGGACGCCGTAAGTTATGTATGAATCATCGCTCATCAGTTGTCCAATTTTTACCTTCTGTTTGCGATCACACAAATATTCTTTAAGAAGCAAAAGAGGGGTCCCTCTGATGCCAATGTTTTCTAACTTTTGTACAAGAATGGGGACAGAGACGGTGTCAAAAGCCTTTGTTAGGTCTAAAAAGACGGCAAGACTTTTGTTACCTACATCTAGTTGCTCAACAATTACTGAAGTTAGAGCTGTAGTATTGGAAGAAGTTTTGTTAAAATTAAATATTTCTAATTTTTATCAGATAATTCTAATATAAGAATCAGATTTAAATCTATGCTTCTATCATATAACCTATATAACTTATTTACTGAACCAACTAGAATCACTGTTACTAGTGCTACATGTATTGATAACATATTTACAAATTGTAAACCATATTCTAAAGCTATTATTGGAAACACATGGCATTAGCTCGAATTTGTCCTGTATATAAGAAAGAGAAGAGGATTAGAGAGTTGATGGCAGAATTTAACTGCTCATATAAACGAGCACAAACTATTTATGTACCACCAGAAACTACATCCTTTCATAATAACACTGAATGTGCTAAGGACAAAGAAGACATCTTCGAACTAAACATAGATAAAGAAGACAGCTGTTGTGCTATAGAGAGGGACAAGACATATGCAGAGATACTGAAGAAGCCAGAAAACAAGGCACGCTCTAAGTCGAAGAAGCACAAGAAGAGTAGAAACGAAGTCGACAAAGAAAAGGCAGAACAAGACATTTTCGATCTCCCCTCAGAGAGCGAGTCCGAAAATTCTAAAAAAACAGAAGAAGAAAATGCTAGACAAGACAAGAATAGAATTAGTTGGAAGAAAATCTTAAAACAATAGGGGATCGGACAGTAATCAGATAAAAATCTAAAATATACTTAGATAAAATAAGTACACTGTTTAACGATTATTTATCGAATAATAGATAAATATAATTCATTTTAATATTTTTAAATGAAGAAATAAAATGTTGTTATTTACAACAACACCAATCACAATGCGTGACGTCATTTGTAGAATTTTGACATTTGACAGCACGTCACAGTAAATATATCAATTATCAGATATCTATAATACTTAACAATATTGCTGAATGCTGCTTAGTCTCCTTAATCTGTGGTGCATTCTCTGCATAGACGTTCTGTGGCATAGACTTAGAGTAGGCGTATTGCTATTTTTTTAGTGGTAGTGCCATGCTTGTTACCTTCGGGTAGCAGCCGAATGGGCCGGCACGCCCCGTATTGTACCACTCTCTCACAGAAGACCGGCGTGAAGTGGCAGCTATGCTGTCGCGTTTCGTCCGGTAAGTGAGAGTCCGGGAGGCCCACTCCCCATCCCTACTCCCGTTCTTCTCCCTCCTCCCTCCCTTTCCTGAAAGGCCGGCAACGCATCTGCAAGCCCTGTGGTGTTGCAGATGTCCATGGGCGGAGGTGATCACTTACCATCAGGTGAGCCTCCTGCCCGTTTGCCCCCTTTGTTCCATAAAAAAAAAAAAAATATATAATTCTCTGCTTCTGCACGTGTACGAGTTACAACTTAGTTCTCTCAGTTACTTCCTCAATTTCGTTGAAATTCTAAGTCTCTCTAGATTTTCATAATGGAAACAGGATTTACGAAAGCCGACAATCGAAACCTTCCCAGAGTGGATATGTTTATGATTTGCAATTTCTTTGCAAATAATTCAGACTTTTGTGCCGCTGAATTTCGAAATGTGAAAACTTCTTTGTAAGTATTACAACTATATAATATATTATTTGCCTATTAATTAAAATACCTATTGATACAGTACAAATTAAACAACCTCAAGCATAAGCTTCAAAGAATGTAGTTAATCTTACTTGTTTTTGCCACTTTTGAGTAAAAATATATTTTAAATTTTTTTTCAGATCAGCAAGACAATCATACGGCGACGATGCTATAGGATATGTACAACTTCGACGTGATTCTGACTTGTGTACCATTAAATGCAGGGTGTGTCCAGAACACAAAGTTCATTCAAAATCGTATTCAGCGACTTTGATAGTAGATGATAAAGAAGGTAAAGTCGTAAGCGTCGAGTGTCACGATTGTGCTGCTTCTACAGGTGGTTGCAAACATTCAGTAGCTTTCCTGATGTGGGTCCACTGAAAGAGTGAAGAACCATCAAGTACAGACATTCAGTGTTACTGGAAAAAAATCAAAAATTTCTCAAGTTGGTACTAATATTAAATACATTACTACCAAAGATCTGTCCACTGTGAAAACACAACAAGCTACACAGACTACATCGCAAGATGATTTATTGTCAAAATTTCTCCAAGAAGCTACACACAGAGGTGTAACTAACTGTGAGTTATTAAACTACTGTTACTATAGAACAAATGAAATTGAAAAGTTTTCACTACACTGCCTAATTATAAAACATTGTGATGAAAGCGACTGTGGTTCATTTTTGAACAAAATATCACAGTATTTTTCAGAAGAAAATATTAACATTATTGAGGAGCATACTCGGGGACAACATGAAAGCAGGTTGTGGCATGAGTTAAGGTATGGGCGAGTTACAGCTTCAAAAGCTTATGAAGTAAGCAAATGCCTTACTTCAGATGGATCATTGGTTGCTGTGATCATGGGAGCCAAAACTCCAGACACAAAAGCTATGAAGAGAGGTCAGGTATTGGAAAGCAAAGTAAGAGTAACAGTGGAAAAGAAATTAGGCAAAAAAAGTAAAAGAATGTGGCTTATTTATTTCCTCACAATATCCTTTCCTGGCTGGTACACCTGATGGTATTTGTGACAGTGAAATTTGCATAGAGATCAAATGCCCTACAAGTGAAAAAACTTATAAAAATTATATAAAACATGGAAAAATTTCACAAAAATATATGGCTCAAGTGCAAGTCCAAATGTATGTGACAAATTTGAAAAGAACTTATTTTTGTGTTGCGGACTATAATTTTGAAGTCACAAATAATGTGGAAGTTTTGATAGTTGATTATGATGAAAATTAGCTTAATAAGTACATTTCCAGTGTGTACAAATTTTGGGAGAAAAATATATACCCAATATTATATAACAGTACAAAATAAAATACATTATGGCTTAATATATTCATTTGTTTTATTTATTATTATCATCGATTTATTAAATACATTACAAGAAACACATTACAATAATTACATAGAAAATATACAATAACAAACAAACTTATTTCTAAAAGTTTATGCCTATGAAATAGATTGGTAGCAGGCTTTGTTTAGGAGTAAACTAGATTAGTGCACAATGGAGTCCTGCAAATTTATAAGAGCACATGATATAATGACACATTCATCTAGCACACTTATCAATTTTGAATTTAACACAGAATGTGGTTTTAACATAGAGAATTCACGTATTCTCCGAATAACCCTCTCAATATGTATCCTTAAGCTTGCAATCTGCTTAGTTTGATGAACCTCTTTCTTGCTTAATTTAGCCCCTTGAATCACACTTGGGGGTCTTAGTAGATGACAATTTTTTTGAATTAATAGTTGTTCAATATGTTTAAAACCACGGTCTGCTAAGACCCAACTTCCAGGCTCTAGTTGGTCAAGAAATCCACAGTTTTCCACAAGTAAAGTGTCACTTATCCTTCCTCCATATCCTGGTGATATATAATTTACCAAACCATTTGGTGTACTTGATATTAAGTATTTGATTGTATTCCCTTTCTTGTATTCAGACCATGTTAATGCCTGATGTACTGATTTAGAAGGCTTTTCTATTTCAATTTCAAAACAGTCTATAATGCAGTTGACTTTGTTGTAGCGATGCCTAAATGCAATTGGAAGGGATGACTTAATTTTTTTCTTATCTAGTTTTACAATAAAGGATTTAAGAACAGCAGAAATTATTGGAATACATTTTCTAAATATTTTGCCAGCATATGACATAGATATTCCAAATTGATCAGAAAGTTCTGAGAATGTTGTATTCAATCTTATTTTTTTTAAACACAGTAATATGTTCACAATGGGTATGTTGGTTTCTTTTTCAATTAAATATAATAAAAAGTAACAGTTATTATTTATTCCAATATAGAAGCGTGGTTTGGCTTTAATTTTTTTACATATATTTTCTAGGGCTTGCTTTGCTTCTCTATTCTTTTCTAATATAGCTTCCTCTTCATTTAAGCTACTGCTTTCGGACAGTGATTTCAACTGTAATGATTGTACTGAAGGGGACATTTGTTGAAATATTGACTGGCTGTACAGTGATGTGTCACTATCAGATCTATCCAAAATTAATTTTCTATGACTTGGCATAGCTGGGTTTACATGTTCTACTTTGAAGGGAGATGTTGATACAGTTGATATCCATGTTTTAGATGGTGATGTTGCAATACTATGGGATTTGAATTCTGTTTGTGTCGACTTACTTCTGAAGTATTTACTCTTCACAAAAACTTGAACTCCTTTATCTTGATTTTTTGGCTGATGTTCGACTATGACTTCTACAGGTAAACCTAAAACAAAGATAAAGGTAATTTTTTGTTAATCTAATTCTCAATGCAAGCAAAATAACACACTAAGACTAAAATAGATATATTTTGGTTCTGATAAGTACTTACTAGAAGACAAGGTTGTATTTACTTCTTCAGTATCACTCTCCAATGTGCTGTAGTCAAGGGCTTCCTGTACTAAAGCCAATCTTTGCCTTTTAATAGCAGCAGGGCAAGATGTTACAGTTGAAGGCAAACTTCTTTTCTGACATTGAAATTTTTTAGGGAGACAGCCAGGTTTCAACATTACTCTATCAACAGTGCCCATTATATGGTATCGCATGTAGTTTTCCATATCATTCGGCAGCTGAAACAAGTAAAAATGAATAAAATCTCGTAAATATAACCTCTAACATTAAACAATGTACATTTACTACTTTATTAAGAACATTTTTTTCATTTCTAGTAAGTAACTATGGTACACTTACGTCAAAATGATCTTCACAAAAGTAAATTGGTGAATTTACAGACATTCCGTCGCACTTTTTTCTTGCTAAGACCAACCATGTTTTTCGTATATCTGCTTTTCTTGGCACATCAATGAATATTTTATTAGGAGTAGTTTTTGATGTGTTCGTACATTGAGGTACTACACACCAACGATATGTTTTTCGTTCCATAACAACAAATAAAGAATATTTTCAACGAAACAAAACTTCTTGCGAACTTATGTCCGTACAGTCGTTTTGTTTATGTTATTGTTATGATTGATGACCACAGAACAATAATATTGATGACATTTACAAATGACGTCACGCGTTCTCAGATGACATAACGTGTCGTTTTGGCGGTATTTTTAAACAAACAATATTAAAACATGATTTTGAGTACCTAAAAGGCTATAAATAAATTATATTTATTTTTTTATATGAATAAGTATCCATGAAGAATAATTTAAAACACTTTCTGAAAAACTGTCCGATCCCCTATTGCTGGAAAAAATATGTGATAGTACGTTAAACCTAAAAGAAAAAATAAAAATCTGTGTTAAAATAATTTTTGAGTCTATTACATATTTTGCTTTGAACTATATATTTCAACTATCTCTCTTCACTAAATTTAGACAATGGATAGCAGACGCGAATACATAAAAATTAACGTTATACAGTGGAACTGTCATAGCTTAATACCAAAGAAGAGAGAATTGGAGCTATTACTAAGTCAGCACAAAATTCATACAGCTATTCTCAGTGAGACGTGGTTAGATCCTGAGCGTGCTTTTAGAATTAATGGCTATAATATTTTTAGAGCAGATCGCATTGATGGCTATGGAGGAACAGCAATATTAACCCACAAGTCTTTAAAGGCAACTTTAGGTAATTTGGTTACTACAAATGCCGAAATACAAGTTGTAAATGTAAGTCTGCTTAATTGTGCAGAAATTGAAAACATAATTTCAATATATTGCCCATCATCAGTACGTACGTCAAAAAGTGATTGGGATGTTTTTTTTTCTTTGTTCAACCAAAAAACAATAATAGCAGGTGATTTTAATGGGCATCATACTAACTGGTCTTCAAAAATAGACATTAGAGGTAATCAAATATTTGATTCTTTACTAGAAAATAATCTCATAACGATAAATGATGGAACAGACACCCGAGTTAAATTTTAATTGGCTTATTCAAAAAACTTCTCCTGATGTGACTTGTGTTACTACAGATTTGGCGTTTAAATTTAACTGGGAGGTTATGAACGAAAATTTGGGTAGTGACCATTTGATAATTAAAATAAGTGCTGAAATTGAATGTCCTAGAAGGTATACTGAAAGAAGAAATTATAAAAGGGCAAACTGGCCGTCATACAGGAATAAAATTGAATCGGACCTTGCGAACTTTACTTTTCCTTCAGATCCGCAAACAGCGTACAACAAATTCATAGACGTTATTAATAAAGCGGCAGAAGAATACATACCAATTATTAAAGTCTGTGAAAATCCTCTGCGTCAACAAAAATTTAAACCTAAGCCTTATTGGGATCCCAGCTTATCACGAACGGTTGCACAGCGACGGCTTGCCTTGGCTGTCTTCAGACGTAATCCTACACCGCAAAATCTCGAAAGGTTGCAGAATAAAATTAGTATAGCTCAGAGAGATATTCGGCGTAGTAGTAACAAATCATTCCAAGAGTTTTGTAGTAGAATTGACAGTGTAACAAACGCAAGTGACATGTGGACACAAATGAAGTGGGTTAAAGGTCATAGGACATTTAGATGTAATATAGATTACGAAAAAGCTAAAGTCATGCTAATGAAATTGACACCAGATTATGTAATTCCGCCTACTCCTAGTTTTCGTTTTGTTAATACTCAGTTATGTGGCCTAGTCTCAGTACAAGAAGTTTTTAATTCTACTAAAAGTAAAGACACTGCACCGGGTTTAGACAATATATCGTACTCTATGATTAAACACCTTCCATTTGCTGGTATTAGTATATTGACTTCATTGTATAATCAATTTTTAATATCTGGGTTTGTTCCGGAGCAATGGAGGAACATAAGGATTGTACCTATTCCTAAACCCGATTCGAACAATAATTTGAACAGAAGTTTCAGGCCAATTGCGTTAATTTCTTGTCTCTGTAAAATTTTTCATACGATTATAAAACATAGACTTGAATGGTTTCTCGAAAAACACAACTGCTTTTCACAAAATACCTTTGGTTTTACACGATTTAGGTCTTGTTATGACGGCTTAGCTAGATTGGTGTCTATGATCCAGATTGGTTTTTCGAAAAATTATACAACAACTGCGTGTTTCATAGATATAGATAATGCGTACAACAATGTAGACCTCTCTGTGCTAGTAATGACTTTAGATAATCTTGGAATTGGATCTGTTCTATGTAATTACTTGTGGCAGTATTTACACGAGAGGAAGTTGTCAATACAAACTAGTGATAATAGAACTATCAGTAGGACTACAGGAATAGGTATAGCCCAGGGTGATCCATTATCACCTCTTTTGTTTAATGCAGTAACTATCAAAATTTGTCAAAACATTGAAGAAGTATTTATTTCCCAATACGCAGACGATTTTATTATATATTGTACTCAGAGAATATTAATTGATTCTGTTACGCTTCTGCAAAGTGCCCATGACATCTTTCAGACAGTAATTACTGAACTCGGTTTAACCATCTCAGACAAGAAAACAAAAGTATGCGTATTCAGTAGGGGTAGAACTAGGAGAAGCGTTTGTTTAAATATAAATAATAGGATGATTGAACAAGTTAACTGTATAAAATACCTTGGCATGTGGCTGGATTGTTCACTTAAATGGTCTAAACATATTAATGAAATCCGGGATAAAGTCAATAAATATTTTAATCTTTTCAAAATTCTTGCGGGTTCTAGTTGGGGTGTTCATCCTAAACATCTTCGTAGATTATACATAAGCATCATTCGTAGTAGGATTGACTATGGTAGTTTTTTATATCATTCAAGCGCTAAGACTCACGTAATTAAGTTAGATCGAGTGCAGAACCAAGCATTAAGGGTGATCGGAGGATTTATTAAAAGCACTCCAGTTCACATAATGGAGAGTGAGCTTTGTATCCAGCCTCTGTCAATTCGAAGACGATTTCTTGCGGAAAAAATCTAATATTATAAGTAACAACGTAACTATCAGTATTTTGGATGAACTGTCTGATTTATGTCAGGGAAATTATTGGAGAAATAAGAACATACCTTTACTAGTCAATGTACATAGAACATATAAGCAAGTCGATATGTATTCAAGTCATATTCCACATGTTTTTACTTTAAAGACCTGGCCCAATAATATTGATTTATCAACTGTAATATATAACGAAGTCCCTGGTATTCTAACTGCTAAAAGACTATCTCATGTCATGGAACTTAGAAGGTTATGTTTGGAATTTATGAATTATAAATACTGTTCACACTATAAATTGTATACAGATGGGTCTAAAGATGAAAAATGCACTGGAGCTGCTTTTTATGATCCTCAGAACATGACTTCCAAAAAATTTAAAATTAATGTTAATATTTCTATAATGAATTGTGAACTTATAGCTATTGCTGAGGCACTCTCATATTTAATGGATATAGAAGCAGAAAATTTTGTTATTTTTACAGACTCAAAAAGCAGTCTTCAACATTTGGCTCAGATACCCTCGAGTTGTCGAGGCATCCCGTTAGCCATAATTATCATAGACAAAATTTGTAGATTACGTGATGTAAATAAAAATGTGGTTATTCAGTGGATACCTGCGCATATAGGAATAAGGGGAAACGAGGAGGCTGACTACGCGGCTCGTCAGGCAGCATATGATGGTGTACCTTATACTTGTTTACCTTTACCTTCAGACTTTCTCGGTAATGTTAAGGTTTTATGCAGACAAACATGGCATGAGTATTTTGACGAACGGTCACTTACAAAGGGTATTTGGTATAGGACGTTGCAGAGTGAGCCTCTTCGTTGCCCATGGTTTGACACTATGGAAAGAAGATATGTTGTGGCGTTATTGAGGTTGAGGTCGGGTCATATTCCATCAAACAAATTTAAATATTTAATGGGTTTAGCGGAATCCCCAAATTGTGAAATATGTGGAACAGTGGATGATATTCAACATGTTTTGATGGAGTGTGAACGGAACTCGAATGAACGTCGAAACATAATTGTTAACAATTATGAGGTAGGACTGTGCAACAGTATCTTGTCTTACCCCTTATCGGAGCAAGCAAAGATGCTTTGCACATTGTTATTTGTGATACAACGTCACTAATAGGTTAAGTGAAAATTGTAACTAAAAAGTCTTGTATAAAATATGTAAATTTATTACGGGGGCGACATAATCATTGATTGATAAAGCTCCTTCAAATAAAGGGAAAAAAAGCTATTATTAATAAATTAAGCTCAGACCATTGTGGCCAGTTAGCTTCCTTTTCTTATTCTTTTTTTGTTAACAAAAATATTAAAAAAAAGACTTTTATACCTATAAGTACTACACGTATGGAGAAGTTTAGAGGTAGTATTGTGGCTAAGCTTCCATATTTATCCTACATTAATGACCCCAACTACTTATATAACTCTTTATTTAAATTAGTAAAAACTGAATTTTCTACAATATTTACTTCTAAAACAGTCAATTCAGGGGGTCTCTTGACATTTGGTGAATGGCCAACTCCTGACATTTGCAAGAGCAGGCAAAGGCTATACGAATTGTACAGTGAAAGAGCCTATAATCATAGTGTATCGTTTGCTTCTTTTGTAAGTGCCTACTAAAAATGTTAAGAAGAGTATGTTACAAGGCAAAATCCTTGTATATTAAAGAAAGAATAAGAAATGCGCAAAATAAAATCAAAATGACATGGAACATAATTGCTTGTGAAAGTGGAAGAGTCACAGATCGCAGCTTCGATTTTAAATTAAATATTAATGATAATTTTATTACCTCAGAACGAGAAGTTGCTCTGAGTTTGAAAAATTTTTCACTGACATTCCACTGTCAACAACGCAATCTCTTTTTTTTTTTTATTGTTTATTGGTCCACAAAACAAATGACAATCTAAACACATGTACAAAATAGTACTTTTATACCTATAAGTACTACACGTATGGAGAAGTTTAGAGGTAGTATTGTGGCTAAGCTTCCATATTTATCCTACATTAATGAACCCAACTACTTATATAACTCTTTATTTAAATTAGTAAAAACTGAATTTTCTACAATATTTACTTCTAAAACAGTCAATTCAGGGGGTCTCTTGACATTTGGTGAATGGCCAACTCCTGACATTTGCAAGAGCAGGCAAAGGCTATACGAATTGTACAGTGAAAGAGCCTATAATCATAGTGTATCGTTTGCTTCTTTTGTAAGTGCCTACTAAAAATGTTAAGAAGAGTATGTTACACGGCAAAATCCTTGTATATTAAAGAAAGAATAAGAAATGCGCAAAATAAAATCAAAATGACATGGAACATAATTGCTTGTGAAAGTGGAAGAGTCACAGATCGCAGCTTCGATTTTAAATTAAATATTAATGATAATTTTATTACCTCAGAACGAGAAGTTGCTCTGAGTTTGAAAAATTTTTCACTGACATTCCACTGTCAACAACGCAATCTCTTTTTTTTTTATTGTTTATTGGTCCACAAAACAAATGACAATCTAAACACATGTACAAAATAGTAAATGCTTATAAAACTAATACAAGAGATTGCATTTTTCTAGATGCAGACACAGCATGCATATACTATTTTACGAAAAACAAAAGGAAATAAAACCTACGGTAACAATGAGAAGCTGATTTTATGTAATAACAAAATGTAACATATAATTAATTACTAACAATATTAAACTAAACAATTTGCTTTAATTTTTTACGTAGAGAGGCTATAGAGATTTCATTAAAAATATCTAATTGAAAGCGAATATCATTGTACACTGAACACATGCGGAATAAAGGCGAGTGGCTCATTACGTTAGTTCTCGCGTTTGGAAGATAGAATGTCTTACGATTTTGAAGACGACTACTACGTGGTATACAAAAGTTTAGTCGTTGTAACAGATCAGGTGAATCAATAGACCCATGAATTAGCTTGTATAAAAACATTATATCAAGTATTTTCCTTTGTGTAGACAGCGATGCTACTTTGTAATAATTTAATCTTTGTATATAAGAATTTAATTCATGGCACTTGTTATTTGTATAAGAAACGTGATATAAAAATCTTTTTTGGACACACTCTAATCTATTTATATGAACTGTACTGCAGTATTCTATTAAGCTACGCACTAATGTATTGAATATAAGAATAGTGATATTTGGTTCCTTGAATAATTTTAACTGTCTGTTAATAAAACCAGTTAATTTTGAAGTTTTCTTTATTATATTGTCATAATGCTTCCTAAAACTCAACGAGTTATCGAATATAACACCAAGGTCTCGCACACTTGTTACTTCTTGGATAGGTAAATTATCAATATTATACGTTACTAATTCTGAATTAATTTTTCGCGAGAATTTTAAAAAGAAACACTTTGAAGGATTGAGATACATTTGATTTAAATTACACCAATCAACAATAAAGTTTATGTCTGTTTGTAAAATTTGCTTATCGGATTCGTCATTAATAACTCGATAAACTTTTAAGTCATCGGCGAAAAATTTAAAATTTGATTTAATACTATCGCATAAATCATTAATAAATATCAAAAATAGCAATGGGCCCAGATGTGACCCTTGAGGAACTCCAGAACTTACTTCACTCTCTTCTGATTTAAATCCACAATCCAAATATTTACTACTTTCTAACTAAGAACGATTCTTTAAGTATGACTCAATCCATCTTAACAAACTGCCGTGGATACCCATGTTCTCAATCTTTTTTAATAACAAATTATGATTCACTAGATCAAATGCTTTTTTAAAATCAGTATATATGGAATGGACTTCTTTCTGTTTATCTAGACCTTCTGCAATATCTGATACATAAGAAACTAGGTTCGATGCTGTGGACTTACCAGGTAAAAATCCATGTTGGTTGCAATTTAGGTACCGACGTACATGATTTAATATATTTTTATTAACTATTGATTCTAATATTTTTCCACAATTTGACAGTAACGAAATAGGACGATAAACAGCAACATCACTCACATCTCCACCCTTATGAATAGGTGAAAGGTAAGCTTTTTTCCATTCGGATGGAAATATTCCAATTTCTAATGACTTATTATAAATTTTACATAACGGCTTATATAAATTAAAAGCACAGTTTTTTAAAAATAAACAAGGCAAACCTGGACCATCAGGACCTGGACTGAAACTATCAGGACCTGGACATTTATTTGTGTTTAAGGATTGGAGGTGTTTTAGAACATCACTTTCATCTATAATTAATTTACCAAAAGATAAATGATTATGTGTAGTATTAGACATTTGCATCGGTGTAGAATTAGCTTGTCTTAGAGAATATATACTTTGGAAATGCTTAGAGAAAAGATTGCATATTTCTTGCCCTCCTATTGCTTTTTCATCACCCAGTGTCATCTCATTAGGTATTGAAGTACAATTACTCCTTCGATTTTTAAAAAACTTCCAAAAGTATTGTGGATTTCGCCGTAATTCGTTAGGAACGTTACTCTTGAAATTAGTGTAGCATTCTTTTACTAATAGCTCACATCGTTCTTTTAAGATTAAATAACTTAAATTGTCCATTTCATTTCCGTAAATTTTGTATTTTTTATGATACTTCGCTTTTTCCTTAAGAGTTTTAATGAGTGATAACGAAAACCACGTAGGGAATTTTTCATTAACGGGCTTTCTGAGAGGGGTAAACTTTTTTATAATCGGAGTTAAAGTTGAATAAAATATTTTAATCATTTCATCAATATGTGTGCATCCGTCCCAAAGAACAGACCAATCGATTGATTCAAGAGCTGAGTTTACAGATTCATAATCACATTTTGCAAAGTTAAATGATAGTATTTTATTATATTTTAAAGTGCTATACGATGCCGTTTGATAACAAATTTCTAAAGGAGGGTGATGAATTTCTAACGGTATTATAGGGCTTGCAACTTGGTTAATACTTATACGAGTAGGATCAGTAGAAAAAACTAAGTCTAGAATTTTGCCATTTCCATTTAGAACATAATTACATTGATATAGGTTATTAAAAGATATATTGTCTAAAAAGTTATTTACTATGTAGCTATCCGACATTGAAGGGGATAAAAATTGTCGATTTTCATTATACTCCCACAATAGATCACTCTTAATTCGTCTCCAGACATTGCAGAATTTTTGTTAAGGGAAAACGTTAAAAAATGTAATGCAATATTTAAATTTAATTCTGTAAACCCCAAAGATATAATGGTAGCCTTCAGAAGCCTGGACATCAATAAAACAGCTGATCTATGGGGTATATCTGTTAAAGTGGTTAGTTCGGTAATTGATGTTGTTGCACCTCATTTAGCTACTATATGTAATGGCTGTATAGAACGTGGTGTGTTTCCTGATCTAATGAAACACAGTAAAGTTATTCCAATTTTTAAATCAGGTAGTACCCTAGACCCTAATAACTTTAGACCTATTTCAGTACTCCCAACATTTAGTAAAATTTTTGAAAAAATCATACTCGGGCAAATGTTATCGCATTTTAATGCACACAATCTACTTTATAAGAAACAGTTTGGCTTCACAAAAGGTCGCTCCACAGCAGATGCTAGTGTTGAGCTAGTTAAAAATATTTTTGAGGCATGGGAGAGGTCGCAGGATGCTCTTGGGATATTCTGTGACTTATCCAAGGCCTTCGATTGTGTGCATCACGTGACATTGATCAGGAAACTGCATCATTATGGGATTAGAAATAAGGCACTCGACCTCCTGAATTCGTATCTGAGTAATAGAATACAGAGGGTTGATGTAAATGGTAAGAGATCCCCTGGGGCTCCGTTAGATATGGGGGTTCCACAAGGCTCTATTCTTGGCCCATTTCTCTTCCTAGTTTACATAAATGATTTGCCATTTTTTGTACAGGACAAACATGAGATAGTATTGTTCGCTGATGACACTTCACTTATATTTAAGGTAAAACGTAATTTACTTGTGTATGACGATGTAAACGATGCTCTCTCAAAGGTTGTCTATTGGTTTGATTCGAATAATTTATTATTAAATAACAAAAAAACTAAATTAATAAAATTCACAACACCTAATGTTAAACTTATTGATAATGGTGTAGTATTAGGCGGAGAAATGTTAAAACCGGTACAGTCTACTTAATTCCTAGGTATTATCATAGATTCGAAATTGCAGTGGGATCTCCATATTGAGGTGCTAGCGAAAAGGCTTAGCTCTGCAGCGTTCGCGGTTAAAAAAATTAGACTTCTTAGGTCCGATTTCACCAAAGTAGAATAAATTTTATTCCTAGGATAAAGCTGTTATTTACTCTCAGATAACCATACTTTCATTTCACCAACTTATCGTGAGCATAACAAAGTTATATGAGAGTAACTCTTTTACCACCAATTTTGAAGGAATAACCGGCTTATTCCTCAGATAAAATCAATATGGTGGCAAAATTATGTCACCTGAGCGCTTAGAGTACATTATTACTGAGCGACCATTACATAAATAAATAAATATAAATAAGCATATAAGTTAGCACTTCGTTTCCTTTAAGATATTTTTTTTAAAACAGTAAACACAACACAAAGCAAACTAAATGAAATTTAAACACCAGGCAGCGTGACTTTACAGATAGTTTGTTTGAAAAATAGCACTGACACATTGACACAAGTTCAAAGTGACGACTAAATTAGAATTGTCCTGTTATGCTATACTGTACTGAGACCATGACAAGCCTATTTAATTTGTCTGCATTCACTTATCTAAGAATAGTAATACTAGGAGTAACTTTTTGTCCTTACAAAGTGGTGAAACGTACTATAAGTTATTCTGAGAATAAATGCAGCGAATAATTTTATACCTGGCATAGCTATTCTTCGATAACGACACCATTGGTGAAATCGGACCTTACTGACGTAGATACAGCTCGCATAGTATACTTTAGTTATTTTCATAGTATTATGTCATATGGTATCTTGTTATGGGGAAATGCAGCTACCGTTAATACAATTTTTGTCCTGCAGAAAAGAGCTATTTGTGCAATTTATAGCTAAGCCCTAGAGTATCATTAAGAAATAAGTTTAAAGAAATAAAAATATTGACTGTTGCTTCTCAGTACGTGTACGAAAATGTTATATATGTTCATAAAAATATACACGAATTTCCCAGGAACTGCGACATGCATAGTATTAACACTAGGAGTAAAAATAAACTTGTAATGCCTGTGACTCGCTTACGCCGAGTCAGTAATTCTTTAGGACAATGTATACTTTTGTACAACAGGATCCCAGAAAACGTTCAACAAGCTTCTATTGCCAAATTTAAAAAAATTGTGAAAGAACGTTTGTGTACTAAAGGATATTATACGATTAACGATTTTTTAGAATATATTACGCCTTGGGAATGATGTGATCGCCACCAGGCTGTTTCAACCTATAGAATTATTGTTAATTTCAATTTAATTAAAAAAAGAAAAAAAAACACTAAGACAAAAAAAAAACAAAAAAATATATAAATTAGTCCCGCTGAGTTTCTTCTCAGGTCAGTGGTTTCTTCCTTCCGAACTGGTAGTAGACTCATGACGTTCAGTAAAAAATTGTAATAATTTCATGCTGAATAAAATATTTTGAATTTGAATTTGAATTGATAATATTACGCGAAAAGGGTCTAGCCGGATAAGCATAACGAATCTGCCCCCAAATGGGAACCTATATCGAACCTTATGTTTTAATATCTGCTTGATGTACAAATACGATTTATGTACACATCGCGACCAGGTTCCGTTTTGAACCTGAGATATGTGAAAAAATAACCGTACGCATGACTATTATTTAAAGTAGTATATCTCAAAAACTAATTACGTTAGATCAGTGAGACTAATGCGAGGCTTTAGAGTACTACTTTAGTATGTAATATACTATATCATATATTTTTTATAAATTTTTAGAATAATTATCAAAATAGACAGACAGAACTTATCAAAATAAACAAATAAAATCATTTTGATACGAGTCCCAATTTATGCAGAAACTTATAATGTTTAACAGACAGAACAGAGCTTACTGACAATTTTAATGCACTTTGATTGTCACAGTAGATCTCAATCATATGATAACTACCTATAACTTCATCTCTGCTGAATGAGCTGCCTCAGACAGAGCAGTATATTCTGCCTCTGTACTGGAAAGGGATACTGTCTTTTGCTTCCTGCTTTGCCATGAAATAGCAGATCCAGACAACGTGAAGTAAAAGCCAGTATAAGACTTTCTATCCAAAGCGTCACTAGCCCAGTCACTATCTACATAACCCTGTAACTTGCTATCATCCTTACAAAATTTTAAACAATAAATTTTTGTATATAACAAATATTTTAAAATTCGTTTTTCGAAAAGGAAATGTCTGACCTAGTTACTACTGGTAAATACATTAATGATCCAATTAACTTTTGATATGGAAGTTCAGTTATCTCAACATTTATCTCTCTTTCATTTAAGTTTGCTTTCTCAACATTTAATTTACATTCAATTTGGTGTTTTATATGTTTTACAGTCTGACATATTGAACCTAGAAGCTAACTGTTCAATATATTGCTGTTGATCTACAGTTATTACATGTTTATTCTTGTCTACATTTTTCCTCATGCCTAAATATTGCCTTACAGGTCCCAAATCTTTAAATTCTGCACCCAAAACATGTTTTAAATTAACAGAATTATTAGAAAATATTAAAAAATCGTCAACATAAAGAGCAACAATAATTTTAATATCACCCTTTGTTTTTCTGAACAAACAAGGCTCATACTGACTATTTTTGAAATTCAAGTTACAAAGTAAATCTTTAACTCTGTCATAGCAAGAAAAGATTGTTTTAAGCCATAAATTGCTCGTTTTAATTTCAAAACCTTTCTCCTACTTTTGTTCACAAAACCATTAGGTACTGACATATAAATAGTCTCTTTTAAGATACCGTTTAAAAAGGCTGTAGTTACATCTAAGTGATCAATACTCATATTCAACTTAACACTGAGAGCAAATAACAATCTAAGTGTGGAATGTCTAACCACTGGAGAAACAGTGTTTGTATAGTCAATGCCAGGTTTCTGCGAAAAACCTCTAGCCACAAGTCTAGCCCGGAACCGCACATTATTGTCCACATCAAACTTTTTATTAAGCACCCACCTGCACTTCACAATGGTATGATCGCCTGGGTTGTCAACAAGCTCCCAAGCATTGTTGTCTTCAAAAGACTGCAGCTCATCGGCCATGGCGCGCTTCCACTGTTCACTCTCAGGCCCCTCGAGAGCCTCTGATTTCAATTTCTTTATATGCTGGAACAGTACTGGAAAGACACATATATCGTGTGAGTCACATTTATTGTACATGAGACTATGTCCTACTGCTCAAGTTGAGCAGTGGGTCCAGCAGGGAGCAAAAATGTTGGTTTAATGAAACAAGTAGATATAATCAAATTAAACATTTATTCGAAACCTTATTTAAAAATATACTTAGCCTTTTCCAACTATTAGAATAAGAGATCAATGTCTTAATGTCCTTAGCATTTTATACCTATTAGAATAAGAGATCAATGTCTTAATGTCCTTAGCATTTTATACCTTTGGCAAATAATATGGCAACCAATTATAATCAAACTAAAAAAATAGGCAGTTATCGGTCCAAACTCCTACCCCCTTCTAGAGTTGTTTGTAGTGTTCAGAGCGAACTAGAAGTTTGACATTGATATGCCAGTTATCTCTGACCGCCGTTTTGGCCGAGGTTTAATCTAAAGCGAGATCATCTCTTAAATATTAATATTAAATATTATATATATAAACTGCAATTTAGGTACATGCATTTATCAGAATCAATATTACATGTAACTTGATCAACCAAATCATCCAAGTTAGAGGTCTTAATAACATTTAATTTTTTAAGTTTTTCGGCTTTAAATGTCAAGTTAGCGTGCCTTATACAGACGCAAGTATCTCTGTTGCTCAATTTTGGGTGGACAACATAAAATGGTTTATGTCGCACAAATGAGGTATAGGACGCTTTCCCTCCTCCTGCTTTGTATTTAGAATGTAATTTGAGCATGGTATTCAAAAGAAAACGCTTCTGTTTTTTTACTTTATTGTAAGTGAGGCAGTCTTTTTTTCCCGGCGTTGCTCGGCTTACATCGTCTCTAATGAAGAACGCTTTAATCTTTTTAATTTCATTTGAAGTTGTTTTATTTGTTTTTGATGTTGTACGAATTCTGCCTTTAAGTCCTAACTTGAGTGATATTTCTGTTTTCATTTTATATTTTTTTACAATGTCGTTGCTAGCTATATACTTTAAAACTTGTTTAGTTTTACTATCGGTAGTTGTTTTGTAAACATGTGCTAAGGATTCCGAAAGCACATTATTTTCTAGAACTTTCTTTTCCACACGTTCTTTGTCGGTCTGATTAATTTCTGCAGTAGTATCTGCGAAATATTCGGCTTTAGATAATGGAGTTTTAGTAGGAGTGTTTTGTGGAGGAAATTGGATTTGATTTAGTCTGGCTATCTCATTTTTTTGTCGATACACTCTTTTTTTTAATGTGCTATTTTCTCGCTTCAATTTCTTAATAACTTCATTCATCTTTGCTAACTTTTTTAGCACTGTCCTATAATATCTCCTTTTAAAACCTGTTTTCGGTGGCGCTTTATGTGCTTCATTTTCCATCTCCTGACCTTTTTTATTCTTTCTTCTTGTATTTGCTTCCCGCCATTGTTTTCTTCTTTGATTTTGTTCCGTTTCCCATAACTGACCTATAACTTTTCTTTTATTTTTCATATATTCAGCATGTTTTCTTTTTGGGTATAATTTACGCGGACACCAAAAATATTTTTAAGACTCTAAGCCTAGGCACCAAATAAAATAAACAACTCCAAATAAAATAATTGACACTATTAAAAGGGTCCTAAAGTATACCATATTATGACCCAAAATAATAGAAAAAACATCAGAAAAATCGCACGCCTTGTACTAATATTCTATTTGGTTTCTAAAATGGATAAATGGTCACCAAGTAATGTCTTACTTAAAGATTAATATTACTACCAAAAATCTTACTCCGAAAGAGTTTGACGTCATCCAAAATACATTATTTGAACCCAGACTATTTAACGCATGCGCATGAGGCACAGACCGCGGGCGCCTCCCCGCGCTCCTCTCTCAGTCGTCGCTCGCGCGTCTTAATGGCTAGTAGTTCTATGCTCGTAGCGCACGCGCTTTGCTTACGATGTCCGACGAAGCTTTGGCGGGGCCAAGTACTGTTGAAGCTCCTCTACTTAATTCTGAGTCTGATTCAGACCAAGGAAATAATCAGTTACAACTGAAGCGAAGACGTAAACAAGGAAGGTCTTGGGTTATAGTGCAAAAATTTTCAAATATTCGTGATGCCGAAGTTTTGATTAAGAACGAAGGAGTGTGGTCTTTTTAAAAAGTACACAACACGGAAGAAGGTGTAGAGATATTACCGTTGCAATAGAGTAAAACGACGCGGATTGCAGTGTTCGGCGGCAATTTACTTGTTGTTTGATTCTACGTCAGATGAAGTGATATTATATCGCACAGAAGAGAATCACGACCATGATTCGTTAGGATCACTCCCGCCACGTGGTATATCTGCGGAAACGTGCAGTGAAATAGATAAACTATTTGAACTCAGACTGAAACCAAAGGCAATAATGAGTGCCTTGGCGAAAAATAAAGGTATACAGTTACCGTCTAACACACAACTGAAAAATTACCTCGCTCAAATTCGTCAAAAAAAGTACGGGCGGTCTACTATTAGCCTGGGCGAACTGAAGGCGTGGCTTATATCTCACTCATCAATTCCTGAAGATTGGCATAGTGTCTTTGTGGTTTTATTCGAAGTTTCTGACGATGACAAAGACCCCTACTTTCGTTTTATGTTATCAACGAAATACTTACTGAGCCTTGCAAGCGATTGTAAAATTATTCACGCTGATGCAACTTATAAATTAATCTGGCAGGGTTTTCCGGTACTCATTGTTGGAACAACTGATCGTGACAGAAGTTTTCATCCATTTGCTCTAAGCGTAACATCCTCGGAACGAACTGCTGACTTCACATTTGTATTTACGGCACTCAAGAACAGTGTTTCTTCTATACACAAAAAAGACTTGACTCCAGAAGTATTGATATCTGATGCAGCAAAAAGCATACAAAATGCATTCATAAAAGTTTTTGGACCTAATGCCAAAATAAGAATGTGTTGGGCACATGCGAAAAAAAATATCCAAAAACGAGTTGATAAGTCAGTAGACAAATCAAAGCATAAGCAAATAATATCTGATATAGATGCTTTACAGTGTTCATCGTCTTCCGATGTCTTCGACCTTGCTTGTGAAAGTTTTCTGGCGAAGTGGAAAGATCAACAAGAATTTATTAAATACTTTGAAGAAGAATGGTTGATTATGAATCGCAATTGGTATTTAGGAGTCCTTCCAGGTACTCCAGCAACTAACAATGCACTGGAAGCATTTAATCGAACTATAAAAGACGACCATACCTTACGTGAGCGTCACTCATTGTCGCGATTCCTGGTGGTAGCAAAAGAAATGGTGACCGGGTGGTCTAACATTTATCATATGAATAATAAGTCCGTTTCTCAACAACCCACCATTACTCTCAAACAATGGACTGAAGCGTACCAATGGGCTAAACTGCCTAAAAGACTACCCGTCAAACAGACAACTGACTCAGCAACATACTACCGCATTCCAGCCGGTGATAACATGGAATGTAAAACTTTCAATGATCACTGGAGAAGCTTCGACGATTTTAAAGATCAGTTTTTCAGTGAATGGGAAGTAATGTTACCCATCAACAGCGAAGAATGGTTAACCGGTAGGTGTAACTGTCCTGCATTCTTAAAACAGTATGCCTGTAAACATCTCCTGGGTTTAGCAATCAGGCTGAAGTACGTGGAACCACCTCATGAAGCCAGAAATATCCCTATTGGTGACAAAAGAAAGAGAGGGCGGCCAGCTAAATCCAAAAGAGCTCTGTTAATGCAATGATTTATGATTTTTTTCTTGTTTTAAATCTTAATAACAAATTAATGTTACCTACAAACAAATTAATGTTGCCTACGACTGTAATAAAACTTATTTTGATTTGACTTTGTTGTTTTTTTATCATGTTTAATTAATTTTATACAACAATTAACAAGTGACATACGTTTGGGAACCCCTGTATATTAATTGGTATTTAAGAAATATTCGGGCGATCGTTAGCTTTTTTAGCACAGCAAAAATTACCAAATTAGAACTCATGGTATAAAATATTGGTAACATGTATTTAGTGACAATATAATTTATTAAGTATAAAGTGTATTTTAAAGGCGTCTATATATTTTTATGGCAGTCAATAATACCAAAAATCAAAAGATTATCAGCATTAAATGAACAGAAAACTATAAACGATCTGGTGAAATCTTTAGTTTGCAATCTAAAGTCTCAGCAATGTATGTATACCCAATGTGCGATGTGTAAATTAAAAAAAATAACATATGATTTTGCTACAACTTCACTTGATGAGAAGGTTTCATGGCTGGAGTGGTCTATTAAAAACGTTGAATATAAAAAGAATAGTTTAATAAAGACATCTAAAAGAAACATAAAAGAAATCAAAAGTAGTACTTTAAAAGATTTAATAAGTAAATTTGAACAAGAACTCCAGCATTTTAAAATTCATTTATTTAATATCAGCCATCAGTACACCTTGTATAAATATATGAAGGATAGTCTTAAAACTAATGAAATACTTTTACATTGTGATTTTTCTCAGAATTACACTTGTAAAATGTATGAAGAGATCCAAGCAGTTCATTTCGGAGCCTCACAATATCAGCTATCTTTGCACACGAGTGTGGTGTATAAAAATAATAAAAAACCACAGTGCTACTGCACTTTTTCAGATTCCACTAATCATTCGCCTGAAGCAATTTGGGCACATAAAAAACCCATTTTAATTCATATAACTAGGGAAACTCCAGACATAGACACAATACACGTTTTTTCTGATGGGCCAACGACGCAGTACAGGCAAAAGAAGAACTTCCTTCTATTTAATACAATAATAAAAGATTTCGGTTTAACTGGGACTTGGAACTTTTTTGAAGCCTCCCATGGTAAGGGAGCTGCAGATGGTGTGGGTGGTATCATTAAAAGGCTTTTAGACAAAAAAGTGGCGCACGGCAATGATGTCCTTAATGCAGAAGCTGCATATACACTTTTGAAAAATGAAACCAGGGTAAATCTTTTCTGTATTGATGTAAAGGACATAATGAGTATTGAGGAAGATAACAAAAAATCTTTGCTGTCCCTTATCCAATACAATGAAAATTCATCAAATTCAGTCTACAAATCAAACGCATATTATTGCTTCAAGAATTTTAAGCTGTTTCTGCGCCCGTTCAGCCAAAAGAGGATTTTGTGATTGTTTCTCACTAAAGAGTCATAATTTAGTAAAAACTATAAAACGAGCAAGAATACTTCCATCGTCATCATCTGATGCAAGTGAGGAATATGACAATGAACATGTACCAAAAAAATTTTTATCTAATTCAGTAAAATCTAGTACAATACAAGACTCACAAGTAACTATTCTCTCAAATGTTCGTGTTAATTACAACCGAGAAACATTACAAACTCTGGCGGGATCTTCAAAATCTTATAACATATCTACAATTAATTTGAAAAACGATTTTAAAGAGCTGATGACGATAAATATTTAAAATTAGATAAATCTTTTCCTATTGTTTCCCATACCGATATACCCGTCACTAAAATAACTTCTCAAAGCTTGCGTGACAATTATTATTTTAATCTCAGTGACGATAGTGATGAAAACATCTTTTAAGTGGGTATTATACCTTTTGTACACTACATTAGGAATAGTGTTGATTATGCGCAGATTTTATTAATTTTTAGTAACGACTGATTTTTGAAAAGCATTGATATTGTTTTTTTTTTCAGTTTTTTAGCTGTTAAAAGTGATGCATACATTGTGTACCTAGAATTGAGACTATTAGTACTATATATTTAAAGAGATTCTTTGCGAAAATATACCGTCAAAATTTATACAGTATACATAGGTACAAAGTACTTTTCAATACAGAATAATATTATAAACAAAAATTCACACTTTATGTTTGTTACAATGTTGTATTAGTTCTAGTTATTTCGATCTCAAGAATGTTCTTTTCAAGTCCTAAACATGGGACAATAAATGATTCTTATTATTTGATTTATATTAAAAGTGATTTATATTACTTTCCTATTATATTAAGTCTAAAATACTAACACAGTGTGTATTAATATAAAAAAATCACACCTTAAGCCTTAATTTGTGTGTCATCATCATACTCTTGCATAATTAATAAGATCATTTTGACGGTTCATTAATCTATTAAAATTATTGATTATAACAATGTGACTTTTAATACAATTATTAATATTATTTTAGGTACATTATAAGTCCCAATAACTATTGAAAAACTAAAACGAATAGTATAATATTATTATTAAACGAATATTTAACAATAAATATAATTTAATAAATATTGTAAGGTACTTTGGTGCCATTTTTGATTTTTTTTTTAATTTATTTTGTTAGTTTGTGGGTAGATTGTCTGTAACAACTATATAATGTCTTTGAGGCTTTTAAATCCTTAGTCTCTCACGTGAACATGATTGCTGAAAAGCATTAGAAACGTCGCGAACAAAAGTAAAAATAAATCCGCGAAAAATTCCGAAAAGATAGTTTTATTTAAAATCAATATTCGCGTCAATCTAAGAAAGTATTAAACGTTTTTTTTTCGTGTTATGTACTAGTCCTAACAATTCATATCTGTTATTTTTTCTGTTACATTCAATGAATATTCATATCTGTTTCATATACGTTACGTACAATTTTCGTGAATAACACCCTTATAGAATAATGTTCTTTGAATTTCAAGTAAGATGGACGTGGACGATGCTGCTCTGTATTTGATGAGTGTAAATTTTTATTATATGAATATATTTTATAATTACCGAAGGAAGAAAAAAAGAACACAAAGAAAAAGAAGATGGTGGATGATACAAATACACAGGAAACGAACACTGTGAGTCTATTTATGTTTATTAGTTTAAATTTTATTTTGTTTGTTCGCACATAAAATGGACTTAAAGGCGTCCAATTGTTTTTAACTAATTAATTAAGCCTAGCCAAGACAATATATTTATATTTTTGGTTAAATGCTAATTAGATTAACGCACCCAGGGTTCCTTACCAATGCACAATTATGTATTTCTACCTAGGTACAAAAAACATTTTTATTTATCCTGTTTATTTCTCTTTCGTATCATACCTAAAGTTACTGTTAAAGTAATACAAATATTTTAATTCAACTTTTTTACATTTTGTAGGAACTCAATGGAAGAAATATTCTCCGATCTACTAGCTGAACCAAGTAACCAGTTCAAGGGATTCGTTCGAATGTCAGCAACTGATTTTGAATTCCTCCTTAACAGAGTTGGAGCTTTGATAAAAAAACAAGATACAAGTTTTCGTGCATCTATACCTGCCAAAGTTCGACTAGCAGTTACTTTACGATATTTACAGGAGATAGCTATAGAAGCTAACATTATTTGTTCAAGATATCTCATCAAGTAATTTCCAATATTGTAAAGGAATGTTGTGCTGCTCTTATATTTGTATTAAAAGACATGATCAAGTTACCTAAGAATGAAAACGAATGGTTACAAAAGGAATCTGATTTTAGAGATACAATTCCTCATTGCTTGGGAGCAATCGATGGTAAACATGTTATAATGATGTCACCGGTTCATAGTGGGTCTGAATATTTTAATTATAAGCATTCGTTTAGTATTGTTTTGTTGGCCTTGGTGGATCGCAATTTTTGTTTTATGTTTTGCGATGTAGGCAACAAGGGTAGAATCAGCGATGGTGGTGTATTCAGAGATAGTGTTTTATTTGAAAAACTTCAAAAAAATTCCTTACATTTACCACAACCTGAACCACTATCTGATGATAGTGTAAACGTGCCCTACGTCTTTGTTGCTAACAATGCATTTCCATTGCATCCCAACATAATGAAACCTTTTCCCGGCGAACATTCCGAAGGAAGTATGAAACGAAAGTTCAATCGTAAACTGTCTTCTGTTCGTATTGTAGTCGAAAATGCATTTGGTGTTATGTCAGCACGGTTTCAAGTACTGAGAAAACCCATAGTTCTACAACCAAACGAAGCTTCAAAAGTCGTAATGGCGTGCGCTTTATTGCATAACTTTTTAAGAAAAAGTTGTTATTCACGGCCTATTTACACTCCATCGGGCTACACTGATACAATTATCAACGGAGAAATAATACAACCTGGAACTTGGAGAGAAGAAATTGGAAAAGGCGAAGGCGCTTTCAGATCAATGAGGAGTATTGCACGACGTTCATCTTTAACAGCAATCGAAGTTCGGAATAAATTTGCAGAACATTTCAGGAACATGAACTAGTCGTCGTAAGGTGTCGACAACATAAAAAGCTGCCCCAACATTAGACGTTAGGCGCGAGCATCGTGTTGTCAGGCGCTATGACCAGTACCACTCGGCTTTCTTTCATACTCTTGATGGGCGCAAGTTTTACAGTCACAACCATGATGGACCCTGACGAGGAAGCACTATTGCTAGCTTTGCTCAAAAAACAATGACAGTGCTTTGTCATCGGAACCCGTTATGATAGTGATTGTAAAGACTGCATCCGTCAAGCATGTGAACAGCCTAAATTTTATTACATAAATCAGCAGCCTAAATTAATTTAATCTAAGTACCTAATCTATTCAATGAAATTGTAGTGACCTTTCTGTACTTAGGAAAATAAAACAATATACTCTTTATTACATCTTTCATTTATTTATTAGTTGAAGTAATTAATTCGGTTTTCACACAATTTTTTCAATCTTTGATAATCTTTATTTCACCGGTACCTGTTATTAATATCTGCGAGGCACGTGCTGGTGGTAACTCTACGAAATTTTGGGAAGATTGTACTAATAACTGATGTAGAGTTGAAGGACTTTCGTGGTCTGGAGACTGAGACACAGAAGCATTTGGAAGTGCTTCGTATGAGGATGGATTTGGTGTTGGACTGTATACTTGATGATGTGGAGACATGGATATAGAAGGGCCCGGAAGTAACTCGCATGAGGATGGATGTGCCGATGGACTGTGTACTTTATGGTGTGGATACTGGGATGTAGATGGGCCCGGAGGTGACTCATATGAAGATGGATGTGGCGATGGACTGTATACATGAGACAGGGATGTAGAAGGGCCCGGAGGTGACTCGTATGGGGATGGATGTGGCGATGGACTGTGTACTTGTTGGTGTGGAGACAGGGATGTGGAATGGCCTGGAGGTGAATAGTATGAGGATGGATGTGGCGATGGACTGTTGAATCGTGGAGACAGGGATGGAGAATGTTGAGGTACTGCAGGCTGTTCCTCAAGTCGATCTGCCATACATGTGCGAAATACCAAATTGTGTATATCATTCATCAACATATCGCGCGTGTTAGGATTTCTAATTTTTTTTATTTTACTGGCAATAAGTCTTCCGAACATCTCATATTCGTCATCTCTCTTCCGTTTCATAAATTCAAAAGCTTCGTCCATTTGACGTCGTGCTGCTCTGATTTCTGGAGGCAAATCGTCTTTCAGTTGTCTCTTTTTGCCATAATCTTGAAAAGATTTATTTTGTCGTGGACGAGTTCTATTTTCTATGTGTATATTTTGTGTAGCTCCTTCCACTGCTGAAGACAAAGAAAGGCTTTTCTCATTTTCATCATTTTTTCCCTCACTGCTTTCTTGGGCCTCACTGCAGTCGTTTGTCTAAAAAATGATTAAAATAACATGTTTCAATAAGTTTAACAGTCGGACACATAACAGATACTGATCAACAGACACAAATAATCACACACACAGACAGACAGACGGACAGACACACAGACGGTTAGACACACAGACACGTTGCTCATCTAAGCGCTCTTACTGCAATACCGTTATACAACTACGCTGCACAACGAATACATAAATTATAGTTATATAAAGATGCCTAAAAACTTGAAATTATTTTTAGTGATTTAACATTTTTTAAATTGCCCAAAGAAAAAGATAGAGGAAGTATCAAATTTTATTTTTATTACTATATTTTATTTTCTGATCTGTTAAATTCTTTAAAAATAAGTCTACTAATGTAACCAGGTTAAGAATATTCTCGACTGTAAAGTTTAGTAATATAAAAACTATTATTTTATCTGTGGTTTGGTAGTGCAGGATAGTGTAGTCGGGGCGGTATGAATTTCACGCGGGTCAGCTAGTAATAAAAATAATAATAATATACATTACATCATTTTACGTTTGGCCAAAAGCCCGCGTTAATGATTAACATAACATAAAGATATATTTGAAATAAATATATAAATAAAAATAATAATGTGGGACATCTCACACACGGTCGTCTGATTCCAAACTAGGCAAAGCAGACTGATAAATATACATAGATACATATAAACACCCAGACACAGGAAAAACACTAATGCTCACGACATCAGTGTTTACCCCGATCGGGAATCGAACCCACGACCTCAGGCTAGTCAATTGCATATGCAAATGCATATAATTCGGTCTCTATTTATTACTTACCTCTGTATTTATTGTGTGGTTACTCTCATATACCCCTCGCAGAAAATTGTCCATTATCTCGTATGCAAACCAATTCGTTGTGTATACATCATCTTTGCCAGCTCCAGACTTCAAAGACTTTTTATATTTATTTAAATGGGTTCTGTAATAACCAATTAGGCTCTCTTTCTTCTTTTTGATTTCTTCAATAGATACTTTAAAAGGTAATAATTCAATTATTCGTCGCCAAGCATCATTTTGCGATACACGATTCTTAAAATTTTTGAGTTTCGGATTCCACAAACATGGCTCTGTTTGCAGAACCTCGAGAAACGTAATAACTTTTTCATTACTCCACTCCATAGCTATAGTAAACAAACACGTGCGATCGCTTCGCGCTCACGATGCGCACTGACATACGCGTTGTGTGGCCGCTCCAACGCGTTAATTCTCGCGTTAATCTCTTTGATGTACCGCCACTCGAGCTATCGCCAAACGTCCAACGGCAATGTGAATGCCGTTGTCAAATTAACGCGTTAAGTCGTGGCTACACCTACGGTAAACGTCCAGCATCGCGATAATTAACGGCGTTTCCCGTTCTATCGCCAAACGTCCAACGGCAATGTGAATGCCGTTGTCAAAATAACGCGTTAAGTCGTGGCTACACCTACGGTAAACGTCCATCATCGCGATAATTAACGGCGTTTCCCGTTAGTGTGGCCCGGGCATAATAGATTTTGTAACCAATCGGCAATTGGCACATTATCCTCAAGATCCCATTCATGAATTTCTTCTGTTTCTGATACATCATTCCTTGTAGGCCACAACTTTTTCCATGAAGACTGGATTAAGTTAGAAGAAACAGACTTCCAAGCATGAGCGAGAGAGAATACAACATCCTTCAAATTCAATCCTTTAAGGCTCTGCGTTATATCACCATCCTGAGATATAATATGGATCAGCAATTTATTTTTATACAAAGACTTTATTTTTTGGATAACATTTTGATCCATCGGCTGCAGTAAAGGTGTGCAGTTTGGTGGTAGGAAGATGGTTTGGATATTTCCATCACTTGATTTAAGTTCTTGTTTTCATTTGGGTGGCCTGGAGCATTGTCAAGTACGAGTAAAGCTTTTATGGGCAAGTTTGATCTTTTCATAAACTTCTTGACTTCTGGGACAAAGTCTTTATGAAACCATTCGTTAAATACATCTCTCGTGACCCAACTTTTACTTTGATTCTTGTAGCAGACTGCCAGACAAATGTTCTTGAAAGCTCTGGGATTTTTTGCTTTGCTAATCACTAACAAATCCAATTTGTGCGTTCCAGTAGCATTTGAACACGGCATGAATGTGATTCTATCTTTACTCACTTTACGACCTGGTGCACTTGCTTCTTCAGAAGATACAAATGTTTTATTGGGCAACAGTCTCCAGAACAGACCACTCTCGTCTGCGTTATAGATTTGCTCACTTCGCATTTGCATAAAGAACATTGTACTGAGACATCTTTATTTGACATTTCAATACCTACTTCTTCACATGTTTCTTCAAAGGCCTGAATTTTTTTTTTCAGTTAGATCATTTGTCAAAATAAAGTAGACCTAGAAGCACTATTCATGTATAGGCATTTACTCAGATTAAATAAATCATAATGCTCTATGAGAATTTAATAAGAACTATGATGCATTTTATGTTGATAAAAGTGTATAAAGATTGTCTTGCATTTACTTACAAAATGTTCTTCACATTGATTTTTTTAGTCAAACAAATTGTTGCCGTTTCACGTTTCTTTCGACGTTCAAGAAGAGAGAGAGAATTTCCTTTCTCTCTTCACTTTAATAGTTCCAAGAAAATCGAATAGGCACTGCTTTGGGTTTTAGTTTAGGAGTAGCTGAAAACATTTTAACAGAAGATTTAAAGAGATGAAAGTTTGTAAAAATTGCTCAGTTATCAAAGTCAGGTTAAATCAAGTATTTGAAGCAAACATAAACGTAATTTTAATTAGAGATAAGAAAGATAATTACTTACGATTTTCAGTACTTGATTCATAAGCTAATGCATAATCGTCAGGATTGAAATGTTTTTTACAAACACGCGAATGTTTTGAAGGGGTATAGTTATCCCTGCGAATCGCTGCTAACCACTGCTTTGAGACAGTCTTATCTTTCGGAAACTTGTGTCCTCCTTTTTTTCCGAACAAAACGGGACCGCGCAACACTGCGGCATACTCGATATATTATTTTAAATTGTAAGTAAACTTTGTTTTGACGCCAAACCAACGGCAGACTTAATAATAACCAACTTTGACAGTTCTTTAGATCGGGACCTCACTCGCCAGTGGCGCCAACTAGTGAGCACAAAAACGGTAGCCCTCATTATCTTCGTTTATGTTCTCAACCGTAGAATATTGAAGCCATTTTATTGGCTAGATACATTTCCCCTCGTGTCAACTTAGTCTCAGCTCCCGCTTTATTTAAAAAATGACTTGCTGTGCAGTGAAAGGGTGTCAAAATGGGTATCATAAAAGAAATAAGAAAAAGAAAATCACATTTCACAAGTTATACTTATAATTTTAAGTAACACATTCGTCTAAACAGAAAATTCATATGTAATCAAATCAGAAGCTATTATGATAAAAAAGGTTTCAGCTATAATAGTAAAAATATTATATTTTATTTTGTTATAATATATATTTAATTTAAAATTTTATATACACTTTTGTTCCTTTTTTATTTTTTTTATTTTTTATAAATTACAAATTCTTATTTATATTTATATACATATACAGTATATTAATTTATTACAAATTTAGACTAGGCTGTATAGACTATAGACCTTTGCCTTTCCCTATTGGGGATAAATTTTAAAAACAACAAACAATTGTTCTTTATATTGTGTTATTATTGTGCAGTGTTCAGTTTGTATATTTTTAGTATTTTAAATAATAACATGAACAAAGTTTATTGATTACTGTTTTTATCCATTAATTTTCATACCATTTCGAAAATATGTACCTAATTATTTCTTGATTGCATTTTATTATTTTTTTTATTTTGATTTTATAGTTTGATAATTGTTAATTAAATCAGTCGTAAATTTTGATCGAATTTATTTATTCAAATGATAAATTCTTAATTTTTTTTCAATTTTAGTATAATTATATATAGTATATTTTGTAAGTAAGTCACTGATTACAAACTATAATTAAAGATAAGATGAATAAAATGTAAGTTCAAAAAGTATATGTTGGTTTGTGCTTATAGTCAGGTCACGTTAATAGATAACATTTGACGTCTGTCAGATTTATCTTCATAGTGAGGTGACCTGCTTAAAAACATCGATTAATGTGAAAGAATCGATACGGACTTGAAACATATGTGAATTTTAAAAATCATCAGGCGAATCCCTGTCCCATTATTATTTTTTTCTTAAATTTAAGGAGAAAAATAAGACAAGTACATAATTTAACAAAAAAAATTGCATTTATTCAGTTGAACTATCAGAACTGTTATTAATATTGTCATCTTCATCACTGCTGTCACCACTCAGAGATATTATTAATTCATTTTAAATAATATTGTCTATTCTCACATCTCGTTCAAAATCTTGTAAAATTATTTTCTTTGTTTTCTCTGCGACTTTTCTCCAGTCTTCTGTAGTGACTTCTGCACACGCAGTTTGTAGTAGAGTCATCATTTTAGCAGTACTGAAGGGTGGTTCAGTATTGTTCCGCGCTGCATGACCCTTTATTAGTGCCCAAATAAGCTCGATGGCGTTATACTGGCAATGGTAGGGAGGGTTGATTTAAAATTGGTTCATAAACTTCCGTCGACTCTTGACGCTGTAAATTTTGTTCTGATGATGTTGAACTAAGATCAGATATTGGGCTTGGAAGGAGCACTGGCATGTCTGGACCATGTGGAATCGGCCGTATAACTGAAGATACATTTACGTAGACTATTTTATTTTTAGCATTGAAACCTTTCACATTTGTACAGCAAAAATAACAATCATCAATATGATTTGTCTGCTCTCTCCATATCATAGGTCTATCGAAAGGTAAAGATTGTCTTTTGCGGTATGTCTACTGTCGTAATTGTTCAACACAAATAGTACAAACTATTTGTGGGGTCCACGGTTTTAGTTGTATTTTGAAGCCAAAATAAGCATTATACGAATTTTCAACAAATTCAGTGATTTTCTGTTTTTGCTTTAAAGTCATAAAGTTTCCACAAATATAACAAAATGTATCGGCATTATTATGACACTTTCTTGAAGACATTCTGTTGTTTTAACAGTTTTTCAACAACAAATCATATATAAAATTTATTGAACACTAAAAGTAAAACGTAAGAAACTTTTTTAAATAAACACACTAATTTCAGTAAAAAGTTTATAAACAAAGTAACTGTAGAGGTTTATTTGCATGTAACCTGTTTCGAATGGGTGTGTCGTTGTTGCAACTAATATATTTCCTCAGGAGGAGGTCGCACGATTCGAGAAAAGAGCGCCAAAATCTAAAATTTAATTTTATAGCACTGGTTGGTGCCGTTGGGTTCAAACTTTACAATCAAAGTGGTTCACAAACAAAAAAAGGTAAGTACTGTACTAAGCGCGGGCGCGGAGCGTAATGGAATAGCGACTGCCTAGTTCAAACTCAACTGCTCGCCTCGCGTCTCTTTCTCTCTCGCTCGCCCGGTGCATCTCACCGGTGGCTGATGCAATACATCGTAAACATTACTAATTACCTACCTATATTACTTAACATTGGTACCACACGCTATACACTCCCCCTCGAGTTCTTGAGAACGCCCTCGCTCATGAACTCGCACAACACAAAACACCTAACACACAGGAGGTACATGCTTTCGAGGACGCCCTCTTTGACGTTTAGGTAACACGGGACGAGGAGGCGAACCATCGCGGTCATAAAAACGTGTAAGCTCCGACACATGGTATTTCCCTAACACCTTATTCGGAAGAATCTAAGTTAGCAATAAGGTAAGCCGTAGGACTAACGCGTTTCGCAACAACATAAGGTCCATCCCTCTTTGGGACAAACTTGGCAGAGACATTCTTTGCTGCATTACTGAGCACATGCGACCTTAAAAGAACCTTATCCCCCTCTTCGAAAACCTCAGCAGGTTTCTTAGACTTATCAGCATATTCCTTACGTCGATCCTGTTGTGTTTCCACTCTTTCCCTAGTGGCGATGAACGAGTTGACAAACTTTTTCAAATAGGGCGTTATTTGCGGAACAAAATTATCTTTACTGAGAATTGACCTAATGTCATGCTGCACATCGACTGGCGACCGAAGCTCCCTGGCGAAAGTAAGATACGCTGGAGACGCTCCAGTGGTCTGACAGACCGCCGAATTCATGGCGAACCTTATGGAAGGAAGATGCTGAGGCCAAGAAGAATGATCAACTTCAACCAGACGTGACAAATGAAACTTCAAATCCCTATTTTTACGCTCAGCTGGGTTAGCTGCGGGATGGTACAACGGTAACAACTCCTGAGCGATACCTAACACAAACATGCATTGCTGCATAACAGCTGAAACAAACTGAACACCATTGTCTGACACAATGCGTCGAGGAAGACCATAACGCAAGAAATACTCTTCAATCAACGTACGGGCACAAGCTTCGGACGTTGCATCCTTCAATGCAAAGAGCTCAACCCAGCGAGTCGCAGTATCTTCTACTAGCAAAATCCACTTTTCTCCGTTATCACCTGCGGGAAGCGGACCAAACAAATCTATTGCTAACACTTCACCCCTTTGGTTAAGAACAGGAGTTTGCAACAAACCCATTGGCTTCGTGTTAGAAGACTTGTAACGCTGACAGGTAGGACACGTTTTAACATATTCAGTAATAAACCTATGCATACCAGGAAAATAAAAAGACTGAGCGACCCTGGCATACGTGCGATCTACTCCGTGACGACCGGCTATGTCAGTGTCGTGACACTCCTTTATGATTTCAGGACGAAGGGTGGCTGGGACAACTAGTTGAGGCTCCTCACTATCTACATCGGGATTGTACCGATACAGTACACCTTGCTGCATAAAATAACCTCTTTCGGACCAACGTTTAAGACCAACAGATTCAGTGTCAACCTCCTCCAAATCGTTTATAATTTTCTTTAATTCCAGATCGTCGAGCTGCGCACTTCGGAGATCAGCGGGACTTCTAGCTGGTAAGTCGATAATAACGGAACAAATTCCACACTGACCTTTTTCTTCTTCATTACAGGTTGGACGACTTAGCGTATCTGCAATGACATTAGCTTTACCAGGTGTGTATTGAAACTTTATATTAAAGGACTGTAACTTAAGTGCCCACCGCACTAATCTACCCGACGGTGACTTAAGGGTTAGAAGCCACTTTAACGGCTGATGATCGCTGCCTATTATAACCTCGTGACCCTCGATATATCCCCTGAACCGTTCTACAGCCCATACTACAGCTAAAGCCTCGCGCTCCGTAGTGCTGTAATTCCTTTCAGCTGGGATTAACAGGCGACTAGCGTATTCAATCGGCCGTTCTTCTTTACTCTCGCCCTGTAGTAAAACCGCCCCAATAGCATAACTGCTAGCATCCGTTCTCAATACAAAAGGTTTGCTATAATCGGCTTGGACTAAAATCGGCGCTGACGAAAGACGCTGCTTCAACTCCTAGAAGGCCTGTGCCTGATCTGCACCCCAAGACCATGGTTGATTTTTCTTTAATAAACGCGTCAACGGCTCGGCCACTGCGGAGAAACTGGGTATAAACTTCCTGAACCATGAATACGTCTGTAAAAAGGATCTAAGATGACGCGTAGACTAAGGTGTCTTCATGTCCAAAACTGCACGAACCTTGTCGTCATCAGGTGACACCCCATTCTGAGTGATGACGTGACCAAGATACTTAACCTTGTCACGTGCAAAGACACACTGAAATATGACTTTCGAAACCTTCGGAAACCACTAATAAATCATCCTGGTACGCGAGCAAGGTCACATGCTTTAAAGAAGCTCCCGTACGAAGTCTATCTATGAGCCTCTGAAAGGTAGACGGCGCAATCTTTAAGCCAAACGGCATGCGTTTGAAACGGTATAAACCAAACGGAGTCAAGAAAGCAGTTTTATCTCTATCCTGCTCGCGTAGTGAAACCTGCCAAAACCCGCTGCGCATATCAATAGTACTCATATAACAATTCTTTTTAGTTGATTGAAGAAGCTGGTCAATTAAAGGCATAGGATACACATCCGTCTTAGTAATTGCATTGAGCTTCCTATAATCAACACAGAACCGTACCTTGCCATTGGCCTTTGGTACCAACAGAGCTGGAGATCCCCAGGCAGACTCGCATTCCTCAACAATGTCATCTGCCAACATTTTCTCGAGCTCGACCCTCATCAACTCCTTCTTAGCTGGGGTTAACCTATAAGGTGGAACAGCAACAGGGGGGTGGTCACCGGTATCAATAATATGCTCAGCGAAAGGAGTCGCGTCTCCCCCTGGCTCAAAGATATCCTGATGCTCTGCAAGAAGCTGGGCAAGAATTTCGCGTTGACGATTATTACAAAAGGTCGCCCGTCATCCCGAAGTACCTCTAAAGCGGAACACGAAGATATAGGTGACGTGCCTTCAAACTGCATTTTAAAACTTTTATTTACATTTTCAGCAAAATTCCAGCTGCTCTCACCAAAGTTCAAAACGAGATTAAATATATTGAGAAAGTCTATACCTAATAAGCTTTCATTATTATTAGAATCAGGAAAAATCATAAATTTTACATTTTTAGTTTTATGTTGAAGTGTCACCTCTACCTCCGCGGTCAAAACATTCATTTCCCTACTAACACCATCCGCCAACCTAACAATTTGTGTCGACGGCACTAACGGGTGTCCTAACTTTAATAAGAGAGCATAGAGCGTGTGGCCCGCGACACAAGTCTTAGCTGCGGTATCTATAAGAGCGGTACCACGAACCCCCAAAATGCTTATATGTAACAATGGTCTACGAAAAGTAATCTTATTGACTTTATCTAAACATTTAAAATTATTACCATTACGTTCACTATTATTATTATAACATTTATCACTTTTATTATTATAATATTTATTAACACTTTTATTATTACAACACTTATTACTATATAAACAGTCGCGTACACAATCCCCTACAGCGAGCGCAGGGTTACCTTTACAACACTTGCACATTGACGGGTTAACTGCCGCAGCGGCCGGCAGCGCAACGCCAGTAGCAGCGGCGGCTACCGCGGCCGGCGGCGAGCGCGAACGCGCGGGCCGGCGCGAACGCGCGGGCTGGCGCGCATCGGGAGCACGCGAAAACATGCCCGCCTCACTGCCACAGCTATGAGACGTACCTAACGTCCCGTCGACGTTGTAAGACGTAAACTCGACCGAGTAAAACGACTGTTGACTCGCACAGTTTTTACACTTAGACCTTATAACATTTGCCGCACCACAACCGTAACACTTTATTTCACTTTTTATTTTTTCACTAGACTCATTATTGCGTTTAAGTTTTTCACATGAATCTTTTAAATGACCTACGCGCTTGCAGTATGAGCAAAACTGTTTTTTTTTACTTTAGATACGATTTCTGTAGAACTGCCGGCCTCGCCGGCGACACTATTCATAATCTCCGACGACGGCAGCGACGACGACTACGACGCTCTCTGCGTACTCGTACTCGCCTTCCTCTGCGACGGTATAGCTTTTGAGGCTTCCACGAAAGAATCTTCGATCGAACGACATTTTTGTAGAAGTTCGTCAAAAGTAACAAAACTTTCTCTGCTTATACGCGAACTAAGAAGACCGAAGGTCATGTCGAGTTCGACCTTCTCAGTAAGATCGCCTTTAGGTATCTTCGCTAATAACGCTCGTACTTTAGAAATGAAGAGATCTGTATGCTCGTTATCCTGATTCATCGCAAACAACTTTTTATAAATACGAAAAGGGGGGTCATGTTCGCCAAAAGCACTTTTAATTTTTAACAAAGCTTGCGACCATATGCTCGTTGACCTCTTCACCCCTTGCCACCACACAGCAGCCGCTCCCTCCAACAACATTGAAAATCCACGGAGGGCGTTGTCATCAGACATATTAACGCATTCTTTGTATGTCAGAATAGCATCTAAGAAGTTTTCCAAAGATTCTTCTGGACGTCCGCCATAACGCGTCGTGCACTTCGCGAAATTTCCGTTTGTAACGAACGCAGTGCTCGACGTATGTAGCTCCGACGCACATCCGTGAAGCGTATGCGGCGTAGATGACCTTACTTCTAGCAATAATTGTTGGCAGAACTCTTTTTGAGACTGCTGAAGCGTAGCAATTAAACTAGCGAGAGTTTCTTGCGACATCGTGACGTTGCCGGCAGCCTCAGCACCATCACCCGCCTTATTACCTCGAGTAAGCGGCATTTTTTTTTCTCGTGAACTTATACCTAACACGTTGGGCAGCCACTTATAGCACTGGTTGGTGCCGTTGGGTTCAAACTTTACAATCAAAGTGGTTCACAAACAAAAAAAGGTAAGTACTGTACTAAGCGCGGGCGCGGAGCGTAATGGAATAGCGACTGCCTAGTTCAAACTCAACTGCTCGCCTCGCGTCTCTTTCTCTCTCGCTCGCCCGGTGCCTCTCACCGGTGGTTGATGCAATACATCGTAAACATTACTAATTACCTACCTATATTACTTAGTATTAACATTGGTACCACACGCTATAATTCATTTTAATCAAAAAATTTAAACCTTAACTTTTTTTAAAACCTGATGTGATACGATAAAATGAGGTATAATTTCGTGATCAGCACTACCAAATTAGTGGAAAAAAATAATCAGAACTTGAACAAGGAAAATGATGAAAAAGTTAAGCGTATGTGCAGTTGTAACAAAATGAAAAAATATATTATTTTATGCCGCTGTTACAAGGTTACGTTGTTGAATTTTGATGAACTGTCAAATTGTTTTATATGTTGTTTTTTAAAATAAAAGTCTTCTTGTTATCAGCGATCTTTTTATTACATAGTTATCATGTTCTTTCTTTTTAACTCCTAACAACATTGTCAGTGACATCAAACTTATTAAAACTAATATAAATCGAGATGTGTTGCCATATACAACATCCCCCCTTTTAGATATAAATTTAAACTTAAACATAAATACAACTTAACTTAACTTCTTTTAAAATTTTAAGACAAGATTTTTTTTTAACATATTACCATTGTGTGTAATCTTTGAGGTATGAGGGCTGTTTTATTATTCTACCATACCTAGTGACTTTATGACTAACAACATTTTCAGAACTTTTGCTACTTTGTGAAGGAAGAGTAATCAACGGAGTATCAAGTATTTCTGACTTAACATTAAACTGGTTAGGTGAATAATTTATATGCTTTTGATTCCTCCTGACTACTGTTCCATCCTCCCTTTTAACAACAAAAGATCTCGGGCCCTCAGGCTTTATAATTTTGCTTGGATACCACACCCTGTTTGGTCTATTCTGCACGACAACATTTTGACCTGGTTTGAAGTTTACAGTTCTAACTTTACTAGTTTTATTATAATAAAATTCTGTTTTTTGTTTGTTGCGTGACATTTTTTCCTTCACATTAACAACTTTAGGTTTTAAATGATCTTTAGTACAAGGTAAGTTAGTTCTCAAAAGTCTAGACATTAACAATTCTGATGGACTATAATCCAATCCTGCAACTGGTGTAGATCTATAATGTAACAGAGACAAGTAAAAATCATAATCATTATTGTTTTCACATTTTTTAAACATGTTTTTTACAATTCCTACTGCTTTTTCACTTAAACTATTAGACTGAGGATATCTAGGACTTGAATAAATTAATTGAATATCTAATGAACTTGCAAACTTTTTAAAAGAGTAACTTCCAAACGGCATATTGTCACTTACAATATACTTTGGTATGCCATGAGTAGAAAAAATAGTCAATAAATTTTTAATTACACTATCAGCTGTTTTATCATTTAAATATTTTACTTCTATCCATTTTGAATAGTAATCAACAACACCTAGGTAATCTTTTCTGCTGTAAGTACATATATCCATACCTATCTTGTAGAACGGTAAGCTAGGAATATCACGGGACATAAGAGGTTCTTTACTATTAGACGGTCTATACTTTTCACAAGAACTACATGACAACACAAACCTTTCTATATCTTGTGACATTCCCGGCCAATACATAACATTTCTAGCTCTCTTTTTACACTTATTTTATTTTTTTATTTTATTTTATTTTACTTCACTATACCTGTATGTCCTGTATGTATAAGCATAAGCATTTCTTTTCTTATATGTTTTGGTATAACTATTTTATCCTGTAAGTACACTATATTATCTTTTACATGTATATATTCTTTAGATTTTTTGCATGTTTGGCGAATCTGCATTTGTGTAAATGTTTTTCCAGCAGCTGTCATATTTTTCGCGACCCTTTGAAACGCCATATCATTCGAAAAATTTGTAGCACTTGAAAGTCTTTCACTATAATTTGTAACCTTCTTCCTAAGGCGCGCTACTTCTTTCTTTAAACTTCTTATTTGTTGTTGGCATGATGCGAAGTATTGAGGCACTAGAGGAGGTGATTTCCTTTTCATACCTGTAATGGTAAGTACAAATAATAATTATTACATGTTGTGGTGGCCCAGTGGTTAAGGCGGGTGCTTCTCAAGTTAAAAGTGTGCGGGTTCGAAACTAGTTCAGGCTAGTACCAATGTGAGTTATCGAAGTTATATGTACTTTCTAAAGTGTATCTAACACCAATGACACATGGACATTGACATTGGACAGTGAAGGAAACATCGTGAGGAAACCTGGGCTTGGATCGACCGAGAAAACGGAGTGATTATATACTCTTTGGGACCGAGTGAACGATTATTTTGGACTTTGGACCGAAGCGACTAATATATAGAGTAATATCTATGGTCGGAACCATAGAGTATCTATGGTCGGAAGTCGGAAAATAACTCCTGCCGAACCTACCCGAGCTATAACTAATAACTGTATATAAATTTTAAGGTGCTTCCTCACAATAATTTTAAAAATTTTAGAAAACATTTGCTAAGCCGCGACCGTATATTTATAAATAATTATTAATAAAAATTTACAATAATATATAAAATAAAATGATACTTATGAGTAAAAAAAATATTTACATTTGAAACGTTAATATTAATATTAATATATTTTATATTTTATTATTCTTTATTCTGTTTTTGACACGATATGTTTGTGCTTAGTTGCGTCTGTCTCGATTCGTTTTGCGCGCGAATTGCGAAAGCACCATATGAGTTATTTTGATTACATACTTACTAGTTTCTTTTCAAAAATATATTATTTAGGTATTTGCTTAATATATTTGTGAATATTTTTGTAAATAGTATTATATGTAAAATAGTTTTATTTTTAGTTTAATTGTATACATACTTTTAAGTGTGCGTGTGCAAGTGAGCATACTTTGGAACCATTTTATAGAGGAAGAGTCGTCAAAAAAAGGAAAATGCAAGTATTGTTTCGAAAAGATTTCTTTTACATCAGGCAGCTTAGGTAATTTGACTAGGCATTTAAAAAGGAAACATCCAACCATAACTATGGTACCAATGGAATGACAAGCAATTGTTGATGATGGTGATGTTAGCGCTGAATCCGTCCATCCTCGGCTTCCTGGCACAAATATTGAGCACGAGCAACATCACGAGCAAATGCAAATGCAGCATCGTCGTTATCAGTCTGTACAGTAATAACGACCTTTACAATCCAACATGGACGGATTTACTCAAAGACCCCTACCACCTAATAAAAAAATAAAAATAGACCAACAATTAATTACAATGATCGCTAAAGAGTACCATGCACTGAATATTGTTAATGATACGGAATTCAAGAAATTCGTAGCACTATTAAATCCGTCTTACAATTTGCCTACAAGAAAGACTCTCTCTGAAAGTCTGTTGTTCCAACGGTACTTGCAACTTAAGGAGCAAGTAAAAAATAAAATTTCAAAGGCTCCCGCCATCTGCATTACTACGGATAGCTGGACCTCATACAGTAATGAGTGTTTTTAAAGGACGAACTGAGGCAGTGGCAGACAGACAACAAAGTTGGAGTTATATTGTCAGCGACAACGCGGCGAATATACTTGCAGCAGTTCATTTGGGAGAATGGCGATCATTGAGTTGTTTCGCTCATACATTAAACATAATAGTACAAGCTAGTATTGAGACAATTTCCGATACAGTAAAAAAAGTGGAACGCATCGTAGAGTATTTCCAAAGGAGCACGACTGGACTAAACAAATTAAAATCTGTTCAAAAACAAATGAATATGGGACAGTTAAAATTAAAACAAGACATGAGCACACGAAATAATTCCACGTTTGATATGTTGGACTGCGCAGTAAAAATAACAGAGGCCCTAATAGCTACATTGGCAGTAGTTAGAGGTGACTTAGCTTTATCTCCCGAAGACTGGAAGCATTTAGTCCGATATGATACGAATAGATGACGAGGGTGCTGTTGATGTAGACGGAGCTGGAGCTATATGTTTTGCCATGTCTGGCGCTGAATAAGAAGTTTGTGTGTTTGTAGAGGGAAAAAACTTTGGTTGTTATGAATAGGTTCAGAATAAACACAATTAACTGATGTTGGCCGACTCGGAAGAACTTGAGGAGATGGTGTTGAATATGCACCAGCCATTGACGACGGTCGAGAATAATATTGAGGGTATGGTGTATGACGCTCATTTGATTTTTGACTGATTCTGTTTATAAACAACCCATCTATTTGGTACATCATAATTTTTCGTTCATCAGTTGACAGTTCACGTAGCTTTATAGCCAATAATTTTGCGTATAGATCACAATCATCTTCTTTGTGAGCAGGTACATTTTTATTCTGCCTTTGACCCAAAACATTTGTTAATTGTCCAAAAGCCACGGCCATTTGCTTTTCAGCCGTTTCAGAAGCAGGGCGACGACGTTTATTAGTAACAGCTTGTATGGATGGTGGTCTGGATGGTGATCTAGATGGTGGTGTGGATGGTGTGGTAACCGTACTTGTACGGTCTCTTATCAGAGGGTCATCCTCTGTCTGATCTGCATCTTCTTCTATTTGTTGTGATTGCTGCAAAAAAATAATATACTTAAACTTACACTTCATTTACTTTTTTTTTACAGATGCCCACCACAGCAGAAGGATGGCTTAATATAGAAGAAGGATTCAGGACTAAATTTCCACATTGCATAGGTGCATTGGATGGCAATGCTTGCCATCCAATTACCTCCTTGTTCTCCAAGATAATGGAGTCCATTATCAACTGCCAGCTCCTGCGGTACCTAGAGGAGCACCGGCTGATTAGTGACCGCCAGTACGGCTTTCGTCGAGGTCGCTCAGCCGGTGATCTTCTAGTTTACCTGACACATAGATGGGCAGAAGCAGTTGAGACCAAGGGGGAGGCGCTTGCGGCCAGTCTGGACATAGCGAAGGCCTTTGATCGGGTATGGCACAAAGCGCTTCTTTCAAAGCTGCCTTCCTATGGGCTTCCCGAGAAATTGTGCAACTGGATCACCAGCTTTTTGGCAGATCGGAGCATCAAGGTCTGTCGCGGCTAACTCCATCTAGCTTATACACAAGGCAACTGCCTATGGACCTTTAAGTAGTTGCCACCGTTGTCCGTCGTGTGGCGCTGCGGCGATCGACCGGCGTCTATTCTCTTGTGTGTCATAGACGAGGCATAGACACTAATTAGATAGTGACAAGTGAAAATTTGAATTCATTCTTCTTGTTAAATCGTAACGCTCCGAACCTAATGTTTTTTTTTATATACTAAGAACCATTGTAAAACACGAAATATACGTAATTCGAGATAGTCTACGTTTTATTTGAAGACCTCCGTAGTTTTGGCTGATCGTTGCTGCCCCATAATTTGGTCTTCGAGCCTGGATTTACCAAGAAATTGGACTTCGCGCCGACTGGTCTTCGTCAAGGAAAATCGACGCAGCTACTTCTTCAGTCAACGGTCAGGTCTTATTTCCTTTCTACTCCTTTCCCTTAAACGTTTGAATTAAAAATCGTATCATTTACAGGTCAGGCTAGTGACGTTTCTTTGCGATTTGCGCTGGTTCAAAGTCTTCATATAACGTGAGTACCTTACATTATTCTTACACGTAGACCTCTAAGATGTCCACTGAAGATAAATTATCAGTGCCTTCGGCAGCTTCCCCTGCGGGAAAACGACCAAAAGATATTTCTGAACTCAAAAAACAGCGAGGTAATTTAAAGGGTCGGTTAACACAATTTAAAAAATATTTAGATTCGTTGCCTTGTAATTCTATATCTCAAGTTCAAGTTAAAGAAGTTAAATTTAGAATGCAAGCAGCTCAAGATCATTTTAATACTTTTAACAACATTCAAAATCAAATTGAGCTCGTTTTACCCGAGTCGGAATATACAGCAAACTTTGAGTATGTAGAATCTTTCGAATCATTATATTTTAACGTTTTAGCTACAGCTGAAAGTATAGTCGAAAATACCGTCGAAAGTCTAAAATGTAACAGTAAATCGTCAGCGCAATCGAATGTTAAACTGCCGGACATAAAATTACCCTCCTTTGATGGTTCATTTGATCAGTGGTTAGAATATAGGAATTCGTATATTACTATGATACACAATCGTTCAGACTTAGACGAAATCCAGAAATTTCATTATTTAAAGGCTTCACTGAGCGGTTGTGCGTTACAAGTTATAAGCGCTTTAGAATTTACAGCGAGTAATTACGTGCATGCCTGGGATCTACTTCATAGTAGATTTCATAATACGCGACTTCTTATACAGAACCACTTGAAATCATTATTTTCTATCACTCCGCTTAAACAGGAATCCCACTTGCAGATTCGTAGGTTAATAGATACTACACTCAGAAACCTTCGTGCTTTAAAATCATTAAACGAACCTACTGAACACTGGGATACAATAATTATATACTTAGTTGTATCTAAATTAGACGCATGTACTGAGCGGGAATGGGAGAATTTTAAGGGATCAATTTTAACTGATTCGAACAAACGACTAAAATTAGATGATTTACTGTCATTCTTAAGAAACAAATCGAATACTCTGGAGATGATTAGTTCTAGTCAAAATAAGTTGTCTCAATGTAAATCTCACGTTATGAGCGAAAATAAGCATTACGAACCAAAACGCCATGTCATAGGACATACCTACACGTCTACTAATTCTAATAAAAATAATAATTCTAAGAAGTCATTTAGTTCTAATAAACGTATTTCTCCAGACAATAATAGTTGTGTTTTATGCAATGGTAATCATCTACTATATACGTGCTATAAATTTTTAAATTTGTCTATTAAAGATAGGCTAAAATTCGTTGAAGATAACAAACTATGCAGTAATTGTTTACGTTGTTCAGGTCATTCTGCAACGGAATGTATGTTCGGACCGTGTAAGCAATGTCGGAACAAACATAATACGTTATTACATGTTAATAATAATTTAAATAAATTCGAATATACGCAGAGCGGGCGATCAGCTGATTTCGACGAGACTCGTGAAGCGGCCGGCCCATCGACCGCGCTTCACAGTTTATCTACTAGCCACGCGCTGCCGCGAAATGCATTACAACCGGTTTTGCTATGCACTGCGTTAGTAGATATAATAGATCGGAATAATCAAATGTTTACAGCTCGCGCGCTATTGGATAACGGCAGTCAACATAGTTTTATTTCAGAAAAATTATTTAAACGTTTGAATACGAAACCTATACAGTCCACTATACGTATATCGGGCGTTGGTATGTCTACAACGCAATCGAATAAATCGTGCGAAATAACTATACGCTCTAAGATAAACGATTACAGTACAAAGCTTCGGTGCTACATTTTGCAGCACATTACGTCTAGTTTGCCTACGACAAGCATTGATAATAAATTTATACGTATTCCTAATAATATTCGTCTTGCGGATCCATCATTTAATATTTCCTCGGCTATCGATTTACTAATCGGTGCTGATTTATTTTGGGAATTATTATTAAACGATAATAGAATTCGATTAGAAAGGGGACCTTACCTCCAAAATTCTAAATTAGGATGGTTATTGTGTGGCCCGCTTTATACGTCGCAATTAAAAGACAGTGAAACCGATCAAGCTTATTGTAATTTTAATCAAACTTTAGACGACAATTTAAAACGGTTCTGGGAGTTAGAAAACGTATCTCAGTCCTGTAATATTCTTACTGCTGATGAGCGTATATGCGAGGATCTATTTAAAAATACGACTAAACGAGACATCGATGGTAGGTTTACAGTACGTATTCCTTTGAAACAATCACCAGATGTTTTAGGTGATTCGTATAATTTAGCAAAAAATAGGTTTTTTGCATTAGAACGTAAACTTGAGCGCACACCGGAATATAAACGTCTGTATCGTGACTTCATAAACGAATATGAGTCGTTAGGCCATATGACACGTGTGAATAAGGTTGAATATCCTAATTTTTTCTTGCCGCATCACGGTGTTTTTAAAGAGCACAGTTCAACCACTAAGCTTCGTGTGGTCTTCGACGCAAGTGCTACAACTACTTCTTCTAAGTCACTTAACGACATTCAGTACCCGGGACCTGCTCTTCAAAATGATATTTTTTCTATACTTTTACGATTTAGGCGTTATAAATACGTAGCCTGTGCGGACGTAGAAAAAATGTTTCGTCAGGTCCTTGTTCAGCAAGATCAAAGGTCACTGCAGTATATCGTTTGGCGTGACAATCCTACAGATCCATTAGATATATATCAACTTAACACCGTAACTTATGGTACGGCGTCAGCGCCGTATTTAAGTATGCGTTGTATACGTCAGCTCGCATACGATTGTGATGACGTCGTCACAGCTCGGGTAATAACCGAAGATTTATTCGTTGACGATTTGGTTACTGGTAGTGATGATCGTCATGAGCTAATATCCATCTGTGAAAAAGTTTCAGCGGTTTTACGTTCGGGACGTTTTGTACTACGTAAATGGATATTTAACTCGGAACTCGCTCATACTCAGGCAACACAGCAGTTTAACGGTGAACACACGCAAAATAAAACCTTAGGTATTGGTTGGCATAGTGAGAGTGACTACCTATATTACACTACACAAATAGACGAGTATGACGATATACCTAGGTTGACTAAACGAGTAATGTTATCAATAATATCACATATCTACGATCCGTTGGGTTTATTATCGCCCACCGTTATTATATCAAAAATTTTACTTCAAAAATTATGGCTGAGTAAGCTCGATTGGGATACGCCAGTACCTCGCGATATCGAACTTATTTGGAACAAATTTATGTTAGTTTTAAAACGATTAAATGAATTAAAAATTCCTCGTTACGTAATGAACGGCTACACGCAATACAAAGAACTGCACATATTTACCGACGCGTCACAAAGTGCATACGGCGCTTGTGCCTATGTACGTTCCTATAATCATGATTCAGAAATCGTCGTAAAATTATTATGCGCAAAAAGTAAAGTTGCTCCCTTAAAGTCCATATCTATCCCGAGGTTAGAGCTTTGTGGTGCTTTAATAGGCGCAAGACTTTATAAAAAAATAATCGACGTTATTCGTTTAACTTTCTCAAGGGTCATCTTTTGGACTGACTCGACCATCGTCATCGGTTGGGTTAAGATGTCGCCACATCTCTTAAAGCCGTTCGTACAAAATCGCGTAACCGAGTTAAACGAGCTGACAGGTGATTCCGAGTGGTTACATGTATCGAGCGAAACCAACCCAGCTGATATATTGTCTAGAGGATTAGCCTTTGATTCGTTGATTAACTGTGAGCTTTGGTGGAACGGTCCGTCTTACTTGCAATGTCATAATAATTTTGATTCGTTAAATAATAATATTAATTTAGAAAATTTGCCTGATTTAAAATCTAATGTAATACATAATTTTAGCAGTCTCGACAATTTAGATTTCATTCAATTTAATAAATACTCGTCTTTCACAAAACTTAAACGCGTATGGGCCTACGTTCTTCGATTCATAAACAACGTTCGAGGGGGCGGGGCTAATAGATGCAAAACAAAGCAAACCGGTTTGTTATCGGTGTCCGAACTAGAGGAAGCGCAGTATACGTTGATTCGTTTTGCACAAATGCAATCCTTTCCGACGATTTATGATAATTTGCTGAATAAAGGAAGTTACACAGGTAATAATAAAGAATTAAATCGTGTATCTGGATTAAACGTGTTTTTAGACGATAAAAAATTAATTCGAGTTGGTGGTCGACTTCGAAACGCGTCTAATTTCGATTTTAATAAAAGGCATCCGTTTTTAATGTGCAGTCGACACTGGATGTCTAATTTATTAGTGAATCATGAACACAAGAGGCTACTTCATGCAGGACCTCAACTAATTTTATATACTCTGCGCGAGACATGGTGGATATTAAGTGCAAGAGGTCTTGTGAGAAAAATCGTGCGTCAATGTGTTACATGTTCTCGTTTTAATAATATAATACCTAAACCTATAATGGGAAATTTACCATCTGAGCGTCTGGATGCGGGATTTCCGTTTGAGCGGACCGGCGTTGATTATGCTGGACCCATTATGATTATGAACCGTAAAGGAAGAGGTGCTAGGCAAATTAAATCGTATATTTGTTTATTTGTCTGTTTCATAACTAAAGCTGTACATATCGAACTGGTCACGAGCCTTTCGACGGACGACTATATTTTAGCTTTAAAACGATTCATTGGTAGACGCGGAAAACCAGTAGCTCTTTATTCTGACAACGGTAGAAATTTTGTTGGTGCTGAAAAAGAAATTCGAAATTTAATTCATGATAATTCACAACAAATAAACGATTACGCCTCATGTGAGGGTATTGAATTTAATTTTATTCCACCGTATGCGCCGCATTTTGGAGGTCTGTGGGAGAGTGGTGGTCTTGTAAACATCATCTTAAACGTATTGTTGGTAACGCCAAATTAACATACGAAGAAATGAATACTGTTTTAATTCAAATCGAAGCCGTTTTAAACTCTCGTCCACTGTCCCCCTTATCCACCGATCCAAAAGACTTCACTCCCCTCACTCCTGGTCACTTCTTCATAGGCCGACCGTTAACTTCGCTGCCATGCGAGACCATTTCTGATGCTACAGGTCTGGCGATGAACCGGTACCGCCGCGTGGAGCAGCTGCGGCAGCAGTTCTGGCGGAGGTGGTCCAAAGAATACATTGGAGAACTTCAACAGAGAACTAAGTGGAAAACTCATCATGACGATTTAGCCCTTGATCGTCTCGTCCTCATCAAAGATGAAAATTTACCACCGCTTAAATGGCGTTTGGGACGCATAACTCGCATATACCCGGGGACTGATGGTGTCACACGTGTTGCTGACATCTGTACCGCAACCGGAACGACGAGGAGGGCGTTTTCGAAAATTTGCCCTTTGCCCCTGCAGTCATCGAACGATGAAACCTGATGTTGGAAGCCGGTGTTTCCAAGGCGGGGGGTATGTCGCGGCTAACTCCATCTAGCTTATACACAAGGCAACTGCCTATGGACCTTTAAGTAGTTGCCACCGTTGTCCGTCGTGTGGCGCTGCGGCGATCGACCGGCGTCTATTCTCTTGTGTGTCATAGACGAGGCATAGACACTAATTAGATAGTGACAAGTGAAAATTTGAATTCATTCTTCTTGTTAAATCGTAACGCTCCGAACCTAATGTTTTTTTTTATATACTAAGAACCATTGTAAAACACGAAATATACGTAATTCGAGATAGTCTACGTTTTATTTGAAGACCTCCGTAGTTTTGGCTGATCGTTGCTGCCCCAAGGTCGTTGTCGACGGTGCCTGCTCTGATCCTAAATATGTCAACGCTGGTGTTCCACAAGGCTGTGTACTGTCTCCTACTCTGTTCCTTCTGCATATCAATGACATGCTGCAAATCAGCAACATTCATTGCTATGCAGATGATAGCACTGTAGATGCACTGTACACTGGCCGCGCTAATATTTCTCGGGAGAACGTCGACGAGTGCCGGAACAAACTTGTGTCTGAAGTCGAAACCTTGTTAACCAAAGTCTCGAATTGGGGTCGACTAAACTTAGTCCAATTTAACCCCAAAAAGACACAAGTTTGCGCGTTGACCGCTAAAAAGTCGCCGTTTGTCGTAACTCCTCAATTTGCGGGCACTCCCCTGTCTGCCACAGCCAGTATCGGGATACTTGGCGTCGATATTTCGAGCAACGTCCAGTTTCGTGGTCACTTGGAAGGTAAGGCCAAATTGGCCTCTAAGAAGCTTGGTGTGCTCAGTAAGGCGAGACAGTACTTCACGTCGGGTCAGCGTCTTAATCTCTATAAGGCGCAAATTCGGCCCCACATGGAATACTGTTCTCATCTCTGGGCGGGAGCTCCCCAGTACCAGCTACTTCCATTTGACCGCATTCAACATAGGGCGGTTCGAATTATCAACGATCAAGCTCTTTCCGATCGGCTTGATCCTTTAGCTCTGCGTAGAGATGTTGGATCACTCTGCATCTTCTACCGCATTTATCACGGGGAGTGTTCTGAGGAATTGTTCGGACTGATCCCGGCCGCAGAATTTCATCATCGGACATCGCGCCAAAACCGAAAATTCCATCCTCACCACCTCGATGTCCAGCGTTCCACAACAGTGCGATTCCTTAGGCATTTTATGCCTCGCACAACCACTCTGTGGAACCAGCTGTCGCCTGCGGTCTTTCCGAACCGTTACGACCTGGCAACCTTTAAGAAGAGAGCGTATTCTTTCTTGAAAGGCCGGCAACGCATCTGCAAGCCCTGTGGTGTTGCAGTTGTCCATGGGCGGCGGTGATCACTTACCATCAGGTGAGCCTCCTGCCCGTTTGCCCCCTTTGTCCCATAAAAAAAAAAAAAGAAAAAAGTCATTGAAAGCCCAACGTATAGTGGAACAGAGTATTTCAATTATAAGAAAACTTTTAGCATTGTCCTTTTGGCTTTAGTGGATAGCAAATACAAATTTGTATTCGCAGACATCGGGAGTCAAGGAAGAATAAGTGACGGCGCACAGTGGATCCATATTGAAAATTAGTGGACATAGGCAACAAAGTTCCAATATCGATTCGATATTTTTTTATGGAATTCTTCATGATATTCCAGACAACTTTTACTCTTGTAAAATTTCTTCTAAAGTTGATCTTTTGTCTGAAAAAAAATAAATTAGATTTTTTTGTATGGAGCGAATCACGTTTATTTTTTTTTTCTTCAATTGTACGAATATGTTGGGTGTATGGATGGCGTGAGTATATGATAGCTAGGGTCATTCTTTATCCACGAAAAAATATATCAGCGCCGGCCATCCGCGGCCGCGCGAGTAATCATTCGGTAAAAAAACAATATTGAAAATTAGTGGACATAGGCAACAAAGTTCCAATATCGATTCGATATTTTTTTATGTGATTCTTCATGATATTCTAGACAACTTTTACTCTTGTGAAATTTCTTCTAAAGTTGATCTTTTGTCTGAAAAAAAAATAAATTAGATTTTTTTGTATGGAGCGAATCACGTTTATTTTTTTTTCTTCAATTGTACGAATATGTTGGGTGTATGGCGTGAGTATATGATAGCTAGGGTCATTCTCTATCCACGAAAAAATATATCAGCGCCGGCCATCCGCAGCCGCGCGAGTAATCATTCGGTAAAAAAACAATATTTTCTATGAAATTTTTTGCCTTTTAAAATCAATTCAAGGTATATTTTCTGTCTCACTTGGCTGTTTTCACCTTCTTTTTAGTTAAATATATAGTTTTAATAGCACATAGGTACTCACAACTAGTAATTCTGGTACAGGTTTAGTTATAATTGCATGTTATCGGTGGCACCTGCATTGTGATTGATGACTCATTTGTTTGTGCGCTCGGCTAAGTGCACAACAAACGAGTCACTGAAAAATAATTGTCTCTGATTGGTTGTTATTTTTTTAACTACCTGCACATTATCTATTGTTATCGGTGGCACCTGCTTTGTGATTGATGACTCATTTGTTTGTGCGCTCGTCTAAGCGCATAATTAATGAGTCATCGAAAAATGCTCGTCTCTGATTGGCTGAATAATTTTCAGTCACGTTAATATGTTCACTACTTGAGTAATTAACACTGACTATAAATACATAGACAATTATTAAGTCCCTCTAGTTTCGCTCTTATCGCTTATTTGTGAACACAGTGAAATACTTTTATTTTTATATTTACTTTAGAACTATGGCTGGATTTTGTACCAACCTAGATCTTTTTGTGAAATTAAGAAGTGGTGGTGATCTGAAAAATTATATGTTTCTATATGAAAGTATAATTTCTGTTTTAAATACCACAGTTTCTGAAGAAGACAAAAACCTAATCAAGGAGTTCTGTCGGCTTTTTTGTGTAAATCTAAATAAAAAGTGGATAGAGTCAAGTAGAAATCAAAAAACTTTTATGAATTGTGTATATAATCGCAAGTGGTTGGAAAAAAACATCAACTGGCCTGTTTGTGACAGTGTTGACCTGAGAAGTGAGTTGGGCTTTTCGGACACAGCCTTATCTGAGCCAGTGGATATGAATTCCCATGTTCCTAATCTTGCAATATGTACTACGGAAACGGGAACATCTACAGAAAAGGAGCACAGAAAACCGTTCGAAGACTTAAGTAATAAGCAAAAAAAAGACGTTCTACTTCCATAGTAGAAGAAAATTCCGAGGAAGAGTTGCAGCACTGGTACTTAACAAAATTGAATGACAACGGCAAAACGAATCTGGCAAAAGTGGTCGAATTCCTTTCCAGTAATCCAGAAACGCTATACGAAGTACACGAGCAACTATTCAAAAAGCAGAGCCTAAGTACTGTCTCTGAAGATAAGTGTTTAGCTCTTTACTCTCTCTAGCTCTCTACATCACTTGCGCTCTCGAGATGAAAGTACTTAGCTCTCCGACAATTTCTGAAAGAAGAAAACTGTGCTGCCTTTCCATCTTATCCAAAGCTCGTAAATGCCAAGAAAAGATGTTATCCACCACAAGAGAGTATGGAGATTACCGAAAAAGGAGCTCAAATTAAATTGCAAGCGCTATTGGACCACACTGTGGAGAGAACTTTACTAGATGTGAATTCTGTTGATAGGTCTCAAAATGAAGAACTCAAGTTGACCTGGAAATGGGGGCTTGATGGTTCTTCGTCGCAGAGTAACTATAAACAGAAAACTTCAAACACAGCTACAGAGTTCGGTGATTCATCAGTATTCATGATAAGCATCGTCCCTCTTCGGCTAGTGTCTGGCTCATCATCTGGGAATGAAAATATAGTTTGGGAGAACCCCACACCTTGCTCAACTCTGTACTGTCAACCAGTGAAGTTCATTTTCACTTCGGAGACAGCTGATTTTATAAAGTCTGAAGAGTCGGAGATGAAAAAACAAATTGATGAACTGATATCTACACAGTGTGGAAATATTATTGTATCACATGAATTGCATATGACCACGATTGATGGAAAAGTGGCCAATATTATTGCTGAAGTACCATCATTTGCAACGTGCCCCATTTGCTTGGCAAAACCAAGCGAGATGAATAATTTAGACGCTTTGACTTCCAGACCACTTCGTGAAGAATTTTACAAACAAGGAATTTCTTCACTGCATATGAAGATTCGGTGTATGGAATGTCTTCTCCATATATCTTATAATCTGGATTTTCAACGATGGACAGCTCGAGGCGAACATAAGGCTTTAAAACAAGCTAGAAAGAAAACCAAGCAACAAGAGTTTCGTGAGCAAACTGGAATGCTGATTGATATAGTCAAACAGGTACGTATTTAGTTAGTCGATCTTTTTTATGATTTTTGTGTATTATATATGTGTCGTATATTACAGTCTTTTTTCCCCATTTCAGGGTTTTGGAACTACAAATGACGGGAATACTGCGAGGCGCTTTTTCCAAGATTACAAAACATCATCCAGAATAACAGGAATTGACGAAAATCTAATTTTCAGATTTTCCGTTATTCTACAAGCCATATCATCAGGCAAAAACATTGACTGTGAAAAATTTAGAAGATACTGTAGAGAAACAGCTGATGTATACGTGCAACACTATTCGTGGTACTACATGCCAGTTAGTGTACATAAACTTCTAATGCACGGTGCAGACATCTGTAACCACTTTGGTGTTTTGCCAATCGGTAAGTAAAAAATAAATAGAGTTTGATGTATAATTTGACTCGATTGCTTTTTGAAATTAAAATGCATGTACTTATTTCGTTTAGGTATCTTATCAGAACAAGCTTCGGAAGCCCCTAATAAGGACTTCAGAAACATCAGAGAGAGACACACTCGGAAAACGGACAGAATAGCAACAAACGAAGACATCCTCCATGGACTTCTAACAAGCTCTGATCCCCACATATCCTACATAAGGCCTAAAATAACGAAACAGGTTCATAGTGAGTTGTTGCCTGAAGCAATTCAGTTGTTACAGACTACCGAGCCTCCCTGTGACAGCGAGAGTATGGAGGATGAAGAATGCAGCAGTAGTAGTAGCAGAGTCCGAAAATTAGCCGGATCCACTTCTGGAATAAGAAATAAAGTGATCCGGCTCTGGACTATACCCACAAAAGCCCATCAGGGCTGGGAATATGACAAACAGCTCTTTTCAGGGCTACAATTATTTCACAATTTCCTTTCGATCATACGTACGATAACTTATACTATACTTTACATACGCTTGATTATTTAATGTTTTTTTTTTTTTTAATTTATTTCTGACCTGGATTCAAAGTCCTTTGGCCGTATACATCGATAAAACAACATTATACAAAAAACTACAAAAAATAAACAAATTAAGCTAAATCTTTTCTACTGTTGTTGTAATGAATTTATAAAGATGAACAAAAAACTGCGGTCTATTTAATAAATCTTGGACGTGGCGGGGTAAACTAATTTGGGTTCCTGGACGAGTACTGTCACTATCACTCTCACTACTGTCAGTGTTCGTTAATTTTTTAAAAAGTAATCGTTGCTGATTGTTAAATTGTGGACAACTGAAAACAAGATGTTGCAAATCGGAAGATTCCTCATGACAATGTTTACAGTGACTATTCTCATAGATAGCGATTCGATGGAGATGTGTAGGAATAAGGCAGTGACCAAGCCGCATTCTTGATATAGTCGTTATGAATTTCCGACTTCCTTTTGCGCCAAGTTTATCATACCACGGTTTTATTAGTAAGTTTTTCTGCACCTCAGCATACCACTTTCCTTTGGTCTCAACTGTAGTGTCCCAGTGTTCTTTCCAAAGCTTTCGCAAATTGGTTTTAAAGTTAACATAGTAATCGGAGAATGGTACTTGTTGTGATTGACTGTCATCTCGATTAGAATCTGTATGTGTTATACTATCAGCAATCTCATTACCGTCTATACCACTGTGGGAGAGGACCCATATAAATTCTATATTAATGCCACTGTTGTACAAATGTTTCTATGATAGTACATATTTTAAATAAAATGTAGTTACTTTTGTAGGACCGAAGTCCATAAAACAATGAAGTTAAAACGCTTTTAGCATCAGTGACTAATACAATATTTACATTTCTTACACTAGTAGTTATATACATTAAACATTTAAGGATAGCATAACTTTCTGCAGAAAATATGCTATAATTGTTATTCAACTGAATGCATTCACTGTAATTGGCTTGTGGATCATAAAAGGCTGCTCTTACATTTTGTTCATCTTTAGATCCGTCTGTATACACAAAATAACAATCTGCTCTTTTATGTTTAAATTCAAAAAAAACTGCTTTATTTTTTATTACATCTAAATGAAACTTATTTCTATCATAATTTATGAGACTGTTATATTATGAGCATTCATAAATTGGCCATTCCTTACATTTATGTACATTTTGCATTTTACTTTTAACATGACTATAAATAGTTATAATTTCAATTCCAGAAAGAAGTGACTGAGGAGATATAGTAGGCATTGGCATGAAGTGCAAAGCCTCTCTTATATTGTGAAATTTAGTGTTGAGAGGATTATTTGAAGCTACTAACTTTAAAAAGAATCTTTCTGCTAGTTGAAGCCTTCTAAGGAACAAAGGAGGTATGCAAGTTTCCACTTCTAATGAGTTAATAGGAGTAGAGCGCATTGCTCCACAAATTAGTCTTAACCCTATGTTTTGTATTACATCCAGTTTGTGGAGGAAGGAATTATTAGCATTTAAGTAAGCCAAGCTACTGTAATCAAAGTGACTTCTGACTATGCTTTTATACAACATACTCATAGTTTTGGGGTCTGATCCCCAGTAAGTACCTGCTAAATGACGTAAGATATTTATACTTCTCATAGCCTTCTTACTAATATAGTCTATATGTTTGTCAAATTTTAAATGTGAATCAATTACTACACCCAAAAAATTATGATGGTCAACAATGGGAATTTCTGTGTTATTATAAAGAATTTTCATAACTGAATTTTCTTTACTAAATATTAAAAGTGAACTCTTTTCCGGACTCACTTCTAATTTAACCCACTCAATTCCAAACGCGCAAAAAATCAAGTCACACCTCCACACCGGCGCTTGTTTACATTAACGCGCGCGAAGCACTTGAGATTGAATGTTTACGTTACTCACGTTACCGAGAACTTTTTGTTTAAGTTATAAGTGCTCGAGTTACATTTCTCGCTAGCCACTTATACAAACGATAAGATGAAACATAAACAATCTCAAATGGATGTTTATTTAATTTACAAGAGGTCTTTGTTTCGACCGACGTCAAGTCTACCCGCACGATAAAAAAAAAAATGATAAAAAATTCGTATAAAAATACCTGCAATATGTCACTAGATTATTATTTTATTATCAAATACCTACATTATGTCACTTTCAAATAAAAATGTCATTATTCACAGATAGATTAAAATACTTTCAGTTGTCACAAAATACTATCATCGAAATACCGCACGCATGCGCATTACGCAGATTGAAAATTCATTTGTCCATGTGTAGTTATTATATTCTATAAAATATGTGTCAGTAAGAATTATTCTGGTAATTGTATAGTCTATGCTTAAGAAACAGGTATAAATTTGAACAAAGTAAGGAAAAAAAAAAACACGTTCCCTAAATTACCATTGGCCTCATATGACGCCCGATTGATGGCTCAATTGACGCCCACGGTAGGGTATGTCCTTGTAGCGTTGCGGCTCAATTGACGCCCAGGGGAGGCAATGAGGCAAAAACCTATCTACATTGAAGCTGTTGTTGTCTGATAAATTGTCTAGAAAAGCTGGAATCCATGTATCATCAAAGTTCTTATTGTGACTACTGTTTCCAATTCTCTTAAATTTTTTAATATATTCCCAGATCCTTGGAGTCATTCTATTAAAGCTACTACACAAATTTTTCCATGACTCTGAACTCTCAATTTTAATAATTCTTTTCTTCTGAGCATCTAGTTTTTTATATTCTATAAAATTAGCTATAGTGGGACATGACTTATATTGCTTAAGGCTTCTTTAGATGCCTTCACGGCTACCTCACATTTTGCATTCCACCATGGAGCAGGTTTTTTACGAACAACATTACTATTTATTTTCTTACACTTAGGAATAGTTATATCTCTTAAATCATTTAAAGTATTTACAAAACTATTATACAATTCTAGGCAATCTTCAGACTCCATGGTTAAATTGGAAAAGAAATTTTTAGATAGAGCATAAAATTCAGACCAGTTAGCTTTACTATAAATAAATCTTTCTTCCACAGGACCTACTTTATACATACATGGTTTAATATTTACATAGAGGGAAACTGGATAGTGATAGCTGCCTAAGGGATCATATTGAACCTGCCAATTACACAAATGAGCAATCGAAGGACTAACAAGAGTGACATCTATTGCAGAAGCCTGTCTGTTGGGATATGGACATGTTGTTGGAGTACCATCATTTAATATGCAAAAATCTAAGTCATCAATTAAGTTATATAGTCTATTTTTTCTTACTTGTCTTAAGTAGTAAACAAATATGGCGTACAGGTAACCAGAGATAACTAGAGATAACTCATAGAGCTGACAATGACGAATGAATGACAACGACTGAATGAATGGTTTTTATGCAGTGAACGTAAAGTATTGGGTAGAAATAATACGACAAGTTATTTTAATAATTTTATTATTCTGATATCGGCGATGATTCACTCGACTCTTCTGAAACGTGAATTATAAAATTAGGGGTCGGTGCATCTGTTGCAGCATCCATTAAACCGTCAAGCTGCAACATTTTGTCTTCTTCTTTTTTTACGTGTTCAATAGTATTTATCCAAGACGCCGTACCAATTTTTGTTAAACCTTCCTTCACTAGCTCCTTGACTTCAGCCATTTTAAAACTTTTATTATTTTTTCCAACATGTGATTTCAATTGTGCCCATATTAATTCTATTGGATTTAATTCACAATGATACGGCGGAAGGCGCAGAACAATTACATTTTTATGCGTGGCCATTTCATCGATAACTTTTTTATTATAATTTTCTTTATTAAATTTTAATAAAAGTTCTGCTTTTATTTCTGAATCCAGAAATTGAATGTTTTTGTTTTGTAGCCACGCTTGTATATCTGCCTTCCGCCAATTCATGTTGGGCACTCGGTCTGCAAGTCTGGAGTGGAGCATTAACCATTACTATTACCGACCCTTGTTCCACTTTGTCCAAAATTTTTCCAAACCTGTAAAATTATATAAACGTGATTTTATTTTATAAGAATATAATTGTACTTGTCTAGATAATGAAAGCTAAATATTTGTAGAATTTTCTAAATATTTCTTTAAAAGTTCTCTATATACGCCATACTCGTACAGCTGACTATATGTAAATAAATTAGAATGAGATATTTTTTTAGTATTTACCACTTTTTAAAGTTGTGAGCATCCATTTCCCCATGGTAATCTCCGTCACTTTTTTTAGCCTCAAAAATCCACTCTCCACCTTCAAGGAACCCGTCAGCGCTTCCAATATGGCTGATTATCAATCTTTTTCCTTTTGGTGGATTTTTGAGGCCTGTTGACAAGCCATTTAAAAATGCTTGCCGACTGCTTGCTATATTTTGGTCATTCCAAATGTAATTTGAAGAATGCCCTTAAAAACAGGTCTTATTAAACGTTTAAATAAATTGATTGAACAATACGTACAATATTTAAATATAAAAAAAAAATTACCTTCATTTACCCATGTCTCATCTGTATAATATATTTTCCTATTTTCTCTTCTATATTCTTTAATTTTTAACAAATAGTTTCGTCTCCACACCATCAAATCCGGCCTATCAAGTAATATACTTTTTCTAGAGCGTCTCATATATTTAAAATCCAACTTTTTCATAATTTTATAAGTTGTAGAGCGCGAGAATGATGGTAGGTCATCGTCATCATTAATAGCATTCATCACTTTGTTTATCGTTGGTTGCTCATTTTTAAAATAGAAATTGTGGACTATTCTTTTAATTGCTGACAGTGTAAAATCGTCCAAGTTATTTACGATTTCATATTTAGGCGTGGATCGATTAGGTGTGGATACTTCTCCTTTGACTTTGTATTCATTTAAAATTCTAGAAATTGTTTTTACAGAAGTTCCCATAATGTTTGCCGTTGTTTTCAGAATGTCCCCCTTACAGGGAAATGTAGGTGACGTTCTCTCGACGTGTTTATATATATTCATTGCAATCACCTTCTCTCTAGCAGTGAGATCTGCACGGTTTGGCATTTTTTTTATGGGTAACGTAAGAAAAGATGGAGGATCTGAGATCCTTTTTCGCTTTCTGGAATGCGAAGGCCCAGCGTTTGTTTCGGGTTCACTCATTTTGGTAAGTACTTGTCGAAAATTAATAGTATAATAAAATATTTGACGATAATTTTATAACAGTTGTACACATTTTACATTCTATTGATATTTAGCCCTCATAGAAAAATAACTCTCCCTTCTAAAATGAAGATTCAATAAAATTTTATACCTACTTTCATAAATCTGTAAAATAAAACGCTTGTTACCTTTTTATGCCATTTTGTAATACATAATACTAAAAATATTAAACTTACCTCAATGAGTGTTATATGCACTAAAACCACAATCGTATGCAATATCGGAATCAGTAAAGGGTTGCTAAAAGTCGTCAGTCCAAGGAATAACACCGTCCAAATCAGAAAACAAACACAAATCCAGTAGAAAGCCAGGTCGTTAGAAATCCAACACAAATGAGCACCCGTAACGTACGACATCAAACGTGGTAACGAAACGAATGACTCTTTCAGCGGTGGCTGGGTTAAGCAACTGTCAAAATGTCACTTGTCTATGAAGTCTTTAATTGACAAGTGACATTTTGACAGTTGTTTAAATTAATGATGTTTTCGCCTAAATTATATAGTATATATATATATATATATATTATAAATTCATTTTTAAAGCTTTAAACTAAAAAGCAAATAAGCGGTCGACAGATCTAACTCCGTTTTATAAAGCAGTGCAATAAGATACGAAATTATAATAATTATAATAAATCACACAATATGTGATTGTCGGAAAACAAGTGATTTTCGTTCAAAGTAGTGTTTGTTTACCATTTAGGACACGTAAGGAAAAATAGACTATATATATTATTTCCTCTATTATTATTGCTATTGCAACCAAAACTGATATGATGTGCATTTAAGTCACCCATAATTATACAAGGTTTGGGAATATTATTAAAAATATGCCTAAGTTTATTAGTATTAAATCTACCACTTTTAGGTGGACAATATACACAAAGTATACTGATATTCCCTGACTTTGTCTCAATACTTATGGCTATGTTTTGGATATTTTCATGAAAGTGTTTAATACAGAATATTTCAACCCATGTTTAAGTAAAATACCTACACCATTGCATCTATTTTCAGAGTTCTTGTAAATAAAATTGTAATTTGGAATATTAGGGATAATAGATTTATTAGTAAGCCAAGTTTCATTAAGTAAACAAATGTCTATTTCCTTATCTGCAAGTAATTTTTGTAACAATGTTTTCATGCTCTGTAAACTTTGTATATTGAACTGAACTATATGTAAATAATCCTCCATTAAACTAAGTTTGATATAAATATTTCTTTTATTTTCTTAGTTGTTAAGGGTTCCTTATTTTTGCTATTACCTAAAGCTAATAATGATTTTACAATAGCATTCAGGATAATATCATTGTTGACAATTGTATCTACATCGAAAGACTTATTTACATTCAGAAGTGGATAAGCTTTTAAATCATTAGATGGAGGAGAACTCACCACAGTGGCATAGCTTTGCTGAGTATATTTCTTCATGTTTTCTTCTATCTTTTGTTTTTTAATTGGACAATCTCTGGATATTGCTAAATGAGATCCACTGCAATTTATACAAATTATTTCTTCCACATCACATTCCTTATAAGAGTGATTTCCAGCACATGAGGAGCACATCTGCTGAGGACTTCTGCAAACTTTAGCCGAGTGATTAAACTTAAGACATTTAAAGCATTGTAAGACTGGAGGTATATATTGGTGTACAAGATAACGGAATAATTGAATGTAAGCATGTTGTGGCAGTGTTGTAGTGGCAAAGGTTACGGCAACTGTGGTCAACGGGGATAGTATGTTATTTGTCTTTTTCATAAATCTTTTAATGGATATAACTTCAGCATCGCAGGTGATATTTTTATAAATTTCTTCGTTGGACATGTCTTTAGGAACATATCTTAGAATACCTATTTTCTCTGTTAAGTGTGACGGTATGAATGCCTTCATTTTATTTTTAGATAAGAAATCATCCATTTTAAGGAAATAATTGGCTGGTATGGCTTTTCTAAAAGAGACTCCAATTTTATGCGCATTGACACGGTGGACACCAGTAATGCCCTTAACATTTTCTGTAAATAATTTCGTTAGTGTTATGGGATTTCTGTTGCCTAGTTTTTCCTGCTCAGTTGATTGAACAAATACTGTGAAATCACCAGTACTGTTTTCTAGGAATTGTCTTTTATAGTTGGGTTTGGTAAAAATTTTGTACTTATCTTGAGGGCTGGAGAAAACACTGTCATATTTCCGTTTCTTTTTTCGGTCCCCAGGGTCCTCCCCATCAGGTTGACTTCCCGCCAAAAAGTCCTATTTAGATAATGATTATCAATGTCTTGCCAGTAAAAATTCAAACTATTTCCCCTATATTTGACAAAATTAGTATAACCAGAAACTTATTACTGTATTTATTTTACAAAAGATAACGTGCAGGTAGTAAAAAAATAACAGCCAATCAGAGACAATTATTTTTCGGTAACTCGTTTGTTATACACTTAGCCGAGCGCACAAAACAAATGAGTCATCAATCACAATGCAGGTGCCACCGATAACATGCAATAATAACTAAACCTGTGCCAGAATTACTAGTTGTTGTTATTATTATTAATTATTGTTGAAAATATACTTTGAATTGAAATATTGTTGTTTTACCGAATGATTACTCGCGCGGCTGCGGATGGCCGGCGCTTATATATTTTTTCGTGGATAGAGAATGACCCTAGCTATCATATACTCACGCCATACACCCAACATATTCGTACAATTGAAGAAAAAAAAATAAACGTGATTCGCTCCATACAAAAAAAGCTAATTTATTTTTCTTTCAGACAAAAGATCAACTTTAGAAGAAATTTCACAAGAGTAAAAGTTGTCTGGAATATCATGAAGAATCACATAAAAAATATCGAATCGATATTGGAACTTTGTTGCCTATGTCCACTAATTTTCAATATTGTTTTTTTACCGAATGATTACTCGCGCGGCCGCGGATGGCCGGCGCTGATATATTTTTTCGTGGATAGAGAATGACCCTAGCTATCATATACTCACGCCATACACCCAACATATTCGTACAATTGAAGAAAAAAAATAAACGTGATTCGCTCCATACAAAAAAATCTAATTTATTTTTTTTCAGACAAAAGATCAACTTTAGAAGAAATTTTACCAAGAGTAAAAGTTGTCTGGAATATCATGAAGAATCACATAAAAAAATATCGAATCGATATTGGAACTTTGTTGCCTATGTCCACTAATTTTCAATATTGATCCACTGTGCGGCGGCGTCTTTAATAATTGTTTACTATGGAAAAGAATAATTAGAAACGAGATAGATTTTCCACCACCATGTCCACTTTCAGGATCGAATATTAATATTCCATACGTGTTTTTGGCTGACGGTGCTTTTGCATTGAGTCAACACGTAATGAAACCCTACCGAGGAAACCATGAAGTAGGCTCACCAAAAAGGTTATTTAACCAAAATTTATCTAGATCCCGAGTTGTAGTTGAAAATACGTTTGGAATTTTAACCTCAGTTTTTAGAATATTCAGACGCCCTATCAATTTAGAACCACAAACTGTAACGGAATTTACGATGACTTGTGTATTACTACATAACTTTTTGAGAACAAGTAAAAGTTCTTCAAATCGATATACTCCTCAGAGTTCGTTTGACGTATATGACAGTAGTGGAAATATGGTTTGAACCCCTGGTTCATGGCGTAGAGATAACGACGAATATAATGCATTGCAAAATTTACCACAAATACCACGAAGATCTCCGGTGAACGCCAGAGAAGTCAGGGAAGAATTTACTTCATATTTTAATAGGATTGGATAAGTTGATAAAAATGTATGAATAAATGTAGGTATAATACCCAACGGTGTTTTTTTTTTTTTTTAATTTAGAATAAATAAATTTATTTACTTACTGTTTCGGTGTTTATCCCATCATTGCAAGTATATACTGGTAGTAAAAATGACTCCATGGTTTCGTAAGCATACCAAGTTGGATTGTATATTTCTTCGGCACCTAAAATAAAATAAAAACATCGAAAATTAGAGCGAGATAGTTGCGGAATAATCGAGAAACTAACCAACGCTTTTAAACATAAGTTACACCTTGTTAAGCAGACTATCAAAATAATTATAAATGTATCGTAGGAACATACCTGCGCCAGAACGCATAGATTCACGTTATTTTTCAAGTGTTTGCGAAAAGTAGTCATCAATATCTCTTTTTTATTTCCTTTACTGGCCTTCCAGTAAGTTCAGCAAGACGAATCCATGCATCTGCTTGTTTCTTCTTATCTTTATGATTTGCATCTTTCGGATTCCAGATGCATGGTTCCATTTGGTAATGTTCCAGAAACGAAAGACTCCTCATTCGACCAGCAACTCATTTTTTATTTATTTTTTTGTAAAATCAAGCAAGCGTGTACTCGCCGCGAGATCACAATGACTACTAAACGCGGACCAACATGTAAATGCATCGCAAGCGCTTGCCGCAAAGGCCCTTTGATCTGCGTAAAAAAACCGACACTCGACTGGATCGGAAGCAAGCAGGCACAAGCCCACGCAAGCCAAGCCAAACGCCCTTTTTACATGCTTGCGATTGTCGATCCTTGCCAAGGCTTGGCAAGCGTGTAAACGTACCGTAAAGTTCTCTTAGGAAGTCGATCCCCCCTGGTGCGCATGCTATGGCGACCATTCAATTCTCTTGTTAATGGCTTCAAGCATCATTTCACGTGTCATTGACGTTTTGACATTAGAATCAAATGTTGTTTTTAAAATTTATCCCCAATAGGGAAAGGCAAAGGACTATAGTCCATAAAGCCTTTAAAATCAGATGTTGAGACGAGTGAATATAAGGGCAGTGTTGCTATTATTTCCATTACTTTAAATGAATTTAAAATATTATAGATAAACATAATTAATTGATAATATGAAGAGTTTAATATATTTAAACTAACGTTAAATTAGTTTAAAAATAAAACATGTTGTTTTTAGAATTTTATTACAGAGACATCTATTGCTGACTAGACAAAACTAAACATATGTTTCAGTGTTCAGAAATGAAGATGGCGCTGCTTCATTTATCGCCAAGCTTGATGTAGGCAACTCACATCTGATCGATGAAAAGATCGATTTTTGTATCGATTCGAATCGAAACCTAATGAATCGATTCTCAAAAAAATCGAGGTCTAAAAGATCGATCTCTCAAAAATCAATATCGATTTTATTTAATACTTAAAATACATATAAATATTAAATTATTTTAAATATTTTAAGTTTAATAAGACAGGCTAGGCTTTTAGGTTTTTAGGAATTTTACTTTTAGGCAGTTTATTTTCTATGATTACAAACGCAAACGCTTTTTTTATTTCTTTTATGTATTAAAAAGGAGTAAAGGAAATTAAGCGTACAGCCATCACCCTAAAAGCACAATACAGAGATAGAATAGTAGCGTAGCTCAGCCGTCTTTTTGAAATTTACACCTACAGCTGAGCGGAGCGCTAGGGTTGGTACATACAAAAAGTAAAACAGGTAATTTTTTTTAGGAATGAAACATATGTTAATTTAATATTTATTTTTTACATATTTATGTTATAAGTTGGTAACAGAAAAATATTTGCGTCTATTGCGACAAGTTTAAATGCTGCGTTGTTAAATTTTATTATATAAAAATTCGCATTCTTATGAAAAGTTTCAAACACGTTGAACGCTAAGAAAAAAAGTGCATCTTCCTGTTCAGGCCGCGTCGTTCAGTGATGGTCGACAACTAGGCTTTCCGTTCGGGCCGCGTCGGTCATTGCTGACCGCGTTTTACGAGTGTTTTCGATCCATTCATACAGGCCGTAGGGCAGTGCTATCAAACTAAATCCCATATTCATTGACCCGCGTGGCCCTCCAGTTATCCAAATTAAGATGGTTTTTAAAAAACGTAAATGACTTAGAAAAAAAACAACAATTACCAAAAGTGAAAATTTGTGTGGTGCGAAATTGGAAAGGCCTTTGTCCAGCAGTTGTTTTCTCCGGGCTGAGGCTGGGCTGTAATCATGATGATGATGATAAAGAAGTTAATTTTGAAGGATAGTGAGTTTGGATTTAGAAAGTAATCTCTATACCTACTCATCCGATTTCAAAAATTCTTTAACTAATGGATAGCTACGTTATCGATGAGTGCTATCACTAATCTTATAAATCCACAAGTTTTTGTGTGTTTACGTGTGCGTGTGTCTATGTGTGATTGTTTGTGTGTGTGTGTGTGTGTGTGCGTGTGTGCGTGCGTGTGTGCGTGCGTGAGTGCGTGCGTGAGTGTGTGTGTTTGTAAAATATTTTGCAAAAACTATAAACAAAAAACTCATTCTGTATCAAAAACTTTATTGGAGTAAATCTATTTATAAAAATTAAACATAAAAGCTATTATCAAACAGTAATCAATGTAAAAAAACTTTTCTGAATTTTCTCACTGTAGGTAACAACAATATCAATTAGCCATATGAAAAGAAATACTGAAGATCATCAAAACCATACATGAACGTTGGTAAAACATTCAACACACAGAAAAGGTTTATCTACGCAAGTGCCACAAAAAGTAGACACTTTTTTAGTTTTGTTTCTGGCCAGTGCACGTCCAAATGTAGTCACATTATTCTTGTAGCATACTACACACATCCGACGCACTTTCAAAGAAGGTCCTTCTTTTTTCTGAAGCAAGTGTTTCTTTCTTATCGTTCGTTCTGAAAGTGCTTCGGATGTTGAAGATTTGGCCAAAAAACTCTTCAGTATTCTTTCCTCAAATCTACAATACGGTTTTATATAAAACTAAAGCATTCACCATGGCGACATTCAAAATCAGATCAAATGCAATTTTTTTGTACCATTTTAAAATTTTTCTTAATGGTACTTTCTTAGATTTACGCGAATATTCGACATTATAAATGAAACTACCTTTTCGGATTTTGTCGCGGATTTATTTTGATTTTTAGTTCCCGACGTTTCGAATGCTTTACAGCAATCATGGTCACGGGAGAGACTAAGGTATTTGACGTCTCATAGGTTTATATACTTGTTACAGACAGTGCCTACCCACAATTTACAAAAATTTTGAAATTGGCATCAGAGTACCTTATAAAATTTTAATTCTAAACATTTATATTTAAATTTAAATAATTTAAAAATAATTTATAATTATGGCAATATTATTAACTTATTTTTAGCTAGTATTGTTATAATTATTATAATTTTTATTTTTAATATTAGTTATTCAAAAGTATTATGTAGTGTTGCTATTATAATAATACATATGTATATTTTCTTACCTATAAATTGTTTATGCTAAGTTGCATTTTATTATTTAAATTAATTTGATATAAGAAAATTAAGTTAAAATTGCTAAAAATATAAATTGAATTTTGATTATTTTAAAGTATTAAGCAACACTACTGCAAATTAAAAATAATGTAATCAAATCAAAATATGCTTAGATTTGACAGATTCTTTTGAATTATAATTTTTTAAATTTTTTAGAATTTAGATTGAAAGAAAGCTACTGCACGGTTCGGAAGGCAGTTTGTGCAGAGAAGAACCGGCAAGAAACTCTACACTTGCTCTTTTTAAAAATATTTTAACAATATTGCAATACATACAATAATTATTATATATTAAATTTGACTACTTGTATCAAGATCTACACAGTATGAGCTAACTACATCCGACTGTCTATTATGATTACTTTTATTATTATTAGATTTTATTATATTGATTACAGGATCCCAAGAAGGTGGTTATAAGGTACTCTGATGCCAATTTCAAAATTTTTGTAAATTGTGGGTAGGCACTGTCTGTAACAAGTATATAAACCTATGAGACGTCAAATACCTTAGTCTCTCCCGTGACCATGATTGCTGTAAAGCATTCGAAACGTCGGGAACTAAAAATCAAAATAAATCCGCGACAAAATCCGAAAAGGTATTTTCTTAATGGTGTCTGGTATTCTGCCATCTGATCAGACAGATCCACTGCTCCTTTTGCCTTGTTATAATCTACGACTATAGCCGGTTTCATTATGGTTTTATTATATTTGGTAACGGAAACAAAACGTATTGAATGCTTTGTGGAAAGCACCAAAACATCTCGTTTGTCTTTCCATCTCAGAACCGTTATCCCATCATTACTTTCTCTCGCTATGAACTGCCCTTTTTTCAGCTTAGTGGAAACTACAGCTTTTGGGAAATGCTTTCTGTTTTTTCTTAAAGTACCAATCAGATGTGTTTCATTTTGCAGAAGTTCTCTGGCTAAGCTGACGCTTGTGTACCAGTTACCTGTGTTTAAACAATGCCCTTTATTAAGTAGGTCCTGGCAAAGGTTCATTACAACTCTTTGAGGGGTGACATTGATTTGTTCATGTTGTTTACCAGCGTATATATTGATCCTGTATGTATATCCTGGTAAGGTACACAGTTTGAAAAGTTTGATCCCGTACTTGTGCCGTTTTTGCTTATTATATTGGCGGAATACCAAACGTCCTCGAAACGGGACCATAGTCTCATCAATGCATATGTCTTGACCAGGAATATAATTTCTCTTGAAATTGTCATTGATGAAATATTATTATCATCATCTTGGGAAAAGTGGATCATTTGCAAGAGCAGTTCAAATCTATTTCTAGACATTACAGTTCGTGGAAAGTTTTGGCCCATTATCTCATCCTTGGACCAATAATCAGCAATTTTTGGAAGCTTTACCAAATCCATGAACAAAATCAAGCAGAAAAAATGTTTAATCTCGGCGAGATTAGTTTCAGACCATGAGCGAATTGAAGGGGTGTGTTGAATCTCTTCTTCATCGTCATCAGAACTTAGGTTTAAAGTTTTGTCGAGAAGATTGATTTCTATGTTTTCGATCTCAGTTAAGATGTCTTGAGTAATCTCAAAATCTTCGAAGTCATCCATAATGATAGTAAACAATACTTTACTAAACAAATAAACACGCTGTGGTGTCATAATAGGATGATGTCATTAACCTACTTTAAGAGTATTTAAGCTAGTGTATCTTGTTATATTAGATAAATAAAATAAATAAATAAATATGTTGGGACATTGTTACAACAGCGCCATCTAGTTCCGCAGTAAGCTACGTAACGTGCTTGTGTTGCGGATACCAGATAGTTGATATACTAAATATATATTTTTAAATACATACATATTATAAATATCAACACCCATGACTGGAGTACAAACATTCGTGATTAGCAAATGAATGCCCCCAGCGGGACTCGAACCCGCGACCGCTGGCGCAGAAAGTAGGGTCACTACCAACTGAGCCAAACGAGTCGTCATAGTTGTATTAAAGTGTATTCGAACCTAGTGGTTGTCTTATTACAATCCCGCTCCGAACCCTATATGGCGACCCTGCCAGCGCGTGCGCGAGTTCGGTGACCAGCCGTATAAGGCAATGATAAAATAAACACTAAGTGAAATGTAAAGTTAAAGACAATAATTATAATTATGGCGTTATTATATTACGAAATCCCATCCAGAGTGACTGTGAAATTGTAGCAAAGACTTTATCAAAAATTAAGAATATGGGCAAGCAGCAATCCAAGGAGCAAGAAATTATAATCGCTCAAAACGGAGCTGGGAACTCTGCCTTCACGGAGCAATTATTGTGGCATGCCACCTCAACTTCTTATGCACTAATCGCCATTTGTGCTCTTCTGTTTGTTGGGACCGCGATAATCCTGTTCCGATACTATCGGAAATGCCATGGCAAGTGGATCCAGCGTGGGATAGAGGCTTATGACTGGAGAAGGTCTATGAGCATGCTGCGGCGACGAGAACGTGGGTCTGCTGTTCCAGGGAATTCACCAGTGTGAGTGTGTGCGCGTGATGTATCTTAAAAGTGCGTAATTAATATTATGTGGTTATTGAGTGTTAGTGTAATCCTAGTTTAACATATTAATTATGTATTAATCTGTAATCATTCTAATATAAGTGTAAACCTATGTAACCGTATTTAAAAAAAATGTGTATTATGTATCCTTAGGTTATGGCAGATGAAATTAATGAAATATTAAAAGAATTAAAGCATATTAAAGATTACCTAACGAAGTTAGGGCCTAGTAGAAGGTCATCTAGTGTAAGAGACAAAAAGAGGGCCGAAGCAAAATTTTTATATGATAAATTTTGGTTATTAAGTAAGTCTATTATAAAGCAAGTAGAAATTAAGGAAATAAAAAGTTCGGAGAGTCAAAAGCTTTGTGAAATATTCGATACAATTAATTCAATTTATTCGAAAATACTTCAACTTTGTTCTGAAAATATAGGTAGGTATCATAGTACAACAATCATGGAGAAGTTTGAGTTAAAAACTGCAGTTTCTTTGTTGCCAGTTATGACGGGTGATGAGAATGTAATGTTTTGAAAAACAGTTAATTTCTAATATAGAAATGTATGAGTCAATGATTGATGATGATAGCAAAAAGCTACTGATACAATTTGTTTTAAAATCTAGATTGTCAGAAAGCGCCAAGCTGCGCATGTGCTCTAATTACTTATCTGTTACAGACTTAATCAAGGATATGCGAGATATATTGTTGCCTAAAAAATCAGACACAGCGATTCAGTCTCAGCTGCAATATATTCGACAGGATAACACGAGTATTCAAGAGTTCGGTAAGCAAATCGAAAAATTATTTGTTGATTTGACGGTTTCTCAGGCCAACGGTAATTCTAGCTCTTATGAAATTTTAAAGCCAATAAACGAGCGTATTGCGAAAAAAGATTTGCCGACGGCCTGCGGAATAGTCGTTTTAGTACGATCATAGCGGCTAGAAACTATAGCTCGCTAAAAGACGCTATTCAAGGTGCGTTGGACGAGACCTTATCCAGCGGAGGGGAAGAGCGAATGATGAATTTTCATCATAACAGAGGTAGGTCTAGTTTTCATAACACTTTTTGTAACCGTAACCAACCAGTAGGGTTTCATAAAAATGGTTCTAGAGAGAATTCTAGAGGGATGCCCACTCCTCGGATTTTGAATAATCGTGGTCATGGTTACAGTTCTAGTAATCGTAGTAATGGTCGTAATTTCGCTTCTCGCGGGCAAAATAATTATCACGGTTCTAGCGGTCTTCGTGGCCAAGCGTGGGTTCGTAGTCAGGCGAGACGGAATCAGATAAACTTGAAACTGAAATGAATATTAGAGATAATTCAAAACAACAGTCTGAGGTCCAAGACAATAGTGACCAGGGGGTGTCTACTTACAAAGCGACGAATGCAAACACTGGAATGATTGGTAAAACAGAGATAACGCTCTACAAAAGAGTGAGATACAATACTGCTACTTGACCTGTGTTACCATTCTGCGAGAACTACTATTAGGATACTTTTTTAGAAGTCCGCGACAAAATATTATAAATGGAAAACGTGCACAAGCTAATCTTGGCTCTTCGTTTTATTTAAACTATAAATTTTACAGCCCACACTACATTTTAATAATCAATAATGTATGATATATTTAAGGAAAAAAAATATCTTTGATATATCAATGGTAGTTTTTATAGTACGAATAGAGTTTCATATAATGGCAATAAATTTTCATTCCTTTCCTTCATCTAGCGGATTTAAATTTTAATGGACGTTGGCCTTTTTTCGTGTTATAAGTTATTGAATATTGATGGATATTTCCCGGCTTGTTTGTTATGTTGTGAAGAACTAAGTTTATTACTATTTTTGTGATGTGTTTTTTTTCATTGTGTGCTGCAGAGGCTTGATTGCGATATTGACGCTTTGTGACTGTGATTTTTGAAAAAAGACTGCGATAAAGGACGCTATAGTTTTAAGTTTTAAATAGGGTACTATTGAGATAACGGACTCCTTAAAATGTCTGGGAAAGAAAATTTGAAATGTGCCAAGTGTGGTATTACTTCAAAAGAAGATTCTTCTTTGACCTTCCACAGATTTCCTCAGCCATCCTCACGTGGCTGTTTAAAGTAAGTACCTACCTACCTACATATGAAGATTGATTTTACTACCGACATAATTACAACTTTATCTCGATTGTGTACGTCTTCCTAAAGTACCTACCTATTATTAAAATTTACTTACCTTTTTTTATTTCAGGGCCAAAGTTTGGGCAAAGTTTTGTTTCCCTAATGAAGATTGGACTTCTGATGAATCATTGTCTAGGCTGTACAAACAGCATAAAATGCTGTGTGGTAAACATTTTGATAATTCATCATTCACCAATGATGATAGAAAAAGATTAAACAAGTTTGCCATTCCCGTTGAAGCTCGAAATATTTTGGCAGATTTACGAAATGAGCTCCTTTCATCTACAGAAACACAAGTAAGTATTTCTTGTTATAATGGTAGTGTTTATTATCTCTATTCTGCAATGACATATTATTATCATTGATATACTTATAGTTACTAAGTTTTGTGACTAATATTTATTATGATTCATATTATGTACCTATTCATTAAAATATTAATATATCACAATGTTCTGTTTTCAGATGATTTCAGTTGGTTCCGCTTCACAATCTTTAACATCTGGGGAACTCTGTCCATATAAATCTCCAAACCCTGGATTGACCAAGGTATTTTAAACAGTGGATATATATACCTGCCAAATATTTATAATATTTTATTTATAACATATTATTTTTCATCAAATATACCTAGCTATGCATATTCATAAAAATACAAAAATTTCAAACAACTCTCTGTTTTCAGGTGCTTCCAGTTAGTTCTGCTTCACAGCCTTCAACATCTGGAGAACTCAGTCAATTTGAGTTTTCAAACCCTGAATTGACCAAGGTAGTATTTTAAATGGATTACCTACCAAATATTTATAACATATTATTTTTCATCAAATATAGGCATATTTGATGAAAAATAATATAATATAGCTAATAATATATTATAATATAGCTAGGTAGCTATTCATATTCATAAAAATATAAAAATTTCAAACAACTCTCTGTTTTCAGGCGCTTCCAGTTAGTTCTGCCTCAGTGACAACTTTTCAGTGACAGTCCTAACTCTAATTTTTGACAAATCTTACAGGAACCTCATAAAACCAAAGGTTTGATGAAGGGAATGGGTGTGAGAACCATAGCAGAATTAACGCCTAGAAAGAAAAAATTATACAAAAGATGCAGAAGTAATTTAACAGAAATTTTACGTCTTCGTAAAAAGTTCAAACAAGTTAAAAAACGTGACAGAGATTTGATAAGTTGTTTACATTCAAATAGTGCAACTAACAATATGATAAAGAGTAAATTAAGTAGCTCTTTTTACCTATTACTACAAAGCCAACTACAAAATACTTCGAAAAAACTAGCAGGACGTAGGTGGACCTTGGATGACAAAGTTTTGGCCCTGAGCATTTATAAAAAATCAAGCTCATGTTATAGGCTACTCAGGCGGTTGTTTTGTCTGCCCAGCATAGGTACATTGAAGATGTTGTTGAATAAAATTCCAATGAGATGTGGAATTAATGAACAAATGTTAAATACAATTAAAGATATAACTAAAAACAGAGAAGACAAAGACAATTTGTGCACATTGGCCTTTGACGAAATGTCAATAAGAAAAAACTTAAGCTACAATTCCAAACTTGACCAAATTGATGGCTACCAAGATCACGCTGGTCAGGGACGAACCTCAACATTAGCATGTAAAGTATTAACATTTATGGCTATAGGTGTTCGTAGCAAATGGAAACAACCTATAGCCTTTTACTTTTCTGGAGCATATGTCACAGCAGACAGGCTTGCTGTTCTTATCAAAGAGGTGAGTTTGTATTACATTTTATCTACATGATATGTAAGCATATAACATTGGAACATTAATATTATATACTTATGCACCTACTAGAAAGTTTTTGTGTTAGTTTGTTAATCTTCCACACTCAAATGACTGAACAGATTGTAAATTTAGCAGATGGAGTTTATAACATGGATTAACAAATGAGATTATAACAGTGAGCCACTGCTGGTAAACATTAAAATAACAGTTCTCTTAAGCCTAAATAAAAACTTTTTTTTCAGGTATTAAGTGCATGTTATGCTGCTGGTTTAATCCCCGTCGGCACCGTGTGTGACTGTGATGGCGTTAATTTACGCGCCCTTAACTCAATGGGATCATCAACCAACGAACCCTTTTTCAAACACGACGGACACGAAATCGTCACGATATTGGATCCACCTCATCTCCTGAAATGCTTCAGAAACAATTTTATGAAACATGACGTGCAATTTAGACAAGAAGTTGAAATAGATGGACAGTCGAGAACAGGTTAGTAGTAACCACAGAACACTTATACGTAGTAACTAGCTGTATCCCGCGGTTTCATCCGCGTAATTCCCAAGCTTAAGGGACATTTTAATTGTTCATTTACTTGAAGAAATGCTGAATTACTTTCAGCCTCAATTTCTTGCACTTGTGTAATATCACTTTATTATTTTTATTATTTTGAAATAAAAAACCCAGAAAAATCTCTTTCATGTCACTGATTATAATCACTTACCACTAATATTATAAAAGTTTAGATGTTTGTGTATCAATCACGCAAAAACAGCTGGATGGAATTATATGAGCACACAACTATTTAACCTGGATTAACATATAGGATACTTTTTATCCGAACATTAATTTTTATATTACAGGAGTAGCTAAATGGATTCACTTGGAACAATTGTACAATACTGACAAAAATAATCCAAACTTTGTGTTCGCCCCGAGTTTGACCCAGCAACACCTGCAACCGAAAGGCAAACAGAAGATGAAAGTCAATTTGGCTGCGCAAGTTTTAAGTCATTCGGTTGCAGCAGGACTTTATGCCAAAGTAGCTCAAAGTAAGTTGTTTGTCAAATTGATTAATTTATTATTTATTACGGATGGACAAATGGTTTTCGTTTTTAACTTACTTCAAAAAAGGAAGTTATCAATTCGATCATGTATATTTGTTTGTTTGTATGTTACAGATCTTAAGATTATATATAAAAATTACTTTTTTGTCTATTAAGCATGAGCAAAAAGAAATGTTAAGGCTTGGTACGGACACAGTTTAAGTTGTTTTATGGCAGTGCTAAGTGCTTAAGCAGTTGAGTAGTATATTGAACTCAAAAAAGCGAGTAAGATAATGATTAAATAATATATATCTTTTTTTCAGATCATTTACCAAAAGAAGCGATTGCTACTGCAGAAGTTGTCTCCAAAATGGACAAATTATTTGATGCGACGAATGGTGACACACCAGATAGAAAAAGGGGAAAACCTTTACTCACTAATATGTCCTCAACCAGCCTTCATTTAAATTTTTTTATAGAAATGAAGAAATTTTTTAATGAAATGAAATTTTTGGGGGCTCGGAGCAAGCCCCCATCTCAAGATGGCTGGTTGAGGACAATTAATTCTTTTGAAAAATTGTATATTAATTTAAAAAAAAATGGAATTACTTCCATATGTTTGCGGCGGCTCAATCAGGACCCTCTAGAGAACTTGTTTGGGTGCATAAGGTCAAATTGTGGGTCAAACCCCAACCCCAATACTGTGCAGTTTGTTGCGGCTCTTAAAACAAGCCTGATAACTAATTTAATTAATAATAATAAAAATACAAATTGCGCTGACGACAATAATGACTTATTGAGTAATTTTAAAGTATTTTTAACTCATGACAAATCAAAAATCAAATGTGATGATAAAAATGAAGAAACCGCTAATTATAATATAAACGAAGTGGAAGAAATGGACATACCTCAGTGTTCTGGGGAAATGCAAGCTTGTGCATACGTTTGCGGATACATTGTTAAAAAAAATATCGAACTAAATTGCCAAGCTTGCAAAACTGTCTTCTTGGCAGAGCAGAACACTGAGGTATGCCATTTGTTTACCTCTTTTAAAGAATATGATGATGTACAGGCAAGGTTACAATATATAAAACCTAATTTAATCATATATGTTGAAAAAGCTGCAACAATTATTAATAATTTTTTAAACACTGAATCGCACAATATAAATATTAAAAGAAAATTGAGAATAATTTTAGAAGAATTAAATATTGATTGGCTGAGTGGGTGTGAAGAACATATTTCTATGAATAAAAGTAAAATAATAGAAAGCGTTTTGACCTTATGCATCAAGCGGTTTTGTATTAAAAAAAATAGAGGGTTTATTGAGGAAGCCGCAAGATAAATCCAGATTAAAAAGATTAAAATTTTAAAGAATATTATGTGAAATTAGTCTATAATTAATAGGTAAAATAAAATACAGATTTTAAAAAACATTGTGTTTTTATTTTGAATATAGGCGTCGTAGTAAGTAGGTATATATGCCTGCCTATGTATGTATAGTAAGTAGGTATATATGCCTGCCTATGTATGTATATATATCTAGGTACATGTATGAAATTTGAATTTGCCGCGCTACCATAGTTTTCCTCTGGAACACACTGGAGCGCTAGTGTGCAGTCGTGTAAGCATATCGAATGTATGAGCTTGTCGTTCTTCTCGTTAGAGTATAAGTGTTCTGTGATAGTGACAAGGACAAAAATTGGTTTTTTCGAGCATGATCATTTTTATTGCGAAAATATTAATTCGGTTCATATAAATGTTTTTAATGAGTCTTGTAGTTGGCTAATTGACACCGGTGCCTCACTGTCGGTAATAAGACACGAGTTATTACATAAATGGGATGTTCCTTTCCATATAGAGCGCATTAAAATAAACGGTATTGGAGGACATATATTTTGCGATGGTTTTGTTTGTTTAGAATTAAACTATAATAACTTTTACTTTAAACATAAATTTTATGTTTTGAAAAACTTTTCATGTAGAACAGATGGTATATTAGGACAAGACTTTTTAAGTAAATTCTGAAATAAACATTCCTGTAGTACGACGTCGTTCTAGAAATCCACCTGAATTACAAGAGGCTAGTAACGAAATAAAAAGGGCCTTTTCATCTTTGAACAGCGTACTCAGCAGTAAGCAGCAAAAGATTGATAGCGAAGACGATTGCGATCTATACGGAAAACTGCTCGCTAAAAGGTTAAGACAATTTACAGATTTTGAAAAACAAGAGTTGATGTACGAAATAGACGGCTTATTGTTGAAAAAACGTCAATTGTCGTCTAGACAAAATACCGGTCGTTATGTAGTCCAATCTCCATCCCAAATAATAATTTCTACCAATCGTCCTGTAAGTGGCCGCACCTGCACCTCTACGCCTTTGTTCTCTGAAAAACGAAAAATTTCCTGTCGTCCCACATCCTCTTTGAGCACTTACTCCACATCGTCTTACCATCCTCTATCCATTATTTCTCTTCCTTATTTCTCCCCCAGTCCTAATGCTACCCCAGATGAAGAATTTCCTGTCATCAGTATACCAGGCACCTAATCTTCACCTACAAACTCACCCACAATCACAAATTTTGCAACAAGCTTTAAACAACGCTAATATACATAGTCAAAATATATAATTTTTAAAAAGAAATTAAAGATATTATATTAAAATATATGGTGTATTATTTGCAACTGTCAAATCACAACAATACATTTTAGCCTATGTGTCATTTTGCTGACTGTTAAGTTTCATCAAAATCTATCCAATAGTTTTTGCGTGATTAAGAAAATAATTGTACGTGCTAAATAAATATATAGCTGCTGCGGCTGAAGCTTCCACATCCATTTTGTTGAACGCTAAGATCACAACTGAACATCGCCATTGTGTAGATCCTTTTCAACCATCGCATGGCCATTTTGCTGGACAAGCGCTGGCCCATCATGTAGAGGAGCCATAACGTCATTATTTAAATGTTCCATTGATCTCTGATTCTGATCCTCTGATTGGCTCATATTTATTATTTTGTTTTCACTATTACGAGTAGTAATACGATAGTATTGATAAGATTTATTATAAAAAAAGTAACTAGTTACTAGTGGCGAAGGGTCCATACAAGACGATTCCCACCGTCTTACCTTTTAAAAATCCAATAAAGTTTTAATTATTCTACATGATATTTATGTTTTAAATTAACATGATTACTAATTAAAATAATAATTTATAGGAATAATCATTTTTTTAAAATAACATAACGCCTACAATAAGTCAAAATCAACAAAATTGTATACTTTGCTAAAATGCGCCTTCATAGAAATGCCGCGGTAAGACGTAGTAATTCGGCTTACCTTTTCCATACGAATCGTATTTCATTCATACTTTTGTATTCGAACATTTTCAAGTGATTTCATTCATAATTACTCAGATTTTTGGTCGCGGTTAAGACGCTCCCGAGCAGCTTATTTTGCATGTGATTGGTGGAAAGTACAAAACGTCACTATGATTGACCAATGACAAGCGACGTGAGCAATACCAATTTTTAGTACCTAATTAGTTCTAGAGAAATTAATATGGCGATTCTGTTTACAAGTGCATTATTTGTGTTTTTCTTTTGTTTTATTGAGTTTTTACTCGATTTTAGCGTAATAACTAATATAGACATTTTGTGTTGAGTCTGTATAGTGTATGGTTCATATATTTTTTTATTACGGTGAGTTCTATAAGCCATTATTAAATTTATATAATACTACATACAAATAAAATAAAATAATGTGGCCTTAAATCAAATCGCCGTAATTTCCCTTTTTAAATGATGCGTAATGATTTCTCATAGATGGCGTCATTAATATTTTTATATTATTTTAGTAAATATTATATATATTGACTATTTTGCTATAACTTTACACAAATTAAAAAAATAAACCATAGTCTTATGAACACTTTTTTACTTTTTAATTATTACGAAAAAAAATCTTCACTACAACATAATATTAGGGATACAAGTACGAGGTACTATATAGGTACTAGTATATACTAGGTACTTTTGCATCGCATTTATTTATTTGGTTTTTGTCATTTTTTTGGACAGCTTACCTCTTCTAAAATTTCACCCTTCGCCACTGCTAGTTACTAATAAAATGAAAACAAAAATGATACAATACATGAACATTGAATGAACAAATAAATAATAATGCAACATTATGTTCTTAATAGATTCCATAAACAACTTTTTCAAGAAAAAATTGTTCTTCTCACGCGCGAAATACAATCTCATTGTCTTAAAAAACAATCTCATTAGCTTAAAAATTGATGCTTCATAAAAAATTGAAAACACTAGAACAGCATCTACACTACTTTACACTCTTGTTTACAGCAGGTAACAATCTGGAGCGAGAACAGTCTCACCTAGAGCGAGAATCGTTTATTGAAATTATGGCAACCTATGCTTGCGATCATTTTTTAAATTAAAACCACGAAGTATAGATACTTCGTGATTACAACCATGGGTTATGATAAATAGTAGATATATATTTCACTCGACACTCATGGTATAAAACTTTAATGTAAGAATACACTGAGAGAAACTGAGAGCTGAACATTTTTTTTTTCAATGTTTTACATGTTTTAAAATTGATTAAAAAATATATAGTAGCAATTTATATCAGCAAATTAATTATACTTAAGTTAATAGGGAATATGCATAAAAAATAATTTGAACTCAAATATATTTTTCTCGAATCTTTTTTATCGTCTGATTATAAGTACATGGTATTTTTTTATTTAGTTATTATTTTAACCCATAAAATATTAACTGAAAAGTGATAATTAACGGATGAAAATTGAATTTTACTAAACGCGTCACCATTGGTCGAAGCGAAAGTGACGTCAGTTGTCTCATTTTTCGATTTTCGGCTGCGATATTCATACTATGTAGACATGCGCAAAACAGTTTTTTATGAAGTATTGTAATATGGCATTACTTTTCGTACCAGAGCATTTCTCAAAAAAAAAATGTACTTTCTATCTAAATCTCTGTCCCATATATTAAAATATTTTTTTCTATATATAAAATAGACCAACCCCAGTTTCTAGTAAATTATATACTTAGAAACTCTACACTTGCTCTTTTTAAAATATTTTAACAATATTACAATACATACAATAATTATTATATATTAAATTTGACTACTTGTATCAAGATCTACACAGTATGAGCTAACTACATCCAACTGTCTATTATGATTACTTTTATTATTATTAGATTTTATTATATTAATTACAGGATCCCAAGAAGGTGGTAATACCCAGCCGTCCTTTCTATTGAAGTTAAGATGTTTTTTAATTTCAATTGCCTCGCGAATCATTCTGGGTCGATAACGAGTTTCTTTCGCGAGTATTTGAGGGTTATCAAAGCGAATATAGTGGCTGTAGCGATCCAGACTATGTTTACAGACAGCAGATGTAGTATTGCGACGGTGTTTCACATCAGCTATGTGTTCTGTGATCCTAGTTCTAATAGATCTCTTTGTTTGTCCGATATAAGAGAGCCCACAGTCACAATCAAGTTTGTATACTCCTGCATCTTGGAGAGGGATATGGCACTTGACTGATGGTAGAAACTGACTGATTTTCTTAGGTTTCTTAGCTTGAAATATGTTTTGATAGAAGCACGCTTTAGGATGTAGCCAATCTTGTCAGTGGCTACTCTCACATAGGGCAGAATTGCAGGTACGCGCTCGACTGTGGCTGGTTTCACTCGTTCACTGTGACGAGGGCGCGGCACTTGTAGCTTGTTGTCTCGCAGAACCTGCTTGACATGTTGTAGTTCTCCCGCCAGGTGTTGCTCGTCACAGATCCCTCGAGCGCTCTGAAACAAAGATTTTCCCACGGTAGCTAACTGTGAAGGGTGGTGGTGAGATTCACCATTATACAATATACAATATACATATTATTATAATAGCAACACTACATAATACTTTTGAATAACTAATATTAAAATAAAAATTATAATAATTATAATAATACTAGCTAAAAATAAGTTAATAATATTGCCATAATTATAAATTATTTTTAAATTATTTAAATTTAAATATAAATGTTTAGAATTAAAATTTTATAAGGTACTCTGATGCCATTTTCAAATTTTTTTGTAAATTATGGGTATGCACTGTCTGTAACAAGTATATAAACCTATGAGACGTCAAATACCTTAGTCTCTCCCGTGACCATGATTGCTGTAAAGCATTCGAAACGTCGGGAACTAAAAATCAAAATAAATCCGCGACAAAATCCGAAAAGGTAGTTTCACAAATTTCAAAAATTATAAGAATTAATTTGGTATAAACATGTTTTAGGATATTGGCAACATTGGCAAGGTCGGCATCCATCTTGTTTTAAACATTTTGACATTTCTTTTGCGTTCAATGTGCGCGAACAGAAGGTAGTCCCTTAGCATAGTGGTCCAAAAAAGATCCAATCTTTATTACCCAACAAACGCAGGTAAGCTCTAATATTATTATTATTTCGCATGTAAAACCATTGAAGCTCTCAATCTTGATTTCGTAAGTCAAATCATAAACGAGTATTAGTTTTAGTTGTATGCGTATACAATTTTAATAATTTATTTAACTTGATTTGTTACCTCCTTTTTTGTTACTCTTGAGTGGTAACGTATACATGGAAAAGAAGGTAACAAAATAGGAAATTATTAGGCAGAGTACTGACTATGTGATTTTTAATATAATAATTACGAAGAAGTTTTAATTAAATATAATATTATGTACCTATATTGAATAAATTGTAGTAGGTAATATGCGAAATTGAATGGGAGCTTTGTGGTTTTGTTTTCTGTCGTGTTTGTATAAAGTTTTTAGGTACCTACTAAAAATAACATTAAGACATTAAATTCTCGTACTGGCTACTACTACTCGCTCGTACTCATTACATACTTATCCATTTCTTCATAAAGAGAACATTAGGAGGACATAATATATTAAATTATATTTTGAATGGTTGTAACGAAACTCAAAAACCGATAGTTACCGATTTCATTTTTTTTTCCTTAATAGAAAGCTACATTTTACCCTGTATAAAGACTGACTCCGCATTTGTGTAGATCTACATTGCACCAGTGCGAAGCTGGGGCGAGTCACTACTATTTTATAAAGTGGTGGGCTGCTTCTATTTTGAATATGAACTTGTTTTTGCTGGTGCTTTAAATTATATGCATTTAAACAATGTTTGGCCTGTAACAATGTGGCTGCTTATTAATCATGTTTTAAAAAAATGCTTTTTATGTGTATTCGCATCGTAAATGTAAGGTAAGGTGAACGGTTATAATATTTTACAGCTCCGATTTAAATATGCCTCTAACCCCGGCTGAAAAAATGAGGCGGTATCGGGAAAGATTAAAAGAAAATCCTAAAAAGATGGAAGACCAAAGGAAAAAGAACCTAGAAAGAATAAAATCGAAGTATGAATACAAAAAAGTCAAGGATATGACTGAAAAGGAAAAAAAGGTATAAAGAAAAAAGTGGCGGGATCAGAAAAGGAAGACAAAGCAGAAGCCTAAGAAAGACACTGATACAACGATGGAAAATGAAAATTTAGAAATTTATTTGAATCCTGACAAATTGCAAGTAATCAAACGTTTAAAAAAATCCAGATACATATATAAAAAACAATGGAACAATGCTCAAAGTCGAATAGAATACTTAAATTGGCTTACAGAAAATTTAAGGAAAAAGATTTATCGATTAAATCAGAAACACATGAAAACGGAAGAAAATTTGAAGAAACAAATAACTATGTTAACGGCTGGGAATGAAATATTGGAGCTATCACTGAAAAATGCTTATAAAAGCTAACACCCCACCAAACCATCACTGAAGTCGGGTAATGCCCACGTTGCACTCTGCCGACTAATTGGGAAGCTTCCTTAGAGGTTTGAGCATAAATACGGTCATTTTGTTTGTTAAAATGTTGCTCAATTGTAAAGATTTTCTCATCCATAAACAAAATTTTTCTATGACCTCCCTTTGCGTACCGCTTCAGTAGTTTTTTCGATTTTACCACCCTATTCTTTTTTAAAATATCAGTTTAAAAATGACCAGTGCGTCTCTTATAGGCTGTAAGTCCTAAGTCATCTTTTAAAATACGCGACATGGTTCTGGGTGCTATCTTCATCTCCCGAGATAAAATCTTTTGCTTTCGGACAGGATTTCTTCGAATTCCTTCCCTTACTGCTTTGAACACCTTTTTCGTACGAACACTACGTGGACGGCCAGATCTTTTTCTGTCACAAACAGAAGAGGTCTCATTGTACCTATTGATAGCCCGGTACACAAACATTTGACTAATACCAAGCGTATGGAGAGTTTTAAAAATTGCATTTGGCTCCATACCAACTTTGTGTAATGCAATCACAGCGATTCGGTTCTCTTTATCACCCCACTCCATTTTAATATCGCAAAATATTATAAAATGTATTGGCGCCAAAATTAGAAAACACAATGAGCAATCGTATAAAAATATTTTATTTTTGTAAAATTTGACGATTTTAAGTGCCCGCAAGGGCCCATGAAATAAAGTAATTCTGATTCTGTTTTTTATTAGGTATTGACTTTTTTAATACAATATTTAAATTTATATCACTGTCGTAACTCAATTAGCTTGGGCTAAGATAGTATAATACTTACTTTCAAAGGATTCTCTCTCATCTAGCTGTTCATCATATTGTGATTCAGGAAGAACCCCGTCTAGTTTATTTTGCACATTATTAAATTCTGCCAATAAAGAAGGTGCGCCCTTCATCCTTAGATTTATTTCAGCCCTTTTAGCGCGGTCTAGAAATATATTTTCGAAAGAATTAACATAAACAGATAATTTAGTTAGTCGCCCTTTTAAAGTACCTCTTTGTTTAATTAACTCTTTTATAAGTTGGGCGGTGGGATCTAAAACTGGAGATTTAGGCAATGTTAGTTCTGGCTTAGACATTTTGAACACGGTATTAGCACAAGGTAGTAGATTTTAGAGGATGGAATAACTAAGGAATACTCTGGTTGGAACGTCTCACCGAATGTTGTATTCTCGTATGCCGAATGTGTCTCTTCTTAGTAAATATTCTTCTTCGTAAGGTTTTTCTTAGTAAATCCGGTCTCGAAGCGCCAATGTTAGAATGGTAGGTAATAAAAGCTTAATTGTATGAAAATTGATACTAGTTTATTGTACATAAAATACAGCGAGTTCATGTAGTTGGTAAGGCAATTGGAAAGAAGTGATTTAAACCAAAAGGCCTCCTTCAGAGGCCTCCTTCACTCAAACACGTTCCGATAAACGCATAGACAATATAAATTGTTTTTTATTTTTTATTTTTAAATAAGGTTGCTTGACCACTCACCACTTTAAACCTTCACTGATTGTCACTAGAGAATAAAACTACACACGATTTTTAACCATATTTATTGAACTGCCTACTGATCCCGTCTATCTTATCTTATAGTATTAAACAGAACCAAACCATAGCGCGATGTAAAAGACAGGTAACGCCATCTATGTTTCGTACATACAACTAAATTAACTTAAACGATTGAACATTCCGACCCCCAAGGACGAATTAAAGTCCTTTAAGAGCAATAGAAAATAAACAAATACATTTTACAAAGGCAAGCTTAATCATCATTATTATCTAATGGCAAAGGACAGATTTTAGTTATAGGACGTTGAAAAGTCTTATCTTTCATTCTTAAAGTTACTACTCTAGTGAGACCATCTTTGCCTGGATGTTTTTCAATTATTCTAGCCAAAAGCCACTTTCCAGGAGGAAGTCTCTCATCTTTAACCAAAACAATAGTACCAATTTCAATATCACCTTTTATCCGCGACCATTTATATCGGTTTTGCAAAGTACATGAGTATTCTGAGCTCCAACGAGACCATAAATGTTGAAGCATTTTCTGAAGCAACTGCCAACGGTTCAAATGTGATGCAGAAATATTCTCTAAATTAATCTCTGGGACAATGAGAGGGGCTTCCCCGATCAGAAAGTGTCCAGGATTGATTGGAGAAACATCATCAATAGAATTCGAAGGTAAAGTCAACGGGCGAGAATTAACGCAAGCTTCAACCTGAGTCAAGAGAGTCGTATACTCCTCAAATGTCAAACGAGTTTCGCCAATCACACGTTTTAGATGATTCTGAACTGATCTGATACCCGCCTCCCATAATCCACCAAAATGGGGAGAACCAGGTGGTATAAAATGCCAATTAGTATGATCATTAGCTAAAACTTTAGCTATTTCTCCAATCACTTTGGAATTTCTATTTTTGAACATGCGATCAAGTTCAGCTGAAGCACCAACAAAATTAGTAGCACAGTCACTCCAGAGATCACTACAATGGCCGCGTCTTGAGGTGAATCTGCGAAATGTAGCAATAAAAGCATTCGTAGAGAGATCGCTGACCAATTCCAGATGTATCGCTTTAGTGACTGTCAAACAAACAAGCATATATAGGCCTTGCATGTTTTTTGGCACCGTCCAGGGTATAGGTTTAAAATGACTGGACCAGCGTAGTCGACGCCGCTACAACGAAAGGGTTTACCCGGCCTGACGCGGGAAGCAGGCAATTGCCCCATTAACTGGTTTACCGGTGAGGCAGAGTGCTTAAAACAAGTAAGACAATTGCGGATAACTCTTTTGATTAGAGTTTTTGCTCCAATTACCCAGTATTTGTTGAGTAAGATATTAAGTGTTAATTGCGGACCACCATGCAATGCCTGAATATGAATATCTTGGACTAATAGTAGAGTGAGATTACAGTCATTGGCAAGCAGAATAGGTGTTTTTCGGTCATTTTTAATTAAAGCATTTTTAAGTCGTCCAGTTGCGCGTAAAATACCTTCGTTATCTATGTAAGGCACCAGTGAATTTAAAGTATTACTCTTTGGAATCTGTTGTCCATTTCTCAGTAATTTAATTTCTTTAGCAAAATATAATCCTTGTGAAACTCGTATACATACGTTAAGCGCATGTTTTAACTCAACCACAGTTAAATGCTGAGGAAAAGAAGCAGATTCCTTTAAGTTTTTCTTAATATTAATTTTAGATTTACAGTTTTTTATAAATCTTAAAAGAAATGCTGTCACACGAATCAACTTAGATAATCGGGAGTATCTTTTTAAATAGAGTTCTGAACTATTTTCAGTTATATTATTTACATGAACCTTGACGGGTAAACGCCTACGTTCTAAGGTCATGTAGTGACATAGTACCTGTCTCACATTACCGTACCTTCGAACCTGTTACCTTCGAACCTGTTACCTCATACCAGAATACATTACCATGGGTTAGACGTTCTGCGATGAAACGGCGAGGCAGTCGTCTTGAAAAAGACGTTTTATATGGTTACAAAGAAACAGTAACCAGTCGTCTTGAAAAAGACGTTTTTTTATGGTTACAAAGATGCAGCAAGCAGTCGTCTTGAAAAAGACGTTTTTTTTATGGTTACAAAGATGCAGCAAGCAGTCGTCTTGAAAAAGACGTTTTATATATGGTTACTTTTGAAACAAGAAGCGGTCGTCTCGAAAAAGACGTTTTATATTTTGACGTTCAATATTATGGTTACATTGACAATACAGGTTGCAGGCACGGCATCGTCACAACGCCGCACGCGCCGGCCTTGCGCTTCGAAAGAAGCGGTTGGTGAGCGGCGGCAGGCAGGCAGCGCGGGCGGAGGGTCGCGCGGCACTCACGACTCACGGCGGGGCAACGGCGGATGGTCGGCACTCGGCGGCGGCGCACGGAGGAAAGGATCGCGCTGCGCGCGGCACTCCTACATATACCTTCGTGCCGGATGCAAAACAGCGACCCGCGCTCCGCGCACGTCTCGCCCGCGGTACATCGCCATTGGTCGGGCGATCTCGGACTACATCGACTACGAACTAGATTGTACGATCAGCTGATGTATATAATGGGGTGTTTTTGGCAATAAAGCATGCATTCAGCTCTCAGACAGAATAGTGTTTTCTTAAGAGATCCTACGAACCAACTCCTAAGTATCTTCGTACAGAACTGGCTAACACCAAAGTGGTGACCCCGAAGAACAACACGAATCAGAAGACGAAGCCGAGGTTCTCGAAGATAAAAACTCGTCAAGATCCGCTAAATCTCAGAAGACGCACCACCATATTGGCTCACCATGACTACCATGCCGAAGACTTCCGACGATTTTTGCGATGCTGAGGGCGTCACAACAGTGAAGAGCGATGTGGCAACAATTTCACTGCCTGCACGTCTACCACCATTTTGGCGCCAGAACCCTCGCCTGTGGTTCGCGCAATTCGAAGCCGCCGTTGCTGCCAGCAAGATAGGTGAAGAGCAAAAATTCAACCTCGTCGTCCCGCTACTCGGCAACAGCGATCTAGAACAAATCGGAGACATCATCTTACACCCACCAGCCACCGGCAAGTACAGCACGCTCAAGGACAGACTCAGGTGATCCTCCTGCCCGTTTGCCCCTTTTGTCCCATAAAAAAAAAAGATCCCGAAAGGAAAGCCACTCTTGACCATGATTATAAAGCACATCAAATAAGAAAAGAAACAATTCGATATATTAAAAATATAGAGATCAGATCCCTCAACCACTACGGTTGCAACTTTCGATCTGGAAAAGGTGCTGACAATTCCTCAGTGGAATGTTAGCATTTTTAATTACAAACGCAAATATGCAATTTATAATTTTACTATTCATAACAGCATTACGAAAATGGGGTACTACTTTGTATGGCACTTTCAAATTGCCAAACGAGGAGCTATAGAGATTGGAAGTTGCTTATAAGATTTTATAAAAACTGAACACGCCAGACGAATTCAAACTTTTTCATTTTATTCGGACAGTTGTGCTGGACAAAATAAAAACAGATTTATTTTCGCCTTGTACCTATATGCCTCAAAAAAATTTAACATAAATATCACACACAGATTTTTTGAAGTGGGCCATAGCCAATCGGAAGTAGACTCTATTTATTCTGTTTTGAACGAGCCAAACATAATAAATTAATATACACGCCTGATCAAATGTATAGAATAATTTTGAATGCCAAGACAGAAGGAGCAAAATAAAACTTAAAGGAAATGCAACAAGGAGATTTCTTCGACATTAAACCTTTGATAGAGGGTAAAAATTGGGACCATGACTTAAACAACAGCAAAATAAAATGGACTCAAATAAAAGAAGTGAGTGTATCATCCCAAGAACCAGATAAGTTACAATTTAAATATGATTTTTGTGAAAATTATAGATCTCTGTGTGTTAACATACAAAAAAGAGGTATTAAAACCAGATCATCTCGACGAAGAACAACTGTACCCGCTAACCCAGAATTTATAAATCCAGAGAGTGACACTTGTTTTAAAGATAATTTAACGTTGTTACAAACATATAATAAACCTCTTCCTGTTGCACCCGCTCTTTATAAAGATTTATTAAGTTTATGTAATGCCAGCCCATTGAGGCCATTTCACGATACTATCAACGCTTTTATGCACCGAAGACAACATCGATGACTCCGATACAGATCAGGAAGCCTAGTTTTGATGATTGATGATTGTTCATTTTTTATGTTCGTTCATTGATTAATGTTCAATAAATATTTTTTGGAAAATCTTATTGAAATATTCATTATTAAATATTATCGATACAGAGGCCGAATCTATAATTTTTTTTTAGAATTTTTATCTGTGTGTCTATCGGTCTGTCTGGGAACGCATCACGAGAAAACCACTGGACAGATTTTGATGAAATTTGGTACGATGATAGATGATTATCTGGGTTAATATATAGGATTAATTTTACTGCGGGAAAATATCTCATCTCTGAGAAATCTATACTAACCGAGAAAACTTTCCTAGGAATGAACCCGAGCGGAGCGAGGGTGAGTCACTAGTTACAAATAAAGTTGAATAAAAATAATGCATTTTATTAAATATCGATCGTTCGACTATAACACAAAATTACATTACACAAAGTTTACAATTACCGTCTGACTGATTAATGACTTTATTGTACCTGAGACATATTCGTAGAGAAATCATCAGTTGATTTTGATTTTCTTAAACAGAACCCTAATTTTGTTTTTGAAATTAGAATAGCCTTAGTAACTGCCTATAACATCAGCTGTCTGTCAGTAAAAGTGCCGCCAAAATTTGCCCTGCCGTTTAAGACACGGTTAGACAGACAGACAGACAGACAGACAGACAGACAGACAAAAATGTATATAATTGTATAATATTATGTATTTTGTCAAAAGCTGTTATGTTGATGTTAAAAACAGGTACTTCAAATTTTATATTTTTTCTATTCGGAACCACATTTAAAATAAAATCTTTTCATAGAAAAGTAATTAAAATAGATCATCGACAATTTTTGTCGAAGAAATCGAATAAAATCTTTTACCGATTCCGAAAAGAAAGAAGTTGTTCCGGCCATGTCTATAGACAAACGTATAATAGATGATTGCTTTTACAGATCTACAGGTAAATGAACCCTCAATAAAAGTATAATACCCCATTGCTACAAGTCAAGAAACAAAAAAAATTGACGAATAATAGTGTAAAGTAATATTGCGAAATTTAATTGACATTTGTTTAAGTGTGAAATACATTTTGTCTGTTTGTAAAAAAATGCTTAAAGCAAATTTACAAAAACAAAAATTAAGGGATAACAGCAAAAAATATCTTTCATATGATATCAGAATCTAGTGGTTACTAACTATAGTTTCATACTTATTTAACATTTTTCGTTTTTCCTTTTTCCTGTAAAGATTTTTGATAATACACGTTTATTCTGTGGGGGCAGCGACATGTCTAATACTGTGTTAGAAGTGTTTGAGAGAAAAAATCGTTTAAAATTGTGTTCCTGTGCTGATTTTTGTGAATCCATATTTATAGTGAGTTAAGGACAATGACTGAAGTTGGTTTTGTAAAAGCACAATGGGATAATTTACCGATAATAGATGCGTTTATGATGTCAGCCTACTTTGCATCGAATCTTGATTTTACCAGCGCAGAGAATAAAGGATTTTACTCCTTTATTCTCTGCGCTGGTAGGTAATTATTATGTTACATGGTATATTTTATAATATACTAAAAATAATATGCTAATATAAATGTTTATTATATACTAAAACATTAGTAATATTTACCATAACCATTTTTCCTCCTCTAAATTATTTTGCTTCGTAACTCATATTTTACGTCTTTATCATAATAGTTTTTAGTTATTACTAAATTACTTATATTATTATACTTCACGTAAGTATGATATGTTAATGATTTGATATTCCAATTTATATGAAGACTTGTTTGAGTACTTAAGTGGTACCTACTTCTCTTTTCAGATCTGAACGAGAATCATACGGTGATTCAGCAGTTGGCTACGTCCAAGTGAAACGAGATGGACACATATGTATAAAGACGACAATGAAGATACATTATCCCTTTTCATCATTTTACACCATTGTTTTCGTACTTTCGCATCGGTTGGAATACGAAAAAACACTTTATCGGGTGCATTTCTAACATTGTGTTTGCACATCGATCGGTACCATACAATACTTGTAAGAACGTTATTTAACTTCTTTCATGATCTGAATAGCATTTAAAACGGAATATATGTATGAAGTAACTGAAATGCTTAGAGTAAACAAATAATCCATGTGATAACTGACGTCATCGACATGGCGGCATTGCGCGCGATAAATGTTAGCGTTTGAACGGCTCAAATTTAATCAATGTTTTTAGTTTCATTTTAAAAAATAATTTTAATGTTTTCAAGCCTCTGTCGGTCTTTTTCGACTTTATAAAGACATAAAGGACTAATTTAAGTCATAAAAAAAATCATGCATATTCCCTATTGTAGTTTTATGCGGCTTATTTTTTGTAGGCAACTCATCGCTAGTACATTGCATACTCTGTCATCATTCATTTAATATTAGTCTGGGCGGGAACCTTGAAGAAGCGCGGTTGACTTTGGAAAATTAATATTAAATTTTTCCTATAAAGTAATTTTTTGTAGTTAAAGTGAATTTAAATATTGCTATTAGCGGCTGAAAAGCACAATAGCAATGGGGATAAACGAGGGGGGCGGGTCTAACCCGCTCACCTCAAAAAAAATAAAACGGACACAGCCTAGGGATGAAGGACAATCGGACTCCGGCGGTGAGCGAGATGCGTATCTGCCCTATTACAAACCGAATTATAAAAGGCTATATCCGGAAAACTCAACCAACACAGACTTTAAAGTGTATGTAGAATTCACAAACGACGATAGATTGGGTAACAAGAGCCATATATACTTAAATCATCGTTTCTCAATTGACATAAAAGGTGTGACGGTTATCCAGAGGGTGAATGCCAATAAAATAGCAGTTATTTTTAAGCAATATAATACGGCCAATAACTTTATTAATAACACTACTTTCCTCACAAAATATAACATGAAGGTATTCATACCGGCAGCGCAAATTGAAAAAACCGACATCATTAGATTTGTTCCAGCGAATATATCTAACAAAGAACTTTATACTAGACTTTCTTCAACAGCAGGACTCTTTGAATGAAGTTATAACGAAGAGACACAAAACGATTCATTGTTGAATGTGAACAGAAAAGAAGGGAAAAAATATCTGTAGAAAGAGACCTCTTAAGACAACAAATAATTGAGAATGCGTCTAATCAGTCAAACAATGAGAACAGTGCCATGAAAACCTTTTTCTTAAGTATGTGCGATGCCACATGCCAGCTACCGGAGTATTTACAAATGAGAGTACAGCGCCAAGTATTTAACCCATTAGTGCATAAAGTTTATTTCTGTTTTTTTCGGTATGATAACTATTAGATATCGTCATGTTGAGTATCTTTGACGATTTTAAGACATAAAATACTTTGTTTATGTGATAGTTTACATTTTATGACCCGTCCGATAAATCGGATGCTATGCATGGCGGACACAATCGACGTTAAAGACAGATAGAAATAAAAATACGGATTCTATGACAAAATGTATTGTAAAAACAAAAAAAAAGTACATTATATTTTAATTTATGACGTGGTATGCCATATGGCATTTTGGATGAAGGCCTACGTCACACTTTAGACACTGAAATTTACTTTTCCCGCCACATTGGTTTGCACACCGCCGTTCAGTATTTACTGGGATCAGCCAATGATCTTTACCGTCGTATCTCATTGTAGACAATGGTTTGGCAATCTTGCGTCCTTGATGTGGAGGTGTCCCATGTGTAGCAAGTAAGCTTCTTGCTATAAAACGTCGAAAAGCAAACAAGGACTCAGAGTTTTTTGTGCATCCATTTTTTCGAGCAAGAAACCAGCCGTTTACTACTGAGACGTCTATGAAATATGCAAAAATAGGCCACCACCATTTTTTTATACGCATCCGAGTCCGTAAATTTGCCACAGCTTGGTCGCATTTGTCTACTCCACCCATATACTTGTTATAATTTGAAATAAGTGATGGCTGAGGGACTAGCGTTTTGGCTTTTTTTTCGTGAGACCAGCGGGATGCGGTTGTTACTTCAAGATTTTGGAAGTTTGTGGCCACTGTGACAACATTGTTATCATTCCATCGACATACGAAGACATCATCACCTAGTCTTCTTGAATTGTTTTACATCTTTGAGCGTGCAGTTATCTGTGCGATTAGCTCGCAAAGTCCCTGTAGCATAATAGCCGAGCTCCTTCAGATGTCTCATCAGGCTCAGAGATGTAAAATAATTATCAAAATACAATTTTATGCCATTATTAGGCGGAAGTTTGTTCAGTTCAATTAGGCTTAGAACTACGTCACCACCTAGCCCAAAATCTCCTCTCCGTCAGGTAGTGACTATAAAGTCAAAACATCATTGTTTCTGGAAGGATGCCATAAGTAAATTACAAAGAAATAAAATTTGTCACTCATGATAAAAAAGAAAAAAGTGTACCATCATTAAAAAATTGGGTTGTTAGCCTGAAAAGTTTCCAAAGGGTCTGGAAATTACTAAGTGAAGAAAAAAACATTAAAATAATGAGACCACGATACTTTAATTCCGACCCTATAGAAAACTTTTTTGGTCAAGTTATATAACTATAGAATATATAAATATATAACTATAGAAATAACGACCCAAGTGTTTATGCATTTAAAAACACATTCAAATCTGTGTTAATTACTAGATTTATTAATTTTCACTCGGAGAGTTGTAACTGCGAAGATGACATAGGTCAAGAATTGTTGTCCATTCAAACTATGTTAACAAAATAAATAACAGTACTTTGCCTGATAATGGTCAAGGCAAGGCAAAGCATGGTTGCACCAAGCCAATTCAGCAATTGGGAAACTGTTCATGTTCAGGCACGCCGTGAGAGGTTAAATGTACATTCTAGAGCATATACGGTTGGATGGGTGACAAGAAAAATTTTGTGTAAAATTAATTGTGAGACTTGCACAGAAAATTTGGTCACTTCTAATGAAGAAACCAATGTGCATGATTGGATTAAAGCACGTGAATACATGAATTTAAAGAAAAGAAAGTTAGCCTATCCAACCGAAAATGCCGTGAGGAGCTTTGGTTTGGTGGCAAAAGTAACAAATGAATATTTGAAAGAAAACGCTCATATTGATAATATTAGCATGAAAATTAAGAGCCAAATAATGTCCGAATATTCATTTAGCTTTCTCACTTGTGAATCTCATAGGGACATTGTGCTAGAACAGTTTCTTAATATATCAATATTAAGGCGTTTTATTTTCAATTGGTGCAACATCATCAATAAAATTTTAAAAGGAGTGGACATAATTCGCCTTCAACGGCTTGAACCTTTGCCATCAATGCAAAATAAGGCATTATGCAAATATAAAAAGAAATAAAAAAATAAAAAAAATTAACAAATAAACTTTTGTGTATATTTCTTATCCTGAATTCCTGAGAACATGAATAATTAAAATATTATTATGTAAGAAAAATAATATTAAAAAGAATGTTGCCTGTATTCAAAAAAAAAACATATTTTGATATGGTCCACATGGTCTGGTCACACTGTTTATACTTGTCATTTTCTAAGTTTGCAACGGTCTAATGTCAATGTATGAAACATGGCCGTCTGAACTTGTTCTCTTAGTAGTCTGTGCATGTATCCGAATATTTAATGTACCAGCAACATTTCTAAACAAAAAAAAATATAGACGTCAAAGCTGTCAAATTCAATTTACTTGTCAAAGTGAAGAATTGTTGTTAGAGTCTGTGCTCAACTGGCACGCTCAGGGGGGGGACACTCAAGACATTGCTCATTTTTCTAAAGAAAGTTGCGCCATCTCCATTTCCTAACTTTTATAAATGCATTGCGTCTTATTTATTCGCCGATAAATGTCGCTAAAAATGTATTCGATCCTAAACTAATTATAATTAATACCATATTAATTAAATAGATAAATAAAAGACTTTAGATTATTATTTTATGAACAAAAATACTGTATGAAATAATAAAAAACAATCAATACTTGTTCCAAATGGCATTAACATTTTTACGATCACTTCTTAAACATTATTTTTATGGCAATACTGGATACATACAAAATACAAATTGCAATTAATAAATATTGTAACACGGCCTATGCGCGTGGACATGAGCGCGCTCCTCCCACCGAGCCCCACTCTAGCGCAAGCTGCCACCGCTCCGCGGCCATCTACTATATAAGGCCTCGCACGGCCTCATTCGACGTTCGGCTCGCACGAATACGCTTCCTCTCTTTGGAACGGTTACGGGCAGCTGAGCGCACTCCGACTAGCACGGTCGGCATCCATTCTGGATCCGATATTGGGCGGTCGCACTATAGGAATACTTTGTGTTTTGTATAGACGCATTTCTTAGTTTTGTATTGCTTTGTCTAGAAATATACTACTTTTACGGGTTCACGAGTGGTTTTATTAGTCTAATACCAACCAAGTAGATTACAGTGGCGCGCAACGTGGAGCCCGATAAAAAATTATTAAGGCCCTGACCCACTCGCCAACCCGATCGTTATCAAAGTAGCATTCCAGACAAAATGTCAATTAATATGTCGGACAGACAATTAAAGGAGCTCATCCTCACGATCACCGCCAGTACAAGGGAAAGAAGTACCTTTGCTCAGTGCCCAGCTAAGTTTGGAGGTTCTAAGACGGAAGTCGAATCGTTCCTCGCAGCAGTGACCGTGTTCAAGGAAGTTGAGAAAATATCCGATTGTAACGCTTTGGAAGGCTTGCCGCTGGTTATGGTCGGTGATGCCGCAACTTGGTGGCAAGGCGTAAAAGGTCATGTGAAGTCATGGGAGACCTTCAAGGAACGCTTACGACATACTTTTTCCCCAAAGAAGCCTGATTACGAACTATACCAAGAATTAGTTTGTATAAAACAGGATGATCAGACACCTACTGAAATGTTCATCGCCAAGAAGAGGGCGCTGCTTGCCGAGTTGTCACAACTACACACGGTTCAGCAAGAAATCAGCCTCGTTTTTGGTCAAATTAGACTCGCGGTAAGAGAAAGAATTAATAGAGACTCCATAGAAACGTTTGAGGAACTATTAACTAAAGCGAGAGACATTGAAAGAAACTTGAGGGAAAAAATGGAAATAAGTAATAAATGGGACAATGAACATACAAACGAAGACAAAACAAAACAATTTAAAAATAATAAAAAACAAAACAAGGTACGATGTAGGTATTGTCGTCTTTTCGGTCACACGGCTGAGATCTGCAGAAAGAAGGCAAAAGAGGACACTCACGAGAGACGACAGGATACCATCAAGATTAAAGCAGTCGCAAGTGAGCATTTTAACGAGAAACCAAAGTTTGCTTGCTATGGGTGTGGTGAGCCAGGAGTAGTACGCAGTCGCTGCCAAACGTGTAAGAACAGACAACCTACTACGTCAGTTGATTTTTGTTTCTGCTCAGCGAATATGACTGCCGATGTTCGACCACGCCCCACGGTGCCAATTACCATCGAAGGACTGAAGGGAGTAGCGTACCTAGATACGTGCGCTAAATCGAGTGTTGCCTCCTACCAGCTTTACATAAGTCTCGAAAGAATCGGGAAAAGGTTTGAGAGGGAGACCATGTATGTAAACCTCGCCGATGGAGTACCCAAAAGACAGGACGTTCTGACAGTGAAAACGACAGTCACTCTCTATGGACGGGACATCATCACTTCGTTTGTGATATTCCCAAATGCCAGGGAGAATAGAACGCTTCTTGGAGTAGGATTTATCGAAGACGCTAAGTTGACACTAAACCTACCCCAACGAACCTGTAATTTTATTGATCAACCAAAAGTGTACTACGAGCTAAATCCAGAAAGCGTGGATAACTCAATGGACATTGCGGGTGTCTTATCCAGCATGTGCTTGCCAGTGATGGAATCTCCATTGATGAGCACACCCAGTCCAACGTCTGTTAAAACTACAGATCCACTCTCTCAGCCGATGACGCCTCCACATTCCCCTGATAGGAGTGATGTTGTTGAACCTGGTGCAACGGAGCAGGAATTGGAGCGACCTTATGGACCTCTGATACCCATAGAGTTCTCGACTCCACCAAAAAGGTCTCGAACACTTTTATTCGATGGATACTCGCCAATTATTGATGCCCTATACGAAGACGCACGCAGGCATATCCATGAGGATGAAGTCGAATTATCGCCTGCCTCTGCTAGTTTATTCCCAGGGATCGGGATTTCTTCGGTTGACATGAGCAACCACGAGTGCTTACTGACACAAGAAGAGAAGGTTCGGTTACGTCAATTCCTTGAAGAAAATGAAGCTGTATTCGTATCCAATGGCAGACCGACAACGGAAGCTGAACACGTCATCGATACGGGATCTCACAGGCCGATCTCTGTTCCACCATATAGATTGTCACCAGTAAAGATGCAGGCCCTAAAGGTAGAAGTAGAGAAGATGATTGAGCAAGGAATTATTGTGCCATGCTCCTCTTCTTGGTCAGCGCCAGTCGTACTTGTTCCAAAGAAAGATGGCAGTACACGAGTTTGCGTTGATTACCGCCAGTTGAATGCGATCACAACTGCCGATGTGTACCCGCTGCCGCGCATTGACGATCTCCTTCACGGTGCTAAACCTACCCGTTACATGAGCACTATAGATCTTCGCGCTGGTTATTGGCAAATTAAAGTCAGGGATGAAGATCAAGCAAAGACAGCCTTCGTCACTCCTTTCGGTATATACAAATTTTTGAGAATGCCATTCGGTCTACGAAATGCATCAGCAACTTTTCAGCGTCTCATGGACAGATTCAGCATTTCCTTAAGTCACATTAAACTCCTCGTCTATTTGGATGACTTGATAGTAATGTCTGAAAATCTAGACGAACATTTTAGAGACCTGAAAGATGTTTTTGGCCGCTTAAAAGACTACAACCTCACAGCCAACAAGGAAAAATGTGTCTTTTTCTGTTCTAAGGTCAAATATCTAGGACATTACATAACGCCTGATGGACTTCAATTGGATCCCGACAAGGTTGCCTCCATAGTGAATATGTCCGAACCTTCAAACCTGAAGCAATTGACGTCATTTCTCCAGATGTGTTCGTGGTACCGGCGTTTTATCCCTAATTTTGCAAAGATTACGGAGCCACTGTCCCGTTTGACGAAGAAGAATGTTGTTTAGACCTGGAAAGATGAACAAAAGAAAGCGTTTCAAGAGCTTCGAAAGTTGTTAGTTACAGCTCCAGTGTTAATGCAAGTGGATCACACCAAACCTTTCACAATTAAATCTGACGCTAGCAATTATGCCATTGGTGCAGTTTTGGTGCAGGGGGAGGGGGAACACGAACATCCAGTTGAGTATGCTAGCCGTCTCCTTACTCCAGCCGAAAGAAACTATTCGACTACAGAGCGAGAAGCACTAGCGTTAGTCTGGGCTGTAAACAAATTCCGTGGTTTCATTGAGGGTACGGATGTCACTGTTCTAACTGACCATCAAGCCCTGAAGTGGCTAATGTCGATAAAGTCTCCTAGTGGTCGACTAGCACGGTGGGCCTTGCAATTGCAACCTTATAATATGACCATTAAATACATCAAAGGAAGGACGAATGTTGTCGCCGACGCTTTATCACGTCCTAATTGCAACCCTACAATGAAAACAGACTGTGGAGTATGTAGCATAGTAGTTGATATGCCAGTGAAGAATTCAAAAGAAATAAGAGAGGAGCAATTGAAAGATCAAGACTTAGTAAAAATAGTTACTGATTTAGAAGGAAAACAACATGAAAACGGGAAATATTGGAGTTCGAAAGGATACCTTATGAATCGAGGACTACTCTACAGATACAAATCAGAAAGCGAAAATGCTCAATTAGTGGTTCCTAAGCATGAGCAAGAGAGAGTTATTGCTGTGTATCATGATGAAGCTTCCGCTGGTCATTATGGAGTGGATAAAACTATTGAACGTATTGCTAAACGATACTTTTGGAAAGGGATGAGAAAACATATAGAAAGTTACATCCGGAACTGCATTGAATGTCAACGGTACAAACCGAGTAATCTGAAACCAGCTGGTCTGCTTCAAACGACAGCTCTCAACCAAAGGTTTGAAGTCGTATCCTTCGATTTGTTCGGACCTCTACCTAAAACACCCAAAGAAGAGACTTGGATCTTTATCATAGAAGACCTGGCTAGTAGGTGGGTCGAATTGTTTGCATTAAAGCAAGCCACTGCCGAAGAGTGCACAAAAGTGCTACTAGATGAGATTATTCTACGGTATGGTACACCACGGCGGTTCATTAGCGATAACGGCTCTCAATTTGTAAGTAATGTGATGCAACAACTTACGTTCTGCTTGAACATTGATCATGGTTTTACCCCTGTGTATCACCCAGAAACAAACCCTGTTGAAAGACGCAATAGAGTTTTGAAAACACAGTTAGCCATACTAGTTGGGAATGACCACACCAATTGGTCAGAATATTTACCAAGCATACGCTTTGCAATGAATACAGCTGTGTGTTCGTCTACTGGGCACACGCCAGCCTATTTAACTTTTGGTCGAGATCTCCGCACTACTGATGACACCATTCACGATCTGCGACAAAATGTGCAAAATGAGAATTTCATTCCTTAGATAACGCCGAAGTTGTTAATGATGGCTTCTACACTAAAAAAAAGCCCATGAAATCCAGGAAATAAAAGAGGAGAAGAGAAAAGAACACGCCGATAAGAAACGTCAACCGTGTCCTAATTACCAGCCTGGCGATCAAGTTATGGTCGATGTTCATGCCTTAAGCAAATCCACACAAGGTTTCAGTGCTAAACTAGCACCCCAACGAGATGGCCCTTACATTATTAAAGACATTCATGGACCGTCTTCTTTCCAGATTGCTGATCCCATGAATCCAAACTTGTCTGCAGGATTATACCATTCGTCGGCCCTACGACCATATAAAGGGACGGCGTCAGCCGCCCTGCCAGAGCCGGTCCTGCCCCTACGCCGACGAGGTCGGCCACGGAAGGTGAAATCAACTCCGCAAGTGGATCACGCAACCACAGCCAAGCCTCGTCCTCGTGGAAGGCCACCAAAGAAGCAACAGCCTACCTGACCCAGTGTCCTACGTGGACGACTCAACGCGAACGCGATTGCGAAACGATCCGATGCGAATTTAATGTGGTGCGGAGCGATGCGGCTACTCTGTCCTACGTGCGCGCGAACCGTCCCCTCCGCGCCCTCCGCCGCCGTTCAGTTCAGTTAACATTAAACATTTGTCATGGGCGGACGGAAGCTTAATGTTGTTGGAAAATTCATATCTATACATATAATAAATTTGTAGAAGGGTCAATTCTGTACATTGAAAATATTGAAAAAATAAATAGCAGGGGGTGTTACTGGATCGATACTAAACCCAAATATGCGATAAAAAATTTTTTTGTCTGTCTGTCTGTCTGTCTGTCTGTCTGTCTGTCTGTATGTTCAGGCATCACATGAAAACTAACGGTTCGATTTCGATGAAACTTGGTATAATTATACTTTATTATCCTGGGCATAAAATGGGATACTTTTTAACCTGGAAAAATACGTAGAAAAAAACAAATCTTAATTTTTATCATAGTTTGATTTTATCCTGTAGTCCACGCGATCGAAGTCGCGGGCACAGCTAGTCTTAAATATGAGATATTGAAGAAGTGTATAACTTTTATTCCTTTTGTCCCAGAATGTAGGACGTTCTTGGATAGCATTAATAAGAAGTTCTACTTCCGACATTAATTCAACAACAATTTTTGCTTGAAAAAAATATGGCCGACGCGAGTAGTGGTGAATTGAGCGAGCTGGATCAAAGAAGATCCATCTCTCTCAATTCACGTTTTCAAAAACTTATAAAAGTCCAGTTTTCATAGTTTTCAAAAACTTATAAAAGTCTACTTTTCATATTTTACTTCTTAAAACTTGTAAAATCAGTTTTCAACATATCATTTCAAAAACTTATAAAAGTCTACTTTTCATATTTTACTTCTCAAAACTTGTAAAATCAGTTTTCAACATATCATTCCAAAAACTTATAAAAGTCTACTTTTCATATTTTACTTCTCAAAACTTCTAAAATCAGTTTTCAACATATCATTTCAAAAAGTTATAAAAGTCTGCTTTTCATATTTTACTTCTTAAAACTTGTAAAATCAGTTTTCACCATATCATTTCAAAAAGTTATAAAAGTTTTTTTTGTATCTTTACTTTTTCTTTTGTGTCTGTTTATCATCATACAAAGAATTTCATTTATATTAATATATTAACTACTTATATAGACTGGTAAAGGAACGTCGAAGGAAAAAAAAAGATATGGTTTTACCCAAATGTAAACAGCGTCACTCTCTATGCAGTTATGTAATAGGTATATTGGTATTTTAACAATACTGTGTGGATAAAACTGCTCTATTCGAAAATCGATTTCTGGTTTACATAAATAAAACTTTGTATGTAACACATAAATCAATTTCGGTTGGTTCCTATAATATTATCAAGTTATTAGTGTATTTAAAATAAAAACGACATGTGACTTATTAAAGATTTTTATTTTATTAAAATACTGCCAAACCGAATACAAATAATACTTACTTACTGAAATGTTATAAAAATAGCTATTTAATAAAGTAAATAATACAACTTATAGTTTAACGTTAATCACTCAGTTGTTCTTTCATTTGGGTGATAATTTTAGTAACATCTTTATATATATCATCCAGGAACAAGTTTTGTACTACGTGCTGTATACATAGATTTGCATTACACTTGCATACTTTATCCTCATTATTTTGCAATTGTTCCACATCATATATTTGAATGCGAATAATTTTGGTACCTTTTGATGGTATTTTCATATATGAATATAGTGTATTAGCATCCGCTGATCTTTTACTGCTCCTTTCTTCTAGGTTATTTGGTATAAATCTGAATAAGTCTCCAGAGTCCTGAAATAAAAATTATTATTGAAAGTTATTTACTTATTATTAGTATATTTTAAAGTATTTGGTACAGAACATTTTATTCATAATATTAAATGACTTAAAATTCCGCTTTCACAGTTTTTAAATGTTCTATTAATGAGACTTTAATATACCTATATACTAGTAAATATATATAAGCCTTATAATATTAACTTACTTCCATTTCCCCAAAAAATTCTAAAATGCTGTAGACCGAAGAAAAGGTTTTTTGTGAATTAAGTAGGTTTAGTGCACGCACAGTCAAAGATACTTTTATTACACAAATTCACATAGGACCGCTCTTAATGAGGATCTGATTGAGAATAACTTGATTTTTCTTTGTAAATCATCAGTAAGTAAATATAAAACAAAGTTCTTAGATCAAGTTTGTCTGTGTATGAGCAATAATCTCATAATCGAGAAACTAAATGATTTTCATTTGAAGACGTGTCTATGGTTCCATTATGCTATTCGTGTGACGCCAGGGCTTAATATTAGTATGGATAAAATACTTAGTCATGTTTTAACCTGCAAGATGTAACGTGATGAAATTGAACATTCCTTACCATAAAAGGACACCCGACAGAGCGGCGTCGTCGGGTGCAAATTGATCCTATCGATGTTTACTGAAACTATCATAATAACTCTCTAGCCATGTTTTGTCAAGTTGTACGCACATAGATTATCAGGTCATATTTTAGAATAAATATGGTAGACAGAACCAGGGGAATATGTAAAGTTCATTTTTAAAATAATTTGTGCTATCTCCGCATTTTTAGATTAATCTGCACACATCTCGACAGACAGCTTACATACGAACAATTTGTGTTTAACTACACACACATTTTAATTTTTTGAAACTATTTATAGGCTGGTGCACATCAAGCCGCCATTTTCAAGTCCTACTTTCAAAGGTGACAGAATTCCTCAGCTCCAATTGTTTTTTTTTTTTTACAAGTACCTAACCAAGTTGAAGTGTTCATCAGTGTTTTTCGTGAATTTCATTCAACATGTAAGTACTTCTTTTATATCTTAGATTTTATTTTCCATTTCCCTGTATCAATTTAACATAGTCATATAAAATTCGTTTAAAATTCGTCGGATACAAGAAAATAGAATAGTAATTTTTATTTAATTACTAACTGATGCCCGCGACTTAGTCCTCGGGGATTTAGTTTTTAAAATCCCTTGTGAACTCTTTGATTTTCCAGGATAAAAGTAGCCTCTGTCACTGTCTAGATCCTCAACTATACCCATTCAAAAAATCACGTCGGCGTGATTGAAGGACAAACCAACAAATCAACAAACACACTTTCGCATTTATAATATTAGTACAATATTAGTATAAACAGTTTCGATAAATTCATCCAACCAGACGTTCTTTTTCAACTTTGATGAAATTGTCTGATTTTTCTCTGAGGATTGAATGATACTAGAATTACAATAATTTTTAATTAACATTATTGAATTATAATAACTTGTAGGTACCTTATGTAAAAATATTTATTTTGGCAGCTTCTGTGTATTTTTTTTGTATCTTTTGTGAATGTCAGATTAAAATCAGTTCAGCCTTCCTACGTTGCATAAATAATGGTGAACATTAAGATAAGCTACATTAAAAGATTGTTCACCATTTCTATCGAAGTTAGTTAACATTAGTTCTTAACAGATGTCTATAGTTTAATGGTTAGAGCGTGTAAACAAGTCGTCTATTCGCAAAACTGACTCAGAAAGAAGAAGTTATTTAAAGGTTTCAGATTCGAATCTCGAAACATCGTAAAAGATATATTATTTTTTAGATATTTAAAACTTAGTATTCGATGTAAACTTAAAGTTAATACAGCTTTTTTAATGATACATACAGTTTTTGTTAAAGTTATAATTATTTCTAATTTCAGGTCAAGTAACCATGAAAACATTTTTCTATCAGAAGAGTCTTCCTCTGACGAGAGGACCGAGCCGAAGGGGAAAGAGAAGAAAGCTGTGAGGAAAAACAAGCGAGGGCATAACTCTCATGGAAACGAGCCTTCAACTAGCGGGGACGCTATAGTACGTGTTCGGTCCAGCGGAAAGAAATCAAGATCAGCCAAAGTCACCGCTCAAGATCTTTTCGGCGTAGACTCCGATGATGGTGAAATCAACGATGTAACATGTAAAAATACATCTCCTTTAGTATCTTATTTAACAAAACGGGTAACAAACGGCTTTTCACGACAAATAAAGTTTGATAAGCCTGGCAGTCATTTTGTCGAAATAAAAATATATAAATGCGAAGAAATCGAGCGCGTATCTCCGATGAATAGATGGCGTTATGCAATAGTTGCTCTTAAAAATAGAACAAATGTTGATACCGAGTCCTGGCGACATTTATCAGCATATTTAAGCGAAGTCCGAAAGGAGTTCAAGGAATGTTCGCCAAATTTTATAAATTCACATTTATTGTAAATAATATATATTTAACGTTTCACTTTATTAATAGAATGTATTAATATTAATAAAGTACATTTACCTATCCTACTAATCTTATCATATTATACTCATTTACGTTTTAAAACTTACTATTTTATAATAAATGAATATTTCAATCGTATTTTATTTCTTGTTCGCAGTTGTCGACACCAGTAATAAAGAAAAAGACAAAGACATTAAGTTTTGTAAATACTGTAATTTATATACATTAAGAAATAAATATAATTACCATTTGAGAAGTAATATACATAAGTCAAATTGCTTGTTGAATACAAAATTTGATAATATAAAAGTCATTGCTTCTGCATTTAAAAATCGAATTATAACATATAGATTACAGCCTGAGAATATAGAAAAGTACTTTACTCCCGAGTCATTTCTTAAAGATAATGAAAAAGATATATTAGAGGTCATTGAGCTCTCAATTACTGAACATACATGTGTGAAAGTTAATTTTGAACTCTTTGCTTTATTTTATTTACCAAGTTCTGATCAACAACAACTCAAGTCATTTAATTCAAAATTTCAAATTCTATGTCGAAATACTGATCTGAAAGAAATGTTTTCTTTAGTAATAGACTCTATGAAAATGAAAATGGCTGAATTCGAACATTGCAAGTCTGGTTGGACTTTTGGAACAATTAGTCATTTAGAAATAAACGTGAATAAATACTCGCCTATGAAGGGAAGTAGTTATATAGAACTCCCCGCGACTATTAAAAATACTAAGAGTTGTATTAATATTAAAAATGAAGACGATCACTGTTTTTTATGGAGTATAATTGCAGCATTATATCCAGCAAAAAATAACGTATGTAGAACTAGATCTTATCCTCATTATAGTAAGGTGTTCAAAATAGATGGTATGTCTTTTCCACCTACTACATATGATCTCAAAACTTTTGAAAAGCAAAATTCTAATATAAGTTTCAACATTTATGGCCTTGATAATTGTAACCAAGTAACTGGCCCGCTTTATATATGTAATTCAAGAAAAGTACACCATGTCAATATATTATACATTGAGAAATATAATAAGGGTCACTATTGCTTAATAACAGATTTGTCACGTCTTGTGCGACCACAGATTTCAAAACATAATGGCAAATTACATTTCTGTGATTCATGTCTTCAACATTTCTCATCGAAAAAGAAATTTATATCACACCAATGTTCTAAAGTATTAACCATATTGCCGAAAGAAAATAGCATATTACAGTTTAAAAGATATGAGCGAAAAATAAAAATAAATTTTATAATATATGCAGATTTTGAAAGTTTATTGTTGAAATGTAATAAAAATGAACAATCATGTAATACGGTTAATTTACAGTTACACGAACCATCTTGTTTTGGTTACTATATTTGTTGCTCTCATGATTCTAAGTTAAATAAATATGTATCATATAGAGGTCCGGATTGTGTTAAAATCTTTATAGAACGTTTAATTGAAGATGTTAAAGATATTGATAAGCTATTATCTGTTAATAAACCAATGAATCCACTAACCGATAAACAAAGAAATGCTTATTTAAATGCTACAACTTGTCACATCTGTAATGAACCTTTGCTGGGAGATAAAGTTGCTGACCACGATCATATTACTTCTGAATATCGGGGTCCAGCACATTCTCACTGCAATCTCATGTTAAGACAATATTCTTTTATACCAGTCGTATTTCATAATTTATGTGGTTATGACAGCCATCTTTTTATCAAAGAATTAGCACACCATGTGGGAGACATAAAAGTTATACCTAAAACAAAAGAAAAGTATTTAACAATAAGTAAAATAATTTATAACGAGCACACTTCTCGCAACGTTCAAATTAAATTTATAGATTCCTTTCAGTTTTTAAGTTCTAGTTTGAATGAATTAAGTAAAAATTTATCTAAAAATGAACACATTCATCTCTCAGAAGAATTCAGAAATCATATTGACTTTAACTTGTTAAAAGAGAAAGGTATATTTCCTTATGATTACGTAGATTCTTGGTGTAAATATGAAGAAAAATCTTTGCCACCAAAAGAATGTTTTTATAATAATTTAACCATGAAACATATAACTTATGACGAATATGCACGAGCACAAAAAGTATGGGATAATTTTAATATAAACACAATTGGTGAATACACAGATTTATATTTAAAAACAGATGTCCTATTATTATGTGACATTTTTGAAAACTTTAGAAATACATGCTTGGAATATTACAAATTAGATCCCGCGCATTATGTATCATCTCCTAGCTTAAGTTGGGATGCTATGTTACTGCATACAGGCGTTCGATTGGATTTAATAAGTGATTTAGAAATATATCAGTTAATAGAAAAAGGTATTCGTGGAGGGTTATCGCAATGTTCTCATCGATATGCTAAAGCTAATAACAAGTATCTACCGAATTATGATAACTCAGAAATTTCTAAATACCTAATTTATCTTGATGCCAATAATTTATATGGATTTGCTATGATGAAAAAGCTGCCTATTTCTGAGTTTCGTTTACTATCTGAAGAAGAGAAAACGAATTTTAATGTATTAAATATAACAGATGAGTCGGAATATGGCTATATTTTAGAGGTTGACTTAGATTATCCAGACCATCTCCATAATGCTCATAGTGATTTGCCATTTGCACCAGAAAAAATAATACCTCCAGGTGGTAAAACATATAAATTAATTGCTAATCTTTACAATAAAAATAAATACGTTATTCACTACGTTCATTTAAAATTATGTTTAAAACATGGTTTGATCTTAAAAAAAATATATCGGGTACTAAGTTTTCGTCAAGAACCTTTTTTAAAGAATTACATTGATTTAAATACTCGCCTACGTCAAGCATCTAAATCAAATTTTCAGAAAGACTTGTTTAAATTACTAAATAATTCAATTTTTGGGAAAACAATTGAAAACAGAAGAAAACAAGTTGATGTAAGATTAGTATCACATTGGGAAGATAATAATAACGTATCTAACAAACGCATTGGTGCCGCAAAATTATTGGCAAAACCTAATTTTAAAAGCATATCAATCTTCGATGAAAACTTTGTTGCGATTCAATTGGAATATGAAAAAGTTCTATTAGATAGACCCATTTACATTGGATTTACTGTTTTGGAATACTCCAAGCAACACTTATACCAATTTCATTATGGCTATATTAAAGAGAAGTATCACGACTGTGCGAAACTTTGCTATACAGATACTGATAGCTTACTTTATTTGATAGAAACAGACGATATATATGCGGACATAAAAGAAAATGCTTTAAATTTTGATACAAGTAACTTTCCAAATAATAATGTATATGGCATTTCTAAAATGAATAACAAAATTCCTGGATTATTTAAAGTCGAATTAGGTGGTGACGTGCTAACTGAATTTATTGGTTTGAGAGCAAAATTGTATTGTATAAACAGTATTAATACTCAAATAAAAAAAGCAAAAGGTATTTCTAGACCTATTACAAAGAAAATTACTACGACTAAATTCAAGAAAGCTTTGATGACTGATAAACGCTACAAGCAAAAAATGAATGTTATTCGGTCACTTAAACATGTTTTGTATACTCAAGAAGTTTATAAAACTGTACTTGATCGAAGTGATGACAAAAGACAGATTTTAACAGACAATATACAAACTTTACCTTGGGGGCATTGGGATAACATATTATATTGATTATGTCACTTATTTACAATAATAAGTAAAATAGTTAAATTATAATAGGTACATATTATTTGAACTATATGTAAACAGGAGTTTGAGAAGTTGATGTAGAAATTAATAAAGGTTATAAAATTCTATATGAATATTGTTTTATTTTTATTATACCCAGCTGATGCGTAAAAGCTTTGATGAATTTAAATTTAAAATTATTATTAGTGAAATTTAAAGATGAATTACTTTTTATTACATCGTAAAATATAAAAGACTATTTTTATTTAAAAGTAATCAGTCAATACCATGAAGCTTATAAAGCAACCACTTTCAATAGAAATATACAATGTACAGATTTTAGAAAACAAGGATTTCGTTAAACATAGTATACTACTACCTAATTCAATACGCTGCTTAATATGCGGACCGTCTAACTGTGGTAAAACTAATGTGATGTTAAGCTTACTGCTTCATGAAAATGGTTTGAAATTTAAAAATTTGTACTTATATTCTAAAACGGCATTTCAACCGAAGTATCAATTTTTAAATGAAGTTATGAAAATGATTCCTGAAATAAAGTTTTTTTATTTTTAATAATGAAAAGGAAGTTATAGATCCTAATGATGTTTTGAATAATTCTATTATGATTTTTGATGATGTAGTTGTGATAACCAAAGCAATATTCGTAATTTTTTTGCAATGGGGAGACATAAACAAGTAGACTGCTTTTATTTGTCTCAAACATATTCAAAGATTCCAAAACAGCTAGTGCGAGATAACACAAACTTTTTGATAATATTCAAGCAAGACGATATAAATCTAAAACACATATATGACGAACACGTAAATACTGATTTAACTTGGATTGAATTCAAAAATCTTTGTTCAAAAGTATGGAAAGAACCGTTTAGTTTTGTAACCATTAATAAGGATTGTGCTATAGACAAAGGAAGATACAGAAAAGGATTTGATGTATTTTTCAATTTTAAATAGCTATAAATATGTTTCCTGAATTTAACATGATTAGTATCATTTTTTTATTTGTAAACAGTAGTCGTTTAATTGTAAATATAGTGAAATGGAAAAAGACATAAAATCACGTTTGATTGAATCAGCCTGTTCGATAAAAAAGAAAATTAAAAATATGAAAAAAGATGAAGAACTGACTAATTTATCAGTAAACAAAATTTTAAGACCTGTTGTTGAGCCGTTGCATTCACTCCTTAAAATTGATAAACATATTCAAAATACAATATCGCAAAAAGAGGATGCTTCTAAATATGTAGGAAATGCAAGTTCAGATCATGAAGATTTTAAATATAAAACTTCAGCTAGTTTTGATGAAATGGATCCACCAAATATGTCTGAAACTTCTAAAAATGATGATATTATTAAAAGTCCAACTATGATAAATAAAGTTTTAGAGAGGTCGTTAAAAAAGAATGAAATTGCAGATATTTATGACAGCTTAAATGTACCATTTGGCGTACGCAGCGTAGGTAGAGATTTATTCATGGGGAATTCAAAAGTCAAATTATCCACCCTAGTTAATCCCAGCAATAATGAAAAAACTAATTTGATAAATATTGAAAATAAGCAATATGAACTGTCATCTGGTTTAAGAGAATTATTATTTTGTAAAAAACCTAATTTAACATTAGTCACAGACAAAGATCAGCTAATATATAAGGATATGTTGTATAATACATGTGCTCATAGACGAGATTACAATCCGCAGGGACAAATAAGAGGTGACAAAAGTATAAAATATCGTGACATTATAAAACCTTTATTTTCTGAAACTGAGCTAGAAAATAATCAAAAGTTTGGTTCTGGTATACCAAATTTAAAAAAATATGCTCGTAACACTGATTTTATTTATTGGGATGATCCAAATGAGTTAATTGAAAGACTAAAATTGCTAATCGCTTCTAAAGACGCAGGCAACACCAGCCATGATAATGAAATAATTTCTATTATTGAAGAATTGAAGGAAGCAGGTATAATAAAGGAATAAAAAGAAAATATCTTATGTATGTAAATCAGTATAAAGTAACAGCTTCAACATGACTGTAGATAAATTTGGGCATCATATTTTTAAGAAAAAAAGATTTTCCACTAATTTACTTCCTTTGCAGTGTATTTTAACATACACTGATGATGATAATTTCAATGCACAAAACAAAATAATCAAACATCTAAAAAATCCAGTAGATGCCACCGATAGCGCTACGAAAGAATACGTTGATAAGTCTATATCAGAATTTTTAAAAAATTTTAAGAACAGAAATGAAGAATTCATTACTGAAATAAACAATAAAATAAGAAATTTGGAAACGAAAATTGAGTTGAAATATTCTCAAAATGAGCAAAAGGGACTTAGTAAACGAAATACATAGAAACGCAAGAAAAAAATTTCCACGGAGATGTGTTGTTACTAAAGATATCGATGACCTATGGCAAGCTGATTTGATCGATATGCAAAAAATGTGCAATGAAAATCAAGGTTTCAAATATATTATGGTTGTAATTGATACGTTTTCAAAATTTGCTTGGGCGTGTCCGCTTAAATCTAAAAGAAAAAATGAAGTTTATGATGCTTTTAAAAAAATTTTGCAAAATGGTCGTATTCCTAAAAATCTACAGACTGATTTTGGAACAGAATTTTATAATAAAAGTTTTCAAAAATTAATGAATACCCATGCAATAAATCATTATTCTACCTACTCTTCAAAAAAGGCTTCAATCGCAGAAAGGTTTATCAGAACTTTGAAAACAAAAATGTATAAAGAATTTAGTTTTAAAGGAAATTATAAATGGGTAGATGGTACTCTTAGTAAGTTAATCCAAATATATAATCGTACCAAACATAGAACAATTGAATTAAAGCCTATAGAAGTCAATAAAAATAATGTAAATTATGTAAAACAAAGATACTTTAACAAATTTAAAGAAAAACTAAGTAATAATAATAATACCCAAAAAATGGAAGTTGGAGACTTTGTACGTGTAAGCAAATACAAAGGAATATTTGAAAAAGGATATACTCCAAATTGGTCAACAGAAATATTCAAGATCATAAAAATACAACCCACAAATCCAGTAACATACTTGATTCAAGATGCAAGAGGTCAGCCGATTTTGGGCGCATTTTATAGTTACGAACTACAGAAAACTAAACATCCAAATATATATTTAATTGAGAAGGTTTTGAAAAGAAATCGAAATAAAGTTTTTGTAAAATACTACCATCAAGTGAAAACAGCTGGATACATAATTCTAATATTTTATGATAGCTTTCAAATGAGTTTTAATGAGTAATGAGTGATATTTTTGTAATGTTAAAATGAATAAAGTACTTAAAGTAAATCCATCTTTATTTTATTTAGTATCCTTCATAGTATGAGTGAATGCAGTCTTCTAAATTGGTTAATTAATCACTTACCGTTTGAACTTCATTTACCTGGATATAATTATTGGGGGTCCTGGAACGTGGAACAGAGGAGATAAGGGTATTAACCAATTGGATGAACATTGCAGAGAACACGATATTGCTTATCATACTTCTCGTCTTTTAAGCGATCGGCAAAAAGCAGATATTAAATTGATGAAAATGGCGAAAAAGCGTGCTACTGCCTCGGATGCATCTCTATGTAAAAAAGTTGCAGCTAACTTAGTAAAAAATGCTATGTTAGCTAAGGCTAGCATTGGAGCTGGTTTAAAGGCAAAAAACATACCGATAAAAAAGAGACAAAGCTCAGGTTTGAAAAAAAAAATGTTTCAACATGTGGTTTCCCATACTAAAAAATACTTACAAAAAATCAAACCTCAATGTGAAAAAACCGCAATTAATTTAGCAATGGCAGCTGCGAAGAACTTTGTTACAAATTCTGTTATAAAACATCCGCGCATAATACCTGTACCAAAAACTGGTGGTATACTTCCGTTAATACCTATTTTTGCGGGGTTGTCAGCAACAGGAAGCTTAGCAGGTGGAGCTGCTGCAATAGCTAAAGCTATTAATGACTACAAACTTGCTAAGAAACGTTTATCAGAATTGAAAAGACATAATGAAAAAATGGAATCTCTTTCTATTGGAAAAGGGTTACATGTTAAACCCCATAACGGTGGTCTTGGAATTTTTACAACTTGTAAAAAAAACTAAATCGGCTACCCAATAGAGCTCTTACTAACATCGATATTTTAAAATATGCGATTAAAATACCACATTTTCGAGGTGTTTTTATGAGAAATGAATTACCAAAATGTCCTCTTAAAAGAGAATGTGGTGTTATTAATTTAGATCACTCAGAAAATTCTGGAACTCATTGGGTAGCTTATGTTAAATGTCAAGATTATATAGAATACTTTGATAGCTATGGAAATTTAAAACCACCAAAAGAGCTGATCAAATACTTAGGAAAAAAAGTACATTATAATTACGAAAATATTCAACAAGATCATCCTTATAACTGCGGTCATTTATGTATAAAGTTTCTTGAGAATTTTTGGCGTAATAAACTAAAAACGAATAAATAGTACCCAAATACATTATTACCTTTAGTATTCAACCATGTCTATTACTTTAACCATCACTGGTAATCAATCATTCCTTGAATCATATTTTCAGCCATCTTTAAGTATAGATGAGAAATATGAGTGTGGTTTACTATATTTTTCTGTATTTAATGCAGTAAGAAATATAGATGAAAATAATAACATATTTTCTTACGGTAATGACGGTAAAATATTGCATATACCATATGGTAATTACGATTTGTATGATATACTTGCATATTTAGAAAAAAACTTAAAAGATTGTGAGATTAAAATTCAACCCAATAATAATACCTTAAAATGTTCCATATATTGCTCTGAAACACTTAACTTTAATGTTAAAAACAGTTTAGGACCTGTCCTTGGTTTTCGTAATATAAAATTAGATGCAAACAAATGGCATGAATCCGAAAATCCAGTAAAAATTCTGCCGTTGTCTCTTATAAGAATCGAGTGTGATCTTGTTAAAGAATCATTTGTTAACGGCTTACCATCGCATGTACTATACGAATTTGTGCCTGATATACCGCCTGGTTATCGATACATAGAGGTACCCAAAAATATAATTTATTTACCAATAAACAAAAGAAACATAACATCTATAGCTATAAAAGTTGTTGATGAAGACGGTAATAATATTGACTTCAGAGGAGAAAATATTCAACTGCGCCTCCATTTAAGAAAAATAAAATGATTGTATTTTATAAACCTCTTAATAATAATGCTAAAATCATTGATACTTGTATCGCTAAAAAGCGCAGACGTGTTAAAGGTGTTAAGAAAATAACAAAACAGAACAAAGAATTTCTTCGATCACTTGGTTTCAAAATATGAATATACTTCAAGTTACAAGTTTACCCCAGTTCGATAACTCAATTGAAAAATACGAAATACACACCTATAATCCATATAATAATAGTTTCGCGGAAAATGACGAAATACGAATCCCCATTCATCAGCAAGATTTGTATCTATTGCCTTCAGCCAGTACCATCTACATCGAAGGATATGCAACCATCATCGGAAAGGACAACAAGTCGGTCAAAAGACATGTGGAATTTACTAATAACCCTTTTATGTTTCTGTTCCAAGACATCAGATATGAAATAAATGGGATTGAAATCGATCGCATAAAAAACGCTGGAGTAACGACCACAATGAAATCATTGGTATCAATGAGTGGAGGGGAAAGTAAGGTTGCAGCTCTGTGGGGTTGGAACATAAATGGATTTACAAACGATGGTCATTTCAGCGTTGTTATACCCTTAAACAAAATACTTGGATTTGCAGAAGATTATAACAAAATAATTATGAACTGTAAACATGAACTAATACTGAACAGGAGCAACACCAACCTAAACAGTATCAAACTTTCAGATGATTTTTCTCATGTAAAAATAGACTTACAAAGAGTGCAGTGGCGAATGCCTCACATAAAAGTATCAGATCGCGAGAAACTTACATTACTCAAATATTTAGAAAAAGATAAACCAATTCAAATTGCTTTTAGAAATTGGGATCTGTATGAGTATCCGTTGTTACCTAAAACAACAAAACATTCTTGGTCTGTTAAAACGGCTTCACAGACAGAGAAACCACGATATGTTATCTTTGGTCTGCAAACTGATAGAAAGTTTAATAAAGCAAAAGATTGTTCTGTATTCGATCATTGCAAAATATCTAGAGTAACATTATTTTTGAACTCCAATTACTATCCATACGAATCACTGAACTTGAAGTTTGATGAAGATAAATATGGTATATTATACGAAATGTACACCCAATTTCGTCAGTCTTATTACAACATTCATATGGACCCCCTGTTAGATCTGCATACTTTTAAAGAAAAGGCGCCTTTGTTTATCATTGATTGCTCGAGACAGAACGAGACTTTGAAAGCTGGACCAGTCGATGTGCGATTACAAATTGAAAGTACTGAAGATATTCCAGCAAGTACGTCTGCATATTGTCTCATTATAAATGACCGTCTTATAGAATATAAACCTTTAAGTAATATCGTACGCAAGATATCATGATTGCCATAGTAGACGTTCAAGGTTTTAAGACTGATAATAATAATTTTATCTTAAAAGAATTTGCGGTTGCATATGATAATAGAATTCAAGTATTGCTTTATAAGCAACCGTACCCATTCTATGATTTGACAACAACGGAACGAAGACAAGTAAGCTGGATTGAAAGAAATAGAGGAATATTTTGGAAAGAAGGTCATATACCCTATTCAAATCATAAGGACCATATTATACCAATTTTAGCTAATAAAAAAATTTACACTAAGGGTCTTGAAAAAATGTCTTGGATTAAAGAAATATCCAAAAATAATAATGTTTTTAATTTAGAAGATCAATCTTGTCCTAATTTAGTTAGTTTATATGATAAGTATAGTATGTCAGATGATGTAAACAGTTGTATTTATCATTCTAAAATATGTGCTTTAAAAAATGTAATGTGTTTAAGTAAATGGTGTAAAGAAAATAAAATTCTAAAATAATATTTTGTTTTTTAATACTATATTAAAGTACCCTGAAATCTGAAATGATAATAATAATTTAATATGTATAGGACCTATTTGTCAAATTCTAAGAAGTACAAAAACTGTTTTCAAATAGTCGTTTTGAGCATATTTTAAATGTTTTAGAATGAAGCAGTTTGAACAGGTCAATAATATTTAGGGATGAAGCAGTTTGAATAGATCAATAATATTTTGATATGAAGTAGTTTGAACAGATCAATAATATTTTGGAATGAAGCAGTTAGAACAGGTCAATAATATTTTGGAATGAAGCAGTTTGAACGTATCAATAATATTAACAATATACAGATAAAATACAGATTTCAACCGTCCTAGGACTTCAAATTTTAAAAGGAATAATTATTAAAGTTAACAATTAGTCAAATTTGAAAATATGTTGAAAACCGATTTCACAACTTTGAGAAGTAAAATACGAAAAATAGACTTTTATAAGTTTTTGAAATAATATGTTGAAAAACTGATTTTACAAGTTTTGAGAAGTAAAATATGAAAAACAGACTTTTCTAAGTTTTTGAAAACGTGAATTGAGAGAGATGGATCTTCTTTGATCCAGCTCGCTCAATTCACCACTACTGACGCGTCCACTTCGCGCGAAAATATCAAGCCAACTGATCGCGTTCGCGTCATTTCGCGCCGCTCCGCACCGCACCCCACGTGCGTTTGGTCACATAGGCCACTTCAATAGGTTTCGAATGTTTGTTGTTTTCGCGCCGTGCCGCGCCGCTTCGCGTTCGCGTCTAGATCGCTCACGCAGGACGTCGCGCGAGTCCTGTCTACCTCACCGGGGCGTTTTCGGAGACAGAGGGGGAGACTGTAACACGGCCTATGCGCGTGGACATGAGCGCGCTCCTCCCACCGAGCCCCACTCTAGCGCAAGCTGTCACCGCTCCGCGGCCATCTACTATATAAGGCCTCGCACGGCCTCATTCGACGTTCGGCTCGCACGAACACGCTTCCTCTCTTTGGAACGGTTACGGGCAGCTGAGCGCACTCCGACTAGCACGGTCGGCATCCATTCTGGATCCGATATTGGGCGGTCGCACTATAGGAATACTTTGTGTTTTGTATAGACGCATTTCTTAGTTTTGTATTGCTTTGTCTAGAAATATACTACTTTTACGGGTTCACGAGTGGTTTTATTAGTCTAATACCAACCAAGTAGATTACAATATCAATTATTATCAATAATTACACAAAATGACTGTCGTTACGTGCGCTTGCGCTTTTTTATGATTATTCCATTTATTGTGTATTTATTCGGTTTTCTAGTCCTGATAACAAGATTACTAGCAAAACTCACTATTTTATTGTGTCCGGTGTCGGCAGTGTGCCGAATTATCGTACATATTTTGTAGTTTGTAATTTAGTGATATTTCGCGATAAAGACGCTTTTCTGTGGTGTGTGAGTTATTGAAAGCAAATTCATTTTTAATTTTGTGGATAGGCACTGTGTAACAAGAATATGTTTGAGATGTCTAAAAACCTGAAAAAATCCGAAAAGGTAGTCTTATTGAATTGTCAAATATTCGCGTAAATCTAAGAAAGTATAGAAAATGAACTAAATTATTACGTATAAGAATTATTATTCAATATAATTTGTTCTGTATTATCAATAAATGATTACTCTTGCATTTGTTGTTTTATTTCTTTGTTCCAGCAGTAAATCAATGGCAAAATAAATAGATAATAGATATAGGCAACTATATAGCTACCTATATATAGCTACAGTACCTATGTATAGCTACCTATATATAGCATTAGTTTAAGTTAGGAAACGCAGATGGCGCTTCAAATTGATTTCCATAAATATTCCTAGAGAGGGCACTCTTTTCCCAGTATATTATCTATACTCTTTGAGCACGCTTGAAGCTTTTAACAAGAGAATTGATTTCAGAGTGATATTTCATAAGCTTTTGCGGCAAATTATAAACTATAAAAATAATTTACGGATAAACTAAGGTATGTTCTATATAATTATTGCAAAGATTATTAGAAAAACATAGTTTTTAGTGTGTTCTGGGCACCGTTATGTTATGATGGATATTTCCATCGTTATGCATTATTATTCGTCACTTCCCATGTATGGAAATCGCACTTTATGAATATATTTATTGTTTTTTGATGTATTTCAAATTTAAATTTTTATTCGTTTATTTTTCAGTCAAAATGTCTTCTCAAAGGCAACGTCTAAGAGATAAAGACATTGAAGACTACTTGGCTTCTTTAGAAGGAGGATATCTGTCTGAAGATGGCATGGAAATGTCTGACACAGAAGATAATGAGGAAAGTACCTATTATACTAACAGAAATGAACTTCTGGAAGACTTGGTGGAAGGTGATATGATGTGGAAAATGATCCTCCGTTACCTGATGTACAACATGAAGTGCAAGACCCACCTCTCATTGAGGATACTATGGAATCTGTAGTAACAGAAAACCTTGCAAGCTCGAGTTGGGTTTTAGATAAGAGAAAGCTGATTTGGAAGAATAGGCTATTTCAATTTTCAGAGTCAAATATTGAATTTAGGGGCAACACAGATTTAAAACCTGAAGTGAAAGCCCTAAAAACGCCATACATGTGTTTCGAATTTTTTTTACTCCAGAACTGTGTCAAAAAATAGTCAGAGAAACAAACTTGTATGCTGTACGACAAAACCCTAACAATCCTTTGGTAATGTATGACCATGCCTTGATAAAATTTTTAGGCATTCTAATTTTCGGCGGGTAGATACAAAAGTGATATGACGCGAATTTAAGTGCTCCACATTAATAAGTTAAAAAAAACCCTATAAAATACTTAAATGCTTTAAACTTTTTATTACCAGTGCATAAGTTGACAATCCATTCACTCACAAACTAACTTTTCTCACTGAATCATGGACGTTAATCAACTTGTTAAGAGCATGGAAGAGCTCTCTTCAATGTTTGCCTCTAGAATGGGGGAGTTTGAAAAGAACTTGCAGCAACCCGGTCCCTCTGCCTCCAACCCAACAATAAAAGCTTTATGTGCTGATTTCTATACATTTAAGACCTTTGTCTGGAAATCCCTCGGCATGCTCAAATCACAAGTTGAGCTTGTAGCACAAGGCCTTGATCGTTTGGAGACATATTCACGGAGAAAGATACTTCTTTTCCATGGCATTAAGGAGGATGCAGACGAAGATGTGAAGAAAAAGGTCCTGGCAGTATTAACCAGCCATTTAAAATTCCCAGATGCAAAACCTGATGTTCTTGAATCTTGTCACAGACTAGGTACCAAAAAGGATTCATGTAGGCCTGTTCTGGTGCGTTTTGAACATATGAAATCACGAACAACTGCTTGGAAGGCCAAAACCTCGTTGAAAGGTACGAAAATAACCGTAACTGAATTTTTAACCAAGTCGCGACAGGACGTGTTCGTTGCTGATCGGAAACACTTCGGTATGAAGAAGTGCTGGACTGCCGATGGTGTGGTAATTGTTCTTCTTCCAGATAAGACCCGAGTTAAGATAAACACCTCTAGTGAACTTAAAAAACTTATTGATCAACACACCAAAAGTGACTGTTACACTGCACTTGTTTATATGTATATTATAATAGTTATGACTCTTTATCATTTGCACGTGTTTTGCCCGCTTCTTAAACACTATTTCTCACTTTCGTAGGTTGGCTGGAAGAGATCTCTTCTAGAGATAAGTCCACCTTTGCTCACATTGTTCTCTGTATTACAATTTTTGTATTAATAATATATAGTGCAATAAAGAATATAATAAATAATTTATATGTCTGTTCAGCATTTTCTCTCTACCCGAGCATACTGGTCAAAACAATTTGGATATGATCCAATAAAACAGGTTATGGATGTTAACAAATTAGAAAAGATTAAAAAGTACATACATTTTAATGATAATGATAGTCATATACTAGTTAACCAACCAGGCCATGACCGCTTGCACAAAGTAAGGCCAATAATTGATGGATTGAATAAGACTTTTTCTAGCATAACTAAACACCAAAGGCTATCAATAGATGAGCAGATGTGTTCAACTAAGGTTGGACATTACCTGAAACAATATCTACCAAACAAACCCCACAAGTGGGGTTTTAAGCTGTATGTTCTATCCAGTGTTTTTGGATTCGCATACAAGTTTGAAATTTATTCTGGCCAAGACCTAACCATGAGACCAGCAGGGGAGCCTGACTTAAGATCTACAAGTAATATTGTGCTTCGCTTGGCCAGAGATATACCATATATACCTTATGTCAATCTCATTATCTTCTTTGATAACTTCTACACATCTTTGACTTTAGTAATTTATCTGGCCAAGCAAGGACTTCATTCTCTTGGCACAATACAACAAAATAGAATTCCCAACAACAAATTACCGGATAAGAAAGAGATGATGAAAAAGATTACTTCTAGGGGTACTTATGCAGAAAAAACAACATCATATGAGGAAATTGATTTATCAACTATTGCTTGGAAAGATAATAAAATAGTTACCATGTTGTCAAGTTATGTAGGAGCAGAGCCAGTAACAAGTGTGAAAAGATTTGACAAGAAAAAAAGGAAAAAGTTGATATAACATGTCCGAAAGCAATTATAGAATATAACAGTCATATGGGTGGGGTCAACTTACTTGATAGCTTTTTGGGTCGATACCATATCAAGAGTCGTAAATGGTATATACGAATCTTCTTCCACCTCCTAGATCTGGCTGTTATCAACGCATGGATTATATATAAAAATAATGCAATAAGGGATGGTGTCGCAATGAAAGATATTTTAAATTTGGGGGAGTTCAGAAAGAGTTGGCTTATGTTTTATGCAATAGAGGCATTAGTAATAAAAGAGGTCGACCCAGCAATTCCAGCCTTGAACATGAATTGCAAATCAAAAAAAAAGGGCCCAGTCAAAACCAATTCCCCCAAAGGATGTACGAACGGACGGTGTAAGGCAATGGCCATATGTTGGAGTATCTCTTCGGTGCAAGTATCCACAGTGTACAGGCTATACCACTATTAGCTGTACCAAATGTGGCATCAATTTGTGCCTCAATAAAAATAACAACTGTTTTACTACATTCCATACTACTTAATATCTTATAAGTGCATGGTGATGGATTTATCCATCATATAGTTTTTTTTATAGAAGTATATCAAATACTGTCTGAAACTGTTTTTATTATTTTATTCTTAAATAAACACACATAATACATTTTCTTATTTTAAAATCCATACTGAAAAAAGCTCTATGCATTTAAGGGTTAATGCTCATCATATTGCTTTGGTTGTTTATCAACGAAAAGTAGAGGTCAGGAGTTATTTAATTTGATTGATGACTTAGATTTGAGTATTTTAAATGATGGTAGACTTACTTATAGATGGAACTATAAATCGCCCTAGACAAACTGCTTCTGCCATAGATGTAAGCTTTATAAGTGGCAGCCTCGCACCACTATGTGAATGGTCTGTACATGATGATACAATGGGAAGTTACCATTATCCAACAATAACAGAGATTTCATTACATATAGATAAATATAATCTCAATTCCCCTGTAGATAAGTTCATATATAAAAAAGCTGACTGGGAAACATAAACAGCTCTTTCAAAAACAATATTAAATATAATGATTTGATACTTCAACCACATGATCCTATTTCAACCTATAATAATGTCTGTTTTCATTAATATACTCTTAAAGAAATGTCAGTTCCAAAGCTCACTAAAACAAACATTTTCATAAGCAGACCACCAGCTCCCTGGTGGAATATTATATGTGAACAAAGTGTTATTGCTTCATATAATGCACTAAACCTATATAGAAAAGAGTCTACTATTGAAAATTATATTAATTACAAAAGAAAAGATGCCCAGAAAAAGAGAACAATTTCAGAACAGAAAAAAATTGGATGGAATAAATTGTGTAACACTTTTAATAGAAATACTCACATAAGTAAAATTTGGAATTTATTAAAAATGTTCAAAGGCATAAGACTTAAGAATAAATCATATACAAATGAGTTTATATCTCCACTCTTAAATAAATTATCAGATAATAATAATAGCAACTTAATTGAAGTAGATCAACTGAACATTCTTTTTGAAACCAACAATGATAACCCAAATTCTAAATTTTTACTGGATCCTCTTTCATGGTCTGAATTTTAACAAGCTTGCACTCTAGACGGAATACAACTCCTGGCTTAGATGATTATCCTTACATTGTAATTAAAAACTTAGATGAATCTGCCCAAAAGTTGTTTCTTAAGATTCTCAATTTGCTTTGGCGTAATAAATCTATTCCACAGTCATGGAAAACACAAAGTGTTGTCCCAATACTTAAGCCCGACAAATCTCCTGAGTTTGCTAGTTCTTATAGACCAATTTCCTTGTCATCATGTCTTGGTAAAATATTCGAAAATACGGTGAAAGTCCTTCTTGACTGGTATGTTGAATACAAGTGTTTCATTCCACATATACAATATGGCTTCCGTAGAGGGCGTAGTAGTGCAGACAGTTTCACCTCTTTAATCTCTGACCTAAAAAATGCAAAACATGAAAATTAAACACTGTTTGGGTATTCCTAGATGTCCAAAGTGCTTTTGACAGTGTTGATCCTGGTATACTAGTTCAAATCATGTCTAGGTTGGGTGTGCCTGGGCACTTATGTAAGTGGATTTTTAATTTTTTGAACAATAGAACAATCTATGCTATACATAACAATATTTTATATGGACCCAAATATGCCTCAAGAGGCACAATGCAGGGTGCCACACTATCTCCATTACTATTAAATATATACACAAGTGAAATTTGTAAATATGAAAATAATAGGAATGTTACGCAACCCTAATGCCTGGGGACCACCTCGCGCGACCACCAACGTCGCATCGCGCACCTGCACCGAGTCTTTCTTTCAACTTTCGTAATAGTGTTGTAATAATCTGAGTTCCCTTTTTAAAGACTGGTAAAGACCTTTTTAAATTATTCCATTTGTCAAACTTCGACGGTGTAATCATCTTAGGATAATTAGTTTGTAAAATTAGTTTTATTAAAGTATTTTATAAGTAGAGTTACATTTCATATGCATCCTCTGACTGTGACTTCTATAATTGGCGCAGTCGGTAGGATCGCTGTAAAGTAGAGTCAGTGAATAGATCACGGCCTTCGGCGATCCCGAATCTACGAGAGTTGCAGTCTGGGTGTATTCGAAAATTAATACGGCAAAAGAAGTGAAACTCATGTAAGTACTCTGAATCGTTCTCAGTCCTTACATCCCTTCTAGTTTATCCTATATTTTATATTATTTTATTATATTACGTGATAAAAATTTATTAGAGTTCCGTAATTTAAAATTTAAAATATTAATCGGAATATTTTAATTTTGTACTCGTAAGTGGTATAGTATAGATAAAATATTAAATTTATTAATTTAAATGTTCTTTTAATAATTAATATAATTTAGAGTTAAAGAATTTAAAGAAACAGTTTTAATAATTCATATAATTTTCAGTTAAAGAATTTAAAGAAATAGTTTTTAATAATTATAATTTAGAGTTTTTTATAATAACATAATTTTTACTATCCAAGATTTTTCACCCTAGAGAATCGCGGAATATTAGGTTAAGGCATAATACTACTTTATCTAGCGGTAGGCTCACCACGATAGACGAGAGGCGAAATATATTAAACGATACCATGGCTCATACTGACTTAGATTCTATTTATAAATCCCTTAGATTATTACCAGAGTTTGATGGTAACCCCCATATATTAACACGTTTTATTAATTTATGCGATCAGCTCGTCCTTGCACATTTTAACACAGATCCGGGACATGAATTGGCGAATGTAGCCTTAGTTAATGGTATTCTAAATAAAGTAACGGGTTCCGCAGCTAGACTAATTAACTCCAATGGTATACCCGAAAACTGGCAAGGTATTAGAAACGCATTAATTAATAATTTCGCTGATCATAGGGATGAGACTGCTTTATATAGTGATTTATCATTGCAAACCCAAGGGTCTAGCACACCACAAGAATTTTATGAACGCTGCCAGAATCTATTTAGCACGATTATGACTTATGTGTCTTTGCATGAGAATATTATTACTACTATAGAGGCAAAACGCGCGCTTTATTCTAAACTCACCCTTCAAGCTTATTTAAGAGGGCTAAAGGATCCCCTTGGTTCAAGGATACGTTGTATGCGACCTGAGACCATGGAGAAAGCCTTAGAGTTTGTCCAGGAGGAACTAAATACATTATATATACAGCATAGAAATGAAGGTTCTATTAGAAAAGATAGTCAATCAAATTTTAGCCCAACAAATAAGTTACCCTTAAATAATTTTGTACCAAAAGGGGTAGGTCCTTTTAATATGCCCATCAGGCAACCAGTGTATATTGAGCCTGGCCCTTCTAGGCCAAGTCCTATGCAGCATACCCAGGGTTGGAGGCCTAATTTACCACCTCATGTGCAACAACCGCGTGGGCCTACTAGGACACAGCAAATAATGCGTGCTCCTCCACAAAACTATAACCCACAAAGCAATGTATTTAGAATGCCAAATAAACTCCCACAACAGTCATTTAATATCGGTAGTCAACCCCGCCCGATGAGCGGCGTTACCCACTTTATTCCTAGACAATTACCACCTACACCACACGATTGGCGTAAATCCGGCAATCCACCTCCTAATAATTATTTTAAGACTAGAGAGCTAAACTTTAACGATTGTTACTACGACTACGACGACTTTGACTATAACTGTTACAAATACGAACAGACCTACAATGATCATGACTATCCTGAATACTTTTACTACCAAGAAACCCCATACTCAGAGACGGCAGTTGTAGAGGAAATAGACCAGCCATCTGTCTCGAACAGTGACGTAAATTTTCAGATGGACCAAAAATTAGAAAAACCAAAATAGAATTAAATTTTCACGTACAAAGGCAGCTGGGATATGTTAAAATAAACGATCCCCCATTAAAATTTTTAATAGATACTGGGGCTAATCAATCTTTTATAAGCCCAGAAGCTGTCAAAAAATATTTTAATCACATCCCATTAAATTACGAACCATTCGAAGTGACTAATGTGCATGCAACAACGAAAAATGATTACTCAATAACGTTGCCTTGCTTCCCGGAATTCTGTGAACAAAATGATATTACTTTATTCGTTTATAAATTTCACAATTACTTTGATGGCTTAATAGGATTTGACTTACTTGACGTCTGGGGCTCTAACATAGATCTCAGTAACAAACTACTTATTACACGTAACGCTAAAATACCTATTCATATGTACGATTCGCGGATAACTAATCTTTATGAAGAAATTATTCCTGCTAATTCATCTAAATTAATTAGATTGCCAATAAATTCATTAGACGGTGATGTCTTGGTTGAGAAGCAAACCATTTGCAATTGCTTGATTTCGGATTGTATAACTAACGTAGTAAATAACCGCGGTTGGGTAGAGGTTACTAACACTACATGTAATGATGTCATCTTTTCTATGGACCGGCCAGTAGCAGCTGAGTTATTTAACATAGGAAGCGAGTGTACTGAAATTTTATCCGATCGTGCTAAAGAGGTTTTATCCCGACTTCGTACTGAACATTTAAATCCGGAAGAACGCGTTAACTTAGAACGTCTCTGTGCAAATTACGCAGATGTGTTTTACCTTGAAGGTGAAAGTTTAACATTCACCAACAGGATAAAGCATAGAATAAAAACTATAGATGAAATTCCAGTACATACAAAATCTTATAGGTATCCTTTTGTTCACCGGCAAGAGGTAAGAGACCAAATTTCTAAAATGCTTAGTCAGAACATCATCAGGCCCTCAGATTCAGCGTGGAGCTCACCTATTTGGATAGTGCCGAAGAAGGCTGATGCTTCAGGTAAGGTTAAATGGCGCATTGTAGTAGATTTCAGAAAAGTTAACGAGAAAACGATTGATGATAAATACCCCATCCCCAATATTACAGATGTTCTTGATAAATTAGGTAGATGTCAGTATTTTTCCACATTAGATTTGGCTAGTGGATTTTACCAGGTTGAAATGGACCCTAAAGATATACATAAAACGGCTTTTAACGTAGAAAATGGTCACTATGAATTTCTGCGAATGCCAATGGGCTTAAAGAATTCACCATCGACCTTTCAGCGGGTGATGGACAATGTCTTGAAAGATCTTCAAAATCAGATTTGTCTAGTATACTTAGATGATATAATAGTTTTTAGTACTTCCCTCCAAGAACACATTTTGAACCTAGAAAAAGTCTTCAGAAAACTACGTGAATCAAATTTTAAAATACAAATGGATAAATCCGAATTTTTAAAGTTAGAAACAGAATTCTTAGGGCATTTGATATCTAATGAAGGTGTTAAGCCTAATCCTAGTAAAATCCAAGCAATTCAAAATTATCCCCTACCAAAGACTTCTACCGAAATCAAACGTTTTCTCGGACTACTGGGGTATTACAGAAAATTTATCCCAGATTTCGCACGTGTCACTAAACCACTAACGCAATGTTTGAAAAAGGGTGCAAAAATAGTCCTAGATCAAAAATATGTAGATTGCTTCGAATACTGTAAAACACTTCTAACCAATGATCCCATCTTGCAGTACCCCGACTTTACTAAGGAGTTCATTCTTACAACAGACGCGTCTAATGTTGCTATCGGTGCCATATTATCTCAAGGCACAGTAGGTTCAGATAGACCGATCGCTTATGCGTCAAGAACACTTAATACTAGTGAAAGTAATTACAGCACAATAGAAAAAGAACTTTTAGCCATTGTCTGGGCTTGTAAGTATTTTCGCCCATATTTATTTGGCCGTAAATTCAAAATTATAACAGATCATAAGCCTTTGCAATGGGTAATGAACTTAAAGGAGCCGAACTCACGACTAACGCGCTGGCGTTTAAAGCTTAGCGAATACGACTTCGCCGTAATATATAAGCAAGGTAAAAATAATACTAACGCAGACGCTCTTTCCCGTATAGAATTGAATAATGATGAACTTACGTCTATCGCGGTTAATCCATCTGAAAAAACGCCTACGTTAAGTGGCTCTGGAACTATCACAGCGTCAGAGGTAGATGATGACAGTTCTAGGACAGGTACAGTTCACACTAACGATAAAAACCCAATCTTAGAAATTCCAATTTCAGATGACCCATTAAATAGATTCAGTAGACAATTAGTACTTAATATAGTAGGTAACCTTAAGAGTAAACCTATTACAACAAAACCATTTGACACACATACCCGAATTTCGGTTCAGATATCAGAGTCCAATTTAGAAGAAGACGTGATTAATGCCATTAAAGAATATGTTAATCCCAAAATCAAAACAGGATTACTTATTAACCCCCCATTAGCTATGTACAACATTATTCCAATCATACAAAATACATTTAAAAATTCATCTATGAACCTAACACTAACTAAAACTGAAGTTGAAAATGTACGAGAATATCTTAGACAGCAGGATATCATTAACAAATATCATGTTGGTAAAACGAACCACCGGGGCATTAACGAATGTCATTTGGCTCTATCTCATAAGTATTTCTGGCCTAAAATGAAAGAAAATATTACTAAATTTATAAATGAATGTACAGTGTGCGGACAAGCGAAATATGATCGCAACCCTATAAACCAACAATTAAGGGTTGTACCGCCTGCCTCTAAGCCTTTTGAAATAGTACATCTGGATATATTAACAATTCATAGTGAAAAGTTCCTAACAATAGTTGATTCATTTTCGAAATACGCACAGGCCTATTACTTAAGGGATGGAACTGCAATAAGTGTCGTACAAGCATTGCTTAGCTTCTGCACACATCATGGCATGCCACTAACAATAGTCACGGATAACGGCACAGAGTTTACTAATCAAATTTTAGCAGAATTTGTGAGGCTTCATAAAATACAGCATCACAAAGTAGCACCTCACGCACCTAACGAAAATGGTATAGTTGAGAGGTTCCACTCAACCATACTAGAACATCTTCGTTTATTAAAAGTTAATCAAAAATCAGAAACAGTAACCAATTTGATGCCCTATGCACTTCTAGCTTATAATAGCAGTATACATAGTTTTACAAAATGCAAACCCATTGAAGTCATAACGGGACACTTTGACCCTCGCGATCCTTTTGATTTAGATATCTCGTCGCAGTTATTACAACAATACATAGTTAATCACAAGGACAAAATGACTCTCACCTATAATCTGATACATGACCTTTCTACGACTCATCGAAGAGAACTGACTGATAATATTAATAGGAATCGGGAACCTGAATCTAGTTATTGCCCGGAACAACAGGTTTTTATTCGAAACCCGATTGCTTCCCGACAAAAGCTAGCTCCCCGATACACTCAAGACGTTGTCATGACAGACCTACCTATTCATATTTACACAAAGAAAAGGCGAGGTCCTGTTGCAAAAAATAGGTTAAAAAGAGTTCCTAAAACCGCCCAATTGTTGCAGGATGATCCTGATTCTCCTTCTCTGTCTGCAAACAGCGCTAATGCAAGAAATAAGACTTGAATCTCTTGATGACGGACCTGGTATTCTACCATTTAAATTAGGTGCCACTAGAATGATATCCCACTATCATTCCTTTTTACAATATATTAACCTTCAAGATATAAAAGATAAAATAGAATCAGTTAATAATCAACTAGATAGTATAAGTCCTGAATTACATAATAAAACTAGTTCGTTATTTGAACCTCACATTAATTACCTTAAAAATAAGCTTGATAATGTATTAGAACAGTTACAGACATTTGAGAGTAATCGTGTTAAAAGAGGATTGATAGATGGACTTGGGTCTGTTATAAAGAGTATAACAGGTAATCTTGATTATACAGACGCATTGCACTATAACCAGGCTATTAAATCTTTACAGGATAATGAAAATAAGCTAGCCATTGAATTGAATAATCATGTTAGTCTATCTAAGAATTGGACTTCTCAGTATTCAAAAGTGTTAGATAATATAGTAGAAAATCAAGATAAAATAAATGTATTAGTTAACAAAATAAGTCAAAGCGAAGCAACTCGAGATGATGATCTTATAAAATATGCGCACCTGGCTCAAGCACTTATAATATTAAGCGACAATGTAGACTCCACGTATCAAGAACTGCTTAGGTTACAAAATGTATTGGCTTTCGTTAGAACTTCCACAATGCATCATTCAATGTTAAATGTATCTGCGATACAAGCTATAATTAGCAAGTTAAGCAAGTTATACGGTAGTGAAAGGGTAGTAGAAATAGATTTTAGGGAATACTTTGATATAATTAGATTAGGGTCTTATTATGTAGGTAATCAGATAGTGATAGTATATAAATTTCCTATAGTTTTGCGCCCCATATATGATATGTATAAATTATCCATTATCCCGAATAGACACAATGAAATCCTTACTCCACCCCTTCCATTCCTTGCCCTCTTTGAGAAAGATTACAAGTACATTGAGGCTGAATGCCCGAAGACCAGTAAATGGTACCTATGCAAAGAGAAGCAGATTTTGCCTATTCATAAACCATCGGACTGCATCCAGCAACTTATCATCACGCAGCAAAGAACGTCGAGTTGCAGCCCTACTTCAGTGCTACTAACCAAGTCGGCTTATGAGGAGCTAGATGAGGAACACTACGCTGTTAGTTTCCCTACTTCAACGAAGGTTCACCTATCTTGTGCTCAAGACTTCTATAAGAACCTGCAGGGTAGCTATCTTGCTATTATACCTCATCAATGCTACCTAGAAACACCTGACTTCACCATTTCAAATAGCAACAACCATCTAAAAGGACAAGCACTGAGGATCATAGATCTGCCTACTACTACTACCAAAAAGACGCCGCCCACAAATCCATTACTGAAATTAAACTCAGTCAAACTAGATCACCTACATCAAATGAATATGAAGGTCGCCATGCAAACGCCGGTACAGCTGACTGACGTCACCGACTACAGTTTGTATCACACAACCATACCAATGTACTTAGTGTTGGTAAGTGCAGGTGCACTTATTAGTGGCTTCTGCTATCGTAAGTACTTCACGAAGCAGACACAGAACTCACATGAAAAGCCGAAAGAAGACAAACATGAACTTCAAGCGACCTATGCCCTTCCATCTCTTGAAAGGGTTGATGGAAATCAACCCCCAGCTCAATTTACGACGAATGTCTTCAATAGTCGCTGTTCTACGGGGGGAGGTGTTACGCAACCCTAATGCCTGGGGACCACCTCGCGCGACCACCAACGTCGCATCGCGCACCTGCACCGAGTCTTTCTTTCAACTTTCGTAATAGTGATGTAATAATCTGAGTTCCCTTTTTAAAGACTGGTAAAGACCTTTTTAAATTATTCCATTTGTCAAACTTCGACGGTGTAATCATCTTAGGATAATTAGTTTGTAAAATTAGTTTTATTAAAGTATTTTATAAGTAGAGTTACATTTCATTTGCATCCTCTGACTGTGACTTCTATAATTGGAATGTAAATATTTTACAATAATTACAACATAGAGATTGCAAGAGATAATATGAACAAATCCTTATTTCAACTATTACAATATTAATATATATATTTTTAAATGTAAACGATCATTATAATAATGATCGTTTACATTTAAAAATTAACCCCTCTAAAAGTAGTGTTATGTTTTTGGCAATGAAACCCCTAACTCAAATGTTATTTACAATAATGAAATTATAAATAAAGTCACTTCCTAGAATTTTTAGGAATAATACTAGATCCAAAATTAACTTTTGAAGAACATATTAAATATATATCCAAAAAAGCTCACACAGGACTAAATGTTATCAGATCACTTTGTGGCGTAACATGGGTGCAGATCCTAAAATATTGTCAATATTGTATAAAAGTATTGTAAGAAGTCACTTAGATTATAGCTCACTCGCTTATATGAATAGTTCTCATGTAAATAAATTAGACATATTGCAGAATAAGGCTTTAAGAATAATATCTGGTGCTATGTGCTCAACTCCCTTATGGGCCATGGAAGTTGAGACAAAAGTGATGCCTTGATTTTGAGGGGAATTTTACTTGCTGAAAGATTCTGTCTCAAACTAATAGCATCAAACAACATTCAAATAATAAATAAAATTGTACCTTATATAGATAGATCCCCAAGAAGACCATTAACATCAGCACAAGGTCTACTATGTGGTAATTCTCCAACACTCCGATATATTTCTGGAAATAGACAATAATTTTTCTAAAATCAGAAAACTTTTCATGGCCATGCTACTCTTTCTCTTATCAGTGTATTTCACATCCAATTAATGTAGTTCAACAGACAATAATCAATTATTCGGAAATGCTTAACTTTTGGAGGAATACCATGTACTATGTTATCTACACTGATGGGAGCAAAACAAGTGATTATGTACATGCTGCTCTATATGATCCACAAGCAAAATTTTCTTCAAGTTTTATTCTGCATGAACCCTGCTCTATATTTACGGCAGAGGCATATGCAGTGTATCAGGCTTTAATGCGTATTCGCAAAATTAATAACAATAAATGTTTTTTAATAATTTCTGATTCCTTAAGTTTGATAACAGCTTTAACTACCCTCACAGTTAAATTCAAGTCTAATTATATCCTTTACTTCATTAAGCAAATAATAAAAATAATTCACCAATACCACAATAAAAATATCCAAATTTTCTTTCTATGGGTGCCTTCCCACAAAGGTATCTCTGACAATGAAATGGCTGATAAAACTGCATATGAAGGAGTTAATGCTGTTGACGTTAGCAATACAATGAATGTTCTTATGTCCGATTACTTGCAATGTATTGACCAAAATATTCAAAAGTTGTGGTTAGAAATGTGGAAGAAAGATCAAGATACGAAAGGAAAATGGTATGGAAGCATACAAGAAAGCTTACCTGCAAAACCTTGGTATCATCGTATGCCAGATGCTTCTCGAGACTTTATTACTATCATAAATAGACTGCGTTTCGGTCATAATACTGCACGGTCACACCTTGCTCGACTCGGCATTATTGCGAGTGGAACCTGTTCTCATTGTAATTCATTATTCAAGTGATGGAAGTTGAACTGTGGAGGTGGACTCAGTGTGGAGCATGTAAATTCAAAATTGCAATCATTGCAATTTGCATGTTAAATGTTAAAGGAAATAATTGAATTGAATTGAACTTTATATATGTAGCAACCTTTATTAGCAACTATCAATATACTCTATGGACTAATGGTTGACCTAAAGGTTGTAATTACCAGGTCAAAAAAACCCAAAACAATAATAATAATAATATTAGTCTTATCAAATGTGCCATTACCAGATAATTCTTGTTTAACTATTCTTGAACTAACTTATTCTATTTTTATTGTCTTTATTAAAGCATAAAATATCGAATGACGATTCTCTAGGGTAAAGTATCGATTCACTGGATCGATTCAACACGAATCGATATGATTTAAATAGATCGTTTTTTTGATCCAAAAATAGATTAAATAAATGACCAGATTTAGCAGAATTCTGCAAATTTAGCAGAATTAGAACCGTAAATTAGGATCTAGCAGATTATATAGCATATTTGAAAAGATAGCAGTTTTGGCAGAAATATATATAAGCATCGCAGAAAATTAGCATGATAATACATACTTGAGTAGTTGCGCTGGAAATGCTTAAAAACATGTACCATTCATAAGCATTGTGCGATAATTTAGGGGAATTCCCAATAAATGTATACTTTCTTTCGAGTTGTATGTATAGTAGTTCACAATTTTGACACTTGAAGCGCTAGTTAGAATCTTTGCATCGCCAATACGTTAATAAATATTTTAAATAATATTCTGTTTTTTTTATACATGTACATGACATTATACGTTGTACATAATATAATCGTATTAATTATGACTTCATTCATTCGTAAAATATTGACATAATATATTAAAAATAAAATACGCAGAATTTAGCAGAATTGAAGCAAGCCGTTAGCATAATATTCAATTTAAATCTGGTCACACTTAGATTTTACGATTAATCGATCTCAGATCGCCATCAAAAGAGTATAGTTAATACAGAGACATGATAGTAACATGTCTCTGAGTTAATATACTGGTCGCCATCCCTACAACTGTCCCCACTCCCCCCGCCTTGTCCACAAGTTTTCAGTCCTAGACGGTGATGAAACGATACCACTCTTTGATCGATACTAGTACTCAATATTAGTATCGAATCAAAGTATCGATACCACATTCGATACTATATTAAAGTATAGATACTTGTGAGTACTCATTTAATTTTTAATAGCATTATTAAATTTATAAGCGAGGCTTTGCCAGGTATGCATGGGGGACACGGTATCGAATAGAAAGTATCGATACTGTACTCACTCATGAGTAGTATTGAAAAAAAAAATCGTACCCATAAAAGTATCGAAACAAAAGTACCAATACTTCAAGGTATCAAGTACTGTTCTTTTTTCAACCTACTCACAAAAAGGAGGAGGTTCTTAATTCGTCTGTTATTTTCTATGTTTGTTACCACAGAACTTTTGATTGGGTGAACGGATTTTGATGATTTTTTTTATTTGAAAAGTGGTGCTTTCCGTGTGTTTCCATTTTAATATTTTCCAGTTCTGACAATGGCATCCATGAGAAAACCATATAAGCGTTAAATTTGCATTAAGTATGTGCGCGACAAATGGGCGAATTACTCAATATTTTGCTGATTTTGGAAATTTTGATTGGAAAGGATGTACTTCAAGGGTAGTTTGAAAAAAATTGGATAGGTCTGATCATGAGATCCATGATAAAGGAACGAAACTCTTCAATTCTTAGGAGCCAATTAACAATACTCGGCGGAATCTTTTATAGGCTATCCGTACATTTGAGTCACTTACCGTAACGTCGTTATCATGTCAATGATGGAAGTTACTACTACACAAGGGTTAGGAGTTGAAAGAATATTCTTTCAATATTATACACACTTATGTATCAATACTTATATTCTTTCAGGCTATTAGGTTTACTTGATAAAAGAAGGTAAATTTTTAGATTCATTCACATATGGAAGTTAGGCGGAAGCTGAATGTGGACAAACCTCGATTGCCTAATAACGTTTATTCCGAAACCTCATTGACTCATTAGAGGAGTGGTTTAATTAGACTAACATATACCCATTTTATATTTTAATAAACAAAATACGTATCTACTTTCCGCTAAAAAAAAAAAAATATTTTTAACAAAAAAACAGAAACCAACTTCAAAACTAAACAAATCTAAACTAAAAAGTATGATTTCGAGCAAAGATCGATGTTGTTGTTTTAGAAGATCCAGAACGAGTGAACTAGATGGCGTTTCCATAACTACAATTATAAGCCGTAAGGTCGTGTAGGTCGCAAGTTTTAAATGGGTAAATTCTAAGATGACCCATTTAACACACACATAATTTCTTATTCGATACGATACGTGCCAAAAAGTACTCATAGAGTAAAAGTATCGAATGCAAAGTATCGAACGCAAAGTATCGAGTACAAAAGTATTGATATCGAAAGGAAATGATACTTTTTTCGTGTCCCTACTCCCTATATGCATAATCGATGCTTTATTATGTACTGACACAATAGTTTATTCAAAAGTGGTAGTGCCATGCTTGTTACCTTCGAGTAGCAGCCGAATGGGTCGGCACGTCCCGTATAGTATATATAGTGTACCTCTCTCTCACAAAAGACCGGTGTAAAGTGGCAGCTATGCTGTCGCGTTTCATCCGGTAAGTGAGAATCCCGGAGGCCCATTCCCAATCCAGGAGATCCAAAGATGAGAGGTTATTTTATATTTTTCTATGTTTTTTTTTATAAAAGTAGCTGACTTCTTTCATTAGATTTATAAAACCTTCTCCTTCTATTATACTAAATGGTTAAAAACCTTTGCAAATAAAATAAAGCAGAGCCATGGGATTTTATTGTACTTCATGCCTCCAATTGAAAGAAGAAAACTTTTTACTTTAGTCTATTATAAGTATTTTAAAGCACAAATTAAATTATGCTTGTAATTTTATGTAAATATAGCTCTGTTCAACAAAAAAAAGAATGATAAAAATCAGAAATCGGTGAAAGAAATATAAAAATACACATTCAAACATAGAACACCCTCCTTTATTTAAGTCGGTTAAAAGTTAGTAGTAAGTTATACCTTTTTGAGGTGAGATCCGTGCAAATGCGTCTCGAAGCGGTTCAAACGTTTCTTATTTTTGTTCAATAACATTTAGTGTATTGGTAAAATACTTGATAATATTTTCCCTGACCGCGATCGGACCAAGACCGGACTATAAACGGCACTAATAATGTGCGGCGACCCTAATATTAAATTGAACCAATTACCAACTACCAAGTCACCTGCGTGCCCTCCCCGTGCCTAGTCACGAGCGCCGATATTCGTCTTGAGTCTTGACGAATAACGGCCTAGAGTAAATATGTTGCTTAAATAGCGGCCGCTGGCCGCTGGCTGCTGAGGGCACGGAGTAGTGGCTGCTGGCGGCATTGCAACACCAATCGATACGATACTTTCATTCGATACCAGTACTCAGTATCGAATGTTGCTAACATTCGATACTGAGTACTGGTATCGAATGAAAGTATCGATACCATATGAGTACTCAGTAGTATCGATTCATCCCTACTCCCAGTATATAAAATAGTGTACTCTGTGCCTACGCGGTACGCCCTACTCCTAGCGTCAGTTTATACCATAGAGTATATTGCTACATATATAAAGTTTATACTCTATGCCAGTAGTTATATGCCGTCAGTCGTCACCCGCAAAGACTACTGTCTAGTGTCTACTATATATATTATATATATATGGTCACCCGTTTTAATAATCTTATTCTTATATCTTACTATCACAGAGAACTATATAATATACTTACTATTTCTAATTTTAAGTAAAATCAGTAATTTATTGGGGTATGTCAGTTCGATTATTTCAAATTGTAGTTAGTTCCTTGAAGCAGAATCTATTGCGACCGTCTAATGTATTAAAATCAGGTAAATAATTTTTAAATGCACGTGTTTTTAATCCGGTGATGTTTGTTGTAGGTATTCATTTTTTGTTTTTTTGGCTATACTGAGCCAAAAAAACATAACTAACAAATATAATAGTGATAAATTTTCGTTAAAACCTATAATAAATTGTTCGTACAGTACCCATATTAATAGACTCAGCCTTTAAATAAATTAAACATAGTAGTTCATTAGGTTATATTCTAGATGCTAAGATCAATACTATTTTATGCAGACAAATTTCACTTTATTATATTAAGTTTTAGTTTGTAAATAGCTATATAAATATTAAATATTGTAGGTATATTAATAAGGTCTATAGCTGCCATGGAAGCCACAGAATCTGTAGAGAACAATCCGGAAATAATAGTGTGTAAAAATCATACACGTTACAAACGACGTTTGAAACGGCAATGGGAGTCGAATGATAAAAAAGAAAATGGTGCCAGTGATGAAAAGCAAGTATGTGATAAACCTTTTGAAAGAATTAAAAAGAAGAAAATGGCGATGCTGCTTGGATACTGCGGTGTTGACTATTATGGTATGCAAAGGTAAAACCAAGGATTCAATATAATTTAGACAAGTTATTGTACAATTTAAGACTTGAATGGATTAAGGTAATATGTAGCATTTTCTAATTTTGCTGTCAGTGTTATGACTTATGGGTGTATAAACAGTTTAACTAACATATGATAACTATTATAATTCAATACATACTATTTCACATTTGTCAGCCAATTTATGCATGCACTCAATATTACACAAACTTTGAACTTAATTTTGTCAAAATTAGTATTTTGCAACACATTATTACCTTCATCCATTCATGTCTTCAATTATTTTCTACTATATTTGTGAATACCTTAAAAAAATAATACAAATTTTTGTAAAGAACTTTAAACAAATTAATTTTTGAGTAAATTGTAGTGTTGTACAAGTTTGACAGTAAAAACTTTGTTTTGTTAGGAATCCGGGTGTTAAAACTATAGAAGAGGATCTCCTTAAAGCTCTGTATGAAGCAAAATATATTACGGAAGAAGATTATAATAATCAACAGAGTGCACAATTTCAGAGGAGTTCCCGGACTGACAAAGGAGTGTCTGCGGCTAGACAGGTTGTCTCACTTAAACTACGTTAGTATTTAACTTCTCAAAATAATTAAATATAGCATATGTGGATGATTTTCAGATAACTGTGACTTTTGTATCTAGTACATTATTTATTATTCAACATGATTTTTTTGATCAAAAAACTATAAACATAATAAATTTGATAGTATTTTCCTCCGACATGGTATATTGAAGCATAAGTATTAATTGACTATGAATAACTTACAGAAATATACCTAAAATGTCAGTACTGTGGATATCAGTACTATGGCAAAAATAATAAATAAGACTTAAATTCATATTTCCGTGATGTTTTAATTTATTATCATTTTTAAATGTTCTAGTATTATAAAAAATGGGTCCAGACTCCAGTACTTAATTTATTTATCAAATTTTAATTCATTCCGTTAATTAACTCATGTTAAACTTGGATTTATTCTATAAAATTGATATTCTATTTCTAGTATTAATAAATTCCAAAGATTGCTAAAGAAAATACCAAAACTTGTAACACTTTGAGGTGTTACCGGAGGTCTTTCAAATTTCTTATTATAGTTAAAATGAAAATCATAACGCGTAACTTGATGGCATTTCTCTAAATTTCATACTAATTCACTTATTGAATAGTTCACATACCATTCACTAGGTACATAATCATTGCTTCTTTCTATCTATATAACTTTGCAGTACTTGAACTGAATATTTTAACTAGAAAGATAATTTGACATAAAAGTAAACAATATATTTCTTAGTAATACGTTTCGTCGCACGCGCAGATCATATTGGAGCTGTCAAACTTTAAATTAAATGTCATTTGTTTTCAATACTTTTCATTCATTGTATCCTTCTCAGGATAGGTTCTTAGGATACTTGTTACTTGTTAATCAACATGATTTGGGTGAAACATTGTTAACTTAAGGTTTTAAAAAGATTACTTTGAATATTTCATTTAGTTGTCAGTACTGTGGTGTTGAAATATTTAATTTTTGTTCTTGTTTCTTGGCAATTGAAGCTGAAGTAGAACTATGTTACAAGCTTAATTCTGACCATAATTAAGGTCCAATAATACCCAGAACACAAGTTTTGGAGAATTTTTAATTTATTAAAATTTTGAATTGTAAAAATCACAGTTATCTAAGAATCATCCATGTAAAGTTTCAATTGTTTTTTAATTATTAATACTTAATAAAAAATATTTTTAATGTTTTTGCTATTTCCAGCTTTAGAAGTTAATGTAGAAGAAATAAATAAGAATTTACCTGAAAGCATAAGAGTGTTTGCAATTAAACGAGCCACCAATAAGTTCAACTCAAAGTCAAAATGCAATGCACGGACATACAGTTATACACTCCCGACTTATGTATTTGATCCAAACGTTAGAGAGGAAGATAGAAAATCATATAGATTATCTGCTGAAAAAATGACTAAAGTTAATGAAGTGTTGGCTGTGTACAAAGGTACCAAGAGCTATCACAATTTTACAGAGAAAAAGTAAGTACAAACTTTGTATTCAGCCCTTTTTAGCATCCCACTGCTGGGCATTGGCCTCCTTTCGTTATGAACATGCCATAGTCCGCCATGCTGGCTAAGTGAGGGTTAGCATGTTTCAAGTCTTTCGAAAACTGGCTAATTTTTCTCAGATATGTAGGTTTTTTCACAATGTACATAATACAAGTGGTAATCATGTTAGAAATTTATTCATGTTTGAATCACATGAAAATATCAGAAGTGCGAGACCCAAATTTGAATCCGCATCTCTCGGTTATTTAAGCAAGTGTTACCACTGTGCAACCCTGTCAATTAGTATATCATTATTTAATGTATTTTAGGCACTACCAAGACCCTTCAGCGTTAAGGTATATGATGAGTTTTACCTTAGAAAGAGTATTTATGGAATCCGAAATGGAGTTTGCTGAACTTTTAGTTAAGGTAAGCTTTAAATAAGTATCTTTGACTTGTTGAATAATAATGAACACCTGAAAAAGCGCCCTAGACTTGATTTTGCCTTATTTTTATGTAAAATAAATTATTCTAAAAATAAAAAATATATATATTATACTCTGAAATGTAACTTAATCTTTGCGTTAGTAGCACTTCTCTAGCCTAATAAGTTTTTGAGATAAATTATTACTCTCAATAAAAGTAATGCATACAGTTATTTTTTCCATATCTCAAAGTCAAAACGGAAACTGGTCTCAAAATGTACCTAAATTATGTTTGTATTGTATATTGTTTGTTTGTTTGTTTGTTTGTTTGTTTGTTTGTTTGTTTGTTTGTTTGCTTGCTTATTTGTATATATCATAAGTCTATACTTGATGTAGATATTAAAGCATACATTTTGATATAGGTTCTTATTTGGAGGCAGACTTGTCATACTTATCTGGCTAGATCCTTTCTACAAAGCCATTCTATTATTCCTTATTTTTCGTGCTACTTTTTCAGGAGGCATCTTTTCTATGCTGTGCAGTGCTTTCATAAAAGTCTCGGTTCTACGTTACATATATATGTATGTTTAATAAATAATCACTTATTTCTAAAAGTTGAATTTTAACTTGTGTTTTAGGGTCAAAGCTTTATGTTACATCAAATAAGAAAAATGGTAGGATTAATGATTGCAATAGTCCGAGGTCACACCGATATGGGCATAATGGAAAAGGCATTCAGTAAAGACAAAGTTATGATACCCACAGCACCTGGACTAGGTTTAATATTGGATAAGGTAAATATATTTACTTTTTGTTGCAAATTTAATATAGTAAAATATATGAGTTTTTCACTTTACCGAAAATAAGTTTAATGTGACTAATGCATCGCCCCTTTTAATGTCCCACTGCTGGGTTCAGGCCTCCAATATAGAGGGGGCTATACTCCACCATCAATCATTGAAAAATAAATCTTATCGTTATAGATATACGGGTCATTTTTGCTGAGTCAAAGAACTAAGTGTTAGGATCTATTTGATATAAAAAACTTATTTTAGACTATGTCATCAAAAATTATAAGTACTAGAAATAAAACTTTTAAAAATGTTGGGACATTATTACATACAGCGCTGTCTAGTTCCGTGGTAAGCTACAAGGCTTGTGTTACGGATACGAGATAGTTGATACCCTAAAATTATATATAACTTAATATACATTCATATAATATTTTTAATATATATTTTAGGTACATTATGAGAGGTATGACGCGAAATTTAAAGACAGTCATGACAGTCTAACTTGGGATTCCGAAGAAGAGACGGTGCAAAGGTTTAAACGAGATCAAATCTTACCAAGTATTATTAAAGGTGAAATCGAAGACAACTCAATGGGACTGTGGCTAAACAAAATAAAAAATCACTCGTACGAGCCCAATGAAGAAACAGATGATAAGAATGATATTGATTTTGGTGGTGATGATGATGATGACACTGAAGTGAAAGAGATTGAAGGAAACAGTCCTGGTGATGATGAAAGTGATAAGACTAAAGGTGGTGCAGTAAGTGATAGGAATGACGTTATTAATAATGTTATTAGTGATACAGAATATAAAGATTGAAATGTAGGTTATTTGTATATTTAAATTATTAAATGTATGGCAAAGCCTATTCTCCTGTTTATATTTTATTTATAAACTTTCAAATATTACTTTAATTTTGAAAGTCAAATACATAATATTATGACATCTATATTCTATACATATATTAAAATTCTGATTGAGTCGAATATTTTTTTAAAAAATATTCTTATAAAAAATTATATTAAAATAGCTATTATTACCGATACAGCAGCCGAATTTGTCAGTCTGTGAGCACTTTAGAAGAAAACCATGACTCATTATAATGAATTATGATGATCAATGGTTGTCTAGGTCATATCATATAGGAGACTGGTTACTGCGGGAAAACATCATTTCTAAGAAATCTATACTAATGGTTTAACCCTTTATAAGGCAGAGAAAACTAGAGGTGGTAGCAACGTGCATGCCAGTAGGAGTTTTTAATAATATGCTAAGGAATACAAATTGAGGGTATTTAGATTTTTTGCGAATTTGATTTTTTTTTAAATGCGGTGGCAACATAGTTGCCACTGATGACTGCCTGGAAACGAAATGCAAAATTTTCTAGAAATTACTTATTTATTCACAGAAAAAAACAAACTATCAATCCAGAATAGAACAAGAAATCACGTGTAAAATCAATTTAGACATTTCTATCATTTATTTATTATAGATTCATATAAAAATCAACTTTCAAACAAGAATTGAAGTAAAATTTATATCTAATTGGAGGAATGAAATAAATCAAAGCAAGGTACCACACAAAGTGGCACCTTGCACGTGGAGCACTGGATCTTGGACCTCTTATTGTGAGTTTTTGTGCTACACTGTCGACAGCGACGCCATGTTTCAAGTTTTTCATGTTTATGGATGCCAACATTGGATAGTCGAATTTCTTGATCTACTCCGACTACCTCCTGGTTACTGGTGGAAAGTTTCGGCTTCTTTTTCAGGTACTGAGGTTCGCTTTGCAAGCTTCTCCTTCTCGACGTGTAATTGTTTATAAGGCCTCGGGCTACACTCAGTCGAAAATGGAGTTGCGTTAGTCGATTGTGCAGCCTCGTGTTGGTGTTGTGCAACAAATAAGGGTTTACAATGCATAGGTCCACGCAAATATAAAACAACCGGAGCCACCACTTCCTGCTTCGTCTGCCAACTTCTGAGATGATCAAACCGATCCACCCCTCCCATTCTTTCAGTATATTGCAGGACCGTCAAAGGACATGGAAACGCTCGTTTTGTACCGTCTTTTTGTTTTCTGTCACAAAATGTCTTGTCCAGTTTCGGATGAAATGCTGTAGTCAAAAATGAAACGAGTTTAGTATCTTGCCATGAAACAAAAGCAACATTTTTCTTCGTACGCCACTTCATTTCCCCCCTTTCGAGCTTCAAGTTTCTGTTGTTGTTTTTATAAAGCTTAGGGAGATCTTTCCTGTTTACAACTGTGGCAGTGGCATAAATGTTGTTATCGTATAAGTATTGCATTATTTCATATGATGAGAAAAAGTTATCAAATACAACATGTCCCTGAAAACCCTCATCCGCCAGTTTTTGTGTAAGTTGTTTCACAACATTTCCTCCGAGTCTAACTTCTGTTGTTTTATCATCTCTTTTCCCGGTGTAAACATCAAATTCAAAGACGTAACCCGTCGCACTATCCGCTCTGGTCCACAGTTTGTACCCTCTTTTGACGGGTTTGAGAGGCATATATTGTTTTAGCGAGGAAATACCTTTAAATTTTACCACTACCTCGTCTATTGATTGGGAATTTGTATTTTTGGCAGCGTTTTGACAAGCTTTGTTAATTAATTCTAAAAATGGCCGTATCTTATATAGTTTGTCATAATTAGGTGCTCCTCTCTGCGGCATTTCTTGGTAGTTATTCAAATGAAAATTTTCTAAAATTTTCTTAAATCTTTTTACAGGCATTACTGCTGCTATCTCATTATTTCTAAAAAATGGATCACTAGACCAATACAAATCGATGGACGGTAGTGGGTTGATACCCATCAATATTATCATGCCAATAAAGGCGTTTATTTCGGAGGAAGTCACAGGTTTCCAGCCACGGCTTTGTTTTTGTTCTGCGTACATATTAGTTTGAGTTACAAGTAGCTCAATAATCTCTTCGTGGAAAAATATAGAGAAAAAACTTATAGGCTGCATACTGTCTGGATTGAAGAGGAACGCTATCGAAACTACCTATATCAGGTTTCTGGGGAAATATCACTTTCTTCCATGTTCCTTGTCCATGTCCTTCTTCTGTGTCAGATGACTGTATCAGACGGGACAGCTACTTGTGAAACCTCTGGCGTACTTGTGCGAGCATCATTTGAAAGCGTTAAATTCTCTTGCATGGGAATTTCAGCACAATTTGAAGTATCTAAAGTGTTTTGAGCATCATTTGTTGGTTGAGGCGAAGGAGTTCGAACATAATTTGCAGTTGTTTGCTCTGGCGAAGAGATTCTGACATTACAATATGGATCTGATGAAGTTTGGGCTAGGACATTGGTAGTTGAACTACACGGCTCAGCTGGAGTTGTTACATGTTTTCCGTCGTATGATAACTGTATTTCTTTGGAATAGGACGGCACGTCAGGGTCTAAACAATTATCGGTAAAGATTGATCTGAGATCGAAGTCTGTTAAGTTTTCGATTTCTGGTTCGTATTCATCTTCCGACTCCTCGGGATTATCCATACCAAATAGATTGTTAAGCTCATCCTCAATTTCTTTATCACACAATTTCCTCCTCCATTTAGACATTCTTACCTTTAAAAAAACACGATGCAAACTTAAAAAACATGCAAATTTAGGCATTACCTACCATATTATAAAGAAAAACCCCAAAAACCCTGAATGAATCCCGGAAATATAATACACCCATGCTGAGGCAGTGGCAACTATATTGCCACCTAAACAAAACCCATTTTACAAAAATATTTCCATGAGACTGCTAATAATATAGCCTAATATGGCTCCAGAGATCCCAAATTATCAAAATAATACAAAGAACTTACCACCGTAGTAGCAGAATTCCGAGATGAAGTTAGATTCATAAAAAATTCCGTTTTAGCCCAAATTTTCGGATTCAAAGTATTCCCAAATGACACTTATGACATCTGTCATTGAAACCAATTTTTTTTCCAAATCTATGGTTTATAAAGTTGACATTTCTCAAAAAAAACTCCTCAAACACTTCACATTCCGCGAAATTTAAAAAAAATGCTGGTGGCAACGCAGTTGCCACTACCTTACAAAGGGGTGTAGGTAGAAAAAGAAATTCTAGCGGAGCTGTGAGTTTCTTGTTTTTGATAAAACGGAATTATCTTTTCGGATTTATCATTAGACTAGCGTTACCGTTTGGTATAGATTTCACAAAAATAATATATTTTCTAGGCTTTTTTCTACTAAAATATGTACATATGTAGGATGGGTGTACCAGTAACAAACCGATTAAGCGACATTTTGAAAATATTTTTGATATTGTGACACAATTATTACAACAATCATTGCAAAAAAAATTACGTACTCCTTGTCTACCATAGAATCATGTAGCTTATTCCAATTTTCTTAATAGCTGTTAGGTTTCTTTTTATTTAACAATCAATATGGAAACTGGAAAGTCACAATGTGCCTAAGGTTGTCCAGATTGTACCATCAAATGACCAGACGTTAAACCAATAGTGAACCAATAAGTAAAATAATTTCTCTTAACGAAGAATATTTTAATTACACACTTTTTATTAGCTTCACCTGTATGTTTGTATGTTTGTAACCGACTTCTTTGAGCGCGATTTTGACCCACTTTAAACGGCCAGATTTCGTTCAAACTTTGTAGATTTATCGAGGACCGATGACAATACACTAATTTGATATAATAAATAAACCAAACTAAAAAGTAGAAAATAAATAATAGTTAAAAAAACCAAAAAAACACGCTTTTTATAGAAAACCGAACTAAAAAATAGAAAATAAATTTTAATAAATTTAAATTAAGAATAGTGTGAATAAAAAAAAAAAAATTATTTAAAAAAAAGCGTGGGGTGCTTTTTAAGATATTATCAAAATGATAATCACTCTACCCATATCTGTCAATAAAATATTTGTAACTATTGACACCATGCACCCCACGCTTTTTTTTAAATCAAATATTTTTTTTAAACTATTTTTTTTTATTACTAAAATGTTATGTACGTAATAATCATCGCAACTTTTCATCAGACTACAAGTTTCAAGTAATACTTAAATGCTACAAGGCTCATAATGTTGTTTTTACTAATTTAAGAACTAGATAATTAACAAGAGATTCATATCACTTACACAAGTATTTTTTTTATGGGACAAAGGGGGCCAACGGGCAGGAGGCTCACCTGATGGTAAGTGATCACCTCCGCCCATGGACATCTGCAACACCACAGGGCTTACAGATGCGTTGCCGGCCTTTCAGGAAAGGGAGGGAGGGAGGAGGGATGTGGAGTGGGCCTCCCGGACTCTCACTTACCGGACGAAACGCGACAGCATAGCTGACACTTCACGCCGGTCTTCTGTGAGAGAGTGGTACTATACGGGGCGTGCCGGCCCATTTGGCTGCTACCCGAAGGTAACAAGCATGGCACTACCACTTGAAAATCATAATCATAACTTGCAATAAAATATTTATGAATTTACATGAATCAAAAATATAAAATAAATCAAAATAAAAAGAAAACAATGTGAGTACTTCTTAAAAAATTACCAAGAATTAAATTTTTGGCATAAATTTATCCATTTCAGGAACTATAAAAACTTCGACGTCGGAATTGCTATCTTCTCTTCTATCGCATCTTTCAGGTACCAGATTTTATCACATTGTTCTGGCAAATGGAAAGTATTTCCCGTAGAAAATGTCATAGTGCTTATCTCATAGAGATCACCATCAGTATATTCTACAGTCCCTGGGAAATCTGCCCCTTCATACCTGACGATCACGTATTCGCCTTTCTTTGGTTTTGCCGTGACCTTCTAAGATTTATGTACAATTCATAGTAGATTAGTAGCCAAGAGCTGTAAGGCATCAATTGCAGCCCGAGATATTTAGGTTATCGTTCGAGGGTGCAATTGATGCTTACACCCTTTTTTTTTTTTTTTTTTTATCGGGGGGAAATCCTCATGGACTACCTCCGCCTGGGGAAAGGCGGAGGGGAGTGCCGGACTCTTACCGGCTAAAACCACCCCGGTGTCTCCTCGCACGTGCGCGCGAGGCCGTGGGAATCCGAATTCTTCCACAGCCCCACACTAGTGCTGGTCTCGTCTCCTGCACGGGGTAGTGAGGTGTTAAACTACCCCGCGCATCGTCTCAGGGGCGCGCGCATGCTTGCGCCTACTACTCGGGTCCATCGAATAGGGGCGAGGATTTCCTCAAGTCCCTCGCCCCTGGACCCGTTCATGGGGGCCGGAAAACGGCGTTGTCCGCCCTTCTCCTGCGCCCGGTGTGCCTCCTGCGGCCGGGGAAGGGAGTCGAGATCTCCCTCTCCCGTTCCGCAGTTTCCTTCTGCGACATCACGTCCTCGCAGAAGGACACCACCGCGTCCCACGACTCTGCACTGCTGACCATTCTCCGCACTACGGCCGGCAGCGACAGATCGTCTCCTACTTTATTTGTGAGGGCACGGCGCTGCTCCTCCCAAGCTACACACTCGGCGAGTGTGTGTTGCGCTGTGTCCTCTCCGCAATGGACGCAGTGGCGGCACCGAGCGTCCGGCTCCCTATCTATGCGGCACAGGTACTTGCCGAAGCAGCCGTGCCCCGACAGCACCTGCGTCACCCTAAATGACAGGGAGCCGTGCCTTCTTCCGAGCCAGTCATCGAGTACTGGCCGGATCGCCTCGACGGTAGTGAGGCCGGCGGTAGGGCGCAGAAGCCTTTGCCGCCATTCCGCCACCAAGACCTGACGGAGCTTCTCTCTGCGCAGCGCGATCTGCCGCTGCACCTGCCTTAAGCCCCGTGTCCGCTCTTCCTCGCGCCATCGATATAATGACGCGAGTACTTTCGCCTCTAGGTCCCAGGGCGGGGATCCGGCCAGGACGCAAGCCGCCTCGTAGGAAATCGTGCGATACCCGCGGATGACTCTGACGGCCATCGCCCTCTGCGGTTTGCGCAGAACGGCAAGAGTGTTGGCCGTCATGTCCATCGCCCACACAGGGGCCCCATATAGGGCCATGGACCGCACGATTGATGCTTACACCCGAGCTAACTATTCTGCTTTACATCTCGATTGTGAGGTAAGTAGAAAAAAACCGGCATTACAAGAATAAAACATTTTATCTGTTGAAATTTGTAGTGAAATGAGAACAATTTTCAAATTTTAAGGACAGATGTTTTTTGGGTATGTTAATAGTTTGAGATTGTGATATTTGTTGGTCATGGACAAAATCTGACGGGATGAAGCTTTCTTCAGCAGAAGTTGATGGTTGCGGATCATCTCTTGAAAAAAATGTTTCATTTTTTGAAAGCTGAATAGTTTTCGTTATTTTGTTGGTAATTCTACTTTTATTTGACGACTCGTTTGGCTCAGTTGGTAGTGACCCTACTTTCTGCGCCAGCGGTCGCGGGTTCGAGTCCCGTTGGGGGCATTCATTTGCTAATCACGAAAGTTTGTACTCCAGTCATGGGTGTTGATATTTATAATATGTATGTATTTAAAATTTATATGTGTAGTATATCAACTATCTGGTATCCGCAACACAAGCACGTTACGTAGCTTACTGCGGAACTAGATGGCGCTGTTTTAATAATGTCCCAACATATATTTTGTATGGAAACTTCAATGTAACCTTCAACCACCTTGCTGGATTTCCTTCCTTTTTATAGTGGTTAAGTTAGCCCTAGAATCGGCTAAAAGTGTAGCCGATTTTCTCCGGAAGCAAAGACCTATGTACAATTCCGGGTTTCCTAACTTTAAATTACTTGCGATTTGCTTCAGCATACTTCTGATAGTATTTTTTCCAATAACTTGTTTGTAGTACTTGCCTTGGTGGTACTTAAAAAAAAATCGGTTGGTGTTTACAATTAATCTTATTTAGTAAATTAAATTGAAGAAAAATAAAACTTAAAGAAAAAAAAAAGAAATATTTATTTCACGTATGTATGAGGTATTTTTATACTTATTTAAAGTAATACTCAAAAACCGAAACTAAAATATATAAACTCAAAATGTAACAATACCGAAATTAAAATTAAAACTAAGACTCAAAAATCTAATTAACAAACCACCCACTAAACAACCAACAAAAACCAATTTCGTCATCGTTTTTGTAATATTGTTTATTTTTTTTATTTTTGAGTTTACATTGATTCTTAATTGGTTCTTATATTCTTAATTGGTTGGTGTGAAAGAAACTTTTTTCAAATGTAAGAGCTCCTTACTTAAATGTACTGGTAAAACTATTTCATTTGACAATATTTTAATTTTGCAGCCTCGATTATTGTTTTCAGTTTCCAAGTTATCAATGATTACTTCAGGTAATTGTATACCGTCATCGAGAAATACAGCAAATTGTCAATATCTAAATCTGTACCGAAACTGGACTGCAATCTGTTTTCATTAAAATATTGTAATTCTTCTTCGTTTACATTTATATTAATCTCTTCAATGTTATTTTCAATATTTATGTCATTTTCTTTCTGTTCTTCATGCTTTTTTACACTTTTCTACTCCCTTTCCTTTTTTTTTTAACTTCAGTTGGATTGCGCTCGTCTTCGATATTATGAGGTTCTTTTACAATTTCAACTTTTAAGACCTTCTTTGTTTTCTTATTTGTACATATTTTTCCTTTTATGTTAGTATTCTCCTTATCGCCATTTTTTGCGTTTCTTTTAACTGTTCTTTTTTTTGATATTTTATGAGGTAATATATTTTCTTCACAGTTTGTAGGACCAATTTCATTGCTTGATTCTGATGAGTCTGTACAAACATAATCACTATCTGAGCCGACGTCATCATCATCATCATCATCAGCCCTTTTTAACGTCCCACTGCTGGGCACGGGCCTCCCTCAGTACGAGGGGGATCAGGCCATAGTCCACCGCGCTGGCCCAGTGCGTGTTGGCGGACTTCGCATGTCTTACGAAAACTTGCTAGGTTTTCTCAGACATGCAGGTTTCCTCACGATGTTTTCCTTCACATCACTTGCCTGGTATAACATCGAGCTTCTTTCTTTTGTTGCAGACTTTAATGATTCCTGTTCCATATCGCATTTCTCTCAACATGCTTAATTCAAACACCATTAAACAGGAAATGATGAACTTGTTAAACAGACACGAAATTTCAGTAGACTCAAAATTGACAAAACCCCAGATTTACGATTTAATATGTCAGCACAAGGACAGGTTTACAGAGTTTTCCGTGGACAAGATACTTGCCGAACATGGGTACACTGTGTTGCGATTGCCACCATATCATCCGGATTTTAATCCAATTGAAAATATATGGTCTCAACTGAAAGGCTATGTAGCCGCTAGAAACGTGAATATGAGTTTAACTACAGTAAAAAAACTATTAACTGAAAAGTAAACATGATTGGGGCTGAAGAATGGAAAAAGGTTTGCGATCATGCAATCAAATGTGAGAATGAATATCGAAAAATTCAACATAGTTTTGACAATTACACTGATAGACTTGTGATAAATTCGGCTGATAGCTTCGAAGACTGGGCCAGATTGAGTGGATGTGCAAGGTTCTTGCGTCTTTGTGTTAATGGAAATTTGATTGACATATTCCTTACCCGCAGCATTGGCCGCTGATTTTTGTTTCCATTCTTGCAAAAGAACTTGTTTGAACTTGTCTTCAGGAACAGCAAGATTGTTTAAGGGATAAATTCCCGCTTTTCAGAAACCAGCCGCGCATATAGCTGGATCCAGCACATTCCATATCTGCCCAATCATATTGGCGAATTCTTATTTTGGTAATGTTTTACCTATGTTCATTCTTTGCCATTTTAATATAGCAACATCCCATCGGTCTTTGAAATAATTATTTACAGCTAAATCTAATGGCTGTAAGAGATTGCTGGTGTGCGGAGGTATTTTTAAAATAGTTATCTTTGCTTACGTACATGTGTAGCATGCCCATCATATATTAAAAGAATCGGGCGCTTTTGCCCGACAGTTTTCAAAAATACTTTTTCAAAAAAGGCCTCGAAGACGGGTGTTTCTATCCAGCCGTTACTTGTAGCTGCATATGCTGTACCGGGATAACCTTCATCTGTTGTCCACTGATCCCGTACGTTTTTGCCCTTGAAAACTATCACTCTCCCAGGGCATTACACCCTAATAAAACAGTAGTATTGTCTTTTCCCGGGGAGGCAATAGTTCGCGTGGAGGTAAATCCTTTGCATCCAACTACCTTGGATTTAGAAGGATCTTTGGAAAAACTGGTTTCATCAACATTCCATACGTGTGATGGTTTGTCACTCAAACCCAGTTCATTCACGGTTTCTTCCAGCAAATCAAAGTATATAGTATATAACGATACTATCTATGTGTGGTACAAAAGTGAGCTTTTTATCAAATAAAACTCCTAAATCTATGATTGTCTCTACAGTACTAATAGGACCGTTCAAAAGATATTTTGTTGCTATGTTTTTTTTTTTGTAAAAGTAATATGGGAGCACTTACTCGAGTTTAATATCATACCATTTAGTTTACACCAAGTATGCAAGCTTGTCAAATCCTTCTGTAGCGAAATGATATCATTCGGATTGTAAATAGAAGTTTGACATCATCAGCAAACATAAATGGTGTGAAGTAAGAGAAGCAATTAGGCAAGTCATTTATAAAAATATTAAATAGTAGAGGTCCCAAATAGGAGCCATGTGGTACTCCGGATGCTATGTTGTATTTTGAAGATTCAAACCCATTTGCAACAACATAGAAACGTCTGCCAGTTAAGTACGACTTCAGCCAATTCAGCATAGAGTTAACGACGCCATAAACTGATTGTTTATAGAGATAGGTACTAAGTCAAACGCTTTACTCTAAATCAGTATAAATGACATCAACTCTATTCTTTTTGTCTACTGCAACAATTAGTTTGTACATGTAGACCTACCAGTAACAAAACCATGTTGGTGAACGCTAAAGACGTGTTTAAAGTGACTATAAACTCGCGAGTAGACCAGGGACTCAAGAATTTTGACAAATAAAGAAAGTATAGATATAGGCCTGTAGTTGTTCATATTATTTTTATCTCCACCTTTAAACACGGGAACAATCTTTGCAATCTTCCACTTAGTAGGAAATATTCCAGACTTAAGGGAACAGTTAAAAATTATTTGTAACGGTAGAGTAAGTTCCTCAGCACAACTTACTAAGTAAACAGGTGGTAATTGGTATCTTGTCAGGCCCGGCACCTTTGTAACGATTCAGATTTTTTAATTTTGCTATAATTTCATTACGATCAATTTGCACACACGATAAACTACGACTATCAAATACATCAAATTTAATATTTTGTAGAATGACAGCATAATCGTGATGTGAGTCACCATTATGCTTGTAGACGCACGAGAAATGTGACGCAAATAAGTTACAGATACTTTCCCCGTCAGAAGCACTTGAGTTATCGCAACTCATTTCAGCTGGGTACGAATTAGCATTGTTTTGTGTTTGATAAATGTCCAAAAAAACTTAGAGTTTGACGTTATCATATCCTCAGCAGATTGAATATATGCATTATAACATTGCAACGAAAGCTTTTCACATCTTTTCTCCAATAACGATAAAACTACCTCCATCCATAGGATTTTTGTATTTTTTATACCTTAGTCTAACTTTTTCTTATTCTCTGATACGCTTAATGAGAGTTTTACTAAACCACGGAGGGTATCTAGAACTATGCGCAATAGGTATTTTAGGAATATAAAGGTCCATTGACTTATATATCACGTCATAGAAAACATCCATCATCTCATTAATATCTTTACACGCCGAAAGCTTGGAATTCCAGTTTGCATTGGAAAGATATTCATTAATTATTTTATAGTTTGCTTTTGTGCAATTATATTTGACACTTAAATAATTTGTTTTTAAAATGGGAGGAGATATTTTTCGGATACTCATATTTATAAGTAGGGGTGGATGTAAGGGGTCGATTCGGCTGAGCGCAGTTGATGAGGATTCAACTGATATTTGTGGTTGATCATTATTGAACAATACAAGGTCTAAAATTCTATTTTGATTGTTTTTGATGTGATTAAATTGAGTGAAATTGTTAACATGGCGGAAATCAACCAATGTTTTAGCCACGTCGGACGTCGTACAAAATCGTCCCAATCCCAGTCAAAAAGTCCCAATCTATACAACTTAAATTGAAGTCACCGACAGTGAGTGTGCAAAAGTTATGTGTTTCTACAATAAGATTAAAATTGTTTATGAAATTACCAAGTAACATTTTATTTACTTGTGGAGGAATGTAGGCTGCACAAATTGCGACTTTTTCATTTTTATTTAATTCTATAATGATCGACAAGTCCTCACAAGTACTTTCCCAGCTTAACATGCGTTTTGAACTTAATTTATTTGAGACTGCAACTAACACCCCTCCACCATCCTTCTTTATAGAGTTAGTTAGATCTCGGTCCCTTCTATAGACATTGTAGTTATTACTAAACAATTCTGAATTATAAACACCAGTACACAGCCAAGTTTCAGTAAGTATAACAAGGTCATAGTTATTACAACACATTTTTAAATAGCTCATGAGTTTTGGTACGTAAGCCTTTTAAATTTTGATAATAAATGTTTAACCTATCGAATTTTAAAATGTTCAACACCAATTCATTCATCAAAAAAGATTCACTTTAAATAAGTTTACTCAAATAATCCATGCTCTTAATCACTTTATAATCCGAGTCATCCGTTTTCCTCATAAATATCCTTCCATTGCGTACCCAAACATGCTTGTAATTCAATTCCTTGGCCTTACGTCTTGCTGCTGCATGAAGCAATTTATTCGTAGATGAAAGGTGTTCACAGACTTAGACAGGGGACTTATTTCCACCAATACCGAGATGAGAGGTGTTTAATTTTTCCATGGAATTATTTTTATTGAATTTTATTACAGCTGCTAAAAGATGATCGCGTATTAAGGGTGTGGCGAGTTGAACTACTATGGCTCGTGTTCGCGTAGATTTCGAATTCATTTTAGCAATATGTGTACAATGGGCAATACTGCTATCACTTATATCATACCCGACCGTCTTCGACAATTGCTTTACAATTGAGATTAAATTTTCATTTTTTGACTCGGGGATACACTGAATTTCGATGTTATTATATCGGGCTTGTTGTTCCATAACATTTACTTTGTTGGTAAGACTCTCCACAGCGATTTTGAGAAAATCATTTTCTTGTTTTTGTTTATCAATTATGTCAGAGTACGTGTCAACTTGCTTCTTCATATCATCATATTGGGCACTCATAAATGAGATTGAGTGCTGCAGATCTTCAATTTTGCTATCAATTCTTTTTAAATAAGAGCTAACGGTAGAAGTTATAGTTTTGTTGATATTGACTAATAAATTTGACATCTCCTTTTCGAAGACTTCATTGACTAAAGAACGAACTTGCTCTAACGTAATTGCCGTAGATGTACTTGGTGATAGCGGGGAACCCAACGCCTGTCTTTTATAAGATTTTTTAGTGACGTTGGAGTCATTGACATTTGCGTTTGACCGTTGATTGCCCGAACGTATAAGTGTTTCGTCATTATTACATTTCTTAGATTTACTACACTTCAAGCAGTTCCAATCCATTTGTATTCTGTTGATGATGATGATGATGATATACGTTGTAACATTTTGAACATTGAATAAAATCATCTTCATTTTTACCGATGTTGCAACATCCCCAGGCAAGTTGTTTATCAGCCATTTTTACTTATAAATTTAAATTCGTTTCAAAATAAGAAATATAAATTTTTATAAAGAACTTGGATTTGAACTCGGGTTACACTGAATAGCTTTGGTAAGTTACGCCGTTGGACCAATTGTGTCGTACTGATAGTGACCAAATTGCCGTACTTGTTTATCAAGGCTAAAATGACAATTATCGATGTCGGTATTCGTAGAAAAGTCTTTTAACTTGGCACTAATTGTTAATTACCTTTGTAAAGTTCACCACACAAATTAGTCTCTTTTTTTAACTATTTCACTTAATTATGGTATTCAATGCGTGAAATATCTGAACACATTACTCAAATAAGTACACGACATTGTATATTATGCACATCTTACACATTTTCTAATTTAATTTATATTTAGGATACTGAGCAACAAAATATACGTCTATCTATCTCCACAGATGACAGATGAAGTGAACGTCTATGGTCGGATTACAAAGACATGCCGGAGTAGTAGTTGCACCTAGCAAGTTTTAATAAGTAGCCTTTGAAGCCGCCATTGTTAAGCTGTTTGTTATCTTTATCTTCTTTAGGATCTTGTAAGCTTCCATTACCGAGGGAAACACTTTTTTGTGGTAATGCCTGCTTCCTGTTCCTCTCGTTCCACATGGCGATTGTGTTTTTGCGTAATTCTCGTTTGATATATGATTTTGTGATTTTTTCGTATGCTGGTCGTGTCTTGGTGACTGCAGCTTTCTTGGCCAGCTCATCAGCCCTCTCATTCCCGGGTTTTCCAACGTGAGCCTTGATCCAAAGAAGTATGGTTTTGGCGCTCGTTGTGGTGAGAATATTTCTTACTTCTTGGACCAGTAGGTGAGTGTGCTCTGGGTTTGAGATGGACTCAAGAGCTGACCTGGAGTCACTAAGAATGTACGCGTTAGTTGTTCCCTTCCTTGATTTAATCATTAAAGCTGCTCGGAGCAAGGCCATGAGTTCCGTCTGCCGTCTGTGAATAACATGGGTGTGTTTGTGGTGAGCGTAGAGAGATCTTCTACTGTTCTGATGTGGCCGAATTCTATTGATCTCCTTTCACCTACCTCCCCCTCCCTAACCTCCTCCTCCCCCTTCGCCCCCCCTTCCACCTCCATCTCCGCAGCCGCCTCCTCCTCTAAAAGAATCTTCCGTGCCTGTAAGGCAGCGAACCTGGACAAGCTTATGGGAACTTCATCGTCCTCGTCCAGGTCCTCATTCCCGCTGCTGAAGCCGTCCACGTCGCTGCCCGAGTCAACTAAGATATTAAAAATCTCCTCGTCCGACATTTTTAATGCCCTGCGACTCTTACCCGGACGGCGCGCACGCATCCTCCTTCGCCACTGCGAGGACCCCGCGGGCGACGCCAGTTTGGGTGTAGAGGGAGGCATATAAGGCTAAAAAGAACATAGAAGCACATTAGAACATATACAAAAGTATTACAGAAATATAAAACACACAGCTCAGTCTTTTTGCGAATTACTTACACGAATGCTCCTCCCATCATCCACAACTTCGTAGAGCAAAGGGGCGTCGCCTGCCACCCGCACCGTGCCTCCCGGGGTCCGTGACACCGGAAGGCACGGTAGCAGATGACGGACACTGCCGCTGCTGGTGGACGGGCTGTCGCTGCTGGTTGACGGCTGGTTTTCTCTATTGTCTGCCATTTTGCTAAAGTAACAAAATATATATGTAACTAAATCCTACTTTCAAAATATAAAAAAGAAAGAAATGAAAATATAAAAATCAGATATTTTATAAATTGTCATATTTATGCGAAATGTTTCATCAAAATCGGGCCAGCCCTTTCGTTTGAATCTTACTTATAAAAATAAAATAAAAATCAGATGTAATAAAAATTATCATATAAAAATAAAAATTAGTTACTAAATATATTCTAAATAATACGAAAGAATTATAAAAAAATGCGGGTATATAAAATAAAAAAGATCAACCTGTGTGTTGTGACTAAAATAACAAAACCGCCATTTTGTATTCCACGCACACATACAAGAACATTTAATATGTGTGAGTGTAATTCGACTCGACGCCTAGTTTATCAAAAACTACAAATGAATATAGATTCTACATGAAAATTCCTATAAGAATTAGAGTTTACAATATGATTCCAATAAGAAATAAATAATCTTTTTATTCTTATTAGAAGACGCGTATGTAACGGTTTTTTCACTAACGAGTTTTGATATAAGATTTTTATCAATAAAAATACGAAAATCACTGTTGTAGTTACTTATATCGATCATAAATAGAATCTAGTAAATATAATAAGCACAACTTACCCTTTTCAATCTCAAAAAATGTGGATAAAACTTTGTTTAGCTCGGAACGCATGTACTTCACTTACGGAGATCGCGACGCAAAGTAAAAGGAAGTCTATAGTTCGTTTCAACGAATAGTTCCTATGGCGTTATGTTGGCAGCGATGTTTTTCAGTGCTGTCACATTATCTATAATAACCCACCTCAAAGTAAGGGTAATTTCAAGTATGTTTTTTTAGTTAGATTCTTATATATTTACAAATTATTCGATTTCTGTTTTCTAATGTTTACGCGAATTTCACTCATTATAATTAAACAACTTTTACGCCGCTACTTTACTATGGCGATAAAATCAGTAAAAGTTGTTTCATTATAAATTATTCAATTATCATTTTAAAAATCAGAAAAGTAAAAAAAGCATAAATTATTTAATATTTTTTATTATAATTGTGATCAATCAAAAAATGCTCATCCAACGGACTTATTCCCGAGAGATCGTCGTCAACTTCATCTTCCTCATCATCCTCGTCATCAGAAGTGTCGCTATCGTCTCCCACTTCAATTATGAACCTCTCCATCTCGCTATCAATAACTGGGCCATCGGCGTAATATTTTTCTTCCACTTTTTTCACATGCTCACATTCTTTTCTCCATTCTTCTTCGGTGATCGTTGCAAAGGCTTCTTCTGTGATTTGGACGATTTTATTTGCTTCTTGACCTATGTTTTTTTCAGCAACTCGTCTTTTTACGACACTCCATATCAGCTCTATTGGGTTTAAATCACAGTGGTAAGGTGGAAGCCTTACCACTTTATGTCCATGCGCTTCCAACATTATATCGGCTTCATAAACGGGCGGCTGTTTGTGCTCTTTTATTATTTGAAATAGCTGGGCTTTTACCATAGTTGGCAAGTAAGAAAGACCATTACTTGATATCCAATTTTGCATTTCTGCCTTTCTGCTTGACATTGTTGGTGCTTTGTTAAGTTGTACTGTGTGGTAGGAGGCGTTATCCATCACCACAATTGATTGGGGAGGCAGATTTGGTATAAGCTTTTCACTAAGCCACTTATTAAAATTCGTTTTATTCATATCGTCGTGATAATCGGCCGCTTGTGACTGAGATCTGAAGATCAGTTGAGCATTGGGTATGAAACCCATAGCACCACCCGCGTGGACGATAATCCAACGTGGCCCTTTAGAGTCTGATGATAATACACCTTCTTCTTGTTCGCTTTGCCAACATTTTCCGGCGCGATATGTTGCGTGTATATATGTCTCGTCCAAATATACAACTGGGCGCTGGTTTCCGAGACGATTATTTCGTAATTCTTCCAGGTATCGATAACGCCAGGCGACAATATCGTATCTCTCCATTAGGACTTTTATTTTGGATCTACATTTTTTAAAATAAAACCCGATATCTTTCATTATTCTCCACAAAGTGGTACGACTTCCTTTGAAACCTATCTCGCTTCGCATTTCATGCAATAACTTTGTAAGAGTAGGTAATTCCTTTTTTACTAACTTTTAATAGCACACCGTTCGAAGTCATCCAGTTCGATTTTTTTAGGCCGGGGACCGCTTTTGCGTGGTGTTGAAACCTTAGTCGACGTGCTGGCAGCGACCTCACCTTCTTTGGTGATTTTAGACACGGTTTTTTCGGACACACCTAAAACAAATATTTTGATTTATTTGTCTATTGTCAACGTCATACATAAACCAATAATAGTCGCAGTACACATGCTTGCGTAGATCTTACAAATAACTACCGTTTAAAAAAAATTGCGGTTAAAGTGTGGAAATTATAATTTCTCTATCTGCTACTGGTAACCCTATTTGACTGACCTGTAATGGCGGCAACACGAGCCTGAACACATCTTAAAGGAATTAATGGTGCATTGGTACGTTTTTCACGTTCACAAAAAATCTTCACCTTTAACACCATCATTCTTTCACCACTTTTTAATGTTTTGGGCATAATTTCAGTCGAAAATCAAATGAAAATAAACAAAATCTGCGGGAGCGTCTTCTCGTGCCAAAGACTTTGACAGAGAGGGAGGCCAACATAACGGCATAGCAGTGTTGCCATGTCAAAAATCAGGACAACGGTGATTCCATTTAAAAAAAAACGGTAGATTCTGAGAAATTACGGTAATTGTTATAGGAAAAATACGGTGTAAAATACGGTGTACTAATTTTTAATAAAACCACAATTACATTACTCAAATTACTGTTAATTGGAAAAGGTACAATATTACCATAAGAATGTTATTATAATTCAGAACATTTAGATAAAAATCAGTCTGAATCTGATACGAACATCTCATTTTTGTAAATGTTTTGATTTAGTCTTTTTAGCATTTCATCATCAGGCTTAAAGTTAATGCAGTTTTGTCCATGTCTTTTGATCGATTGTTGGGTCAGAAGATTCCCTTTTATAGAGCGGGTTATTAATTTGTTCCGTTTCTGTTTTTATTTTGACCTTGCTGAATATACGCTCGCATTCCGCATTTGAGTGCGACATGATAACATTCCGAGCATGAATGAAGGTAGCTGCTGGAAAACCTTTCTGTTTTCTTCGCTTATTTGCGCTATCTGATGCCAGATTTTAAAAGGAGGAAGCTGACTTGCGTCTAATTCTTTTGGTAAGTAAAGATGTAAGCTGCGCCATTCGTCATCCAGATCCTGATGTTCATTTAACGTCTTTGGGGTCAATCTAGGTAATAGTGTAAATATAGGCGCAAAGCTCTTGAGTCTTTCTTTAGAAACACAAAGTTCTGGATCTAAGTTTGAAAGTTCTTTAAATGTAGTTTATGCTGTTTGTTTTTGTTTACTGTAAAATACTTTTCACAAATAAAGGCAACCATATCACGATTCAGGATGCGGTGAAGATATCATTGTTGATTTTAATGGATTGTGGTTATGAAGCATAGAAATTATCTTTTTCAAATAAATAAACAACCGATATAAACAAATTTTAAGGAGGTTCCCTAAGTATTTTATTTTTTCTACAAATATTCGTACCTCGCAAATTACGGTAGATTTTAGCACCGTTGTCATGATTCGGCGGTAGGTGGTAAATTAGTGCTAATTACGGTGCATTTACCGTAATTACGGTGCACATGGTAACACTGCGCCATAGGTACTATTCGTTGAAACGAACTATATTTAAATTTTTCACTATGGAACTGTGCGAGCGAGAACGCGAGAACTATTCCACAGTTAATGAAGAACAGATTAGTAAAACTGTCAATAGTATATACAGGCTAAAAATAATTCTAACAGCAAAAACAAAACAGCTGGTAGTCGGGCGTTATACCTCATAAAATATAGCTTGATCTCTGCGACATATGTCAAACTGACATTACTAGGGTTGTCAGGATAAAAAACATTGTCGATAGAAATTATCGACGTTTCTTACTATTACCGATGTTAATGAACATATAATTGGGTTTAATTTAGTTACAAAATTAAACGAATAATTTAATATAAAATGCATTTATTCTCCTAAAGAAGTACACCCCAAATCCATATCCGAATCAGTTTCTGAATCGCTAGAACAATCTTGTAAATTTATTATAAACTCTTGTTCGCAAATATTATTAAATCGGACGTCCCGCTCCCAATCTTCGTCCATTACTTTTCTGCATTTGGTCACCACCTTCTTCCAGTCTTCTGCAGATACTTTGTCGACCGCACTTTTTAATAACTGCAACATTTTATTTGCCGTGAAAGGCGGTGTTGTATTGTATCTGGCTGCGTAACCTTAAAAGAAAACATATTTTTACTAAAATTAATTATACAGTAGTTAATACTTAAAGTACCTCTCTAACTGCATTCATTCAAGCAAACAAACCTTTGACTTGGGCCCAGATAAGCTCGATCGGATTATACTGGCAGTGGTACGGGGGTAGTCTTATGACGGTATGACCCTTTTCGTGGGCTATATCATCTAAGACATACGTTGGAGTTCTAGGTTTGTGCAGACCAACGAGTCTTAATAATTCATTTTTTAGCATTGTTTCATTGGCCTCTATTCCTTTTTCTTGAAGCCATGCAATAATTTTTAATTTTCTGTTTGCCGAAGTTGGTGGTTTGTGCTTTTGGACCGAGTGATATGGGGCGTTATCCATAATAATGTAATGTGGCTCTTTTAAATTATCTAATAACCTTAAATTTTTCAAAATTCATTTCCTCGTGGTATTCAGTAGTTTTAGTTGATTTGAAGGCCAATAGGCAATTAGGCACAAAACCAGATGATGTCCCAGCATGAGTGATGATCAATCTTTGACCTTTGCCTTCGGGTACTTTGATGGTCGATTGTGCAGTAACATCGGTCCAAGCTTTGGATACGGTATGATTGGCGTTTAGCCATGTCTCGTCTAGAAATACAACTTTTTCCCAATTTTTGATTTTCTTGACTTTTCGGAGAAAATTCACTCGAGCAAGAGCAATGTCAGTTCTTTCCATAATAATTTTTCTTTTGTCACTTTTTTTATAAGAAAAACCAATATTTTTCAATACCTTCGTTAGAGATGGCAAGCTTCCTTTGAACAAGTCTACGTCTTTGAGGGACGCGGCAAGTTTTTTCAATGTAGGCAATTCGCCACGTGTATAGTAACCATATACATGGTTGCGAATCGCAGCGGCGTCAAAGGTGTCAATCTTTGTGACAGGAGCAGCCTTTTTCCTTTTATTATTTGGCGTTGCAAGTTTTCTGTCCTCGTCTTCAGTCAATGATGCATTTGAAGATTCGCCATACATTTCTTTGCTGATGCGAATTACTGTCGCACGTCCAATGCCAAGAGCATCTGCAACTCTATCACATACTTTCTCCATGGGTAATAGCGGCCCACCATTTTGGTTCTCTTGCTCAAAATATTCACGTAAGCGAATCACAAACTCACGACTTTGACTGTTCAAAATGGTTTTCTTCGTTCTCTTTAGCATTATGCCAACAAGAAACTAACAATAATACTAATACTAACAACAAAAGATAACAAAACTCAACAAATTAACAGTAATAGTATCAAAAAAAATAATGAGAACGGAAAACACGTAGCGTATACAAGGTGTCAGCACTCGTAATGAATGAATATTGAATGGATGGAGGTTCACATCAAACAAGATGGCGGCGTGTCATTTTTTTTGAGTTTATGGCCTGGTCCTTTCAGCCAAACGCGGCGTGTCTTCTTCCGAAACCCAAGTATGGGACCTTGACAAATGTAAATAATGTTATGATAATAAAATATACAATAAAATTAAAAGAAAGAAAGATTAATTTTAAATTAAGTTTTATTTAAAATATCGATAGTTTATAGTCTGTGGTCGCGATGAATCATCGCCCATCACTAATTAGGTTGGCATGCCCATAAAGTATGACATTGACAGGAACTGTCTGTACTAATAAGAAATTTAGGACTTCATAGGCGTGATTTTACTGACAGCTGTCACAGAGATCAAGCTATATTTTATGAGGTATAATTGACGCCCGGTGGTAAATGACGTCATTTTTTGTTGGGCGTCAATTGACGCCCTAGGGTATAGAATAGGTAAAACTTTGTTTAACTTGGAGCGCATGTACTTCACTTACGAGATCGCGACGCAAAGTAAAAGGAAGTCTATTTAAATTTTTCACTATGGAACTGTGCGAGCGAGAATGCGAGAACTATTCCACAGTTAATGAAGAACAGATTAGTAAAACTGTCAATAATATATACAGACTAAAAATTATTCTAACAGCAAAAACAAAACAGCTGGTAGTCGGGCGTCAATTGACGCCCGGTGGTAAATGACGTCATTTTTTGTTGGGCGTCAATTGACGCCCGAGGGTATAGAATAGATAGGTACCTTAATATATACCTTAATACCTAGCACGTCTGTATGCCGGCTTTTCAGATACCTCGTTAAGGGCAATTGGTTGTACCAATTGTCCATAACGAGGACATGACCCACATCCAGATACCCTTCCATGAGATCCAAGACCACCTTAGCGGTGTGGTTAGGCCATTAGATGTTAAAATAAGTACCGCCAAAAAATTGTAAAGGCTGCGTGCGTTCTACATAACTATATATTACGCAATGAAATCGAAAAGGCGCCTTCACAGTCAGTTTTTTCTGATAATATGTCAAGAAATTACTCCGAGGTATCTGAACAAAACTCAGCAGATTTGAAGACGGCTTTTTGTGAGAGAATATTTCATGGAATATTTTAATTCCATTGGAACAGTTTCGTGGCAAAATAACCGTGTGCAAAATGTAGATTCTGATAGGATAACACATAACTTACATTAGACTGCAAAATGAAGTATAACAAGGTCATAGTTATTACAACACATTTTTAAATAGCTCATGAGTTTTGGTACGTAAGCCTTTTAAATTTTGATAATAAATGTTTAACCTATCGAATTTTAAAATGTTCAACACCAATTCATTCATCAAAAAAGATTCACTTTAAATAAGTTTACTCAAATAATCCATGCTCTTAATCACTTTATAATCCGAGTCATCCGTTTTCCTCATAAATATCCTTCCATTGCGTACCCAAACATGCTTGTAATTCAATTCCTTGGCCTTACGTCTTGCTGCTGCATGAAGCAATTTATTCGTAGATGAAAGGTGTTCACAGACTTAGACAGGGGACTTATTTCCACCAATACCGAGATGAGAGGTGTTTAATTTTTCCATGGAATTATTTTTATTGAATTTTATTACAGCTGCTAAAAGATGATCGCGTATTAAGGGTGTGGCGAGTTGAACTACTATGGCTCGTGTTCGCGTAGATTTCGAATTCATTTTAGCAATATGTGTACAATGGGCAATACTGCTATCACTTATATCATACCCGACCGTCTTCGACAATTGCTTTACAATTGAGATTAAATTTTCATTTTTTGACTCGGGGATACACTGAATTTCGATGTTATTATATCGGGCTTGTTGTTCCATAACATTTACTTTGTTGGTAAGACTCTCCACAGCGATTTTGAGAAAATCATTTTCTTGTTTTTGTTTATCAATTATGTCAGAGTACGTGTCAACTTGCTTCTTCATATCATCATATTGGGCACTCATAAATGAGATTGAGTGCTGCAGATCTTCAATTTTGCTATCAATTCTTTTTAAATAAGAGCTAACGGTAGAAGTTATAGTTTTGTTGATATTGACTAATAAATTTGACATCTTCTTTTCGAAGACTTCATTGACTAAAGAACGAACTTGCTCTAACGTAATTGCCGTAGATGTACTTGGTGATAGCGGGGAACCCAACGCCTGTCTTTTATAGTATTTTTTAGTGACGTTGGAGTCATTGACATTTGCGTTTGACCGTTGATTGCCCGAACGTATAAGTGTTTCGTCATTATTACATTTCTTAGATTTACTACACTTCAAGCAGTTCCAATCCATTTGTATTCTGTTGATGATGATGATGATATACGTTGTAACATTTTGAACATTGAATAAAATCATCTTCATTTTTACCGATGTTGCAACATCCCCAGGCAAGTTGTTTATCAGCCATTTTTACTTATAAATTTAAATTCGTTTCAAAATAAGAAATATAAATTTTTATAAAGAACTTGGATTTGAACTCGGGTTACACTGAATAGCTTTGGTAAGTTACGCCGTTGGACCAATTGTGTCGTACTGATAGTGACCAAATTGCCGTACTTGTTTATCAAGGCTAAAATGACAATTATCGATGTCGGTATTCGTAGAAAAGTCTTTTAACTTGGCACTAATTGTTAATTACCTTTGTAAAGTTCACCACACAAATTAGTCTCTTTTTTTAACTATTTCACTTAATTATGGTATTCAATGCGTGAAATATCTGAACACATTACTCAAATAAGTACACGACATTGTATATTATGCACATCTTACACATTTTCTAATTTAATTTATATTTAGGATACTGAGCAACAAAATATACGTCTATCTATCTCCACAGATGACAGATGAAGTGAACGTCTATGGTCGGATTACAAAGACATGCCGGAGTAGTAGTTGCACCTAGCAAGTTTTAATAAGTAGCCTTTGAAGCCGCCATTGTTAAGCTGTTTGTTATCTTTATCTTCTTTAGGACCTTGTAAGCTTCCATTACCGAGGGAAACACTTTTTTGTGGTAATGCCTGCTTCCTGTTCCTCTCGTTCCACATGGCGATTGTGTTTTTGCGTAATTCTCGTTTGATATATGATTTTGTGATTTTTTCGTATGCTGGTCGTGTCTTGGTGACTGCAGCTTTCTTGGCCAGCTCATCAGCCCTCTCATTCCCGGGTTTTCCAACGTGAGCCTTGATCCAAAGAAGTATGGTTTTGGCGCTCGTTGTGGTGAGAATATTTCTTACTTCTTGGACCAGTAGGTGAGTGTGCTCCGGGTTTGAGATGGACTCAAGAGCTGACCTGGAGTCACTAAGAATGTACGCGTTAGTTGTTCCCTTCCTTGATTTAATCATTAAAGCTGCTCGGAGCAAGGCCATGAGTTCCGTCTGCCGTCTGTGAATAACATGGGTGTGTTTGTGGTGAGCGTAGAGAGATCTTCTACTGTTCTGATGTGGCCGAATTCTATTGATCTCCTTTCAGCCGGATGTGGTAATGTAAATGGGCTTATCATATCTTCGACTGGTCTGTCTGGAGCGAGTTCCCATGGCTTACCTCATTTAATTTCGTACAGTTCCATATTCTCTATAATGCGCAGATCCAATGGTAGTATTCTAGCCAGGCAGAGTGCTGCTGGTAATGATGTGGTGCGGTGGGCACGTGAAACGAGAATGGCGAACTTTCTAGTTATGCTGATTAACTCAGGATTTCATCTGGCCGGAGAAGGATGTTGGATCATCCGACCAGAAGAAATCCTTACGAGGCGGGAGTGTACCAACTCCTGCCTCCTGAACCACCTCCTGAACCACCTCCTCCCTAACCCCCTGACCTACCTCCTCCTCCCTAACCTCCTCCTCCCCCTTCGCCCCCCCTTCCACCTCCATCTCCGCAGCCGCCTCCTCCTCTAAAAGAATCTTCCGTGCCTGTAAGGCAGCGAACCTGGACAAGCTTACGGGAACTTCATCGTCCTCGTCCAGGTCCTCACTCCCGCTGCTGAAGCCGTCCACGTCGCTGCCCGAGTCAACTAAGATATTAAAAATCTCCTCGTTCGACATTTTTAATGCCCTGCGACTCTTACCCGGACGGCGCGCACGCATCCTCCTTCGCCCCTGCGAGGACCCCGCGGGCGACGCCAGTTCGGGTGTAGAGAGAGGCATATAAGGCTAAAAAGAACATAGAAGCACATTAGAACATATACAAAAGTATTACAGAAATATAAAACACACAGCTCAGTCTTTTTGCGAATTACTTACACGAATGCTCCTCCCATCATCCACAACTTCGTAGAGCAAAAGGGCGTCGCCTGCCACCCGCACCGTGCCTCCCGGGGTCCGTGACACCGGAAGGCACGGTAGCAGATGACGGACACTGCCGCTGCTGGTGGACGGGCTGCCGCTGCTGGTTGACGGCTGGTTTTCTCTATTGTCTGCCACTTTGCTAAAGTAAGAAACAAAATATATATGTAACTAAATCCTACTTTCAAAATATAAAAAAGAAAGAAATGAAAATATAAAAATCAGATATTTTATAAATTATCATATTTATGCGAAATGTTTCATCAAAATCGGGCCAGCCCTTTCGTTTGAATCTTACTTATAAAAAATAAAATAAAAATCAGATGTAATAAAAATTATCATATAAAAATAAAAATTAGTTACTAAATATATTCCTAATAATACGAAAGAATTATAAAAAAAATGCGGGTATATAAAATAAAAAAGATCAACCTGTGAGTTGTGGCTAAAATAACAAAACCGCCATTTTGTATTCCACGCACACATACAAGAACATTTCATATGTGTGAGTGTAATTCGACCCGACGCCTAGTTTATCAAAAACTACAAATGAATATAGATTCTACATGAAATTTCCTATAAGAATTAGAGTTTACAATATGATTCCAATAAGAAATAAATAATCTTTTTATTCTTATTAGAAGACGCGTATGTAACGGTTTTTTCACTAACGAGTTTTGATATAAGATTTTTATCAATAAAAATACGAAAATCACTGTTGTAGTTACTTATATCGATCATAAATAGAATCTAGTAAATATAATAAGCACAACTTACCCTTTTCAATCTCAAAAAATGTGGATAAAACTTTGTTTAGCTCGGAACGCATGTACTTCACTTACGGAGATCGCGACGCAAAGTAAAAGGAAGTCTATTTAAATTTTTCACTATGGAACTGTGCGAGCGAGAACGCGAGAACTATTCCACAGTTAATGAAGAACAGATTAGTAAAACTGTCAATAACATATACAGACTAAAAATTATTCTAACAGCAAAAACAAAACAGCTGGTAGTCGGGCGTCAATTGACGCCCGGTGGTAAATGACGTCATTTTTTGTTGGGCGTCAATTGACGCCCGAGGGTATAGAATAGGTAGGTACCTTAATATATACCTTAATACCTAGCACGTCTGTATGCCGGCTTTTCAGATACCTCGTTAAGGGCAATTGGTTGTACCAATTGTCCATAACGAGGACATGACCCACATCCAGATACCCTTCCATGAGATCTAAGACCACCTTAGCGGTGTGGTTAGGCCATTAGATGTTAAAATAAGTACCGCCAAAAAATTGTAAAGGCTGCGTGCGTTCTACATAACTATATATTACGCAATGAAATCGAAAAGGCGCCTTCACAGTCAGTTTTTTCTGATAATATGTCAAGAAATTACTCCGAGGTATCTGAACAAAACTCAGCAGATTTGAAGACGGCTTTTTGTGAGAGAATATTTCATGGAATATTTTAATTCCATTGGAACAGTTTCGTGGCAAAATAACCGTGTGCAAAATGTAGATTCTGATAGGATAACACATAACTTACATTAGACTGCAAAATGAATATTGATTTAACTATAGGTATATGTTGTGTTAGATAGATGTTAAATAAAAAACTTACCACTTCCTATGTTTGTTTTCTTTAAAATGTCTTTCCAAGCTGCGTCCTTCACGTCTAATTGTTTATATGAAATCAGTTTTGTGTCCCAAAGACACGGATATTGTCGGACACATTCAATATAAAACTTATCCATTTTTATTGGAAAATTGGGAACACGTGTATCGCGTATGAGGCCGCAAGACTGACGCTTGACTGCCGCGAGCGAGTGATGCGAGTAATCGCCCGCCTCACTCGCACACTCGCTTATAGCCGAGCTACACAAATATCGGAACTACGCACTCGCTCCCTGCGTCTCGCTAACTTGTTTCTAGTTCTAGCTCTACTCGTTACTCGTTAATCGTTGCCGGTGAGACAAGTGCCTAATGCAGGTACGGAATCATAATCTTCCCCCAAAAACCGAGCTTTTAGTACTTCGCGAAATACTTCTTCAAGTGATTGAATTTTCGGAGGGTCATCTGAATCATCAAGCTTGATGATTGATGAACTTTTCTATCATTGAATGAATAAGTGGCCGTACAATTCCACTAGTTTATTCCTTTTGCCTAGACATTATTTTCGTTGCTACTTCAAATTGTTTCAATATTCGGACCAGATCTTTTAAATAATTCCATTCTAAATTACGTAAAAGCAATTTTTTACACATTGCTGTAGTAGTAAACTCAAGATGTAGTAACACACTTTCAACTGCTTGTTTTTGTTCCAATAGCCGTTCAATCATAATGTTAGCGGAATTCCAACGAGTTACACAATAGCTAATCAAAGAATGGTCAGGTAAATTATGTAAGTTCTGGGCATCCTTAAGAGCATTTGTTGAGTAATATGAATGTTTAAAGTGACCAACGATTCAGAAACATTTTGAAGATTATCATGGACCACAGCAATTGTTTTTTCTGCCAAACCCCACTGATAAAGCATTGCATAAATTATGGTAAATACTTGCTACCGCACTCGGTAGTATAAATGCTAGGGGTGATATATTTACTAGAGTTAATGACGTTTTCATAATTGAGGAGATAATTAGCAATACCCGCTATAACGATTCTATCTGTTTTGCCGAAAATTGAAAAAAACTGTTGAGTCATTTCTGACTGAAGAAAATATTTTGAATTTAGTTTTTAAATAATCGTAAAAGGATAGGCAAACATAACCTACAAACCCATAGACAATATTAAACACAAATAAAAAGTTGTAGACAAAAATATATAGGAAATAGGAGAGAGGGAGCTACAGTCGCTCTGTTGACATCGTTTATATTGTGATCTGCTTAGTAAAATTCATTACAACAGTATAGTGCCAGAAATCTTATAAAAAAACGTTAAAAAGCAAGAATAAGTGAAAAGTTACAATGTATAAATATAATCTTTCATAATTATAGTGAAATATTATCAGAAATACCAAAATTACAAATTACGCTTCGTAACCGAAGTTCGCTACGTTTCAAGAACTATCGGATATTGGACAATTGAATACTGTGTGTAAGGTGAAAAATCATTTAAATTTAAATTTCATGAGGGAAAAGAGTGTTAATACAAAGTTTTAAACTATCATAACCTTAAATTGAATAAAATCTTAGAAGTTATTATTACAAGCATATTACAAGATACATACAGCGTCATCTACTGCCGAGTAGAAAAAACACATCAAAACCACAGATAACACAGAAAAATCATAGATATTGTAAATAAATATTAAATAAGATTCTCAATCTCCATCCATCCATCTATCGAGAAGTAGAAAAACTAAAAATGGAAGAATTAAAAGTTATATTAGAAAAAATACAAACCAATATGCAGGAAATTAAATACCAACAGAAAAGTCAAAACAACGAAATGCTAACAATGAAGGAAGAAATAATTGCAAATTTTAATAGCACAATCGAGAACAAGTTTGTTCTTTTAGAAGATAAGTATCGCAATATAGAGGAAAAGATGGAAAACCAGGAGCGTAGGCTGTACTATTTAGAAAAACAGGCCCGACAACGTAATTTAATATTTTTTGGTGTGGAAGAAGTCGACAACAGCTATTTTGACACAGAAAACTTAATCATTCAACTGATTAAAAATAAATTACAAATTAATATCGACAAGCATGATATAGAGTCTGTGAGAAGAATGGGAAAAAAATCAACTAAAGTTCGGCCATTCATTGTTACTTTCACGACATTGGGAAAAGAATTGAAATTTTAACTAACAAAAAGAAATTATCCGATACAGGGTTTTACATTAAAAAAGACTATCCTGATTATGTTTTGAATAAAAGAAAAGAGCTAAAAGCTCAACAAAAAATTGAAATAAATAAAGGTAACAAAGCCATCATAAAATATGACAAATTGATTGTAATAGAAAAGAAAAATGAACACCCCACTAACAAGAAACGAAATTTATCTGTGTCACCAATAGGGATTTTCCGATACCACCTAAGTATCGATACTTACTCATTTCGATAATACTCAAATCTTTTTTCGATACTACACAAATAAGTACTCCTCAAGTATCGATACTTACTGATATCGATACTTTTTGGAACTTTTATTTTATTATTTTGAGGGTGCTATCAATGAACGTTGAAGGATAATAATTTAAACAAAATTGAGACGAAAAAAACTATTTATTTATTATAAATGTTTATTAGGCTTATTATAATTTAAACAAAAAACTCTTCAGCATTAAGATTGCCCAAAAACAGTAACTGTTCAAGGTATTTAGAAGACAATCTGTTTCTTGTTTGTGTCATTGTTGCACCGGCTTTGGAAAAAAGGCACTCGCTAGGAACTGATGTTGCAACAACAATTAAATATTGCTGTGCATACTTGTACAGACAAGGAAACACCAACTTCATGTCATCCCATGACCTCCCTCTCAAAACATCGAAAAATTTTTAGAGTCGCTTAACAAATACTTGAACATGCTGTCAATATTTAAAACCATAATACTAACAGGTGACATTAATATTAACATTGCTTCAGGAAAAACAGACGCTCATGCTCATAACTATCTTAATATTTGTTCTTTCCATGGACTTTTACCAGCGCATAATTACCCAACGCACCAAAGTGGATCATGCCTGGATCATTTCATGATTAAAACAAAAATACCTACCACAACATTAATCACTAACTCCGCTCTCACCGATCATCAAGCTGTTTTACTTGCACTGCAATTATCCATATACAAAAACAAATTCATTCGTAGCTATAACAAAATAAACAAAGCAAAACTTGAAAACGACATTAACAGCATTAATTTTGACCCAGTTTATGCCGCAAATGATCCAAACACCTCTTTAAATTGCTTTATTGAATTATTACAATCGGCTATAGCGAAAAATACATTAACGATAAATATGCCAAATAGGTACAAATGCCTTAAGCCTTGGATTACACCTGGTCTAGTTCGATGCATAAGACACAGAGACAAACTACATTTAAAATCCAAACTCGCGCCTGAAGATGAAACACTTTCAATAACGTATAAAAGATATAGGAATTTCTGTAATAACCTATTGAAAAAGTTAAAAACTCAGCACGACAAAATAGAGTTACGGAAAGCTAGCAATAATAGTAGACAGCTGTGGAAATTTATAAAAAGCAATACATTTAAACCAAACACATCTGAACCTCCACATGATTTATTGTCTACTGAGTCTTGTCCTTTAGAGGCATTAAACAAAGTCAACTCATTTTTTTGTAATATTGGTAAAACCCTAGCAGAAAAATCTTCACAAGAGCGAAATATTCCTTTGGAAAATGTAAAGATTACGTCACATTCCAGCCTAAATTCTTTTGTATTACTAGATACCGATGTTGATGAAGTATTGAGAATAATAACAGGGTTAAAAGAGAATTGCGCTGTCGGATGGGATAACATTTCAAACAGCATACTAAAAAATTACAAACACAAACTAGCCCCTCCGATAACCTTTATTTTTAACATGTGCTTAGCTAAAGGAGTTTTTCCTACTTTGCTTAAGAAGGCAGTGATCACTCCTATATATAAATCAGGAGACAAAGCTATTTCAAAAAACTATAGACCTATTTCAGTGTTAACAGGACTCTCGAAAATTCTAGAGAAAATTATAAATAGTCGTTTGATTAAATATCTTGAAGGTAACAAGTTGCTTTCGGAAAGGCAATTTGGTTTTAGACCAAATAGATCAACTAATCAAGCTGTGCACCAACTAACAGAGAAGATAACCACTAACCTAGATAATGGAATCCACACTATTGGGATTTTCCTAGACCTCGCTAAAGCCTTTGACACTATCTCCTTTTCCATACTTTTGCGCAAACTTGAAGCAATTGGGATAAGAGGCACACAGCTACAACTTTTTTCTGACTATCTAAGTGATCGAACTCAATATGTAAAAATAGGCAATTACGTAAGCTCTGGCCTCAAAAACAACCACTATGGCTTGCCTCAAGGAAGTATATTGGGTCCTACCCTATTTCTAATTTATATTAATGACCTCTGTAATATGAACCTGAAACTGACAGTATTATTACGTCATATGCAGACGATACAGTGCTATTATTCTCAGCAAAATCTCGTCAAGAGGCCTATGCGGTAGCACAGAGTGGTTTTGATATCGTAATAAAGTGGCTTCATAATAATCATCTAAGTTTAAATACGGACAAAACTAAATATTTATTATTTACGATGAAAAACACCAACGCGCTACTTACTAATCAAAATATTTACGCGCATAATTGTGCAACGTCTGCTGACACTGCATGCAATTGTCCGAAATTAACTAAAACTGATTATATTAAATATCTAGGCATTACCCTTGACACTAACCTGAATTTTCGTCACCACATTGAATTATTATGCAATAGAGTTCGAAAATTGACTTTTATTTTTAAATTTCTACGTAATATAGCAGACTACAAATTAATCAAACTAGTTTACCAATCCTTGTGTGAATCCATCCTCACCTATTGCATAACCGCCTGGGGTGGTGCTGCGAAAACAACTCTACCTACCTCAATCTACCTCTCGAACGTGCCCAAAGGGCAATCCTAAAAGTAGCCACCAACCGCCCATACACTTTTCCCACAAAAAAGCTTTACTCGGAATGCAAGGTACTAACAGTTAGACAATTATATATACTGCATGCTTCTTTAAAACAGCACATTGAACTTCCTTTTAACCCTAATCCCTCTGACAAAAGAAGAAAAGATTTAGTCTGTTCTAAGCCAAGAACTAAACATGCTTTTGCTGATAGGTTTTACATATTTTTAGGCCCTTTTTTGTACAACAAATTCAATAGGATTTTGAATATATACCATTTAAATTTTAAACAATGTAAAAAAATAATATCGGAATTTCTGCAAACGTTGAACTACACTGACACAGAAAGTTTGCTAGTAGTATCAAAATAAATTTAATTTAGGTTAAATACAATAAACATATTATGTTAAGTTTAGTTATGTAATTATCATAGTTATATGTAAATTTATTGCATTGTTTTAACATCAAAAGCAAGAAATGCATTTTAAAACCTTAACCTGAAACACAGGATGTTAACCTAGTTCAGGTAGGTTCCAAATTCAATCTGTTGTAGTTTTAATTTGTTATTGGTACTTTATGTTATTAGATATGTTTATGAATGAATAAAGTTATTATTAAAGTTATTATTATTATCCCATTCTGCAAATGGGTTGCTTTTAAGAGAAACTACTGGATTTGATAAATAAAGAGAAACTTCATCTCCCTGATGAGATTTTTTTTTCTTCTTGTGCCCATGTGCTAACTCTTTATGATGTTTCCAAAAATCGTATTCAGGTGGTGCAGTAGATGAGACATCATCTTCTGACTCACTTGGGCTACTTAGTTGTCCGACAACCATGGTTCTAAGTTTTTGAATAGCTCTTCCGCATGCAGAGGGGTCTTGGAAATGCAGATTTTTAAACCTTGGGTCTAGAATTGTTGCAATGGCTGCATGATCGTTTAATTCAATCATCCCATACCTCCTTTTCAGCTCTCTCAATAAAACATCCTTACATTCTTTAACGATAGCGGAGTTTGGAGTGATACTATTCAGTTCTGTAGTTAAGCAATTAAGCATTGGTATAATTTTGGAGATTGTTACATACTTTTGGCCCGATGATTCTCTTGTTACATATTCAAAAGGCTTTAATACAGTTGTAAGCTCATTCAAGGTTTCCATTTCCACTGCACTTGGCAAATTTGGAGCCACTACACTCTCAATTACAATTTCTGATATTACTATTCTTAACTTTAGAAATCGCTCTAACATAAAAAAAGTTGAGTTCCACCTAGTTCTTACATCTGCAATAAGTTTTAAAACTGATCCTGCCGAAACATTATTACGCATTTGGATTTTTCGTAGCTTATCCGACTGCACAACACTATTTTTTATCCAATTAACAATTTCTCGTACTTTTATAACAGCTGATTTAACACTGGGCAACTTTAGTGCCTCTTCAACTACAAGGTTAATAGTATGGGCAAAACACGGTAAATGTTTTTTTTCGCCTAAAGACATTCGTATGGCAGCCAACATTGAACTGGCATTATCTGATACAGCAGCACGAATTTTGGTAAGTGGAATATTCCATTTTTTCAAAATATCCAGCAGGTTTTCCGATATGTATTCAGCTGTATGTCGCTCTCTTAATGCACGAGTTGCAAGATAATACATACACATTTGACCATTTTCTACAAAATGTATGGTGACGCCCATGAATCCTACTTCATTCATTGTCTCTGTCCATATGTCCAGCGTTAAACAGAAATTGTCTATCTTGGATAATTTGGACTTACAAATAGTTATACAAGCTTCGTACTTTTCGGTAGTCATTTTCTTTAAATACTTTGCGCCAGGAACTTTAAAAGTAGGCTCCAGTTCTTTTACAAGTCGTAAAAAGCCTTCACCTTCAACTATATTAAATGGACGCATATCTTGACAGATAAAAAATATCAATGCTTGAACAATTCTGTTATACTTCGTACCACCAGCTAAAAATAAAACTCAATTTTAATACATGTAATATTAAATTAAATATTTATATTTTTTTCTTTAACACTAATACTATATGTAATAATATTATTTTGCTAATATTTAATTAAATATCTATTTATTTACCTTTATTACAGATAGCGCGCGAGTTGAATGCAGAGCTCAGGAATGCGATAGTGCTGTGACCTAATTAGAATTAATGATGACAATATGTCGATAAATTTCAACATTGTTTTAAGTTTAGCGTTTTAAGTTTAGAAAAAAACAAGGTAATAATATCACACATTTTTTATTATTTTACACATTAAAATCAATAAAAAAAAATTATAATTTATGCAGCATCAGATTCTGAAATGGCAGACATGTTTGAATCGGTGTCACTATCCTCACCATCGCTGACCTCAATTACGAATCGATCTATGGTATCTTCCATTAATCCATCTCTTTGCCAATAATTTTCTTCTAAAATTATGACGTGATCGTCGAAGCCACGCCAATCTTCCTCTGTGACCTGAGAGAGAGCCAGCTCCGTAACTTCTTTTAACCTTTTTAGGGAGAAATCAGAAGTAACATTGTGATGCCTTACAATTCTTTTTACTTTTGCCCAAGCCAACTCAATAGGGTTGAGGTCGCACATGTACGGTGGTAGTCTTACTACGATATGGCCTTGACTTCTGATGAATTCATCGATTTTGAAAGATTTTTCCGTAGGTTTATGTAACTGAACCAAGTGAAAGAGCTGATCTTTTCTCATAGTAAGTGAAGCTTCGATATTGTTCTTGGTTAACCATTCCAACATTACTGATTTCGTGCTGGACTTTGTTGGGACTTTATTTTCTTGTACACTATGATACGGTGCGTTGTCCATCACAACAACGCTGGTTTGTGGTAGATTTGGGATTAACATATCAGTGGCCCACTTCTCAAAATTAACACTGTTCATCTGTCCGTGATAATCACCTGACGTAGTACCAGCTTTAAAAAGTAACTTTGCACCATTTAAAAACCCTCCTCTCGATCCTGCGTGGACAAGAATGAGCCTGTTCGTGGAGCTTGTATCCGTCAACACGGCGTCGATCATTTCATTTCTCCAGCATTTTTTAAATGTGAGGTTGTTGTCTACCCATGTTTCATCGAGAAAAAAAATATTTCGATCTTCTTGCCTATATTGACGAATTTTCCGCAAATAAATTGACCGTGCATATGCGACAGCTGGCCTCTCCACCAAAATTCTACGTTTATTATGACATTTAAGCCATCTATATCCCATGTCTTTTAACAATTTTCTTAAACTCGTCACTCCCCATGGAAACTCGATTTTTTCTCGAATAGCTGCGAGGAGTTTAATGCAGGTCGGAACAATTTTTTTAGTTAAATAAAATTCTTCAATAATTCTGTGTATAACATCTCGATCAAAATCATCGACGTTTAAATTTGTCTTCTTGTTACACTGTCTTTTCTTTTTAGAAGGCGAACAAAGAGGCCCTTTTTTGGCTTCATTTTGAATTGCAGACAATGTTCTCTTTGAAAGTCCAGTGTAACGGCTTGCGCGATCGTAAGCATTATTTAATGTGAATGTTAAATTGTTGTTCTGCCTTTCTTCAACACACATGTCTAGAACATTTTTCGCCATTTCCCGTGCTTGGCGATGAATAAAAACTCGTTTTTTTGTAACAGAACTTGACGTACACGGATCAGACATAATTAAAAACAAAAATAACACGCGGCTGCAACTTTATCTTAACGCGATAACACAGTAAGCGTATGATAGTTGTCAAGGACAGCACAGCACTAAACTGAAGGCGCGCGAGACGCGGCGTGCGGGCGGCGGGGGGAGATGCTCCCGCTCTTCACCTCAGGCCCCGACGGCATTCAACTCGCGCGCTATCTGTAGATGAAATTCGTTCAAACGCATTCTTTATTGAATTGCTCAGACATAGCTCCCTTGCAGTCTCCGAGTCCATACTTGTTAATGTGGTTACACTAGAGCAATCATCACGATCTTCTGAAATTTTCGATGTTGATGCTTGGGGTTGATCATCTTCCATTAAATGCCTTGAGTTGGCCAACACTATTGTATTTTTTGAACTGAAACATAATAACAAAAATTAACACTTGATAGATCGATAATCTTCAAAGTATCGATAATACCAACTCCAACACTACCGCCATTTAACAACACTATTACACTAACAAAAACAAACACAACCTTAAATTGTTTAAATCGTATTTATACAAAGGAAATATCTCATCACCGGTCATCAATTATTATTTATATATTATTTATTTATTTATTTATTTATTTATTTATTTATTTATTTAGATACAGAAACAGACAGCAAATTATAAAAAATATACTATACAATATACCTATTATAAAAAACATTTCAAATTTGCTATCCAATTACATCTGTACACAACATTCAAAAAAAATAATAATACATATAGTCAATTAATTTAAACAAACTAAATTAAAGAAGAAGGAAAGAAAATAAAGGTTATAGTACAATATGTGCAGGTGAATAAAAGTAAAAATAATGGATAATAATAAATAATATTAACATTTAAATATAAGAAGAAACATCAAAGGAAATAATAAATAAAGCAAAGCATATAGAAAAATTTTGATGACGTTAAAAGAACTATAATTTATATAATTTTTTCTTAAATGATAAAAGGTTATTATTAAAAATATCGTATTCATGGCTTAAACTGTTGTACGTATTACACATTCTATATATAGGATTATTTTTTGAAACATTATTTGTTGTCGAGGGTATGTTAAAAAGTTGTGGCTGACGAATTGAGTGGGTGTGTATTTTAAATTCAAGTTTTTCTAACAAATTGCTGTTGAAAACTCCATTGGCTATTTTGTGGAGGATACACAAATCTGACATAATACGGCGATCTTCAAGGCTTTTAAGTTTATATTTATTAAGTCTGTCAGTGTAAGTGGGTAATTTGCGCCTGAGACCTTCTCGACTGCTTAGTACTTTTAGAAATTTACGCTGTATAGCCTCTATTCTGTTAATGTGAATGTCATAAATAGGTTTCCATACGGAAGAGCAGTATTCAAGTATACTCCTTACCATTGTGTTATACAAAATAATCCATGAGGTGGGGTTTCTGAATGGCTGGGCAGTTCTGATTATAAAACCTAGTGATCTACTTGCTTTACTCGTAATGTAATCAAAATGAGGTCTAAAAGATAAGGTAGAGTCAAATATAACACCTAAGTCTCGTATTACTTTTACTCGAGAAATAGTTGTACCTGTTAAGTTATAGTCAAACGATATAGGAGCTTTGTTTTTTGTAAATGAAATAATATAACATTTATTTTTATTGAGCTCCATCAAATTTTCTTCGCACCACATTTGGATTAAGTCAAGATCAATTTGGAGAATATTACAATCTGAACTATTAGTGACTTGACGATATAGTTTTATATCATCAGCGTATGCAAGACATTCACTGTTTATTAAGGACAGTAGGTCGTTGATAAATATTAAAAATAATAAAGGACCTAAGATAGATCCCTGTGGTACACCAGAAGTGGCTAGAAATGGTAATGATTCATATCCATATAAAGCTACTAATTGAGAGCGGCTATCGAGATAAGAACAAAGCCAACGGTAAAGATTACCATGGATTCCTAGATGGCTAGCCTTAGTTAATAGAATTGCATGATCTACTCGATCAAAGGCTTTAGAGAAATCAAGGTATAATGAATCTACTTGAGTCTTTTTATCAAATGATTCAGTTAAAAAAGTTGTATAAACTAATAAGTTGGTTGTTGTGGAACAACCAGATATGAAACCATGTTGTTTTATATCAAGTTGTGGTTTTAAATGATTGTACAATTGTTTATAGATCATAGTTTCAAAAATTTTTGCAAAACAATTTAAGATAGAAATTGGTCTATAATTTTTAACATCACTCTTATCACCAAATTTAAATACAGGGGTTATTTTTGTGATCTTCCATAAAGAAGGAAATATACCATTTGAAATTGATTTATTAAAAATGATTGTTAACGGGATTGATAGGGCCGAAGAACAATTTTTTATAAATATTGGCGGAATACCGTCAGAGCCCGATCATTTAGTAATATTAATTGATTTTAGTTGAGATTCAACTGCATCAACCGAAAATTGTAAATTGCTAATAGAAAAAATTGATGAAGAAAATTTTGGTGTGTAATTAACTGATGTTATATTTCTATAAACAGAAGAAAAATATTCAGCAAATAGATTAGTAATATCAATACCAGATTCAGCTACTTTATTATTAAAATGCATACGTTTGGGGATATCATTAGTTATTCTTTTATTTTTGGTATAACGATAAAAAACTTTAATACTTTTAGTTAAATTGTTTTCAATATTTAATATATAACATTTAAAACATAATTCAGTTTGTTGTTTAACTCTTGTTCTAAGGAGAGCAAAAGTATCATAGTCTCTCGGATTATTGTAAATCTTGAAACGTGTATGATATTTATCCTTGCTTCTGATAAGTTTAATTAAGCTGTTTGAAAACCAAATAGGGTATTTATTATTGCGTTGCTTAGATTTTCGTGTAAATTTTTCGATTATTGTATACAGAACATTGTAAAAAAATTGAACATATTCCTCGCAACTAAGGATATCAGCATGACTTTCCCAATCAATTTGGTTTAACTCTCTTATACAGTTAGCATAATCAGTTTTATAAAAACATAATTTTGTAATTGGAATATTTTCAATGAGATAGGTAGCCTTATCATAATCAAATATAACCTCAAACGGAGGGTGATGACAGTCAAGGCGGCTAATAGGCATAGCTTTAACTATATTAAATCTGTGTGGTTTATCGGATAATACAAGATCAAGAATTTTGTTGTTAATATTCGTAAATGAATTAAGTTGTTTTATTGATGTTAAATTCATGAAATCATATAATTTTTTAGATTTATCACAGGTATAATTTGTGGGATGACCTGACACATTAGACCAAGTCATATTAGGAAGATTAAAATCACCAATGATACATGTTATACAGTTAGGAGACATGCTGACAACCTTATTACATTTATTTATAAAGTCATCGAAAATATTATATGGTAAATATTCAGGAATATATGCAGTACATAAATTTAAAGTACAGTGATTATTAAGATTAATTTGTATCCAAAGATCTTCTAGTATGTCAGATTTCCACTCATGCTTAATATCAAAATGTATGTTTTTAGAAATTGCTATAAGGACGCCGCCACCTCGATTTTTGTTAAAGTATTTTGAAAATATTATATCGCGATCCCTTCTTACTACATCATATCTATTGTCAAAAAATTCTGATGATAAAACCGAGTCGTCAAGCCAAGTTTCGGTAAGACATAGTATATCGTAATTTTGACTTATAATGTTATTACAAATTTCAGTAATTTTACTTTTCATTCCACGAATATTTTGGTAGAATATTGAGAGAGCCATATTAAAAAATAATAAATAAATAATAATTATAATAAAAAAGTTATGAATAATATTCTAGATTAAAATTAACGAATAAAGTTAATGCTATCCATGTTTTTGATATAAATGAATGGCGAGTTTTCATCTTTTCGAACATAAATACGACTGTTTCTAACCCATGTAAATTTATAATGTAATTCTTTAGCCTTTTGACGAGCTGCTGCGTGTAGTGCTTTATTGGTAGGTGAAAGATGCTCCGAAACATATATTGGTTTCTTTTCTGTGGACATTCCAATTAGGGATGTATTAAGCTTATTATCTGGATGTGTTTTGTTGTATCTGTAAACTGCTGAATAAAACTCATCACGTCGTTTAATATTACTGAATTTAACTATGATTGATCGAGGGTATTCACTCTTTCTATTTTGTTTAGCAACTCTCGTAAAATGAGCAATGTCATCGTCAGCTATATTGTGACCGATAATGTTGGCACACTGTTTAATTATATTAGGAATATTTTCATTATTATCTTGTCGAAGATGCTGTTCCAAATTATTAACACGATCAGATAAATCAGTAACAGTAGTTCGAAGTGTGGCGTTTTCATCCCGTAGATTTTTGTTATCATTAGACAACTCGTCAATTTTTAACTTCATTTCATCGTGCATTTCATTTAAGAAACTAACTGATTTGCATAAATCATGAACCTCCTGTGATAGTGTAGATAGCTCACTTTTTATTACCTTCGATAACATTGCAGGAATTTCTGTTTTTATTGCTTCCAAGATTAGGTGTCGAATAGCTGCAATGGCGCTGTCATCTAAGCTTGTGTTAGTGGAAATGGTAGGGGAATTAAATGATTTGTGTTTACGCGTAGTTACATTAGAGTCATCAGGTTCAGACAAAGCATCTTTCTCTTCTTCATCAGAGGTGAATATTGTTCTAATTGGAGTATTTGTGTTACCGATTTTACGTTGTCTGTTTTTACATGCTTGGCATTTCCAAATATTTTTAGTATTTTTTAAGTTGATCTTTTTTTCGGAGACGTTCGCACACACTGCATCGTAAACTTGGTTACATATACAACAATTAAGGTATTTATTATTATCAATTTTTTTCAAGCATCCTGCACATATTTGCGATTTGCTTGACATAGTTATATTTTAGAAAATTAATATATTTTATAATTATTTATATTAAAATTTTTACTGACACATTAACGTCAATCAACGTCAACGAATTTATTTTTTGAATTTTTTTTTTTAATTTTTTTATTAATATATAGACAAGACAATTACAGTACCACTGCTGCAAAACTATTTTTTATACAAATAAAATAGGTAGGAGTAGGTAGGATTTTTTATTTAACATCTTAGGAAAGCAATCGCAAAAAAAAAGAAAAGTTTAGAATCCTACCTTTCGTTGGACTTATTATTTTCTTTTTTCTGTAATTTGCCTTTGTCCACAGAAATTCCATGAGTTTTAGAATGCTTGAATAAATTCGACGTATTCCCACAATACTTCACAGACTTAAAACACTGTTTACAGTTTGCAATTGTTTCGTTTGTTTTGGTAAAATGTGTCCATATTATAGATTTTGGTGGTGCCATGATAACATTGGAATAAACCGATGAATTTGATGATTACAATTAATAAAATTACTTGTAACCAATCACTTAACACTTTCACAATGGCGGAATGGCGAGATGATTTGCGAGCGGGTGCGGGTGTTTTCTTCTCTCGCTTTCGGCTCGGGCGGGCTCGGCTGAAGTCGGACGAATTTGGCTAGCCCAGCGCGAGACAACGCGTCACTCACGCCGCCACGCGACGAATACCGGTAACTCGGTAACCTGATTAGCTGACTGTTTTTGCCTCGTTTTTGCTCTCTTAGTTCTGTATGATGCGTTCTCGGTTTTTTTTATTGTATTCGGTTGTTTTGCTGATTCGATTCGATACCAAGTATTTTTGTTTCGATACCGATTATGTATCGCAAAATTGATTCGATACAATAAATACTTGGTATCGAATCAAAAGTATCGAGTACCTACTCGTATTTATTAGTATCGGAATATCCCTAGTCACCAATAGACAACCAAAACAACAAGAAAAATATATCTTCTTCATATCAAGCCCAAAAGAAAAATAAAACATCTATGGCCTCTTTCGTCACAACAACTAAAAAATCTACAACCTTACCTAAACAAATCGAAAAATCAAGCAGCACGTTTGAAGTAAGTAATAACAAAGAAATATAGCAAACAGAAAAGGCTCCTCTCAGCTATTCTTTCCCAACACGGCTGGTCCCCGCGGGAATTATAGACCAACACCCTCTAACAGTAAAGTGTTTAAAACAAGAAACGAATCCCAAGCATTTTGACCACTTGCCAGTGGTCCTTAGTCCACTCAATAAAAAATATAATATGGACAGTCAGATCAAAAAAGAAACTAGGAGCCCCACTCTTCAAATAGCTACTCTAAATACCAGAACACTTAGAACCGAAGAAAGCCTAGAGGAACTGGAACTTGCCTTAAAAAGATTAAAATGGGACATACTTGGTATAAGCGAGATGCGAAGGCTCGGAGAATCAATTGAAGAGCGATCAAGTTATATTCTATACCATAAAGGAGAAATTGCAGGACATAGAGGTGTGGGCTTTCTCATAAAGGCAACACACAAAAACAAAATAGAAGAATTTTTAGGTATATCCGACAGAATAGCAATATTAAACATTAGATTATCTGGGTACAGGAAAATGTGGTCAATAATCCAAGTATACGCACCGACAGAGCAAGCAAAAACAGAAGAGCTGGATGTTTTTTATGCAGAACTTTCAGACTCTATAACGAAATTCTCAAGCAACTATGTCATAGTCATGGGCGACTTTAACACTCAAGTAGGCTGTAGACAGAGTGGAGAACTTACAATTGGAGCATTTGGCAATGGGAAAAGGAGCCCTCACGGTCAAAAATTAGTAGAATTTCTCCTAGAACATAAACTAACAGTTTTAAATACTATGTATAAAAAGAAATCTAGTAAGAAATGGACATGGATCTCACCAGATGGGAAGTACAGGAACGAAATCGATTATATAACTACCAATTATATAAAACCTTTTATAAACACTGAAGTCATCCAAAACTTGAATTTTAATTCTAACCATAGAATGGTGAGATGCTCTTTAAGGTCAATACCACCAAAACATACGAGAAAAATAATTAATAATGCAAATATAGGACAAGTAGATGAAGAAACCATCAAGATGGTCATTACCATGTTGTCAAACTCCGACATACTACTTGATTTAGATAGAGACACCCTAAATACATACCAAAAACTAGAGCAGAAACTTGTGGCAGCGATAAACATAAAAAAAGAAAAGAAAAATAAAGGCAACATTAGGGAAAACTCTATCAGCTGATAGAAGAGAAATGTTATCCGACCCGATAAAGAAATATAATGCTACCCCCATCGCTGAAATCAGTAAATCTATAAATAAGAGCCTTAGAGATGACCGAAGGCGAAGAAAATCGCGTATACTTGAAAAACATATTAGCCAGAAAGGTGGTATCAAGAAAGCCTTAAAAGAACTTAAAGAAATTGACAAAGAATGAATACCGAAAATGAATAAACATGGAAAGAATATTACAACAAGAAACAATATCAAAGATCACGCCACAACCTTCTATACACAACTTTACGCAAACCCTAGCAAGACGAATGACCGCACCAAACATAAAATTCACAGTTCACCTCCAGAATCCACAAAAAACGTAGAGCAAGAACCTGAAATCTTAACAAAAGAAGTAGAGAAAGCAATACGCAGCCAAAAACTAGATAAAGCTCCTGGGCCCGACAAAATTTCAAACGAATTATTGAGGGGTACGGTCGAACAACTAAGCCCTATCCTCGCAAAAATTTTTAATAATATAATTTCCACCGGATGCATTCCAAACCAATGGACTAAGTCACATATCATCCTTTTGCATAAAAAGGGTTCAAGAGAAGACATAAGTAATTATAGACCTATTAGCCTTATGTCTAACGTTTATAAAGTTTTTGCGAAAGTTATTTTGGATCGAATAAGCAAAAGGCTAGATGAACAACAACCAGTAGAGCAAGCAGGATTCCGCAAAAACTACTCTACACTAGACCATATCCATACTGTTAAACAAGTAATAGAGAAGTACAATGAATACAACAAAAATATCTATATTGCTTTTATAGACTACAATAAAACGTTTGACAGTCTTCTACACGAACGAATTTGAGACGTTTTAGAAGAGCAAGGGATACCACAGCTTTACGTAAATATTATTAAAACGATATACTCTAGCAGCAAAGCCAGAATACAGTTAGAATCACTAGGAAACGAATTTCCAATAGAGAAAGGAGTCCGGCAAGGCGATCCTATCTCGCCAAAGATTTTTTCTGCCGTATTGGAAAGTATTTTTCGAAAGTTGGAATGGCAAAACTTAGGCATTCGTATAAACGGTAAGAGGCTTAACAATCTCAGATTTGCTGATTATATAGTTTTGTTAGAAGAATCCCCCAGTACTCTAGAGCAAATGATAAAAGAATTATCCCAAGAAAGCAATAAATATGGCTTAACAATGAACGGCAGCAAAACAAAGCTTATGACTAATAGCATACAAGTAGAGGTAAGGGTAAATGAAGAATTTTTAGAGTACGTTGATGATTATATTTATTTAGGCCAAATTATATCATTTAAAGATCGAATGACAAAAGAAGTAAACAAAAGAATAGCAAATGGCTGGAAAAAGTATTGGGCACTAAAGTACATAATGAAAAACAAAGACATCAGCACATCTTTAAAGGGCAAGGTATTTAATACATGTATACTTCCTTGTCTAACTTATGGCTGTGTAACATGGGCTCTCACTGCAACACAGAGCTAAACTAGCAACATGTCAACACGCCATGGAAAGAAGCATATTGGGTCTCAGAAGAAGCGATAGAGTCAAAAACATACGACATAAGAAAGAAAACCAAATTTATAGATATTTTACAGAGAATAGACCAACTCAAGTGGAAATGGACTGGCCATATGATGCGTTCAAAAGAGGAAAAATGGAGTCGAGAGGTCACAAATTGGTATCCCAGAGACTCGAAAAGAAATAGAGGTAGACAACACCGAAGATGTGAAGATGAAATTAAAATAACAGTGGGACCGTACTGGAGACGAGTAACAAGGGACAGGACCCAATGGAGAGAGTTAGAGGAGGCCTTTGCCAAGAGGCAAACTGAGATAAGGGATATAATATAAATAACGGTTATTCTTATTTTTTTAGTTTTCATTTGTTAATTTTTAAATGTTTAAGAATTAGTTAGTAATATGTAATATCGATTCTCAGTAATAAAGGCTATTTTTATTTATTTTATTTTATTTATTTTTAGACAAAAATAAAATCACTATAGCGGGTTTTGCAAATAACCTATCATTTTAGCGGATTTTGCATCTAAAATTATTTAAGGTATCTGTGTTGTGTGGATGGCGCTATGCAATAAATTAAAGTGCAAATAGGTAAGTACTGGAAATTATGATTATGTAAAGGGGAAGTACCTCAGATGAAATGAAAAAAAAAACACATCAACGTGGTTTAGTTATACTATAATACAAAAGAAAGCTTTAATGTACATATCTTAGACAAAAATCACAAATTATTAATGGCAAGAATCACTAGGTACCTACTTCTTTAATCACTAAGTATCAAAAATCAAAATCCTTGACAATCTGACCAATTTATACATGTGAACCAATTTCTTCAAATCCACCCTCGCACAGATCACATGCATCTTCCAAACCTTAATTATCTTCATACAAATTGACTTCAACTTCATACAAACTTTGCGCTCTTTCTTGAATGTTTTTATAATATTGTAATGATTCCATTTCCTGCCAGTTGTTTCCAAAGTAGGTCGTCAATAGCTTGACGACATCTTGCAGTTTAGCCTGTTTTGGTATAATTTTGTTGGGTTGAATCAGTCCAGGTTGTATCATTGTAATTTTTTTATTCTTTTTAGTTATTATTTTATTATTCTTTATTTCACTATTATAATTTACTTCACCTTGTACCAAAACATTATCCGTCCTTGTCCTGGTCAAAAAAAAGCGTTTACTTTTCATAAATGGAAAATGCCAACTGGTTGTTGGTTTTATTATTGTGTCATAGTCTTTTTTCCAGTCGTAAACTGGAATTGATGCCAGACTTGTGCATGTCGCGTTTTCTTCCAATACAGATACATAATCCAAAGGTGAAGTTATGACCTCCTTAGTCTTAAGTCTTCTCAATTTTCGCAAAAACTCTGTCAGGAGGAATAAACGAGTGGCCGACGACAGGGAATATTAATTCCACTTTTTTAACATGTCTTGGAGCTTCCGTGTAAAGCCACTTTCCGAGCATAGCAACCATCCCTGTGTTTTTATTTTGACCGGAACATCCATCAGAAATTACTCTCAAAATATTGACTTCTTCATTTAAAGTCACTTACTGTAAAAAGTTATAGACTGCGCTTATGATTTCATTACTTCCCTTAGCATGCGTTGTTTCATCCCAGTAGTATGATTGTACATTTTGTTTCGTAAGTTTTGCCTCTGAATTCCCCAATACTATAGCAAAATGATAAAAGTTAAGTTGCCGGCTATAATATGCTGACTGGTCAGGTAATTTTGGCAAGGCCTGGTTTTTTTGACAGTCAAATGTGATGGTCTGAATATGTGCATTATCATCCCGAAGAATTTTATAAAAAGCTTTATATTTTAGACGATGGATTCTTTTCTTAATCATCAACTCGTTTCTTTTAGATGAGTCGGTTTCGGATTTTAAACACTCATCTATTGAAATGCACGTCGAGCACACGTCAGTTCTAGGCGAACCAAAACCTATATTATATTGTGTATTAAAGATTTTCCTGAAAAAACTTTGCTTCACGTGAAGGTCGGGTTCGCGAGCCTGATTGTAAAGGCGCCACATCTTACGGATATTTAATTCCGGAGAAAGATACAATCTGCGCATATTTTTCGATCTGCAATAGTGACTTTCTTATCCCTTAAATGATTCTATAAACCAATTTACTGAAAATCGTTTTGCTTCAAATGCTTCACTAATTCGGTGACCTCCTCTATTTACGACTGGCATCCCACCTCCGCTATTGTAGAATCTGTTCAAGACACCTTGAATACGGTCCTTTTTAATTCAAAGTGCTCCCGTAAAGGTTTTTTGACATACAGGAATATATTTTCCGTCTTTTCCGAGAATGCTGTATTTTATTGTTTTTTGTCTTTTGCTGTTCGTTTTGCCAGTTTTAGCCCTAGTTACAGAACAGTATTTTAACAGAAAATTGTCTTGAGTCAATTTGTTCGAGTGTTGGTAAAAATTTTTGTGAAATTTCCTGATATCTTGACATGTCACTGTACTACAGCGAAACGCCTTTTGGTAGTGATTACATTTTGGGAATTGAGGTAATCCGGGAGCCGTGTATCTGGAAAAAAACATTAAGTAAGTGTTTCATTTAAAATCAAGATCTGCTTTTATGATCAAATAGTTCTAAATAGTTCGGATGGTTAGCTTGTTTTCCATAAAATAATACACTTTATATAGCATTACACCCACTCTGAATAACGACAACCATTAAATAGTACCTTGTAAGTTGCCAAAATTAGTAAAAACTGCGCAGCTGTACATTCTTTTTTCCCTTTATTTTCCTAGCCCGTAATAAACTCGACAACAAGCAAGTAATAAAAATAATAATCAAAATAAACCAAAAAGTGTTTCTTAACTGTTTACGTTAGGTTATAGGTAACTTTTTACTCACCGTTTCTCGCGAACCACTTCACGCTTCCACGAAGCTTTATTAACTGGTCGTTTCCTTGAATGTTTATAGTCACATTTTGTCACCAACTGCATCAATTCATCCATTACCTTTTTTTTAATTAGCTAAAACGTAATCACACAAATTCACTGCATAGCACAAAACACCTCAGTGCGCCATATTGTTTTCCCAGTCGCGCGGTGCGAACTAAGCGCTCTGATTAGTCGATTCTGTTACAGAGGGTTTTGCAATTCACTCTAGCCGTTTTAGCGGATTTTGATACTAAGCATAGTGTTGAAGTCTAAATTTATCACTGTTATAGAGGAATTTGCTTGGAAATGATATGGTCAGTTTGAAGAAAATTGAAACAGCTTTACAGCGGCATACACGACATGATATGTATGAAAAACCGTTTTAGCGGGATTTGCATCTTTACGCCTGAATTAGCGATTAATCGCTTCAAGGAGTCACGTGAGAGAAAAAGTGGTTCTAAATTTCTAAATATTACAAGTTTCCAGGAGCTTTCTTATATGAGGATGTCTCCTAGGGGTTGGTAGAAAAGGTCAGACTTAGATGATAGTTCATCTATAGTCACAAGTGTATTTCCATAAACGTTTATTATTGTGGAGTACCCGGAAGGGTAAGAGATTTGACTTAATGCTTATGAATTTTAACTTAATTTATTTTATTTGTATAATTTGTATAAAAGTATGTATACTATAAATTTGAGTATAGATAAAATAATAAAACTAAAATAAGGGTTGTTCATAATTTCGATGAATTTAACGTTTAAAAGTGTTGGTGATTCGAAAAATGTGTGATTTTGTAGAGTAGGGTTGGCCATCACCAAATGATGTTGCAACCTGAAAGACATTATTACTTAATTAATAATTACTAAAAAAAATCATAAATATCTAAAACTATCTAATATTTATAAGAACTAGGCATCGAGTTGATTATTGTAATTTTGTAAAGGTTTTAAGATTCATTCACGATTGCCGTGAACTAATTGGTTTTTCCCTGTTTTCCTTATAATATAATTTTCATAAAATGCTTTTCTTGTAATTTCGTAAGGTCCTTCCCATTTACTATCTAAATTATTAGGAATAGGAACGCGGAGCATGACTTAATCACCTAATTGAAAGTCAGCTATATTTTTAATGTTATTGTCATAGCGTGTTTTAGCTTTATCTTTCATATTGTTAAGGTTTCTTTGAGCTATGTCGCGAGAGATCTTAAGGCTACTGTAGTAGTAGTACTGCATGGAATCTTTCTAATGCACCGTTGGTTTGTGGGTGATATGGTGTGCTGAATGTGTGTTGTGCGCCTAGTAATTTCATTCCTTTCATTTTCAAGCTGTTTCAGTCATTTCCAAGGTGTTTAAAGTACCAGAGTATAAATTGAAAATTCCAAAACTTTCTATAGCATGTATGGTAATTGTAATGAATGAAATTGCAGAACGAGATGTCCAAGCGTCCGTTGTAATCGACACATCATGAAAATTACGAAGTGCTGCCAGTATAATTTTACGCACTGATCGGTACAAGACTTATAAGCGAATTTTTATGACTGTTTTGCTCTGGATCACATATTCAGGACAGAGCTTTAACGTATAAATCCGGGACCTTCGGCGTGTGAAAACGGTAACATATCTATTCGTATTTAACAAGTGACATAGTGACCGCTTCAGCCTTAGGATTCTTGAAGAACATAAATATTTTATAAATTATATGATAATAAAAAAATAGTTTTCTTATGAAAAAAATAAAAAAATAACTCATACTTTATGACTGTAATATTCTTTTGTTAAACGTCTTTTCTTTTGAGTTGGTGGTGTATCTGAATTTGATTCCTCAGATACACCACCAAAGAGTCAATTCGTCGTCACTGTCATCTTGTAAATTTATTATTATTTTCATTTCATGTGTTCATTTTTTTCTTTTAATTACATTTTTGCATGTATTACGCTATTGGTTATTTTTGCAATACTTTCTTGAATAAGTTTTTCGGTGTTAGTCATATTTTGTTCTACGTTTCTTAGAGCAATGTAGTTTTTAAGGACTCCCCAGATGTTTTCTATGACATTAAGCTCAGAGTGGTATGGAGATAGGCGTAATACTTCAAATCCTTCGCTTTTGATGTACTCATTAATTTTGTACGTGATAGAATCATTTTTATCATTTTTATTAGGTCATATAACTCCACTTTTCGCAAAGGGTCTAGCCGGATAAGCATAACGAATCTGCCCCCAAATGGGAACCTTTATCGAACCTTATGTTTTAATATCTACTTGATTTATAAATACGATTGATGTACAATCGCGACCAGATTCCGTTTTGAACCTGAGATATGGGAAAAAAATTACCTTTCGCATGACTATTTTTCAAAGTAATATATCTCAAAAACTGATTACGTTGGAGACGTGAGACTAATGCGAGGCTTTAGGTTACATTGCATGCTATATTATATATTTTTTATAAATTTTTAGAGCCATTTTTTTCTAAAAAAAATGAAAAAATAAACAAAAAATATTTTTTATTTTTGTGTTTTCTGAGACTTACAATCACAGAAATAATATATGTTGTGCTTCTTTATGTGCACTATTATTCATAAAAATTACGTACGAAAAAAGTTGGTGTAACACTTCGAAAAAAAAATTAAATGTGATGTACGCCTTATAGTACACCGTTGTAGTATAAGACCCACAACAATGCACAAGGCACCAACTTATTTTAGAACATAGGTAATCATTTTTATAAGATAGAATAATTGTTCAGAAAGAGAAGAATAGACAACCAGTATACATTTTTAGTATTAACACCACTTTTATTCCTTTACGTGTATAATCAAAATATAAGAAACAAAAAATATAAACAATCGTCATTGTTGTAATTAATTTCAACCCGAATACTTTGAGAAACAAATAATTTAGGTAGACCTTACCAGAACGCACAATTTTAGATAAAGTTCGACCTTTTTTCGAAGTGTTACACCAACCTTTTTCGTACGTAATTTTTATGAATAATAGTGCACATAAAGAAGCACAACATATATTATTTCTGTGATTGTAAGTCTCAGAAAACACAAAAATAAAAAAATATTTTTTGTTTATTTTTTCATTTTTTTTAGAAAAAAAATGGCTCTAAAAATTTATAAAAAATATATAATATAGCATGCAATGTAACCTAAAGCCTCGCATAGTCTCACTTCTCTAACGTAATCGGTTTTTGAGATATATTACTTTGAAAAATAGTCATGCGAAAGGTTATTTTTTCCCATATCTCAGGTTCAAAACGGAATCTGGTCGCGATAGGTACATCAATCGTATTTATAAATCAAGTAGATATTAAAACATAAGAATCGATAAAGGTTCCCATTTGGGGGCAGATTCGTTATGCTTATCCGGCTAGACCCTTTGAGTCAAACTGTATACCCTTAGAAGTAAGCCATTCTTGCATCTCAGATTTTGAATTTGTTGTCGGCAATTTTTCAGTACGTGTATTGTGGTACGATGCTTTATCTGAAACTATTACGGAACGATCTGGCAAATTTGGCAGTAACTTTTCATTCAGCCATTTGACGTAATTTTCAAAACTCATGTTCGAATGGTAGTATCCAACTGTGCTTTCCAGTTGCTTTCCAGACTAAGCAAGCGTTCTCAATAAATCCGGCATCGGTTCCAGCATGTACTAAAATGAAGCGAGTACCTGTACTGAGCTTTTTTTAAAAATGGAGACATTATGTCTTTTTGGACCCAGGTATTATTTGGCACATGTTTTGACGATACGTAACTTTTATCAGTACATACAAAAGGCCGACCTTGAGAGCGATACTCAGTTACTTTTTTGAATATTTTAATCTCCACATCTGGATATCATGTCGTTCAAGTAAAACTTTCCTATTGTTATCTGTTTTACGCCACCTGTAGCCCAATTTATTCAATAACTTACGTAGCGTTGCTAGACATCCATCAAATCCAAATTTAACATTTAAAACTGACCTTAATTTTGCCAATGTCTGAATTTGTTTTTGTACAATAATATGAAAATCTTGTAGTGTGCTTCGAACAACATCAGCTGTAAACACATCAATGTCTACTTTATTTTCTCTTTTTGTTCTGGTTTTTATCGGCGAATTAAAATTTAAAGACGTACTAGGGAAATTTTCTTTTGACATATCTAATATCTCACGAACAGTGCAAAAAATATTAAAAGAAGAAAGTTCTTTTAATATTTTTTGCACTGTTCGTTCCTTTACTCCCGTCGCATCTGCAGTGCGCTTTGTAATATAACGCAAAGTGATGCATTACAATTTGGTTCTCGATGAAGTCCCGTGAACTTATATTCTTCTTTGAGGAAGTGGCAAACATTTGCAATAATTTGACGACCCTAAAATAAAAAATACATTCTTAAAATTACGTTTAACGTGTCATTAATACATTAAAACTCACATTAATCGTACACACATCTGACCGTACTTGGTGAATAATTTTAGCTTGAACAAAGAGAAACTACTGACTCAGGCGACGACTCGGCCTAAACTGAGCGCTCCCGAACTTACGCATACTAGGACAAAGTGCATGTACATTTACACACACAAGTACGACTCACCCGCGTTTGTGAAATAAAACATTTATACAGAGGTGAAATAATTATCCATCGTTAAATGTCTTCCCGTATTCAATATGGGGTAGCTATTCTCTTGACAACATTTGCAGCTGCATTGCTCAAATTATAAGGACCTGCTGGTTGTTTGTCGGCATATATTTCCAAATTGCTAATTTAAAAGGGTCTCGCATCTACAAGCGCATATATCTTTATATCGTATTTCGCTGGTTTATTTGCAATGTAAACTCTAAACTTACTGCGGCCACGGAAGGACTCCAAACATTTCATCGAAGGTACAATATTCTGCAGGTGTATAATTATCTACACAGTACCTAATAAAGCTGTGAAATATTTTCTTTCTTTCATACCGTTTATTGATATCATCGAACCGCAACACACGTAATAAAAATAAAAAGCGATTTAGGGGCATAGTTGCTCTAAAGAAATCACATGTTGTACCATCATCTTGCACATTTCTTTCACATTCGTGACTTTCTTTTTCAATCCAGCCATGTACAATAATCCAATTAGTGCCTTTATTTCATCTAAATCTATCAGCTTACAATTCCTTTCACGAGAAAATTTATTTTGTAATTTTGTGATGTACATAATTGTGTAAGTGACTATTTTCTCTATCATTTCGTCATCTAAAAAAAAAGCACTCCAAAGGCGTTTCAGCACTTTTAGCTCTTTGCTTGACTCCTGGTAAATGGATGACGACATTACAACTCCTGATGTGTACATTACGGGGAGGCTTATGCATAAGCCACTTTGTACACCTATCTTTTCTAATATAAGATGGAATCCTACCTTTTAGTCGTCGTCTAAACTGTCATTTTCTATTTCATCGGAAGACTGTTCAGTGTCGGTATCGTGAGGGCTGTGAATGACTGAACTGTCGCTTTCTACGTCATCTACTCGATTCTGGATCGTATCTTCAGGATCTATTGACTCCCCTTCTTCAGAATCGGGATCTTGAAAATAGCAAACAGAATAATAAAAAAAGTAAATCCAGCAAATTTGTTAATATTTATGTACGAAAAATAAGAATAAGTATAAAAATATTTTTTCATTTACTAAAAAAATACTTACACGAGTAGGCGCGCAGTGAGCAAAATGCCGCGCTACTTCCTTACCTTCTCTTAGTAATTTCAACTTATCATACAAAGTAGTAGTGGGAATGCCATATCTTGAAGCTGCTTCTCTTAAAGACATTTTTTTCGTGATTACTTTTTCAATTGCGATCTTTAAGTTGTCCGATTCCCAACGACTCTTCGTATTTTTTATCCACGACGGAACGGAGACGGTATATGCGTTTAGGGTGAGAGATGTTTTTGTGTTCGCATGTGAAAAGTAATGTTCCCACCTATCTTCTAAACTAATGATCCGATTTTGATGCAGTTTTCAGTTATGGGTTTGGGTTAGATTGCTGCATGTTCTTAGATAGGTATTACGGTGATCACTCACCAGGGGGCGCTGCAGCAAACATTATTTCCATAGTATAAGATATACTTGTTGCTGAAATAATAAAATACATATATAACTTGCAACACTTAAAATAACAGTGTAATCGTCGAAACATTTACGTTCGGTCATAATAATATAAAATAAAAAATAGTAATTAAATTTATATTTCAGACACAAGAACGTAAAAAATACTTACCAATGACAATTGAGTCACGTATGAAATTGATTCCACACTTAAATTTAATTTACAATTAATAGGTTAAGTTTGTAGACGAAGCCGATTTCCCGCTTAAAATCTATAACGACTGTTCTCGCTCATGCGAGCGCTACTACGCGTAACTTTCCGTTGCACGAAAAAGTATCGTCCTAGTTAGTTTATTAGTTACGTTAAAACATTCGTTCGGTTGCCTGCCGTTCGGCGCTAGGGCACTTCCCCCTACACTACACCGGCGTGCCTATTTTCTAATAGATGGTACTCCTTAATTAAATTTAATTGTTCCTCTTTATCATCTATTTCTACTAAATTTTTTGTAATCTAACTGGCTAAACTTAGTGTGGTCATAATACTTTCTATAAACTTCAGAAACTTTATAATATAATTCGTCATTAAGGTTTATAATATAATTTGATATGTTCATAATCTTGGAAACCAGTATAAAACTGTATTTCGGCCGCATTGGTTACATCTACTACAATCCCAATTTTTTTTTCATGTTTAAGACATTCTTTAAACATTTTGAGATCATTACCTTTGCCTAAATCACATTGGATTCCAATATCTTTCTGTTTCTCCTCAAACTCAATATCCACTTCGCAGCAATTAGTAGTTTCCAAGAGGAAGGAGTCATCTTTCTCTTTTTCATTGTTAATGTGTACTTGTACACTGATTTTTTTTCATTTCGGGCCAAACGTCTTTGATATATCTACTTTTTCTTTGGATGACTAATATTTCGTTCATTCCATGGGAATTGACTTGACACTGCAATTCTTTTCAACACAGGTCTGGCTGAAATAATAATTAAATAAATATACAATGTTACAGTTAAGTATTTTTTGATAAGGCAAGAACAAAAAATGTTTACACTATATCGTTGAAGTGAAAGTTGGTCCAGCACTGAGATAATCAAAGTGATTAACTAAAGTTTATCATTAATATTGAAAATATTCTTACGTTTTTCTAATACTGAGTCCTTTGGTAGCTCGTAATCGTCTGCCGTAAAGTGGCTTTTACAAACCAGGCTATTTTTCGTTGGAGTAAATTTATCTCTGCGAATAGCTACAAGCCACTGCTTTAATCGGGTTTTATCTCCTGTAGGGAACTTATGTCCTCCTGTTTTATTTGCACACATAGGCACTGCACAACACTGTGGCATTTTAAACAACGATATTCCGAAAGGAATGATTTTAAGGATAAATAAACCATAAAATATATAGAAAATTACAATGCTTTTTTTTTTTTTTTTATGGGACAAAGGAGGCAAACGGGCAGGAGGCTCACCTGATGGTAAGTGATCACCTCCGCCCATGGACATCTGCAACTCCACAGGGCTTGCAGATGCGTTGCCGGCCTTTCAGGAAAGGGAGGGATGGAGGAGGGAGAAGGACGGGAGGAGGGATGGGGAGTGGGCCTCCCGGACTCTCACTTACCGGACGAAACGCGACAGCATAGCTGCCACTTCACGCCGGTCTCCTGTGAGAGAGTGGTACTATACGGGGCGTGCCGGCCCATTCGGCTGCTACCCGAAGGTAACAAGCATGGCACTACCACTTGAGAATTCGCGTATGTATTTTGACAGTCCATTGGACCTGACGCTACAGTCCTGCCATCTCACGGACATCATTTCAGAAAACCCTCATTATTGATGATTATTCTCATTTTTTAGTTGTTAATCTTTTAAGATGCAAGAGTGAAGCTACTGAAAATTTAGTCAATTACATAAAAAGATTGGAAAATAAAAAAAGTAAAAGTAAAAAGAATAAGATGTGATAATGGAAGTGAACTTAAAAATAAGAAATTTGAAGCATTTTGTAATAACAAAGGTATACGAATAGAATATATAGCACCATATTCACCTCAAAGTAATGGAGTGGCAGAAAGAATGAACCGGGACTTTATATAACAAAGCTCGTACCCAACTTATTGAAACTCAGTTACCTAGACATTTGTGGACGGAAGCAGCCTTGTGCTCAGCATATCAATTAAATAGATGTCCATCTGCAAGTATACATTTTAAAACACCAGAGGAAATTTTCAAAGGTAAAACCGATTTAAGTAAATTAAAATGTTTTGGATCAAAAAGTTGGCCAGTTATAAAGGGTGATTTTTTAAGCGTTTTGTTTTTCATTTGAAAAAAAAATACCATAATATGGTGTTAAATATAATATTTACATTGGGAAGTTAAAAATCATTACTTGCCGTTTATGATTTAAAAATTATTTTGTGCAAATGATGGCCTCCACTATGTTTTAAATGATCCATACGCGAAGTCCAATTGTGAGGTACTTTTTCTAGCATATCGGCTGGAATATCTCGGATAACACATTAATTTTGTTTTCTAGTGCTCGAATTGATGCTGGTTTATCTGCATAAAAAAGAGTTTTCACGTACCCCCACAAAAAATAGTCCAAGAGCGTTAAATCGCACTATCTAGGCGGATTACCAACTGGTTCGAAACGAGTTATCCAAGCAGTTGTAACCAAATTCCGCACCAATTTTACACTATTCGATATTAAACCATCCACTACTAATAACCCCGTTCATAAGACAACATATGCCAGCCTATATGCTTGAAAAAGTACCTCATAATTGGAATTTGCGTATGGATCATTTAAAACCTAGTTGAGGCCAACATTTGCATGAAATAATTTTAAACAATAAATGGCAAGTGATGCTTTTTAACTTCCCAATGTAAATTTTATATTTAACACTATATTATGGTATATTTTTTTCAAATGAAAAACCAAACGCTTAAAAAATCACCCGTTAGAACAAAATAAAGTATTATTTATCTAAAATAAACGAAAACACAATAATTCAATGTAAAAAAAATATTCACGTAATTGGTCGCGCGGATTAAAATTGTAGTCCACGCGCTTTACTGAGCTCCTGTGACACAACCGCGCGAGTCCTACGCTTGCGCTGCACTGAGTGCGCCGCTCAATCATTCATTTGAAAGTACTTGAGGCGCCACAAGTTAACGCAAATCGATTGTCGATTTTGTATAAGTGGATTACATATTATGTAGTCCACGCGACCACTCCAGGGTTAAAGAATCTGTGAAAACATTATAAATGAAACTACCTTTTCGGATTTTGTAGTCTCTCACACCCATATTCTTAGTCGTCTCCTCGAGATTTACTCGACTCGACTCAACCTCCACTCAACCAAACCGTATTCATAGTCGATAAAACCGTCCTCCACTCGAGAATTTCCTCACTCGAGGAGAGTTTGAGTTGATTAAAGAACTGTTAAACTCAAGGTACCTCGCGATCTACCTTGAAATCTTCCTCAAGCCAAAAGTGCGTGTTTATTTTGTTAAAAATGAGTGCAATTATGGATTTGAAGACTTTCTTGATTACGTCTACAACGAGCCATACGTTTATCCGACCCGACGATATATACGCGACGCTACAAATCCCCTGGAATTTCTCGGTAACGAAGAGTTTCGAAAAAGGTTTCGATTTGTCAAACAAACAGTAATTCAAATTATTTTTCCTTTGTTATCTTTTAGATCAAGTGGTAATAATAGAGGACTGCCTGTGCCGTCAATAATAATGCAATCACTAGTAGCTCTGAAGTTTTACGCTACAGGATTGTTTCAGGTAAGACACCAAACATAAAACCTACCTAACTAATTAACGAAGAGGCTTTTTCTTTATTATATATATCTTTAGGTTATCAACTTTTAACTTCTTTTTGCTAACTCGAGTAACTTACCTATAGGTACCTAGTACCCAGGCAGATAATATGAAACACAAGCAATTCATTTCTCGACACAATCACTGTCTTTAAGTAGGTAAGTAGTTACATCCCTATTTATATCAAATAACATATTTTTATATCTTTGTAGATTGAATGTGGAGATCTTCACAAATTGAGCCAAGGCACGGTCTCAAACATAGTAGCCAGATTATCAAAACAGTTGGCCCTCAAATTAGGACAGTTCATTAAATTTCCACCGAGGGCTGAATTGAGTGCAATAAAAAGAGAATTTTATGAGATTGCACGGTTCCCAGTGGTAGTCGGGTGCATTGACTGTACTCATGTACCCATAAAAAGCCCCACAAGACAGCGAGGTGAAACCTTCAGGGACAGAAAAGGAGAATTTTCTATAAATGTGCAAATAGTTTGTTGGCCTCGTTTACAAATTTATGACATTGTAGCGCGTTGGCCAGGATCGGTACATGATTCAAGAATATTCGCCTATAGTTGCTGCTGCATGAGGTTTGAGGCAGGAGAAATTCCGGGGGTTTTTTTAGGCGACAGTGGATACGCTCAAACAAACTACATGTACACACCTGTAATGAACCCCTGCACTCATGCAGAGCAGCAGTACAATAGATCCCACATTCAGACAAGAAACACCATAGAGCGACTGAATGGTGTCCTCAAACGAAGATTTGCTTGTTTGAGTAGGAAACTGCAAAACAAATTGGAAAACATTCCAAATATAATAGTTGCATGTGCTGTTTTGCATAATATAAGTATGCTCACAAATGAACAACTACCGGACGACATTTACCAGGCAGACGAGGTCCCTGGAATTTCAGTTCCTGACAGTGAAAGGGGTAGTATAATAAGAGCGACTTTTATAGCCAGACACTTTACATAATCATTACCTAAAATAATTAAAAAATGTATTGTTTAACTCTTCTAAGAAAAGGAGTTTTCAATTTGATATGTAATATTATAGAAATTGACCTAACTAGTTGTTTAAAAACAATTCACTGAAAATATAGATAGGTAATTCAGTGAATAATAAACAAATAAAAAAAGTTTAAAATAAGAACAATTTACTTTTTTAATGCATCCAATTGTATTATAAAGCAGCTCGCTTCTCTGTCGAGGCACGCTTTTTTATACATTTCTTCGGCATATTTTACAAGCCACTCTCTTTCTGCCACTTTTAATTTATGTAATTCATCTTCTTGTTCTCTAGCTCTTTTATAATTTTCCTTTCGAATAGAAAATTCTTCCTGTATTATTTGCGCTCTAATATTTCTGTGTCCAGAAAACAATAAATTCGTTTAGTTTGATTTAAATCATTACTAGCAACCCGCTCCGGCTTCACATAAGGCCTATAAAACCTTGCTCATGAATTACTCCATCCATTGATAAAAGCCGTGTGAAAATCTGTTCAGTAGTTTTTTTAGTTTATTATAGACAGACAAGGCAAGGGAACTTTGTTTTATAATAAATATGTAGTCATAATGATCTTATTCTTCTCAACATTCCGTTTAGTAAAAAAGACATAAATATTTGTTAGACGGGTCTATCTGCAGGCAGATTTGAGTGCCAGATACATACCTGCTAAAGACAATGCACCTTCATAGTCAGACAGACGCGACCCAGTTCTGCCTACACTTCTTCGTTGTCCTAAAATATAAGGTTTTTATTGTAATAATCATGTAATAATCATTAATACCTCGATCACTATCTATTCTTTATTTATAATTTGCAAGAAATAACCTACAAAATGCAAATTTTTTTGACAAATTTATTGAACTAAGTATTGCCTTATAGTTAAGTAGTGGGATAAAATAGTTTTCATATATAGCAAAATTAACTTTTATACAAGAACAAAGTTACACAATACCTTCAGACTGTACTTCACGACCCTCTTCACCATGGTCCTGCACAACCAACAACACTGGCTGGGATTCATCAGGTGGTGCTGGCACACTCTCTGTAAAAAAAAAAACGAAAAATATAAAGTATTATTGTATGATAAAATATACTTACGAGTAAAATATTTTTTATTTTAATGATAGCTTGTCATATGAAGTAAATAAATATATAATTAACCAAACCAGTGTTATTAGTATTCGTAAATGCCTAAGTATTCCCAAGCTGCATACAACAACTATAATGGTGACCCCCGACTCTGCATGCAACCTACGAGTCTCCGAGTTTTTGTGATGTGATGTGACCATCACACTACTAAGTATTTACGCTACACCAAACCCCCCCCCCCCCCCCCCCAACATTTAAGGAGATATTTTTAAAAGGATTAGTTCAGTTGTCTATTTGGAAATTCTTTTTTGGAAATAATTCAAAACCCACTCAGGTGGAATATCATATTTTAGAAACTGTATAAGAAGAGATGAACAATCCTCTTGCCCATGAATTCATCTCTAGTGATACAATATTTAATGAAGAGGATTTAAATTCAGTAAGTGACATTTTACAAGTGGTTACAAGTGGTAGTGCTATGCTTGTTACCTTCGGGTAGCAGCCGAATGGGCCGGCACGCCTCGTATAGTACCACTCTCTCACAGGAGACCGGCGTGAAGTGGCAGCTATGCTGTCGCGTTTCGTCCGGTAAGTGAGAGTCCGGGAGGCCCACTCCCCATCCCTCTTCCCGTCCTTCTCACTCCTCCTTCCCTCCCTCCCTTTCCTGAAAGGCCGGCAACGCATCTGCAAGCCCTGTGGTGTTGCAGATGCCCATGGGCGTAGGTGATCACTTACCATCAGATGAGCCTCCTGCCCGTTTGCCCCCTTTGTCCCATAAAAAAAAAAAAGTGATGCCTTAACTTCTCAACCTCCCATAGTGAATCAACTTAAAACATCCACTTATAAAGGGAAATCTAAAAAAGAAAAGAAAAGGAAATCTAAAAAAAAAATTTGGCAGGAAACAGATAATCCATTAGATGATACCATATTAAAAACTTTAACTGCTTTAGATAAATTGTATGATGATAAAAGAAAAACCTTATTAACGAAGTATTCCCATCTAGTTAACATTGCAAGTGATTCAACATCATCATGGATTGATCAGTTCATCTATGCGGCACAAGATGGATACAAACCTCTTCTTTGGGCAATCAAAATCTCAGTTGTCGCTTATACTTTAGCTGCCTCACAAAATTCTAGAGATTCAGTAACTCAAATTGCTACATTGGCAGCTGAAATGGCTAGTATGTCTGAGTCTTTGTTTCTCCAAAGGAAAAATTATGAAACATCTCTCAATCATTTATCAACATCTTGGAACACTATGGCAAAGAGCATTACCTCCTACATGGATGAAGTAGACTCAAGAACATTGGCCCTTTCCCATGTAAAAGGAAGATCCACAGAAAGTCGCGCTGCCCCTTCAACTGATTCAAGATATACATTTGATAATACTGTGGGAGTTGGATTAACCATATCACCTGATAGTACATATGTCTCCCAGTTTGGGACAGTGAATTTTGACACTCAAGAAAACATAGGATTCATATCTAGTACAGAAAAGGGAGTTATAATAGGTAAATTTGTAAAACTATTAGTATCTTCCGGAGAAGCAAGTTTTGAGGATCCATCGGACCTGGTCTACAAATTACGACAGCACATGTCCAGCTTGAGACCCACTCCGGCTTCTCAACATTCAAAATTATCTCCCTTCATTTTCAAGGAGCTCGCCACCGCATCACACGTCATGCTTAGGGATTATACTGTTCCACGTTCTTTACAGCCTCCCTACTCCGGCCCTCATAAAGTGCTTTCCAGAGCTAAGGACTGTAAGACGATGTCAAAGAGGTCAAAGGCAAGCCCACGACGGTAAGTGTCGACAGACTCAAGCCAGCTTTCGTCGAGCATACTAGTACTTCAATCATTGACTTGACTGAAAATGCGCTCGCTCTCTTTGAAGCGGTAGCGAAAGCACATCGAGCATGCATTTCTGAAGTTTATATTTATTATTCTTTACATTTATTATTTCCCTCTATATCCTTGAGTTGAGAAATCTGAAAAAAAATTGTTATTCCAAATAGCACATAGTAGTGGACACATCAATAACAAACGAAGTTCTAAGACTATTAACTACCGAAGTCAGAGAGAGCCATCGGGTCTGTGCAGACCTTATTAATTTATGCACTTCCGTTTTCGTAAACAACTGGAAGTGTTTTAACTCTGCCTGACGGTTGCTGCTCAGTTTAAAATAATTATAAATTGGTCGAGCTTTTCAGTATCTGGTGGTAATTTCTTTGAGGCATCACTTGCGCATAGGTACAAAGAATGACAGATGTACTTTGTTTTTGTAATACACTTCGCACGAAATAGACTGGATACAGAATTTCTACAACCCATCATGCATGGTATAAGTTATTGAATCCATCTGAAGCGAAGCCTATGATGTTCTCCAGAGGGATTAAATATTTTTCAAATGACTGAATCACCAAGTGAAATAGATGACTTGCGTTCACAGAATAATCGTTTTGGCTGTATTAAAAGTTGTTTTCAGTATCAGAAGCGGCTTACAATCTTACTTTGATTGCGATCATAATATCGTACTACTACGCAAATAGTTTTTACTTTACTTTTCATAGTCATTTCTATATACAGGGTGGCGACGCTTGACCAACATTCCTTCAAACCACATATAGTATAAAAATTACGAGTTGAATACAAAAAAAACTAATTGAAAATATTCAAAATTAAAGCCACAGGAATTTTTTTTCGTTTTAAAATTTTAAACCATCATATGTACGGGCAAGCGAAGTACGCTAAGGTCATGCACCCCTAGACGGCGAAATACTGTGCGACGTTGCCGCTCCGAATACATTTAAAGAAAGATTTCAAATTACCTACTTATGGCGCGAAAGTCAATAGGCATGTAATAAGGTGTAATATTGATCATAGTAACAACATTATCAATTACTAAAGTTAGTTAAAATGCTTAGGTTTATAAGAAATGTACCTGTGCAATTTATTTACAAAAAATCGCAAATAAATAATTTTCAATTTGTCTTTCGGAGAGAAATTATTAACCGAACTTTCTTTTAGCGATTACTTTATTACTTATTATTATAAACATCACATCATTAAATAATTTGAAAAATCTCATCACTTTCGACATACGAATAATTATAAATTAGGTATTTAAATAAGATATTTACCTCAAACTACCACCACACTTTTGTATGACAACATTACCTACTAATCTAATGTCAACCGTATTGCTAGGGACTGCAGCAAATTTATTTTCTTAAGTACAATATTATTGACTCTACAATAGAATAGACTAGAAAGTAGGTAGGTACCTACACATAAATTATAATTTTAACATCATCAATATCAAATTAAAAGTTAGTAATTGTTACGCATTACGAGGTAGGTATAATGATGTACAAAGGAACTGCGTACCTACATAGGTAATCTATGAAATCTTATTACACATAGACAAATAAAATAATAAAATTAAGTTAACTACTTGACTTGCTACTAAATTGTCTGTTTACACGCAATTAATCACTTAAAATTAAGTTAAAAGTAAAAGTTGTATACGAAATTTTAGGAGTTAGGTAACCAAAGCTTTTTGCGATATAAGTAGACTAAAACAATAGATTTGTATAGGGTCCGGGACCCGGGTTGTGAACAGTTGCAGAACTAGTATTCTACCACCAATCAGTAACGAAAAACAAAGCATTAAGTACGCGCGCTAAATAGGTAATTCGCAGATACTAGATGTATACCTATTCCCAGCTATGCAGTTATAACTTATAACACATACCTACACACTGCCTCGTAAGTCATAAGAACCGTTGACACCACTAAATATTTTTTTTGTTCCATCCACCTTGACAATAATGCACCTACGCGACGATACCTACTAGTAGCATAATATTTTGTCATCGCACAGATGTAGTTAGTAGGTACCTACCTAGTCACTGAATTTTGCACTTCATTTAGATAATTTATTTCACTAATTAGGTATTACGAAGAAGTCTTTATCCTTGTGACCTAGTCCTAGTCGTTAATAAAAGCAACTTGTCATTACAACACTATACTTGACTAACTAAAATCAAAATATCTTAAAAGCAAAACAAACACAAACCCCTTGTCAATCAAATGCCGACATTATGGTGTGGCCCGGCGTCGAAGAAGTATTGAAGAATTCGTTTTAGGTATTATTAAATTTTAAAATATTAGATGTATGTAGAACTCTTAGTAAATACTTTTTTTTCTTTATAGTTTATAATAAATTAGAAACATATTGTAATCCAACCGTGATTCGAACCCTCGGCCTCTATTAGCTCTGTGGGCCAATATGACCCTAAGGGCGGAAAATTATTCTTCTGCGTCGTGCTTTGCAAACACGATTTTGCACAAACTACTCTTTCACTTCTCAAAAAATCTATTTAGGTACCTAAAACCTGAAACTTATTTATCAAAACGCCTACAAACTTTTTTATTTGATGTAAGTACCTATAATTTTACGGGAGATAAGAAAATATGCGTGCGAGAAAGAAGTTAAAGGTTCTGTTGGTGGTATTATTACGTAACATTATTTAAATAAAATTAACAACAAAATTAAAGAAGAAAAATGTTATCTATCTGGGATTCGAACCCCCGACCTCCCAAGGCTTGGTGGGCCAATAAGGTAGGCAAATTCATTTATCCAAAATCTAGTTATAACCTGTTTATCGAAATACGAAATTTTCTACTTTATGTATCTTTATGCGAATAAATTAAACTAAATAATATTTTTAGTTAGGGTGGATGCCCCGAATACCAGCCTCTTAGTACATTTTTTCTTTTTAAAAAATCGTACCTTTTGATAGGTATGAGATATAGTAGTGCTTTACTTTTTAAAATATCCGTTATTTACGAAATAATGTTATAAAAGAAAGATATTCGATTAATTAATTTAATAACATACATTAATAAAATGCTATTTCGAAAGTGACCCTTTGGCTCTAATTACAGCCACCCAGTACCTAATGCCACCCTTTTGTGTATCTAATACCAGCCTAGCTAGGGTTATGACATCTGAGTTATTCGTGTAATTGCATTTTATACATATACTATCCTATTATATATTTTATTGTATATATTTCATTGTAGTTATGTTCACATTTACTATTTTATTTTTATAGAAATAAGTGAAATTTATGTGTCTGTTTGAAAAACAGTTTATAAAATTTTTGTCTGTCTGTCCTTTTGTCTGTCTGTTTCAGCTAATCTCAGAAACAGCAGGACCGATTTTGACGTGGCTTTCACTGGAAGATAACTAATGTCATACCTTTATTTTAGAAAAAGATTTAGGATTCCGCCCAAAAAATTAAAACTCGTGATGAATAAACTACAATCAAGGTATAAGGATCTGATTGTTTTATTTAATATTCATTAATGAATGTCGTTTGTTTCAGAAGGTTTTTATCAAACACTTAATATACATAGAGAATTAAACCCTTAAAAATAAACAAAATATAAAAAAAAATCACAAAATAAAAAACAACACTTAGGTAATAATAGTAATAACACTTTGGGTTAGAAAAATCACGATATTCAAATTTTACCTAAACTTAATAAATTTCTTATTAATATTAAACTAGGCAATACAAATTTGTGATCTTTAGAAAAAAATCTATGAATCATTCATAAGAATACAAATATAATAGAGAACTAATCCCTTAAAAATAAACAAAATATAAAAAAATCTCAAATAAAAAACAACACTTAGGTAATAATAGTAATAACACTTTGGGTAAGAAAATCACGATATTCAAATTTTACTTAGTACACTTAACCAACTTCTTATTAATACATACAAGACAATACAAATTGGTGATCTTTGGAAAAAAATACTATGAATCCTTCATAAGAATACAAATATGGCAAATAAAATCTTGATCAGTCACTTCTGAATATTGTTTACCGCTAAGAGTGGTACATTTAAGATGAAACCACCTTGGGCATTTATCACAGCCTATGTTCTTGAGATCATCATCTTCCACATCACTGATTAACTCCTCTTCGCATCCCACATATTTGATGCGTGATTGCGTTGCCGTAAGATGAATTTTAGAGCTAATGGATTTTTTCTTTTGTTTAGATTTTTGAACTGATGCTGCAGCTCTCTTTTTCACTAATTCTTCTTTCTTTTTCACTTTTGCTTCTCTCAGTAGTCTTAGCCTTTTTTGTCTATCGTCTTTTTGTTTGTCTTTTTCTTCTTTAACCTTTTCTTTTTCCTTTATAAAGTCTCGCCAAGATTGCGATGAAATTGCCGAAGGAATATTTTCCTTTTTTTGCCTTTTTTTGGAAAAAACAAGACTTTTTGGTGTGAAGAGGTGTTTTCTAAAACATGGCGATATATTGCCTCTGTTAGTTGGAGTAATCGATGTAGTCCGTATTTCGTTAGTCCTGAGAGTGGTCGAAGGTGTGGATGCTCTAGATAATTGTGTAGGGGATTCTATTAATGAAAAGCTAAAATCACTTGCTATATCTATATCTTTTATCATGCTGTCTGTTAATGAAAATCCCACAGCTTGTTCCTCTTGTAGAGTTCCATCAGAGGCGACGACGTAGCTCTTAATCATGTCATAATTTGTGTTAAGTGTTTTATTCTTCGGTGTTTCTTCGGTGGAATACCCTATTGGAACTTCGTTCCAATAGGGTATTCCCTATAGGGCATAAAATTTAATTTTGTTTCAAATATCTTTTTTTCCAATCTTTATTATCGTCATTATAATTAAAAGGTATGAGTCGCTGACGGAAACGAGGCTTTATCGACAATTAAGACTTTATCGACATTAGAGGGAGAGAGCGATTGAGACCGATTAAGAGAGAGAGTGTTATTAAATTTGTTTAAATTTGTGACACTGACACCCCTGAAGTATATCAGACGGCTGTAATTGATGTAGTGTATTAACACTGTCAAATTAAATACCAGCCTACCCGGCTGATATTCGGTACATCATACAGTTTGTGTTTCTAATTACAGCATCGTTAATTATCACTAATCTAAAGGAAATACATTGTACATGTATTAAAAAATCCATGCATTAGTTTGTCTAGAGTAATAAAATCGTTACACAATTAGTATGGAGAGAAATGAATGCGAAATATAACTTACTTTTGTAGGTCCAAAACTTAGTTAAAATTTTGCAAATGGCGGACGTCCTCACTACCGCATGGTTTGAACAACGACTAAAACTGACACACTCATATTAATGTTGCCAAATTTGGAAAATAATTTATACTTAATGTGTAGTATTTTTTAGATGGCGACACTAGTAAATCGGACAATAAGATACCTTAATATATAATGAAATAGACCAAAAGGCTGATATTAGGAGCGGGGCTGGCATTCAGGGCATCCACCCTACTACTTTATTACAAATTATAAGGCATTCCATGTAGCATTAAAATGTTTTAAGCCTCTATCAATTCACACAGTGATTAAAATAATACACAAAGTTACAGTAGGTATAAAATTCATAAATTGAATGATGCAATAATGAATAACGTTCACTAGAATTAAAGAAAAGTTACCCTATAACCCGAAACTTATTTATCAAAATGCCTACAAACTTTTTTATTTGATGTAAGTACCTATAATTTTACGAGAGACAAGGAAATATGCGTGCGAGAAAGAAGTTAAAGGTTCTGTTGGTGACATTAATACTTACCATTATTTAATTAATTAACAGCAAAATTAAAAAAGAAAAATGTTATCTATCTGGGATTCGAACCCCCGACCTCCCAAGCCTTTGTGGGCCAATAAGGTAGGCAAATGCATCCATCTAAAATCTAGTTATAACCTGTTCGAAATATGAACTTTTCTATTTTATGTATCTTTATGCGAATAAATTAAACTAAATAATATTTTTAGTTACTACTTTATTACAAATTATAAGGCATTCATGTAACATTAAAATGTTTTTAAACCTCCATCATTTCACACGAACAGTGATTAAAATAATACACAAAGTGACAGTAGATATAAAATTTATAAATTGAATGATGCAATATTGAATAACGTTCACTTATTTAATTTCTAGTGAACTTCACTAGAAATTAAAATCTATCACATCTCGCTACATACTTTAAACAAAACAATGTTTATTTTCGTAATATCTTAAAAGTACTCTTAAAAATAACATTAAATACAAACATTTTAAACATCTATGCAGTCGCTAAAATATTCGTAATACCTATTTAAATATTACCCATAAAAATTATAATAAAATACATTCAAACTGTCATGTTACACATTGAATGTACTCACAAGTTTTTAATTCGACACGAATATGGGTGATCCACCTAATACATAAATCATTTTGTTATAATTACAAGAAATTTCCTATACCTACGAGCATATTACAAATATTGTATGTATGACACAGTCCATAGACTGATATTAGATAAAGTTTAAAACTAAGTAAGTACACTGGCACTCGAGACTTGATGTCAATTAAATTTAAATACAGCAAACTGTATCTCGTAACTACTACACGCACACACAACAATAGAAGCAAGTCTTGTTCGAGGAAAGAGTAGGCGAAGGGACTGGGCACTGGCCTGCCTCTACCAATCAGTTCCTCAAAACCAAGCATTAGGTACGCGCAGCGGTTGGTAGCCGTTGATACCGCTTGCATACATTGTACCTATTGCACGTACGCAGAGGCCAGAGCTCCTGATGCTGTAGCATCTCCCAGTTATTAAACGGTTGACACGTTGACCGTTGAATTATGACTTCGTGCCTTCGTACTTTGGCAATGGCAATCATGCGTGGAAGTGGCCAGGATATAAACGTTTATTGAAGACTTAGACCAGACCAGGTACCAAATACCATCGCCAAAAGACGCCGAGTTCACTATTTTAGAGCCAAAAGCGCGCTAAGATATAAAGGAAGTTCATACTAATACATTAGGTATAAAATTTTCACTTTCACAACTATTGGGTCGATTCATTAAAATCGGCCCTTTTTCACGTGCACCCACTTCGACGATTTAAAGCCAACTAAATAATTAATAAATAGAAAAAAGTTAAAAACCTAAGCCGCCTTTTCAAAGCAATGCCGACATTTGAAGCACAGAGTAACCGTAGTAGCGGCGGAAATTTTATTGCTTTATTTAAATGCTACTTTAATATTATGATTGGTATTTTTATTTTTTAGGCCTTTTAGTATTAAAAAAATGTTATAGTAATAATTAGTTCAAATAAATATTTTATAAATGTCTTCCTAAAGGAAATGTTTTAAGAAGAATAAATTAATTTAATTATGTACTTATTCCGAAATCGCTATAACACCGTTACCGCCTATGACTCCAATGCTCTGTCTGTAATTACACTGTGCGAGTCAGCGGCAGCGGTGCTTACACGTGTCTTTGGTTTTCTTAGAATTTTGCCGATTGGACAAAATGGCGCGAGTGTCAAGGATTTTTGCGTCATAGAATAAAAAATACACTGTAAAAACTACTTTTAAATTAGTATTTAATATTATTGAAAAATGTTAATTTATAAGATGGAAATTGTAAAAGAATTTCATTTGCAAAGCATTTCTGGTTTTTATTACATATTAGATTTATTTTTTAACTACCAGGTGATATGAATATTTTTTTTTAATCATCTAAAAAGTATAACCATCACAACAAGACTGTTGATTTTTTTACTATATTAACTACATCATATGTGATGAATTTCATGTACTTTATTTACTTACTATCAAGATAAATTATTTTACTCAACTTAAGGCATACGCTATGTCATTTCTGCGAATTATTTATTCTTTGCAAACGACGCAAGGGCTAGTAGTACCTACGACTGTTCGGGGACAGTGCGATGTTGCCGTCTTAAGCTAGGGTCAATAAACTTATGATGTAATGGTGTTTATTTTGATGACCATTTTTATTGTATTTATTTTGTTTGAAAAATGCACTTTTTTATTTGAAGGATTTTTTTCAAATTGATATTTTTTATCGACTTATATCATCTCACCCTACATGCAGTTTAAAGGAATGTTGATCAAGCGTCGCCACCCTGTATATGTTTCATTTAGCATTTGTTGCATTCTTTGAAAATCACATTTTCAAAGAATGCAATTGTTAAATACAATTTGCAGTATTGTTAGAAATAATCAAAGTTCATAAATACATTCAAAAGATCACACAAGGGCAAAAATAAGTACCAATAGCAAGTAGTCTTGAAAATAATCTGAATCTTAAGTTATTTGCAACCATCAATTTTTAAAAGAACATAACATATTAATTATGTGGGTTTTCAAATCAGTCGTTGAAGTGCAGTGATCAATATTGATAAGCACGTACTATACAAGAACAAGTTTATTATGTTGTCATGCTTTTGGTATCGCTGAAGTACGATAGGAAGCCCACGCATTGTATAGGTTAATTGGAGATTTAGTACTATAAATGCCGCAGATACAAACATTAAATATTATGGTAGAAAAATAGGTTGTATATAATCTATAACTACATCTATACCTCTATACATATAAATAAAATTGAAGTGTCTGTTTTTAACTTCAAGTAAACATAAATGCATATGAAAGTATATAAGATACAACAAAAAACTAATGTTTAATATTTTTGTCTGTCTGTCTGTTTGTTTCGGGTAATCTCTGATAAGGCTGGACCAATTTTGACGGGACTTTCAGTAGCAGAAAGCTAATGTAAAAGATGTAAGAAGTATCTTAGGCTACTTTTCGACCGACTTCAAAAAAGGAGGAGGTTGTATTTTAGAAATTTTATTTATTTTAACTAACGGAACCTGTGGCTTCGCTGACGTTAAACCTAAGGACGCCCTTCAATCGAGGCGTTACCATTCCAATGTCGGTGCTTTCGTCTATAAGCACTGAAAACTTAGTATCTTTAAGGTCAAGAGCCAATGTATCTTTCTCACTCCTACTCCTAATTTTACATTGTTTATGACTGCTTGGGCTTTTTGTTTGTTTGTTAGTTTGTTTACACTGTAAACAAACTTAAACTTACCTTACCTACCTAACTTAAGTCTTTTTTCGTACATTTGATGCATTTATGGAATTTATATATACAACATTTTAAAATAAATGGTGCCCATGCTGAATTTCCTCTAAGATATTTTTGATCTACATCACTGGAACATGGTCATCATCTTCACAGTCTCAAACGGATCTTCCTTGTGCATTGCAATATTGTGCAGTATTGCCAATGCAACAATATATGATTTTGTATTTATTAATTTAGTAGTAAATCCTTTCAATAAACAATAAAACCTTTGCTTCCATACACCGAAGCATCGCTCTACTGTGACCTTATTTAGACCTTATAGGCACGGTTGTACATTTCTTCTTTTTGTGAATTAGGATGCAGAATAGGTGTAAATAAATATGGAGTGCAAGCATATCCAGAATCTAGGTGCTCTAGGCAGTAGATGAATAGATGCTTCCAATGGGAAGCCTGCTGTTTGACATTACTGACCTACCTGACATAGCATTTGACGCAACCTGAAAAAATGTACACATTCCTGAATATGAAGTCACAGATTAAAGTGATTTTATTGGATCTGATTAAGACAATAACTTGCATTTTCAAATGAAGAATGAAATGGATGCAAACAAAATAAACTATGAGGCTTAGGGCGCGTACACATTGAACGTACGATTTTACAGGATCCTTTTTAACTGATCCGTCGTTACTGGAGGTAATATTCACACAGCATTTATAGGACCGATTTAAACAGATCCGATCCAACGCCACTGGACTTTCGTTCTTCAGTGTATCGTTTACTTTCTATGAGGATGGACGTTGTCGTGTTGTATTGGTCGTGGTTGGATCGGAGGAAGCCCCGGCGTTATTGGATACATCCATTTTTGCAAAGATTTTGTCGAGGTGCTCTTGTGCGTCAGCTGCAAGAACACGAATCTAAAATTTTTACTTATTTCCGAAAGCCTACATCTACTTTTGAAGACCTTCTTAAACGATTAGAAAAGGCTTTAGGCCGGTTACAGTGCTCCACCGACCGTCAGTGCGTACCGTCGGTGCTGATGATGCGCATTGACCGACCGTCAGTTTGTATCATTCAGTGCTCTGCGTACCAGTAAACTGACCGGACGTGTACAGTCGCTTTCAGTATCGATAAGGTTCATGTTTTTCGTAGCGACAAAGTCGTGGCGTAGGCGAAATGGATGCGCTTACAAATAGTGTAATTGCTGCATATTATCTTCGTAGACGTCGACGAAACAGAACACGTAGATATCACGTACACCCGATCGTCGCCCAAAGAGCTTTTCAGGGGGAATTCAGCACCATATACTCGTTATTGCGCGAAGATGAAGAAAATTTTTTTAATTACTTCAGGATGTCAATCAAAAGTTTTGATGAATTATCAGCCAAATTACAAGACAACTTAAAACATCAAAACTTATTTCGAGCTTCTGTATACCCGTGGAAAGACTTGCAGTCACTTTAAGGTAGGTAAAATAAACTGTGTGCCGTGTTTCTAGTAGTTGCCTTAGAGTATGAAAAAAGTATGAGTCTTTACAAAAACAGACGCCAACGCAAAAAGGTTTTGCGCGCTGATCACTCTTTATACTTTTCTCATACTCTAATGACTGTGTTAGCTTGGTATAAAAAAAAGAACAACAATCATGAAAATTATTTATTGTATTAAACTTATCAGTTACGTTTATATAAAACGAGGTCAGAAAAATCAGTTGCTTGATCTGTTTGCTCTACGTTGGAATGCAGTGGCATATCAACATAATAATTTGAGAGCAACTGTTCCGATTCTTGTGTTGCATGTTGTGAATAAGATTCTGGCGATGGCGATGGGGACGACTAAAGGTTGTGATGTCATTATGGATCATGTTAGCTATTTTTAGAACTTCTGAACGAAAAGCCAGTTTTTGAGAGATGGTAAATGTTTTGTAATTAGCAAAAGGGAAGTGAAAAATGCCATATGGTCATTTGGAAGGATTTTACTATTGTCTTGAAACATTTTCAGCATCTGCTTGTCGAAATCAGAATCTTCTTTATTTATAGTCCTTTTAGATATTATTTTTCTTTTAATATTGTTTTGACTTGGCTGGGATGCAGGAGCATTTTCTTGGCTGGTTGACAGCTGGGACGCAGGAGTGTATTCTTGGCTAGTTGAAGGCTGTGGCTCGCAATCAGGCACCGAAATCTTTGCCTGGAGGCCATTTGCAGTAAGAGAGTCCTCAACTTTGACAGGGTGTTTCTTGTCGAGGAATCGCATGTGATCGTTGTAGATATACTTTTTTTTATATCTCCACCACGAGATCCGGACTTCGTATTAATAATTGCGGTTTTCCATATCTGTTGTACATTTTTATCTGTAACAAAAAATAATCAGAATTACTTTTTCCTTTCAGGTACTTAGCAACAGGTCATACGTTCACCGACTTGCATTACAGTTATCGTCTTGGGGTATCAACAATCAGTTCTATTGTTAAGGAGGTGTGCAAAACAATTTGGGTAATTCTACATGAAGAATGCATTTCATTGCCAACATCGCCAGAGGAATGGCTTCATATCATAAATGAGTTTAACGGAAAAGCAAACTTTCCAAACTGTGTTGGATGTATAGATGGTAAACATGTGAGAATAATCAACCCAGAACATAGTGAAAGTATTTATTGCAATTACAAGAAATTCTTTTCTGTTATTTTACTTGCTGAATGTGATTGTGACTATCGTTTTACATACATTAACGTCGGTTCATGTAGAACAGACTCCGATTCTTCAATATTCAGACACAGCAATTTGTTTTTAAAATTACAAAACGAAGAGATGTGTTTTCCTCTCCCTAAACAATTGCCTAATACGACCGAACCACTTCCATACGTTATTGTTGGTGATGCGGCATTCGGTATTTCAAAACAAGTATTACGACCTTATGCACATGATAGTAACATGACTTACAAAAAGAAAATATTAAACTATAGACTAAGTCGTGCAAGGAGATATATAGAGTCTACATTCGGTATAATGAGTAACAAATTCAGAATATTTCATAGACCAATGAACACTTCCTTAGAAAACACAATTACTATCATCAAAGCTTGTTGTGTCTTACACAATTACATAAGAGAACGAGATGGTTACAAAATAGAGGATACATTAACAATTACAGGATTCGAACCAATAACCCACAACAATGACAGTCACAATCATAATATTAGATCAGGGGACATGAGTTACGTTTGGAGGCAGCCAGGGGATGCAGAGAAATACAAATTAACTCATAATTAATTTATTAATTAAAAATTATAACTAAACTACATGGCTAGTTGACTACTTGTCAATGCTAGAACAAGTAAGTGAGGAGGCAGGCAAATAATGTCCTTTATACTAGACTAGCTGTTCCTCGCGGCTCCGCCCGCGTTTGTAGAAGGATGAAAATTTAGGATTATATTTAGATTTTGAAGCCAGATCATAAAAAAATAAAAGTAAAGATTTGATCTGAAATTAAAAAATAAAAAATCTGGAGAGATCCCTACATATATTTAAAAAGCTATGATAATTTTTAAATAAAATATGGTTGTTGTGCCTCACTCGACATAGATAGGTATAGTGTGTCGCGGACTTTTTTGTAGATATTTATAAGATCTACAATTAATTAGAACATTTTATGGTTCTATCTTTTATAGTTTAGGCAGCGTACGCAAAATAAGTAACTTTTCTGGTTGATTTTTTACACCTTGTGTCCGAAAAACCCAAATATCTTACGGAACCCTATTTTTTTCCAAAATAAAATATATATAGTCTATGTTACTCGTGGATAATGTAGCTTTCGAATGGTGAAAGAATTTTTAAAATCGGTCCAGTAGTTTTTGAGCCTATTCATTACAAACAAACAAACAAAGTTTTCCTCTTTATATTATTATTATTATTATTATTATTATATTATTATTATTATATTATAGTGTAGATTTAATGTAGGAAGATACAATACTGACATCGATGGAATTCAGGTGATTGCTGCGCTTGCACCTGCAGGCGGCGGCCCTGTCTCGTCGTCGCTACGCGAGGTTTGTAGGGCGACGCTTATTCGGCGATTTACGTAACACCTCCCCCCGTAGAACAGCGACTATTGTAGGACTTGTCCAAGATGGTCGCTGGTAGGCATCAGTGATAAGCTCTTACTTATTTGTGGTTTCAGGGCTATTGCTGCAGGTTACTGTGATGTTCGGTTTTATCTCATTAGCTTGTGGTACAATAGGTGATATGGTCTATTGAAGTGGTCGTTTAAGTTGACGATAGTAAATGTAAGTGATGGCAATTCAGTGGGTTACTGCTGTGTTGCTGCCCTGTAGAGTCCGATTTTTGTTCGTGTCTTGAGTCAGTAAATTTTTAGAGGTATCGACTCGCAGAGAAAGATCAGTTGCTCTTCGGACTTTCTTTCTCTATGTACCTATAATCTTGACTAGAGAATGCTACAGGGTAAGGTAAGGATAAAATTCATGGACTCTTTAGGATAAAGGAATATAAAAGTCGAAGGGTAAAATAACGATAAGTGGAAAAATTACCTAAGTTCTATATAGAGGATTTGAATAGCTATTACCTATGTATGATATAAGAACTTTTCTTTAAAAGATATATTAGATTGTGTTGTTTTTTTATATATCTTACAGTCAAAACTCATAGCCGGTCAAAACCACTTATGACTGGAAAAATATTGGGTAATAGTTATTTTGACTAAGTTTTATCAGTCAAAAGTGGTTTTAACCAAGAATGTAGGTCAAAACTACTTGTAACTGATAATAATAAATAGTAAATAAAAAAACTATAGATAATATAATCGAAATCGTTTATTATTAAAAAAATGTAATGAACATTTTAAGTAATTATTAAGAATATTATCTTGAAATAAAACAAATTGGACAACGTTTTATTTGTCTACTACAATATGATTGGAGACTTAAATAACAAAAATAAAAAAATTAAACTTATAACTGCTGTATTTGGATCCTATTTGTTTGCACATCCAGAACTGTTATGACACTTTGAATTGCACAGAAATCCTTTTTTCTTGCACAGACATCTGCTACTCTTACAACCCTTAGAACACACACATCGTGTAAAACCTTGCCCGGTTCCAGTAGCAGATTTCCTTGCAGCAGTTCTTAATGTGATGACGACGTTTGGCACTTCTTCCAGGCAGATGAATTTTTCAATACATCCGTCAAATTCAGATCTGTAATAAGATATAAAATAATGTGCTTATACACATTTACTTATACTAAAACTCACTCAAATACCTACATACTGGGTCTCTCTCTCTCTCTCTCATGTACCCGCGACGAGCACCCGCACACCTTCCTGCATATCCACACACCCACACACTCACTTGCACACCCACACACGATCACATGCACATACACATACTATCATCCACTTTGAAATAATAATAGGTAATTACTTGCAGTATATTTTATCCTTTGTTTTATATAGTTGCTCAGAAGTGACTTCTAACACACACACTCTCTCTCACACACACCCGCACACCTACCCACACATCCACACACGCATACTTACATCCACACATACAACTGCACACCCACACACGCTTACAGTCACAAACACATACTATTGTATACCTTGATAGAAAAAAAGGTATTTACCTGCAGTATAATTTATCCAATATGCCGTCCCTTGTTCCAATTTTATAAAGTTGATCAGAAGTAACTTCTAGTACTACTCCGAGAATATTACGTAAATCAGCTTTGCTTTTCTCTACATCTGGGATTGGCACGATGACACTATCTCCAACTTTTAATGGCGGATGTGACTGATCACTTATCTTTTTCATTCGTTTCGCCTGTTTTGCCAAATTATAATGCGCATTTTGTCTAGCGGTCAGTATCAACGATTCCTTGTTGTCAAGAATTTTTTCTCGGTCAACGCTGTTATTTCCTTCATTTCTTTCTTTTTCTTCTTCGAACTTTTCATTTTCATTTTTTCTGCTTGATTTTCTTCATTTTTATCTTTTTCTGTTTCTTGTTCTTCATTGTATTTTTCGTTTTCATTTTGCTCTGAGTCACTTTGGTTTTCTCTATCTTCAAAATTTTGACGCATCTCTTTTTATTGCTTTTTCCAAGTCTTTCTCATCATTTAATTTTGTTAGTAATTCAAATGGCAGATTCGATGTTGTCAACCACACTTTTGGTTCAGTACCAAACATTGCTTGGTACGGACATTGCTTTATTCCTGAGTGCAATGCTCTATTTTTCATAAATTGTACGAATCTTAAGCCATCGGACCACTTAGTTGTTTTGTTGTCCTGCATCCAGGAAGCCAGCATCTTTTCCACGTCTTGATTCGCTCTTTCCACTGAACCTTGGCTCTGGCTGTGACGTGGCTTTCCATTTACAAGTTTCAGTTCAGGCCAATAAGTTGCTAACTCTTTTATTATTGAATTCACGAATTCCCTTCCATTATCGGAAAGAAGAATACATGGGGCTCCAAAAGTTAAAAAAATATCCATCTAATGATATGCTACTTCTGTGGCCCTCTTTGTGGTAAGAGCTCTTAAAATCACAAATTTGGTGAGGTGGTCCTGATACACCATGATAAATTTGTGTCCTCGATGTTCTTGAGACTGCATGTCTATGAGGTCGACTTGGCATCGGCTATTCATTTCGGTGTGCAAGATTGGCTTTGAAACCAATCCTCTCTTTTTTTGCTTTTATTTCTTTGACACACTTCACACATGGAAAGATAAATATTTATCATTTCTTTTGTGATGTTGGCATATTTCTTTGAAGTTTCATTTTTGAGCCTCCATGCCCAATAGAAATATGAGCAGCATCAATGATATCGTAGATTTCTTCAGCGGGTACGTAATACTTAATTGGCTCGGTATTCGTAACTAATTTCTTAATACCACATACTTCAATAACATAAAAGCGTTTCAGTCTATTATATTGTACTGGTGTCTTCTTTGCCGCAAATTTAGCGTCTTCCACTTCAATTAGAAACTTTTCAAATTCTTCTTTCATCATCACATTGTAATGACTATTTTTCATATCTTCTATCGTTTGAAGTCTCAATAAAAAACGTTCATTCTTTTCATTTCCACTCATTTTTTATATCTTTAAATCACAATTCTAAAATTCACTGATCAAACTTAAGAGTCGGATTCTTATGCTAAAATAAAAAAAAACTTTTATTACAACTACATCAAAATCTCAAAAAAAAACCTTTGTTTAATTTTAATGTAAATTACAAAAAAAGTTATTTTATTTTAGGAACACAGTCAGATCCTTAAGTTTGATTAATGAATTTTGGACCACCGCTTAAGATAAAGGGTGGTTCAAAATTCATATACAGTATCCATAATAATGGCTAAGGCTACTTAAACGTATTTCTTTTGATGTCAGGAGAAACACGTTTAAGTAGCCTTTGTCAATATCCTGGTGTGGGCCTGGGCGGTATGGCGCAGTATTTTCATAAGTTTCACAAATTTTATAAAAAGCCAACTTCTCCATCTTTCCGCCTAGCTCCACATCAGTTGCTGTTCATTTAGCAATATCCAGGGGACACGTGTAGGTATCACACCCACGGACGCGAACTGCTCTATCCCCCATAAAGTAACAATCTACTAATGAAAAAAGAAAACATGCTTCTATTTCGAACTGTTTACAGTTCACAGGTTTCGTACAATGTTATTTTTTTTAATAAACAAAAAACCTCAATAATGCACCTCGAAAATAGTTTAATTTAAACTTTATGAATGATTTCCATAGTAATTTTCGCTACCGTTATTGACTTTTAATGAGTTTTGACCGATAGCCTAAACTTTAAGTCAGTCAAAACCACTTTTGACTAAAAATAGCTGTCAAAACTACTTTTGACCAAGAGCGTTAGTCAAAAACAGTTTTGACTGACTTCGGCAGTCAAAAGTGGTTTTGACCGGCTAAAAATGAATAAACGATAATTTTAAATACTCATTTTACTATAATAATTGTACATTTAATTATTACTTATTTAATTATAATTTATTTGTTTTCCTAATAAATTTATTTATGCTAATATATATTTTTAATTTACTGTGTGTTGAGAAGTGAGTGGGCTGCTTGTCAAATGTTTCATCATCTTTAGTCTTTAGTTTAATCTATCAATATTATATCACCAATTGAGATTTACATTCGACCAGCTCAGTATACAGGGATTGAGTATTTTCTATTCTTTGTGACATTTTATTCTCCTCGAGTTGGGTTACATAATTTCGGGCTTCTTCTAAACTAAGTTCAAGCTCGGTAATTCTGTTTAGAGCCTTCTCATGCTCATCACTGCACTGGCTGAATCCATCCACTATGTCACTTAAACGATCTCGCTGGGAAACTACTTCTAAGAAATTGTCATGTAATTGTAGGAGTTCATTTTTTAAGTCTGAATTTTTTTAAATAATTTGTTAATTTCCTCCTCACAGTCCTCACGTTCTTGCAAAAGCTGTTTGCAAAGATCTTTGAAAGATTTTAGTTCTTGAAAGGTAATGTTCAATTTGATTTCCAGAACTTTTGCAGCAGCCCTGCGGGTGGTCATTGTTTTTTCCATTGCTATTCTGGAATATGTATGGAAAGTGAGAATATGAGAAAGATAAGGGAATTTTGAAAAATTGTTGAAAAGAAAAGAGAAAGTATAAAAAAAACTAATAAATAATTAATTTAACAGTAAGAAGGTATTTCTAAAAGAAATGCGGCAAAAATAAGCAATGGTTAATATGATACAATGAAATGTAATTATTAAATAGCTTTAATCTATAAAGGTCTGGGTGCAAGTCTATATTTTATGAATAATTGTAATTATTTATAGTGTAACTGTGACAGGATATATTTTAATATTAATAAGCTAAGTAGTATATATTGTAAATTGTGTATTGAGTTAATCTGTCTGTGGCAAATGTTTTCATCTACAGCTTTGCTTCCAACTTGTCAAGCAAAGTGAGATCTTAACGGTGCCAAAATGTGTGAATTGACGTTACTCATTATGAGTTTTGTGGAGTATATTAAGTGAAAGTGTGATTAAATACTTATTTTAATTTTATATTGGTAAAATACTCCCCGGCTTTTATGCCTATTTCAAAATTCTGCCGTTGACCCGTTGACAGCTCACGATAATATCCAAGTTTTAGCATTGCGTTTAATATTATTGGCATACACATATTACATACAGTAACACACAGTATTTTACAGGGCAATAAATTTATATAAAAACTATTATTTTACTTATTTTATTTAACTTTATATAATTAAATAAATACGAAGCAATATTTTTGACATTAAAGTGTCATATTGTTTGATAGATTGGATTCATCCAGCTCATTTTTACTTTTTTTTAACTGATCATTCGTGTACTCAATCATTTTGGCGTCTACTTCATTCACATTTCTTTTGCTTGCCTTGCGTTTCGGCGGGGCTAAATTTTGTCTTTCCTTTTGTCTGTCACTACCACTTTGTTCGATAATCTGATCAGGTTCTTCTTCGTTTTCTTCATTACTTTTTTCTGTTTCCGTGATGTTGTCTGACTTATTTGTTTCATTAGCAGGGACGTTCTCGTGTGTTTCACCTGGGATAACTTTTTTCAAAAATAACATTTGATTGTCATATTTGTAAGGCTTAGTGTTTGAGGCAACAGCTCCAGATTTCTTCAATATCTTTTTCTCACTCAATGTTCGTATTCAGGCATCTCTAGTCGAATCCCATTTTTTATTACATTTATTACTGAAACAAGTAAATATAATATAGGATGGTTGTCAATAGCTTAGTAAGTGAAAGGCGCAAAAGAAGGTAGAATAGACTTGTCAGTAATTTAATTACCATATTGGTCAGTGGATAATTCAAATTGTCAGTGCAAGAACTAGAAGTTTTCATTTACGACTTTGTTAACAACGCGCATCAAAATTTCGACTTCCCATACAAAATTTGTTGGTTTTGGTTACCTTGTATGGAAAGTCAATATATGTTAATTAATAGTATATACTAATTGATTAAATATTTTTTTTTAGGTATGCAGCATCTGGGTGTACAATGACTTTATTGCGTCTGTCGTGTCGGTGTGTCAATTGTAAGCAACATTAGTAAGGAAGTTACACGATGCATATGGAGCAACTTGCGTGACGAGTTCCACTTCCTACAACAGTGAGTGAATGGTAGCATATAGCAAATGGATTCGACACAAAAACAAGTTATTCCCACTGTTTAGGAGCGGAGGCAGTTTACAAATACCAGAACCTTGCCCATTAACAACAGACTCAGAAACGAGAGTTCCCTACGTCATATTCGGCGATGAAGGTTTCAGTTTACACGAAAACTTAATACGACCATTTAGAGGATAATATGTATTAGAATACCACACACATATTATGATATGACAAACTACTAAAAACGGCTTGTACTTCTACTAGAGATGAGTATCATAGATAATAAAATGCGTATCGTTCAACATTCTGTCGTTAAACTCGCTTTAAACTATGTTGAGCGAGGGATTAATTTTTATGACGAGAGTAGAGTTGGATTAGTTTATTTACCTTACTCTATGTTTATCAATATTGATTTTCATTAAGTTACATTTATAATTTTAAACTTGGAGTAAAGCTGCATTTTTTGAGCATTTGAAAGGGCGATGTTTTTTTATGTATTGCTTCTGAAAATAGATCTTTAAATGATGATAATTTCCGTTAAAGAACAGGATTGTCCATTTTTGGGGTCCAATAATCTCTGTGCGATACAGACAGCAATATTGAATTTATCTCCCTCTTCAATGAGTTGTACCTTATTTCGTGTTTCGTATAACTGGTTTCGTAGGGTTCATTCATACCTTCCAACTCACTATCAAGTTCCAAATGCAGAGAATGTATTATGGACCACCTGAATTGCAAAGTTCTTAGAACTTCTAGTTCCCATTTTTGGCTTAGGTATTCCAATTCTATGCCTGCTACTGTTCTAGTAAATGCTCTTGAAGTTGCTTGTCAGAATCATAATTTATATTAGATTCGTCGATTCGTCGTCATTCGAGGAGGACTTAGGACACACCATACCACGGGCGTCTATGGATGCCCGCGGTATTTGACGTCTATGGATTTTTTGTATCTTTTTATATTTCTCCTTATTTTGTTCAAATTTATACCTGTTTCTTAAGCACAGACTATAGAATTACCAGAATAATTCTTACTGACACATATTTATAGAATAAAATAACTGCACATGGACAAATGAATTTTCAGTCTGCGTAATGCGCATGCGTGCGGTATTTCGATCATAGTATTTTGTGACAACTGAAAGTATTATAATCTATTTGTGAATAATGACATTTTTATTTGAAAGTGACATAATGTAGGTATTTGATAATAAAATAATAATCTACTGACATATTGCAGGTATTTTTATACGAATTTTTTATCATATTTTTTTTATCGTGCGGGTAGACTCGACGTTGGTTGAAACAAAGACCTCTTGGAAATTAAATAAACATCCACTTGTTATGGTTTATGTTTCATCTTATCGTGTGTATAAGTGGCTTTCTAGAAATGTATCTCGAACACTTTAAAACATAAATAAAAAGTTCTCAGAAACGTAAACATTCAATCTCAAATGCCGCGCGCGCGTAACGTAAACATGCTGGTAAGAGATGTGTTCTTTTTTTGTCTCAAGCGCCGATAGTCGAGGAGTTAATTAATAACTCTTGTGTGTATAAATTATCAAATGCAATGTCACGGTTCCAATCAGACATTATGATTCTCTTAACTCTCTCCACCACAATTGCCCAGGGCCTCAAGTCTGCTATTTTACCATTTTAATTACCATTGATCCAAAAGGGTCTAGCAGGATAAGGTAAGGCCAGCGGCCCCAGAAAGATACTTTGAAAATAACTTGTGTGGTAACATTGGCGAGGTGCAAACATACCATTAACAAAATTTCAGCTTTTTATGTCGCTGCGTTTTGGAGATAATTGATCAAATAGACGCCAAAGTTGGTATTTTTTAAAACTGTTTTTTTCATAAACTATTACAGCTACACTAATGAAAAAAAAACTATTCATTAGAAGAATTACTAGTGTACGTTATATATTTTTAATAGATTTTTTCGATTGTATTTACTATTTGAAAAATACAAAAAAATATATTTTTATAATTTTAGTTATAGTTCACGTAAAGGCACAATCACCGAAAAAATATATAGTGTAGCCCACTATGTCTAGTATTACTACCAAAAAGTTCATAAATATAAAATGGATGCAACACTTCCAAATATAAATAATATTGGTACCTCCTATGACGGTCATAGGGAATAATGACTTTACATTTATCTTTTGACGCGACTCACCCTCGCTCCGGTCGAGCTCGTCCGCGGTACGTTTTGACAGTTAGTATAGACGTGTCAGAAATGATATCTGTTCAGAAAGGAGCGAAATCTTGTCTCTACTGTCTTTGAACACAATCGAATGTAAAGTTGCAATTGCTATAATATATGTTATACAACTCAAAGAATCGACATTCGAACATAATACTCTAAATATAAAGACAGTGGTAGCCCAGTGGTAACGCGCTTGCTTGGATAACTGAGTGATGTGGGTTCAAATCCGTGTCTCGCACCTCAGATATTTTCATGTGCGAATCTTTTCTATCATGTTTACCACTTGCCTTACGATGAAGGAAAACATCGTGAGGAAACCTGCATGTCCGAGAGAAGTTTTCGAATGTCACGTTAAGTCCACCAACCTGCACTAGGCCTGCGATGTAGTCTGATCCCCTTTGTATTTAATGGAGGCCCGTGCCCAGCAGTGGGACATTTAAAAGGGCTGAATACACTCTAAATATGGCAGCGGATGGCATAACACAGTATAACTTTACAAAACTATACAAAATAGGTCTTCCCAATCGGGACATATTGTAGTTAAACGGCCAAGAGTCTTACAAGAAAGCAGTCGTGTATGGTTTACGGGTGGATCCAAGAAAGGATCTGATGTACGGTGTGTTATCTATGGCCTTAAGTCTAGAATTGACATGAGTGTCAATTTAGGCAACGAAGCCATTATTTTTCAGGCCAAAGTCTTCGCCATTAACGAATGCACTGAAGTCATCCTGGAGAGAAAGTAAGAAACTCAAAGTTGGTTAAGAATGAGGACAGTGATGTAGATTAATATAATTTGTATTACAATAAATAATATTTTCATTTAATTTTAAGTGTCGTGATAGTGAAAAGTTTAATCTATATAATAATATACTAAAATTAATTAATGTTTGTGACTCACAAAAACTCCAGAACAGCTGTATTGATTTGCCTAATTTTGGTTTCTAAAGGTAATAAAACATAGTTCTGAGACACCTATACTAACTGTCAAAACGTACCTACGGACGAGCTCGACCGGAGCGAGGGTGAGTCGCGTCAAAAGATAAATGTAAAGTCATTATTCCCTATGACCGTCATAGGAGGTACCAATATTACTTTTTTTTTTTTTTGGAAGTGTTGCATCCATTTTATATTTATGAACTTTTTAGTAGTAATACTAGACATAGTGGGCTACACTATATATTTTTCTGTGATTGTGCCTTTGCGTGAACTATAAATAAAATTATAAAAATTTTTTTTTTCTATTTTTCTAATACTAAATACAATCGAAAAAATCTATAAAAAATACATAATATACACTAGTATTTCTTCTAATGAATAATTTTTGTTTCATTAGTGTAGCTGTAATAGTTTAAGAAAAAAACAGTTTTAACAAATACCCACTTTAGAGTCTATTTGATCAATTATCTCCAAAACGCAGCGACATAAGAAACTGAAATTTTTTTAATGGTATGTTTGCACCTCGCCAATGTTACCACACAAGTTATTTTCAAAGTATTTTTCTGGGGCCGCTGGCCTTACCTTATCTTGCTAGACCCTTTGGTAGTCTACTAAATTTACAATGGTCGATCAATGGTCTTGTCATTGGATTGTAACTGGATTGTAGTTGAATTGTAGTAGAAAGGGAATCGGTATTGCCGTTAGCTCAAAAAGCGTTCGCCGAAATGAGTTTTAGGCTAGTTTCGATTATATATGTTATCAATTTATGTTTTAAAGACTAAGAATTATGTAAAATGATCATAAAAATCCAAAAAGATAAATTTTAAATGCAATATTTATAATAAAACCTCAAAAATAAATAAGTTTCATCTGTAACTGTCGAATTGAAATTAAATGTCAATGTTATTTCACATTTGATAGGTCAATTTATTCGTGGTCGGTCGTGTTATTAATTACCTATTCTACGCGATATTGACGACGTCAACTGTGCCCAACTGGCACTCCTGAAACCCATTAAAGGAAATAATTGAATTAAATTAAATTACCTACTTAATTATGGTTATTTTGGAGCAAATATCAGCTTTCTGGACTTTTTAGACTTTTTTTGTTCATCCGATCATTGACTTGTCATTATGTACGGGACGACCAATTATTTACAAAGTGTTGTAGGGGCTCGATCAATCGCGGGCAAATGTCTCATCACATCGTACGCTTTGTTTCTTAATATAGACTTTCCTGGTTCTAGAGTTAGGGAATCCACTCCCAACGTTAATTCACTCCCATCAACGCAGAGTTGGTCCGTTTCGAAACAAACGTCACCCACGTCAGGAAACAACATATCGTACGTTGTCTGGAGAATATGTACGTCATTAGATGTGCAGGGTTTCACTTCCGGCATAGGCGCGGTGGAAGCCACCTCTCCCCAAGAAAAGTACTCCAACATCCTGTGAGCGACATGCGGCACCCCTTCCAGTATGGCCGAAACAACACCGGTGGTGGTGCCACACCTTCTCCGCACAGAGAATGCCTCACCGCACGCTGTAAATCCGCCGATCAGTTTCAAACAGACCGTTTGGCCGTCCTCTGAAAACTTCAGATTAGTGCTGTCGTCCTGCTTCATGTCTTCTATAATGGTATTCACATCAGCGTTCGGTCGTACAGACTTGAGCATGTCCTTCAACAACGCGCGCAGCTCACTCAATGTCATAACGTCAGAAGTATCCTTGAGTCTACCTTCAACTATACCAGTTAGAAGACAGAGTATAGACTTATCGTATGTTCCGTCAATTCCCGCTTCACTTCGCTTACCATCTTCATCACCTTTCGAGTCGCTTAGAGTAGCTGCTCTCGCGATCTCATCAACAGCAGAGAGTACCGGTATAGGTTCCGACACCGGCAACGAGCGAGCCGGCACACGTTTGTCCAACACGGCCTCCTCATACATCGTGGAGTTGTGTATCACCAACCCTGGTTTAGCTGTAGTCTGTTGCGGCTTACTAGACTTGAGCGTCTCACGGTCTTCAGGCACAAACGTTTTATCACCGAGCCTTAGCAGAGTCCTGTCATCATTGGCACGTCCAGCTTGTGCCATATTGTAGTTTCGCACTTCTACGTCACTACCACAACCCAGGGCTATGAACCGCCCCACTGCATCATCCTTCACGTCAGAATAGTACGTGCAACTCTTCCTATGTCTGGACACGGCCACCACGGCGTGCTGTACAGAATCAAAGATTTTCAGAGGTTTCGTGGTACACCTAATGATTATAACATGGTCAAAGGTCAGTCCCTGAGCCTCGTGAATCGTAAGTACACGCGAATCCCTACCTGACCCATAACCTTGGCTCTGCAGCACCTGCTTATCTCCTTGTATATGGACCAGGTAGAGCGTTGACTGTTCCGCGGCGGGAACCTTATGCCCCGAATAGGGTATGCATCTTAAGGAATGCAACCGCACACACGATGAGTAAATACCTTGATATACTTGCCTAAGAGCGAATGCCACGTCGAGTGGGTTACGGTGCGTACAAAGCAGTTCTCGGGTAATGCTCGCCACCGCATCAGGACGCTGATACTTTAACTCAAAAAGCTGCTGTCTGTCAATGTATGGTATCTGGTTGACGTCATCTATCAGTATTACCTTCTCTGCTCCGGTGCACCCTCATGTGCGCTGCCCTCTTCGATATCCATCTCCAGTTTCCTCCCCAAGCCGTTGACCAAGATGGACGCGCAAGTCCTGACACGGTCCTTCGCACCAACCGGTCCATACTTCTCCGTCACCCTCGCTCGCACATCCCTGGCCGCTTCTAACGTAGTTGTCACTATTATGTCTTGAGTTGCGTCAAAGTGGTTGACGATCCAAGTGGTTTTTCCACATCCGGGCACACCGTTAACCCACTCGGTCTCGAAAGCGGGGTAAGAATCTAAGTCCATCACTCCTAACCACGACACGCCTTGCACGACAGTGCTATCGAGGAACACTTTTGTTTTAGACGTGACAACGCAGAGCTGGTCACTACCCGCGACAACAAATCTACCTGTATCCTCGTCCCTCGGCACAAACCCTTGCGCCAAGTTATATGCAACCATGTGTGGTCGTAATTCCTGACCTACTATCCTTCTCCGTCATAACAGACGTAGCGTTTGCCAAAGCCAAGTACTCATTAAATGCGTTGACGCAGTGTGAGTGCCTGTCTATTGCGGGTCTGTATGATGGAGGTCGTACGCCTACCATATCACAGTATGGCAGTTTTGGAAATAGTTTTGCTCTTTTCAAATCCGATACCAAATTCGGCGTGTCTTTTCCTGTGAAGGCGTTTATCGCGGCGGCCGTATCATTGATGTCTCGCAATGTTGTTTTAGCGCGATTTAGTGCATATATATTTTAAAAAAAAAAAAAAAACAAAATTACTCTAATATATATATTTATTACCTACTCGATTGCGAGCGTGTTAGCGAGTGTCCGTAAAACTGAGTAAGCTCGTTTTTATACATGTATGTGTCGAACCCACTGACCTCTATAAAGGTCAGTGATCGAGCCCCTACAACAGTGTCATTGAAGATTCATTGAAGTGTCAGTGACACACCATCGGAAAACCATTGAATTAGTAGACTACCAAAATTGCAAAAATTAGCAATTACGATGTCATTGACAGACAACTGTGACACCATTGCAATAGCAGACTTGATGCCCAGTTCTCAGCCGCGACGTGGGTGCAAGCGTTTTTGAGTAATTGCAACATTCGCTGTGAATGGGGGGCTTGTATTGTTTCGTGCAGCGTGCCCTTTTACTTGTGCCCATATAAGTTCTATGACGTTGTATTGGCAGTGTTATGGAGGAATCACGGAAGACGTTATGACCATATTCTGCTGCCATTTCATCGATCACATACCGTTTTGGTTTCTAACATAGAATCGTCCACATTTTCTCCACATTAACTAAACTAAAAAGATGTTTAAGGTTATAACTTTTTTTTAACATTATTTAAATTAATTATTTTGGCTGGCAGGTGTTGACTTATTATGAATCACTTTTAATGTATTTGAATCGTATTTATTAATTATATATTAAGGAGTTATTATAATTTAATGTATACTTTGGTTATGTAATTATAGCGAATCCTATGTACACTTGTAGAGACAGACATATCTGATTAATTAATAATTATTGTCTTCCAAATGTATATAAAGGCCTTAATATGTTTGTTGTAGTAGTAAAATAACAGAAATAAATGAAACTCGTTCGTAGTCTAATCTTGTTTATTCATTATTCAAAAATATAACACAAAAACATAAGTCGATGTTTACAAGTTGATACAATTACAAGTTAATATTATTTAAAGCTAAATCACCATCTTAATCGATTATTTAGCATATTTATCAGTATTCAGTATAAATTGTCAATTATGCCAGACTTTTATTGTTAAATATTTAAATTTAACACCAAAATCGATCAATTATTCACAAAATATCGATATATTCCGATCGGACTATAACTATTTATTGTCATTTATATAATACTGTTTTGTTCAAGTAATTACGTACCCTTACTTCGGGTTGAACTATAAGTTTCGATATATAATGGATCCTTGTGACCAAATACGTTTCAGCAATAGATTTAACAATTAAATTTCTCGAAGTAACTGCACTATTTTCAAAGCCTGCGATGTTAGATTCTCGGCATAAATCCAAGGAATCAGCTAAGGATTCACTGAGAACCTGCGCTGCCAACTTCACTTTCATTTTTTGCTTTTCAAATGCAATATGCTGTTTTCGAACTTTGTTCGCGACATGTAACCCTTCCATGGTTTGCAGATCATGTAGCTTTTTTTACATATGCTCACGAAAATATTTCTCCTTCGACGTCAATTAAATACTCATGTTCTGCAAAAGTATTTTTTTATTAGTTTAATGTTGTGACACGGATCTAATAAAACTGTTATTTCTTTACCTTCAAATTGATAAGTAGTTTTATAATTATGAACATTTCGTCCAATTAAGTAGTCATTGCCAAATTATTAGGCAACCCGTCAAACGTAATAGACCATAGCTCAATATCACACTCGTTTACAGTTACAGTTGACTGTTAATTAGTCATAACATTTATTATTTATTTCTTACATGTATGGTAATGAATTACCTAGTTCAAGTTGTCCTGTGTAGTTAATAATTCTAGTAATTTAGAACCCTGAGACACATCTGTTGCATTTGTGTCAGTTGGTGATAACGCATCAGTATAAACAGTAATGTCTTGCCTTTCTGGAACACCCGTAGAATACCCACGGCGGCGTTCAGTGGTCGAGGCTTCTGGTCTATAATTCGAGTATGTCGAGTATTCATGGCGATACTGCCCACTGCTTGTGGTTTCCGGTCCATATTCAGTCGAGTATCCTTGACCTTGGCGATATTGTCCACTGAATGATGTTTGTGGTCTATATGATCTGGCGGCCGATGACCCTGGTTCATAATCAACATAACGTTGGCGAAACGGACTAAATTCGGAATTGTGAGTTTAAATTTGAGTTCTTTTTATAACTTCAATTAACTCCATCTTTGTAGAAAGCTTACGATGTCTCGAGATATTTTTAAAATATACTAGAAGTGAAAGCATAGAAGTGAAAGAATAGTCTATCTGAATCAGACTCTTGCTGTCTTTCACGCTCTTCTCTCATTACAATACTTAAATAATACCCTTAATACTTGCACCAAATTATCGTCGTCACTTGTCTTCTTCTTTTTGGAAACAGGTCGTTCACCTTTAGTACTACCACTGTTAGCGTTGGTTTCGGCAGTGCGTGTTTCATCCATGCTTGAACCGTTGCACCAGCGCAGCAAAAGTCGTTTCATTACTCCCAAACTTATCAAGTGTACCTACCTATTCGAGTGGTATTTGTGATACCATACCAAAATCTAAATCAAGAAGCAGATATTCTCCTAGGTGGTAATCTTCTTGCTGTTGATTTCTAAATAATTCATCTGTTCGGAGAGGGTGATTCATTTCCGGAAAGTTAACATAACCATCCCACTCTCCCTCTTGGATACATTTTGAGCAACCAAAATATCCACTGTGAGATTTCGTCAGTGTTAAATAGGCTCTAGCCGGGGAATCACAAATGATTGCATTGAGTCGAATATTGACTTTCCGATCATTAATTATGATCCCGTTTTGTGTAAATTTTTCATATCATCAACAAAAGGATTAATATAAACATTAAAATTATTGGTTTTAGAAAACCCATGAAAAAGACCAACTAAAAATGGCTCTGTATAAAATTCAGCTTCAATTGCAGCTAGCAAAGGCCAAAATTGACTGTTTGACGATTTCGAAAACGACATTCCACAACAACAACAATTACATTTACGATTAAGTTGGATTAAAATCAGATCAGGACTAATATCATAGTATTTGTCAAGAGATCGAATTAATAATAATAATAATTAATTATTCATGGTAAACAGCCGCCATTACCATGAATAATTTTCCTGTTACATTACGAGGGGTTTTCATCAAAGTCCTGGGGGCTTACTCTTGAAAACAATTGCAATAGCAATAAAATTCCAATCCAAATCCAAGGTTAATTTTATAGTCGTCCTCTAGAAACCAATGTCGTTGATATTGGATTCAAATCGGAATCGCTCAAGAATTGGCTGCATTCGACATGAAGTTAGCAATGCTAAGATCCGCAGTAGTGGCGAGCCCTAAAGATCGATTAAAAAGTTGTTTTACTATTTTTAATTTAAATTAAAAAATACGGTTACTTAAAGATATTTTCATTTAAAAATTACTTAAATAAAAAGTGATTGTTAATATTCTATTGAATTTCATTAGAAAAGATTTAAACTATAAGATGAAACACAATGTTGGCTGTATGAGTTGCGTTCCTTGCCTACCTACTGCAAACAAATTAAAAATATGTGACGAGTAGGTACAAGATTTGAATTTCGAATTTAAAGTGTACTAAGAGAAAGGTATGTACTATATTAAATGTTTATTAACTATTATTTTTGTAAGTAGGTATTCAAGGAATTAATTATTATTGTTTTTTAGCGAATACCTATTTACTTTCTTTTCTATTATTAATTAGATTAAATTATTTAATATTTAATATTCATAAAAATATAATATTCTAGATTATAACAATATTGTATTTAATAATATAATATATTTAATATTAATAATGTAATATTATATAATCAATTATGTAAGTAACATTATACAAATCTAAGAGATTTACAATGTTACATTTAATAAAAAAAAAGATGTAAACTTTAATAATAATAAATAAATAATAAATAATAATAACTAGTAAGTGTAATAAAGAAGTGGACGCTTGATATAAATTTAATGTTATGTAAAATTTAAATTGTTAGCTGTGATTGATTTTATTATATTTTGTTATTATTATTAGATAATTTGATTAATTGTTTATAATTTAAGTAATTTTATTATTAATTTATCGATTGTATAAGGTGTCTCTCGCTTTCATTTTGAATTTTTTACACTATTACAGCTAAAATGAGTGGTCGTCCGTCTATTCCACAATTAGAAGCCCTTGTAGAGTTTTTGGAGCAAAATGTAGGAATAGCGAAGGGTCAGCTTAGGACGGCACATGCCAAACAAGAGACGAAGAGGAAGTGGGCCTCTCTAGCCAGCACATTAAATGTTATGGGTGGAGCAAATAAAGATGGTGCTGGATGGGCCAAGGTAAACAATTTTTCAATACATTTTCAGTGACTAATCTCTCACACTTTGGCTAACTGTCTGTGCTTATTAACAACTCCATTTGCCACATTATTTCAGTATTGGGCAGAAAAAAAGTGTGCATTGAAAAAGAACTGTAGCACACATGCTGCCTCCACGAGGCGTACTGGTGGTGGCTTAGATAATTTGCCACCACTACCACCTTTAGATTTAAGGTTGGTGGAGGTCATGGGTGGTTATGGTTTTGCTGTACGGGACAGTGAACTTGCTGTGGAACCTTTCCCTCAGTCAGTATGTACATAACTATAACATTTTGATACCTATGTAAACGACGGGTGTATATATGAACACTCAAACTGTTATACACTAAATTATTCCACCTTTCTTATGTCGTTACACCACACATATCACTTTATCACTTTATACCATTAATAACGAATAACATTAATAACATTACTTAATTATATAACAATTCACTTCACGGCACTTTAATACTTTACGCACTGCCACTAATAGCTAAAGCACTACAACGTAACTCGCACAGGAATAACCCGCTCTTAACGACAAACTTCGTATTTATGGAGAGTAGTCAAAGTGGGGGATGACAGCTAAGGTGTCATGACACTGTTCAACTTCCGGGCTAAAGATATTGCTGACACGGCCATCCTGCACGGTGACTGTCCCAGTCACCCTATGAGTGTGGATCTAAACACAAACAGTATTCTTATATATTGTTATAATAAATGCCAATGATCATTTGCCAACAGTTGCGTTGTTAAACACCAATGATTGAACCAAAGGCCACCTGCACTTAAAGAAACTTTGTTGCACTTAAGTGTCCCAGGCTCGCCTTTACACCAACCAAAGATTATTACTTAGTAAGGCTACCTGTACCTAAAGGAACACTGTCACACTTAGCGTACTAGGATAGTCTTACATTCATAACTGCTTGTACCTAAAGGAACTCTTTCTCACTTAGCGTACAAGGACAGTCTTTAATTCATAGCCTCTTGTACCTAAAGGCATATTGTCACACTTAGCGTACAAGAATAGTCTTTTATTCATAACCGCTTGTACCTAAAGGAACTCTGTCACACTTAGCGTACAAGGACAGTCTTTCATTTATAACCTCTTGTACCTAAAGGCATATTGTCACACTTAGCGTACAAGAATAGTCTTTTATTCATAACCGCTTGTACCTAAAGGAACTCTGTCACACTTAGCGTACAAGGACAGTCTTTCATTCATAACCTCTTGTACCTAAAGGCATATTGTCACACTTAGCGTACAAGAATAGTCTTTTATTCAAAACTGCTTGCACTTAAAGGAACATTGTCACACTTAACATGCCAAGCAGAGCCTGAATAACTGTAATACTAAGTACAATACATGTCATGATATATTTTTAAAGTTTAGATTAGACTCGCTGAACACTCATAAATAATAAACAAGAACCGTAAATAAATAACACATACATTACCAACACGGAGCATATAAATTAAAAAGAAAATTAAGGGTCCATTCAGTGTCCAAATCGTCTATACAAATACAAGCCTTCATATTTTCAGCGGCTATTTAAGAAGCTGGAGAGGCTTACGCATATATTAAAATTACTGGCTTCTGTGGTGGCTTCAATATTGCTCTCTTTTTTGCCTATAGCTGCTAGAAGAGGATTGTGAGCGAGCCCAATTACGGCGTGATCTGTTTCTTCCCATAGTTCACATCCCGCTTCTGATGTAAACGACGGGTGTATATATGAACACTCAAACTGTTATACACTAAATTATTCCACCTTTCTTATGTCGTTACACCACACATATCACTTTATCACTTTATACCATTAATAACGAATAACATTAATAACATTACTTAATTATATAACAATTCACTTCACGGCACTTTAATACTTTACGCACTGCCACTAATAGCTAAAGCACTACAACGTAACTCGCACAGGAATAACCCGCTCTTAACGACAAACTTCGTATTTATGGAGAGTAGTCAAAGTGGGGGATGACAGCTAAGGTGTCATGACACTGTTCAACTTCCGGGCTAAAGATATTGCTGACACCTACCTTCTTAAATTATATGTTTTATTGTCAGTTAATTAGAAAAGCAGTAAATATACATGGGTAGGTACAGAAAACATAAAACTTTGTGATTTATTTTAATCAGTTTGTCAATTTTATCTTATAAATAAATTATAAAATAGTTTAAATTTATTTATAGGATAAAATTGAGAGACTTCATTAATTTCATTATATATATTATTGTAGAATGAAAAAAATTAATTCACAGATATCTCAAATGGCTACCCCAGCATCATCAGGGGGAACAGAAGACCTTTTATTTTGAAAGTTCAAAGGTCTCCAACTCATCAAACTCAGCCCATACCTACACCAACACAGCCTGAACCACTAAAATGTAAGTTGTCATACAATAAAACATTTGTTAATATTTTTCAATTTTAGTAATTTATTAGTCACATATCGTGATGTGATATTTCTAAATGTCACTCACTTTTTTTATGACAATCACTTGGGTCTAATTCATGCATGCCACTCAAGTGGATCTCTACCTGACTTTGTGTATCTTTACTGTTGTTGAATTTGTTAAATTTGTATTATTCATACTTATTACTTATTTACAGCACCAAGACGCAGCCTACTTCGCAGCCCGCGTCGTCCGCGTCGAGTAGTACGACCATCACCAATGTCACAAGAACTAGATCGGATGACACGCCTAGAGGAAAGACGAGTCGCGGCTGAGACTGTAACTGCTCAGGCATTTGCTGATGCAACTGTGAGGCTGGACCGGTATGCTGCTGCGTTAGAGCAATTGTCCGAAGCAGTGAGGGAGGGCGCAACCTCTATTGCAAACGCACTTTTAGAAATCGCCAGAAGGGGAACACCACCAACTTAATTTTTTTTTATTTAGTCTGCTCTAATTACATGTACAAATGATACCAATAAATATTTATAATTATACTTATTTTTATTCAATCATTCACAAAACTATCAATTAATAAAAGCTAGGTGTCATTACTTTAGTCCACTGGTATAAGGGACTACAAACAAACATGCCTTCTATCTTCGAGCCGCCCAGAGCTGCTGAACTAAATTAGCTCGCACTGCAATTCCTCTTCTTAGATCAACAGAAGATCCACCACTATGAGTATGAGGAATAATAGTAGTGTCATCTATGTTTATATCATTTTCGACATCATTGTTGGTACCACCTATCTCTAAATCAAGATGGGCCTTGTTGCAGATGTTGTGCAAGACACAACATGCATTTATTATTTTAGCAGCTACATTTGGGTGATAGTGTAGCTTGCGGTCCACTAATAAACACCTCCATCTATTCTTCAAAACCCCAATGGTCCGCTCTACAGTATTACGTGCTGAAGTATGGAGCTTGGTATAGTATTCCTCAGGCGAGCCTACAGTAGCGTCAAGGATGGGAGTCATCATGTACTCCCTCTGAGCATATCCAGAATCACCTGTGAAGAATTATACACAGATTATTGATATAGAAAATAATTACAAAATACTAATCATAAATAATCACAAATCCTAGTATAAAAAAGTATTTATATTATTTTATTTATTTATCTTTCATTATAGGTCATGGATTATGGGTTGCCTTACCTAAGAGGTAAATATTTTCTCCTGTAGCTCTTAATTCTAACATTCTATTTTTTATGGGATGCTGATTCCACACAAAATTATCATGTGATGCTCCTCCGAAGCTAGCATCTACTGATAGAATGTTTAAATCAGCATCACATATCTGAAACAAAAGTGAAGTGATAGAACTTGTACACCAATAAACAATGAATAATTTGATTAATTTGTTTTATATAAAATTATGACTTACAATCATCACATTCCGTGAATGGAAATGTTTCCTATTAAAAAAACGTTCTTCATTTTCACTTGGCCGCACAATAGCTACATGGGTGCCATCTATACAACCCAAAACTGCTGGAATGCCAAACTTTACATAGAAACTGAAAATGTATAATGTAGTTAGACAAGTAGGAGTACATAGTAAATTCAGATTTTAATCTCTAATATAAAGTAGGTATACATACCTTCTTTTAATACTGTCTCTCTCACTTCTCGATTGAGGAAATTGTATCCATTTATTTAATATGTCATTTTTATTTAGTGCTGTTGTCACTTCATTGATAGCCCGGGACACAGATTGTTGGGACATCAGTGTTCCATAGCCACCACCCACGAGCCTTTGGTAACTACCGGTGGCGAAAAATGACAGTGTTATTAGTAACTGAAAATGTAAAAAAAAAATTAATGTACAAAGTACTTATAAAAAATACAAACAAACGAAGTCGTAGGGCGTACTCTTAGTACCTACGTATAATGATAAAACACACGGTATGAGTTATTAAAATACTTACTTTATATTTCGGTGATATATCGCTTCTTCTTTTGGGGTGCTTCATATGTGGCATTAACTCATTATATATTTGTTCAAATAACTCTTTGGTTACTCTATAATTTGCTATAAATTCATCGTCACCCATAGAAAGCGCACTGTCCATATACCGTGCGATACGACGCTCATTTCTTCTTTGTTTTAATTTATGTTTATGAGCTGTATGAAGTATGAGGTATGGAAGCGCTAGTCGAGCCATTTTTGTGGAACACAACAATTTTCACACACTATATGCACCTTCACAATATCAAAAAAGTAACTGTCTCTAGGCTATTGTGATAATTCCAATAATCACTTAATTCACACTCAATTTTAATTTCAATACGGAGCTGTCAAAATACGTCAAGAGTACGGTTTTTGTGGAATTTGTCAATCATGTTTAGTTTACTAAATAACCGCTCAATATTGAGCCAATTGGGCGCTAGTATTGCATTCAAGAGTACGAAACGTCATAATCCCAATTCCAATGGATCGGAATTGTTTTCAAGAGTAAGCCTGCTGACGTCTTTTTTCAATTGATCTTGATGTCCATGGTTTCGAAATATCGAAATCATGTCATTTGCCGCTTTTTGAGATATGCTGTTTTCAGATAACCAAAATCGCAAATCTTCTGACAAACTACGGCGGCCGGCATATATAGCGGAACACCAAAAAAAGATCCATAATTAAAAAAAATGGTTTATTTTAAAATCTACTTACTACACTTATTTTGTTATTTAAAGTTTCATTTGTTTTACTTAAAATGAGATCACATTAAGAACAGATTTTGCGAGTAAAGGCTATTTGTGAAAAATGGTACATTTATGAACTTTCATGTAACCGGAAAAAGTGAAAATTAATATTAAAATAACAATTAATTAAATTAGAAAAATGGTGATTAATATCGCGTATTTCCTCCACGTGCTCTTATTAAAGTTTCTACCCGTCTCGGCATACTGAGAATGATGTTATCGATGGTCTCCTGGGATAATCTCCGCCATTCCTCAACTACGTCGATTCGCAGTTCACCCACGTTGGCAGGAGCTGGAATTCTGGACTAAACTTTTCAGCAAGTCCCAAACGTGCTCTATTGGGTTCATATTTGGTGATCTCGCCGGCCACTCCATAAGAGTGATATTCATATCATTAAGATAAGCTTGAGTTACCCGAGCGGTATGCGGCCGAGCATTATCCTGCATAAAAACAAAATCGTCACCGATATATGGGGCAAAAGGTACATTTTTTTCTAAAACTTCTCTGATATAGCGGCCTGCAGTCAGACTCCCTCTGTCTGTCTGACCATTATTGATCCACCACCGTATGCAATTGTAATTTCAAAGTTTGTCTGAATGTATCGTTCTCCTTTGCGTCTGTATATTCTTTACCTGCCGTCAATTTGATTTAAGAGAATTCTGCACTCATCACTAAACAATATCTTACTCCATTGGTCCGCGTTCCAAAGTCGATGTTCCTGAACAAGAGTTAACCTGTTTCTACGATGATTTACCTCGAGCCTTGGAGCCTTGGCGGGCACAAATGGACTCAAACCAGCTTCTTCGAACCTTCTTCGTACCGTACGCTCACTTACGGTTACACCCCGCACTGCTTCTAACTCATGTCGGGCTTGGACGGCTGTCAAACGGGAGTTCCTACGTACACGAAGCCGAATGAAACGATCATCCCTACTCGAAATGCGTCTTTTTCTGCCTTGTCCTGCTCTTCTCACATAAGTACCGGTCTCCCTGAACCGTTGGATACTGCGATGGATCGTTGAAACTGGTCGACGAGGATCTCTGGATATCACTCTCTAGGTTTGGCCATTTCTTCGCATTTCGAGTGCTCTGGCAATCTCCGTTGGGACTAAGTCAGGCATAATTCAGTCCTCAACTCCAAAAAGATACTCGATTAAAAAAAAAACTAACAAAAAAACAGTATTTCAATGAAATTTTAAATCAAACTCAGAAGGAAGAAATACTCGAAGTTCGCTCCAGATAAAGCTCTCTGCCCACTATACCGTCTCATACTATGACCGTGCTATGAACGTATCAGACACGGAAACGCCCACTAGAACGTATCAAGAGCGTATCATATCCGTATATAACGGTTTTAGTGACTGTAGCATCCGCGTATGATCCGCGTATCATAACCGTATGGTTCCCGTTTTCTCTGTAGTAGTTCTTTTTCTGTAGCAGTTTACCAGTGCTGTCGCGCGAGGCAGACGCGTCAGAGAGAGCGAGTGAATATTTTTGTTAAGAAAATTAATTATTATTTTAATGACAAAAAAGGTTGCAACATACCCTAAGATCTACAAAGGTTCGGCTTTAGATTCAGTATGTTAAGAGCTATAATAAATTGTTTAATTGCAGACAAAACAGAGCCATATTGGCCATAAAAAAGATAAATGTATGTAGGTACTTACATCAGTTGACATGCTCGAATGAGGCCGATCCTCTGTAGACACGGTAGATCGTGGGCGATTCCTTTCTTGTATGAACATCATACTTGAAATGCATACCATTTAGAAATGTATATTTCGTCTCGTCCAGCACCGCTTCTTAAACTATCTTTCACTTTTTTATTTTCTTTCGAAAATGTTGTTTGTAAATTTTTTATCTTTTTTTCTACTTCCTCCTTCGTAATTTCAAATGAGTTTGCTATTTCGAGAAGAGCATCATGTCGTTTTATTTTATTACGGTAGTCATTGTGAACAATATCCCATAGTAATGGTTTGTTTTTGTATTGCTCGATAAATTCCAAAGTTCTTGCATTCGTCCACGCGATCGCCGCCATTTTGCGCGTCACGAGACGAACTATTCACGACCGCGAGCTTCACACAACTGAACACATACACAAGCAGGCCAGGTAGAAAGTGCGCGGGGCGCGGGCGGGCAGCGGGTGACAAATGGAGAGCGGTCGGCGCGCGGCACGACTGATGAAACGGCTCGATCGACATCGACTATACCATTCTACCATCGATCGATGCCGTCGATCGACGTTCGATCGATTGGTTTGGTAACACCCTAACGCATTTGTTTGTATAACTTTATTAAGAATGGCGAATGATACCATACAATTATTTCTCATTTTAAAACTTCAATCTTAGTGGAGATGATGTTTTATTAAAAAAGAACTATAATGAAATTATTTATTGAAATATTCTCAAACCTCCTGTCTTATATAATTATTTAAATAATCAACAACTTAGTATTTATGTAACAAACTACTTTTAACATTCTAAATGTCCTTATAAGAAAACAGTCTTTGTTTTATTTGTCAGTTTTATTTTGAACAAAATAATCAATAATCAATAATCAGTAATCAAAACAACCAGGTAATAATTATTATGAATAATATTTAAAAAACCACAAAGCAAATAGCAGTACTCTTAATTGAACTTACTAGTTTAAAAAAGTAAACAAGACACCGTTGAAACGGGTCGCTAAAAAGTATGTTTGCCGATTTAAGTGGCGAAAAATACTACATAATTATGTAGGAATACAATAAATGAACACATTAATTTGAATTGAATCTAAAGATTGACATCATCTATATCTTCGATGTCTGTATCAATCAGTACATCCCTACTGTGATGATTTATATTTGATAATAAAGGTAGTTGCACACACCGACCTTAGGTGGTGGGGAAAAGTGTCAGCATTGACACTTAGGCTTCAACCACCGCAGAGAGCGGACGTGTGCGACATTGTGAAGCTGAGAGTACTGAGTTTTATTTCATTATCCTTATACAGTGATTTATAGTGTAATATACATATACAGTTAGTGTTGTGAGGTGAACACCACAAATGGCGACGAGGATTAAGGTGAGTGAAATCATACTTATATTATTGAAAAAGAAAAAAGTAATAAGATAAATCTATAAACGATGAAATACACAGTAATATAAAGTGCCTTTTAGATTTCAAATATCTCGTCTAACGTATTTTTTCATGACAATATTATTCAAAGTTAATATAACAGTAATTATTCAATTTTTGTTCTAATAAACAAACGGACAATATACCAGTGATCTATGGCTTAAATTATATCATTTACACGACAAAGGGTTTCTATAATGTAATATTATAATTTCTTTAGCTGTAATTGTTGTTGGTTATATTAAAGTAATGAAATGCAAATTAACTCGTATTGTAATTGATGATGTTTATTCAATACAATCAATTTTACCTAGAAGTGTATTTTAATTACCGAGTGTTAAATTAGCTTCCGTATGGTTTGGAATTGTATGTAATAAAATAATATACATAAATAGAAATAATAACGATTTATTATAAAATAAAAATATGTAAAATAAAAAATTCGTATAATAATTTTAAAGCATTAAAATACTTGCTACAATGCTTTTAAAATACTTTTTACAGACGTTTTATTCAATACAATCATTTTAATGTAGAAGAGTATTTTAATTACTGAGCATTAAACTAGCTTTCGTATAGTCTTAAAATTGCATGTAATAAAATAATATCCATACATAGAAATATAACAATATTATAAGATAAATAATAGGAAGTAATTTGATTACTTCAAATTAATGAATACTGAGTGTCTATGGATTTTTCTACTTGCATTGGAAAATAATGATTGTATATGAATGGAACAATTTTGCAGTTATTACTTATTACTGAATAATAGTTTAGAAATATTATTTTATAAATTTATAAGAATAGTACAGTTTTAAAGCTTATTACTAGATCAATAATTCCAAAATATTATTTTATTTATTGTAGTGAGTTAGAAATTAAACTGAATAACTTGAAATTAAAATACTGTATTTGATCCCTTAGACGTTTTATAAAAAAAAATAATAATTAAGATTTAACTTTCGGTTAATCGATATAAAAGCTAATGGTAACCGTTAAAGAGGGCAACTTAGCTTTTGTAATGCGTAAAACATTATTTTATTTGCTGGTACTCTCAATTATAAAGAGAAAAGTTAAATAGATACAGTGCTTTATAGTGAAGTTAAGGAAAATTGTAATAAATTAAATAATATTAAATAGAAGCACTGATAAAGTGATCGTTAAAATCGTGCTAAGTTGTGTGGTTTCCATATAATATATATAAAAATATGGAAAGTGAAATGTTATTATATAATTAATATATTAAAAAGATGATAAAATAATGCTTAATACATTATTTTCTTTTATTCGTTTATAGTTATTTGGAAATGGTTTATAACATAACAGTGATCGTTAAAATTATGTTTAAATGTGTTTCTATCTTACATGTTAATTTTTAAAAAAAGACACGTGATCAGCTGTTATAATATAAACCTAAAATGCATAGTTTCTAATAATCGATTGGTACTACAAAATTCAATTAGTAAATCGTCTGAAGAGTCGATTGGTACTACAAAATTCAATTAGTAAATCGTCTGAAGAGTCGATTGGTACTACAAAATTCAATTAGTAAATCGTCTGAATAGTCCATTGGTACTACAAAATTCAATTAGTAAATCGTCTGAAGAGTCGATTGGTACTACAAAATTCAATTAGTAAATCGTCTGAAGAGTCGATTGGTACTACAAAATTCAATTAGTAAATCGTCTGAAGAGTCGATTGGTACTACAAAATTCAATTAGTAAATCGTCTGAAGAGTCGATTGGTACTACAAAGTTCAATTAGTAAATCGTCTGAAGAGTCGATTGGTACTACAAAATTCAATTAGTAAATCGTCTGAATAGTCGATTGGTACTACAAAATTCAATTAGTATATCGTCTGAAGAGTCGATTGGTATTACAAAATTCAATTAGTAAATCGTCTGAAGAGTCGATTGGTACTACAAAATTCAATTAGTAAATCGTCTGAAGAGTCGATTGGTACTACAATATTAGTAAATCGTCTGAAAAGTCGATTGTACTATGATATTTAATTAGTAGATCGTGTGAAAACTCGATCGGTACTACAATATTAGCAGATCGTCCGAAAGGTCGATCGGTGCTTACAATATTAGTAAATCGTCTGAAAAGTCGATTGTACTATGATATTTAATTAGTAGATCGTGTGAAAACTCGATCGGTACTACAATATTAGCAGATCGTCCGAAAGGTCGATCGGTGCTACAAGATTAGTAAATCGTCTGAAAAGTCGATTGTACTATGATATTTAATTAGTAGATCGTGTGAAAACTCGATCGGTACTACAATATTAGCAGATCGTCCGAAAGGTCGATCGGTGCTACAAGATTAGTAAATCGTCTGAAAAGTCGATTGTACTATGATATTTAATTAGTAGATCGTGTGAAAACTCGATCGGTACTACAATATTAGCAGATCGTCCGAAAGGTCGATCGGTGCTACAAGATTAGTAAATCGTCTGAAAAGTCGATTGTACTATGATATTTAATTAGTAGATCGGGTGAAAACTCGATCGGTACTACAATATTAGCAGATCGTCCGAAAGGTCGATCGGTGCTACAAGATTAGTAAATCGTCTGAAAAGTCGATTGTACTATGATATTTAATTAGTAGATCGTGTGAAAACTCGATCGGTACTACAATATTAGCAGATCGTCCGAAAGGTCGATCGGTGCTACAAGATTAGTAAATCGTCTGAAAAGTCGATTGTACTATGATATTTAATTAGTAGATCGTGTGAAAACTCGATCGGTACTACAATATTAGCAGATCGTCCGAAAGGTCGATCGGTGCTACAAGATTAGTAAATCGTCTGAAAAGTCGATTGTACTATGATATTTAATTAGTAGATCGTGTGAAAACTCGATCGGTACTACAATATTAGTAGATCGTCCGAAAGGTCGATCGGTACTACGATATTAGTAAATCATCTGAAAGGTCGATTGGTACTATGATATTTAATTAGTAGATCGTGTGAAAACTCGAAAACTACAATATTAGTAAATCGTCTGAAAGGTCGATTGATGCTACAATATTAGTAGATCGTCTGATAAGTCGATTGGTAAACTGAGATACTTGGTTGATAAAGGAAAAAATGGTTTTAATACGAAATCATGATATTATATGGAAAATCAAATGAGACAGAAAATGAATGAGACAATGAAAATCTGTTTGATGGTGATAATGTCTTGAATACAAACAATTATATTTTATTTGAAATTGGTGTAGTTACTATAGTAGTAGCTACCCGGAGGATCTTCGGGAATATCCCCGAGTTGGAAATATTCACCCCGTGCCTCAGAGTACACGGTTGATTCCGATAAATTAATAAAATTTTGAATCAACTTTCACTGTTCGTGTTTAATCTCGTCCCACCAGAACATGAGAGTGGGAGGAATGGAGAAAGACAGAAAAGAAGAGAAATAATTTATTAATTGTTGAGAAACGGAGTAATACAAATGATTTAAGGGAAAAATACTAATAATTGGAATTTTAATATTTTGTGATCAAATCATTGCAGAAACTAATGCTTTAGTAGTAAGCAGTATTGACGATGTGGAAGTAATAAGTGACAGTGATACATGTTAGGGTTTATTTATATGGGTTATATAGGCCAATGTGGGCCACTATGCAAAATTAATATTTAGAAGCGGAAGATAAGAAGATCAACGAAAAGGTGATTAAACCAGCAAATGAACCGATGTCGATGATACATATAATATATACAATATACATGGATGATAACACAACATTGGAATGTGTAATTGGAGGTTGATAGTTGGAATGATTGGACCTTAATGAAGATACTGGTAGCAATTATTGCAAAATTTAATTTAACTTGGAAAAAATCACAGATTAAGACAACATAATAATATTAGTCCCGCTGAGTTTCTTTCGCCAGTTCTTCTCAGGTCTGTGGCTTCTTCTTTCCGAACTGGTAGTAGACTCATAACGTTCAGTAAAAATTATAATCGTGTAATAATTTAATGTTGAATAAAATATTTTAAATATTATGAAGAAGCAATGGTAATATTTGAAGAAATTATTCAGAATAATATTTTTATAAGTTGTATAAAACAAAATTAATTATCTTAAATTGTTAAGGTTTTTACTACATATTACATAAATATATAAATATAATAAAAAATAAATAAAACAAAAGTTATCTAAAATAAGTAAATAGTGAAATATAAAATATATATTATTAATAATATTTCGTAAAATTAAGCATATTTAATCCCGTGTAAAGATGTCGTTATTCTGTAAACCATTAAAACATTGAAACACGTGGAGAAGTTTAGGTATCTTGGTAGCACAATAACTTCAAAATATGACCTAGATTCTGAGATAAACAACAGATTAAATGCTGCTGCTGCGGCTTATGGTAAACTACGAGCCAAAGTATTTCACTCGCATGATCTCAGGCTCTCCACGAAAATAAACGTTTATATGAGTATAGTACTGCCAAGCCTTTTGTACTCATCTGAGGCATGGACCTTATACCGTAAGCATATACGTATACTCGACAGATTTCACCTCAAATGTCTCCGAGACATCATGAACATCCGATGGTCAGACCAAATCAGAAATACAAATGTTCTGAGACGCGCAAAGGTTGGAGGTATTGAAGGTTATCTAATGAGGCGACAGCTTCGATGGTGTGGGCACGTGTCTCGTATGTCGAGTGACAGGCTGGCAAAGCGCATCTTCTTTTCAGAACTCCAGTACGGTAAGCGTAAAAGTAGTGGCCAGTACCTAAGATATAAAGATGTTCTGAAAAGACATATGAAACGGTGCAAAATAGAGCCCTCTCAGTGGGAAGCAAAGGCAGCACAGCGGCCTGAGTGGCGCCAGCTCATATATAACCAGGTAAATACATTTGAAATAGAGCGACGCAACGAGCTCGACAAGAAAAGAGATGAGCTTAAGACACGACCACCAGTGGCCATCACCTATAATTATGTCGGCGGTGCATTGGAGTGTCCGCAATGCGCACGTACGTTCGTGAATAAAGTCGGTTATGCGAGTCATCTAAGAGCGCACCAAAGGTTAGAACGACGTAACCCTTAGTCGTATTAAAAAGAAAAAATCCAGTACCAATAGTCGCTGTGGTCGAAATCGGCCAGGATTACACACACACACACCCTCTACGTGTTACTTGTCTTGCCTGTAAACTTGCGATGTATTTACTCAAAAGAAGTAGTTTGAAGTTAAGTTTTAATAAATATTAATCTCTGAGAAAATTAAATTGTTCTATTCTTATGAGTAAAAATATTGGTGACATTTTAAACTTTTGGAAGTTGATGATTTTGATTATAAAGATTTAGAAAAATGCGTTGAATATAATGTTACAACTATTTCTTAGATCACAAGCTTTCCTGTAAAAGAGAAAAGCATTTAGATAAATATATTAAAGTAGTCAAAGGTTACTGAACCAGAATAATCAACTATGTATTTACTCATTTGTGTAAAAAGTGCATAACTAGTCTGTAAATCGGAACCGATTAGGAATTTTTTATCGTTTTGTTAAAGACAGTAAAAATGCAAAAGTAAATGAAGTACATATGAACAAGCGGAGTCGGTTCTTAAAGTATAAATATAAATAAAATTGTATACGAAATTAAGACCTTACAATATTATGATCCAATAATAAAACGATCTGACGATTAATATTGCTCACGGCTTATAGCTCACTGAAATAAAGAGTTTCACACGGGTGGCAAACAGTATTGTCGAAGAGAAAAAGAGACATTGGCGTCACACGTCATTAGGAGTATTTGGTCTGAAACCTTGTGCCAGGATTGAATGCGTCGTTCGATTACAAGTTTATATCAAAAAGTTGTGTATTAACCTTGTAAGCAAACATTGCAGATTCTTTTTCTAGATTACATACTTAATGCAGTAAACACTGAAATTATTGAAGACGTTTAATCACACCATGAAACACGACGGAGCTTTGGGTATGTAATGTTAACACCCATGTTAAAAGGGAATAAAATTTTTACATCCCTTAAATTACGCAAACGATTACTTGAGTTCGCGCACTAAAGGCATGATGGCAATGCAGAAGCGATTGCCGACTTAATTATGTTAATATGGTGGCAAGAGAACACAAGGACACTGATGGAAAAATACTTAAGAGATAATGATAAAATAATGAAGGAAAAGGGAAAAGACTGTGAAAATAGAGAAAGGAACGTAATACTATGTAATATAGGAAAGGAATCTGAGGACAAGGGTATGTTAAAAATATATGAGACTGGACAAGAGTTTCAAAGAAATTCATAAAGGAAAAATGCCAGTGGAGACTTAGTGATAATGATGAATTGTCAAAGATTTGGCAATAAGTAAATGGAAATGAAGGGAAGAAGAATATAAATAATACGAGTAGAAATAAAATAATAATACTTTTACAAATTTAATTGTGTGAGTTGTTTGTGCAGTTATAATAACAATGAAAATACTAAAATTAAAACAAATATAAATAAAGGGAGAGATGTGATGATTTATATTTGATAATAAAGGTAGTTGCACACACCGACCTTAGGTGGTGGGGAAAAGTGTCAGCATTGACACTTAGGCTTCAACCACCGCAGAGAGCGGACGTGTGCGACATTGTGAAGCTGAGAGTACTGAGTTTTATTTCATTATCCTTATACAGTGATTTATAGTGTAATATACATATACAGTTAGTGTTGTGAGGTGAACACCACACCTACCATTGTATGTTGGTAAATTTAAGTATTCTGCATGGAACACACTTTTTATGACGTTAGTATCACACAATTTCTTTAAGTCATTATATTTTGTTTTGGTGATTGATAAGCATGATTTATATTTTGCACTCAGTGTCTTTGGTTTTGAATTGGAATTGTTTCTTCCGCAGCGTCATTACTCATACTGTACTTCACAGTCATTATGTTCGGTGTAGACTTTTTGAAAGTCGCAATCCGAATTTTGCTGATCTTTCCTTGTAGATTGCCCTTGAAGTATTTGTCCGATAGATCTTCAAAATTTTTGAAGTCTACGTGACTTAAAGTTTCTACCTGATAGGGTTTGGGCTCCTTTCGGGCCAGCTGACATACTGTCAGCCATTGGGAAGGAGCCCATACAATCGTGTTACGAACAGAACTTTCAATAGTTGAATGTACGGTATCAACAGTCATTTCCGTGTGTCCAGGCAACAGATAATTCATTTGAATTGTTTCCAGATTTTCGGACATTAATAGTGCGTTGTGAATAGCTGCAAGGACGATTTTATTTTTGTTTTGGCCGGGGCACGAGTCTGAGTATAATATTAAGCTCTTTACAGATTTTCTTTGATCGACACCCGCAATATATTTCTGTAATATTGTGGCAATTTCATCGCCACCTCTTTTTCCTTGGGTCTCTCCCCACAGGTAACAAAACCCATTCCTTGTCACACTTTCATAAAAACATAAATTGTAAACAGCGTATTTTCGGATATAAAACAAAAGCATGCTGTTCCCGTGTGGGGTATTGAGCACTTTTTGTAAATCAAATATTTACTGCAGTCATTAAAGCGAAAAATACGATCTTACCTCCGATTTTTTTTACTATGAACCGATTTGCATGAAATTTTGGAATTAGGCTCATCTTACCCTTAACTTCAAAAGTGAAAATGATCTGAACTCCGCCTATTATTTTTAAGGGGTGTAAACAACCCCTTAATGGAAAAACATGACATTGAGCCATTTTATCCCTAGAAAACATGTCTAATAGTAAGTGGTGAAATTGTAAAGTGTTTTCTTACACAATCACCTCATATTAAAATCATTTTCAACCCCTAGAAAATCTTACAACCCTTGCAAACAACCCCTAAATTGAAAAAATCACAAAAAAATACTTTGGTATAACATAAAAAGATGTAAGTATAGAGTAAGTAATATTTTATATTTTCTATAATAATTATCAAATTTTTAAACCCCTTTCAACCCTTGAAAAGTAAATGATAAAAAATTGTTAAATTTTTTTTTTTATAAAATGAAAAGGATTTAAATATTATTCCACACTCTCGAAAATGATTATCATATTCTTAAGCTTTTCTACCCTTAAAACTACCCCTAAATTAAAACAGTAAATATATATGATTACATATTTAAAAATAATTTAATTTAGAGTAAAAAATTGCCATTTATTGAATAAAATATTTACAAATTATATAAAATTGTATGTATATGTATGTAAATATATGAGCCATATTATGAATATATATACACATTAAAATAGTTTTGGTCATTGCTCCAAATATTCACATTTCGAAATTTTCAGTTACTAAGTAGAAAAAAATATGATAAGTTTTTGGACCATAACTCCTTCAATTTTCAGGCTATCACAGTTTATAAAAAACCATTGTTAAGGTAATTAAGAGAGCTACAACATTCTTCATTGCAATATATAGTAAAAAACCTTTTTCTAAAACGGTGAAGGGTTAAAGGGCTTAAGAGAGGCTGTGACTGCGCTGCCACGCGCTCTTTAAACAATCATATCTCCGTCAATTTTTGTTTGACAGAAAAAACAAAAAAAACCAAATTGTTTGTCAGAAAAATACCTAAATTTTTCAATCCTACACTTTTCTACGTATCTGTCGTCATTTTTGAGATATTATGAAAAAAAGGTGGGTGTTTAAAAATTTGAAATTGTTTATTTTTTTTTAATCGTGACTTTTTCAAAAATATGTGTCCTGAAGCAGCCAAACTGATACAATCTATCAAACTCTTCATAATAAAGTTAATTCTAGGCGGAACACGATTAATTTTAATTTTGGTAGAAATGGCACTTATGAAACCCATTGATTTAAAAGTAAAAACATTAAGATGCTCCTCTTATTTGCAATACAGCTCACTTATTTTACGTGCAAAAGACTTTTAATAGTGCTCATTTTAAAGCTTATTTCAAGCACTACAAAACCCTTTTTTATTAGAATGCATAAAATGCATCTGCTCGCCGCTAAATGGCATTGACCACATCGATTAAATTTCAGACAAAATAAAAAACGGCTTTGATCTTTAATATCTAGCTTAATATTGCACTTAGAATACTTTATAAAAAACTAATTTGTTCATTTTTTTACCTGCTACAATTTTTTTCTTTATAAAATTTTCGATAAAACGTATATTTTTGGAGATATTTGCAAAAAACCGATGAAAAACGTGAAAAAATTGCGAATTTTCAATTGCCAATAACTTGAAAAGTATTGGATTTTTCGAAAAACTTTATAGATGATTTTTTGCTTAAAATTAGGCCTTCTATCGATATCCGAGGTTATTTTGAAAAAACAAAATTCACCCCCCGAGAAGGGTGGTAACCACCCCCAGGGTGGTTGCGGAGTTCAAATCATTTTCACTTTTGAAGTTATGGGTAAGATGAACCTAATTCCAAAATTGTATGCAATTCGGTTCACAGTAACAAAATTCACAGCAATAATGCTTCAATGACTGCACTAATTGTACAAATCATGGCAGGATTTTGCTTAACAAGTTCTCGATGAACTTCGAATCTTATTTGTGATGCTTCTTTTTCTTGTAAGTGAGTTATTATTTCAGGTTCTGTTTTATCTTTTCCTTCATAGAAAAACAACACTTGCTCCTTTTCAAAAAATATCTATTAACAATATAGCAATTACTACTACTACTATGGCCTTTACATCTGTTGCAGATGTTTCAAGCAGCTCATGGATCCTTAGCGCACCTCCGTTGGTGACTGTGCAATCCAATTCTGGAGCGGCAGGACCGACCGCAACCAGGGCAAGTGTACACATCGACACATAGATTTGATGGATGTGTGTCGCTTTCGTGTCGTTTGGCTCTTGCGTCGCCAAGCTTGTTGAACCATGATCCATCGTGAAGCTTCATTCCGTTCCCAATCCTCAGCCTCCACTGTTCCCTGTTTTACGCTAGCTTTTCCCATTCACTTTGATTGATGTTAAATGAAGCTAAATCACGCTTGGTGCAGTCTTTGAAGCGGAGCAAAGGCCGCCCAACACTTCTTTTAGCGTCCGCTACAACACCCAGCATGACCTGCCTAGGAAGTCTAGTGACGTTCATACGATGTACATGCCCCAGCCATCGAAGTCGTCGATGCTTAAGTAAAGCGGTGAGGCTGGGAAGTTGCGTTCTCGAAAGGACTTCTTCGTTTGTTACCCTATCCTTCCATGGAATGCCCAGGATACTGCGTAAACAACGCATATGGAAAGCGTTAAGTCTACGCTCATGCTTTGTGTACGTAGTCCAGGTCTCAGCTCCGTACAAGAGTATGCTGACGATGCTCGCTTGATATACCATTATTTTGGTCCGAGTTGTGAGGTGTTTGTTATCCCACACCCTTGCACGAAGCCGTCCAAACATGGTCGCCGCTTTACCGATGCGTGTGTCGATCTCCACGTTGAGTGATAGATTGCTCGTCACGGTCGATCCAAGATAGCAAAACCTGTCAACTACGTCCAATGGAGTGCCATTCAATAATATTAATGGTTTTTCTGCGCATCCCTGACTGTGTATTACAGTTTTTTTGGCGTTAATCGACACAGAGAACAAGTTACATGCATGAGAGAACTTATCCATCATAATTTGAAGTTCGTGGGAACACGTAGCGACAAAGGCGGCGTCATCCGCATATAAAAGGCTGTCAGTATAAAGGTCTTTTCTATTGCGCCTAGATTTTAAAAGGGAGATATTGTAGAGTTTCCCGTCGGTTCTTGTATGTAGGTGAACACCTTGCTGGTCATCTCCAAAGGCAGCTTTTAAAAGTAATGAAAAGAAAATTCCAAACAAGGTAGGTGCCAACACGCAACCCTGCCGCACGCCTCTGCGCATATCAAAAGGTTCGGACAAATTCCCATCAAAGACCACAGACCCTTTCATGTCCTTGTGAAATGATACGATGAGACTGAGGAGCTTTGGTGGACAGCCAACCATCTCGAGTGCCCTAAAGAGATCCTCCCTGCTCACCGTATCAAAAGCCTTGTTTAGATTCCACAAAGGCTATAAAAAGAGGAGTCTGCTGTTCTCGACACTTCTCCTGAATTTGGCGTAATGTAAAAATCAAATCAATTGTCGAACGTCCAGCCCGAAATCCACACTGAGCCTCAGGGTAAATGCGGTCAGCCAGATGTTGCAGTTTGATGAGGATTACTCGACCTATCAGCTTCCCAACAACGCTTAAAAGAGATATGCCGCGGTACGAGTTACAGTCTCCGCGATCACCTTTGCCTTTGTAAAGAGTAACAATATTGGCATTGCGCATGTCCTGAGGAACCATGCCCTCGAACCAGCATTTTGTCAGGAGATTATGTAATAGTGGTGCTACAAAGTTGAACTTGAGCAATTCGGGGTGTATACAATCTCCACCGGGACTCTTGCCGACCTTAAGTTGTTTTATGGCATTATTAAGTTCTTCCATTGTGGGTACGCTATCTAGTTCGTGCAAGGTCGAAAGCTTAGGTATAAAATCTACAGCTTCTGGTTGAATGCTGACAGGTTGTGAGTAAAGACCGGTGTAGTGCTCAACCCATCTCTGCAACTGACGCCTACTGTCTCTGATAATTGTGCCGTTGGGTTCTTTTAGTAGGGCGGTCTTTTTGGGAATTGGGCCGAGTGCCCGCTTGATACCCGAGTAGACACCGCCCAAATGGCCCGAATCCGCACTCCTTTGTATATGTTGACAGAGATCAAGCCAGTACTCGTTCGCAAAGAAACGAGCAGATCGCTGTAGTGCCGCCTTCGCTTTTGTGAGATTATTTCTAGTTGCGAGGGTAGGGCTCATGCGGTGATTTAAAGCAGCAAGACGCTTTGAATTGACAAGAGGCTGTAGGTGCTCGATGTTTTTTAAATACCAGTCCTCAGTCTTCGCTTTCTGATATCCGAAAGCTCTACCTGCAGTTTCTGAAAGCGTCTTTTTGACTCGCACCCACTCTTCTTGAAGTGATACGCTTTGATCCCAAGATGAGGTCTCCGAGCATACCTGCTCTTTAAAAGACTCAACTTTCGCGCCAATCCTGGTTTGAGCAAGATCAATTCTCTTTCTCCCGGGAGGCTTCGAATAGTAAATTCTTTTGCGGATTATAGCCAATGTTGTTACTACGAGTGAGTGGTCCGAGTCACAATCAGCACTTTGATATGAACGTGTATGGTGAACAAAGTTAATATCCTTTTTCCTAGTCAGGATCAGGTCCAGCTGATGCCAATGGCCGGAACGCGGGTGCCTCCACGAGACCTTGTGCGTGGCTTTGCCTCGAAAGTATGTGTTGGTAATACACAGTTGGTGATTTGAACAAAATTCAAGCAGTCGCTGGCCGTTTTCGTTTATTTTGCCAACACCATGGTTACCGAGGCAGTCTGGCCATGCGATGTTATCTTGACCGACTCTGGCGTTAAAATCACCCATGATATGAAGGTGGTCACTAACAGGAACCGCGTTTATGGTTTGTGTAAGCTGGTCATAGAAACGATCTTTCACTTCAGGTGTTGAATCTAGTGTGGGAGCATATGCGGAAATCAATGTTATAAAGCCGCAGTTACTGAAGAGACGCAATATCATTAAGCGCTCTGAAATCCCTTGAGGCGCCTCAATAGACGAAAGAAGATCGTTACGAACGGCGAATCCTACACCATGCTCGCGATTATCGTGTTGACCTTTTCTTACCCAGAAAAATGTGTAATGGGCTTCTTTGATGGATCCAGTGTCAGGGAGTCTTGTTTCTTGAAGAGCCGAAATGGCGATATTAAGTCTCGTCAACTCAGTGTCAATCACAGAAGTTTTGCGCAGGTTTTGTGCGCAACCTGAACCTCCGCAGGTCTCCGGAAGGCCTGTCCTCATTGTGCGGACATTCCATGTCGCTAATCGCATGGATAAGCGTGGTTGGTCTTTATGTATTTTATTCTGTTTTTGCGCAGGTGACAACATTTACAGCACTGACTATCTAGGTTTTGACTAGTGTTTCCTCCACCCTACGGAAACAAATCAATGCTGAGACGGACCAGTACCTTATTGGCCGGGGGCTGCCCAGCTAGAGCGGGCGGTAACTGGTCAGTGGACCTACGATGGGCCCTCCCACTGTCGAGAATGACCCCTAGCGCCCGCACTTACGCCTATTCGCGCAGACTTATCACTGGTGACTGCCATTCTCCGTGTTGGTTTCACCGCTCTTGAGATTGCGATGGCGGAGTGTCCTCTCCACAGATGTTAGCTGCTTTGCCTGGGTTTGAATTTAGGAAGTGCAGGTTTTCCCACTGCCTACACCACCCTCTCGACCTTGCCAGCGGGACCCACAGGAACGACAAGTCGCTACGTGTGGAGCTGGTTTGGTTGCAGGACCTGACTCGTGTCTTACGGGGGTCCACTCCGAGTACCTCAGTCGCCTCTTACGACATCTGGTACTTAAGGGAAGCACTATTCTATTCTGCCGGTGCCCCACGGCACGGGCAGAATAGAATAACATATAACAATATAGCAATACAATAAAATATATAATATTAATCCCTGGCTACTGGTATTAAGATCTACACAGTATGAGTGAACTACATCTGACTGTCTATTGTGATTAATTTTATTATTCAATTTCGTAATATTAATGAAAGGTTATAATAAAAATAATTAATATAATTATAATAATTGTTTTATTCATTGTCTGGGGGCTGACCACAATCTTTGCACAATTCTGGCTCTAACACTCGAATTCATAGTCGAGGTAGGGGTTTCTCTAGGGTAAGTTTCAGTCGCCATGTGACGAATTCAACTTCTTTATAATTCATAAACAAAAGAATCCCCTATTTAGGCACGTGTGGGCCAGATGTGGGTGTTGAATGTTGACTGACCGAATTTCATGAACCAAACAGTCCGCTAGCCGGTTTCGTGCTATTTTATTTTTATTTTGAGACTTCTTGTGTACCTAGTATTTTAATTCGTGAAAATGGATATTGAAAGTGACTTAACTCTTATCGAGAACCTGAGAACTGATGAAGCCCTGCAGCGTGAAATGCGCGTAATATCTGTGCCCAAGCGATATATTCGCAATCACCTGAACCCTTTGGAATTCTACAGCGATATGGAATTTCGCCGTCGATACAGATTTACAAAGGATACCCTGACTAGGAATATAATGCCACTTTTAAAATTAAAGCGGAATACCAATCGAGGCCTACCTATACCACCACTCATGGCTGTTCTGACAGCACTACGATTTTATGCTACAGGATGTTTCCAGGTTTGTTGAAATATAATACCTCCTACATGAATGGTTTTAATACCTAGGTACCTACCACGAATTTGAAACAGACAATAATACTTACCAAAATATTTAATTGCAGACTGTGTGTGGAGATATGGTTTTCATCTCTCAACCTACTGTGTGTCGTATCGTAGCACATATATCAAAAATATTATGTAGTCTACTGAATCAGTATGTGAAATTCCCTTTACCTGGGCCAGAGAGTGACGCCGTCCACCAAGCATTTTACAATATCTCTGGAATGCCAGAAATAATTGGGTGCATAGATGGCACACATGTTTCTATAAATAACCCTGGAGGACCTTATGCAGAAATTTATAGAAATCGAAAATCTTACTTTTCTGTCAATGTTCAGGTAAAACAAGTTTATATCTTTAGGCCCCAACTCATTACTTACATTATTTTATTCAAGTACCTAATAATTGGTATAAGATTGTTATACCAATTTACTAATTTATAATTACCAGTCAGCTTTTAAAAAATAAAGCCTATTTCTTACCTATTTCATTTATTTAAGGTTGTTGGAGGACCAAATTTAGAAATTTTCGACATAGTTGCTCGCTGGCCTGGACGGGAACATGACAGCAGGATCTTTAATAGCAGCTCAGTTAAAATAAGATTTGAAGAAGGTTCAATACAAGGGAAATTGCTAGGGGATAGTGCTTATGCGAGTGAAAGTTATCTACTAACTCCCATTATTAACCCAACTCCTAATTCTTCTGAGGAAAGGTACAATAAAGCTCAAATAAAAACAAGGAATTCAGTCGAGAGATTGTTTGGCATATGGAAAAGAAGATTCCCTTGCTTAAATAAAAGGTTGGGTAACAAAATAGAGAATGTACCTCCAATTATAGTGGCTTGTGCAGTACTACATAATCTTGCAATAAAATTCAAAGATCCACAGCCTCCAGCAATCCCTCAACGAGTAATGCCCCAACCAGATAAAACTCCAAGCAGATCAGGTATTTCGGGACTTGCAGTGAGACGGGGAGTTATCTCAAGACATTTCTCTTAATTTGATTACATCAGGCATGTAATTTACATGCTTGAGTTCATAGTGTGTTCTCATCGCTAAATAATAATTTTTATTGTGAATTCTTATTTAATAAAATTGAAACACCTTTATGTTTGTTTAACATACCTTGCCTAAATTACCTAAATAAATATCATAACTGACACATATTCTTATTTAGTCTTTTTTAACATTCCTCAACACATGATAATATGAACTTAATTAAAATAAATACTATCAAAAGATTACTGGATATATTATAAAGTAAATACTTATTACTTTTCAATATATATAATATAATATTTAACTGTGACAGTTGGAGCTTATTGCAGATAGTGAACTCAAGCTTTGATGGCTGTTTAAATTTACCTGTTGAATTCATTATTGCTATGTATTATTATTTTGTAATATACAATCATATACACACACAGCTCAGATCAGAGTAGATATATACATATTTCTCTCTTCATTGGATAAATGAGTTTTCCTTATATTGAGATATAATACATTCACTAAATTAATAATAAGTAGGTATAATAGAAAATAAAACAACAGCAAAATATAGTAATTACCTAATTATTATTTAATTAATTATTTAATAAAAGAAGAAACTAACTGACTGACATATCAAACCCCTGTATGGAATCCGGTAGAAAATTAGAAAGTAGTTTCCTAAAATTTCTTATTTTACAGCTTATTTAAATTCTTCAATTCAATTCTTCTTAGTTCCCTCTGGTGTTCTAACTTCTCTAATTCATCTGTTTCCTTAATTCTGTTCATTTCTTTGGCGTGTCGCAGATTTTCTAAAGCTTGTTTTTCTTCAGTGAGGAGAATTGAACGGCGCAATATATAAAGATCTTGTTGTTGTTCGCCTTCTTTCAAAACATTTTTCTGTCTTGCAGAAATGACATTATTTGCAGTTGGTCCTGAAATAAGACTTTGATTTAGGTACTCTCTATGTAGGTAACTCATAAATAAATAAAAGCCTTTATTTTCGCAAAAGAACTTACATACTAAAACAGGAATGTATAGGTACAGAAGATTACGTATTTATGTTATTTTACTTAAAATATAACTAATGATATCTACACACGTTCTTAAATTGTAATTATGAAAATTTTACTAAAGCACTTAAGGTAACTCATAGCAGGTAGGTATTACTTGGCAACCAAATATAAAATATTCAATATTACCTAAACGACTTTGGCGTACTGAGGAGTTTCGGTTTAGTAAAACTGACTGACACTGAGCTGACTGAATGTGAGACTGCAACGGAGTTGTGTCTCTCTCTGGCCCACTTGCTACTTCAGATATTGTAGCAGTATTTAAGGACGGACTCTCTGCATTGATGACTATTGCTGTGAGGAGAAAGAAAAAAGATGTATTTTGTAATGATAATAGTATTGGGTAAATATGTGTCTACTGGAATTATTATAGTGGTCTAAGGAAAATCAAAAATGTTTTAAGTAACACAGTATGTTTCATTTTTAGTTTCTCTCCGTTATACAGATTATTTTGCAATCCATAATCAACACTAAACTCACATGAATTTTCGAGCTGCAGATTTTGCGTGTCCCATCCACTTTGTGTTATATCTAAAATATAAGAATCACTTGAAATATAACATATCATTTATTATATCACACGCTAGTAAACCAATATAAGCAAAATTTAAGTATTATGTCATTTAATTTGAAATCCATAAAAAAAGCAATTACCTAATTGTCTGCCGAGCATTGATGAATTGCAGTCTTGCAAAACTGCCTGTGACCGCACAGGTGTTCTCTCTTCTCTTCTTCGTACAGGTGTTGTATCTCTATCTAGACTGTTTCTGTTTTCAGATATGGTACAATCCATAGGTAGACTTTCTGGCATCGATGTTGTGACTATTGCTAAAATAAAAAAAATATAAATTATGTAATGCCTGTTTAATTTCACGGGAAATAACACTAACATAACTATACACTAATAAGGATCTTTATACAGTAAATAAGAGTAATAAACATAATCAACTTCAATACTCACTAAAGGAAGTTTGACTATTTTGAGGATCCCATTCACTTTCTGTTTTAGCTGAAAATTTAAGTTTCATGTTATTTGTTGTTTAATAAAGCTGCATATCAAAATTTAAAAGCTATCAAAATCTAAGTTTAATCTATTATTAAGTACTTACAAATCTCAGTTTTTCTTTCTATTTCAAAGACAGTGTCACAATCAACTGTGTTTGGGATTTCATACATCAGATGTGGTACCACCTCATCCACTCCTGGCACATAATCTTCGCTGGGAAGTAGTGGACTGCCGCCACCTGTTGCCATTCTGGACTTTATTTCTCCAGTTATAGCATCTTTTCTCATTTTTTTTATCTTTTCCCAACATCGCTTTAATTGTATACAATCACGCTATGGAATCAAATGATTTTAAAAATTAAAAAAATATTATTATCATAATAAATCTATCTCCTGTTCTTCTGCTACACATAAACTGAATCCAATACTCTCCTATTCATGAATAATTCGATAAGCTTGAATTTACTTTAGTATCACACTTGTTCTACCTACCAACTTATAATTATGAAGAAAGACAATACCTTACCTTAGTCACAAAAGCGTGGCAGTTGTACTTTTTCGTAATTCGGTCCCAAGCCTCATTCTTTAGCTTATTTGTAGATTTGTTGGTCCTCTTATTTTCAACAACTTTTTCTTGTTTTAATAGGGACACTAGTAACTCTTTTTCTTCAGCAGAAAATACTATTTTTTTGTAAGAATCAGACATTTCTAAAATCTTTAAACACTAATGAAAGGAAATGATTTGTCAATTTTTCATATAAGTAGTTTATATTTTCACAAAATAGTGAATAAGTCTAATACCTACTGTACGTAACACAAAACGCGCGAATAAAACAAAGATTGAAATTGTTCAGTGTGTCACTGTCAAAGTGACATCCATAAAGAATTTTCATAGACAAGATGTAAAACAATAGAATTCAATAGACAATATTGACTGGAACTTCATTCAGCTAGGGGACTCTCCAGCGATTGTTTATGAAACATGAACAACGCCTATTCAACATTCAACCCTTACACAAATGCTGAATGATGAATGTTGGGGGACTGTTCACCACCTGGTCACCCTTCGACTATGAATTCGAGTGTAAGAGCTGTTGCTCTGTATCAGCACCCACAGCTAGAGCAATTTGTGGAACTTTATGATTTAAATCATTTTCTACATCTTCATGGGGCAATTGTGGTTCTGGCAGGCGATGTCTATTACACATATTATGTAATACATCACAGGCATTTATGATCATAGCCACCATGTGGTGGTCATAATGTAATACCCTATGTGCCAATAAACACCTTCAACGCGCTTTTAAAAGTCCAATGCAGCGTTCCACTGTGTTTCTGATTTTACAATGGACATTTGTGTAGTGCTCATCTGCACTACCAGGATCTGCATTAACTATTGGCGTTAGAAGATATGGCCTCAGTGGATATCCAGAATCACCTGTAAATTATTGATATTTAATAAAAATATACATATTGCTTTTCTAATTTAATATTATAAGTTAGTTAGGTACCTAGAAACCAGACATTTTCACCTCTTCTGTGAAGCTCTTGAAGCTTGAACTTCTCCATTTTTCCATATATAAGCATGTAAAGCACCACCAAATGTTGCATCAATATTTAAAATATTCAAATCACTATCACATATCTAGAAAAAATACATTTATGTAGATTTAGATAGAGAGATAATATAAAATAATTGTAAGTGATATATCAATGCACAGATAAAACTACTCGACTTATTATACCTTATGCAATATTATAAAATTTAATCCCTGGCGGGTAAAATTTAACTTACAACTGAAACTGTGGGCTCAAGCTAGTTGTCAATTGTCATAAGTAGAAAAAAAGTTTGAATTACTTACTATTTGAACATTTCTTGAATGATAATGTTTCCTATTAAAAAATCTCTCCTCATGGTCTGCTGGCTTAACAAGAGCTACATGGGTACAATCTATGCAACCCAAGCAGCCAGGAAACCCAAATTTACTTGAAAAGCTAAAATAAGGTGAACCACTTATGTAATCATACAGTAAAAAACAGTTATGAAACTACACTTTTTATAAATCTTTCAAGTCCTTACCCATTTATTATTGCCTGTCTTTCTTGTCGAGAATTAGGGAAATGTATATATTTTGCAAGTACTCTGTTTGTATTTAACGCCCTAGTCACTTCTATAACTGCATTTGATACGCTAGCTTGACTGAGCCCATGCAAGTAGCTCATGCCAACAGGCTTCTGATAAGAGCCTGTGGCATAGAACGACAGAGCTGCAAGCACCTGTAATATCACCATATTATATTCATATAATCCTCCAATAAAGGACAATATTGTATAGGTACATTACGATATTATTATTTACTTACTTTGCATTCTACAGAGATTTTTGTACTTCTTTACGATTGATCCATGAGTGGGTTTAACTCTGAGCACAGCTGTTTAAACAGCTCCTTTAAATTCAGAGTCAGACAGCATCAAAGCCTCAGCTTTTTTTTTTTTTTTTTTATGGGACAAAGGGGGCAAACGGGCAGGAGGCTCACCTGATGGTAAGTGATCACCTACGCCCATGGACATCTGCAACACCACAGGGCTTGCAGATGCGTTGCCGGCCTTTCAGGAAAGGGAGGGAGGGAAGGAGGAGTGAGAAGGACGGGAAGAGGGATGGGAAGTGGGCCTCCCGGACTCTCACTTACCGGACGAAACGCGACAGCATAGCTGCCACTTCACGCCGGTCTCCTGTGAGAGAGTGGTACTATACGGGGCGTGCCGGCCCATTCGGCTGCTACCCGAAGGTAACAAGCATAGCACTACCACTTGTAAAACGTACGTAACGTATTACGAAGGCTACGTCTCAGTCGTGCTGTATCGCGGCTATGACGTCTTTGATTTTCACGGCTCTCACACTCAAGTGCCTCGAATAACAGAAAAGCACGAGCCATTTCGAATGCAATGTTCAAAATTAAAATAAATTTCCAAAACTAGTTAAACAAACAATAGATGAGCAATCGGCAACAAATCACTTCTAGGGCTATCGCAAACTGACAGACTATATTGCTTGTTGATCGCTATCGCATTGCTTTCAAAAGTCATACGTAATACGAAAAATTCGTAAGTTCTTAGATAAAAATGCACATTTAGTTCACCGATTACTCGACAGAGGAAGCACTGTCACTTGTTTGCTATTGCTTCGCTATTGCCGATACTTAATACGATTTTGCGATTAGAGAGCAATTATTGTACGATTTTCGCTATCGCGAGTCGATTGCTAGGTACGTAATAGCCCTGCTGGTTTATTACGCTGTGTTAGGAACCGCGATCGACTATATAAATTAAGTAAAAAAGATCCTCACAACTATTTGGCAAAGCTGACATACGCGCGCTATAGAATTTTTTGTACAAACTTGCTTGAATGAGTTTATAGAGGTTAGAGTTTCAAAAAGCCACTTGGAAGCTTATTAAAAATATAACAAACCTTGACAATGAATCTTCTACATCTGACAGCCTCTTATCGCTGAGTGAAAACCCAAAAGCGGCAGTTAATTTAGTTAATGAATATTTTAGTGATACCGGGAAAAGGCTGGCATCTAAGATCACTGGACAGTCCAATCATATCGCGACACCATTGAATTATTATCAAGTTAATTCTATGGCGTTAATGGAAACTGACAATGAGGAAGTCGAGCGAATTACTATGGGCCTACGAAATTGTGCTGTGGGATGGGATGGCATACCAGCGTCACTGCTTAAGGCGGCGCGTGTCGTTCTTGTACCAATAATGACATATATTTATAATCTTTGTTTGTCATCGGGGTCGTTCCCTCGGGTATTCAAGAGAGCTCTTGTGCACCCTATTTATAAGAGTGGAGACAGAGACAATGTGAACAATTACAGGCCTATTTCCGTTTTGACAACACTTTCTAAAATCTTTGAAAAAATTCTAAATTCTCGTTTAATAAAATACCTTGATTCCTATTCGATACTTTCTAACAATCAATTTGGATTTCGTAGCGGGAAATCAACAGAAGATGCTGTACTGGCCCTCACGAATTGAATAATTGACAATTTTAACCGTAAACATAAAACTATTGGCATTTTCCTCGACTTATTCAAAGCTATTGACACTGTCTCTGTCCCAATCCTCATGGGAAAATTATTAAAGTTATTAGGGTCTAGGGCACTACCTGATTTAAAAATTGGAATAACTTTACTGTGTTTCATTAGATCAGGAAACACACCACGTTCTATACAGCCATTAAATATAGTAGCTAAATAAGGTGCAACAACATCAATTACCGAACTAACCACTTTAACAGATATACCCCATAGATCAGCTGTTTTCTTGATGTCCAGGCTTCTTAAGGCTACCATTATATCTTTGGGGTTTACAGGTTTAAATTTAAATATTGCATTCCATCTTTAACGTTTTCCCTTAACAAAAATTCTGCAATGTCTGGAGACGAATTAAGAGATTGCGTTGTTGACAGTGGAATGTCAGTGAAAAATTTTTCAAACTCAGATGCAACTTCTCGTTCTGAGGTAATAAAATTATCATTAATATTTAATTTAAAATCGAAGCTGCGATCTGTGACTCTTTCACTTTTACAAGCAATTATGTTCCATGTCATTTTGATTTTATTTTGCGCATTTCTTATTTTGTTTTTAATATACAAGGATTTTGCCGTGTAACATATTCTTCTAAACATTTTTGAGTAGGCACTTACAAAAGAAGCAAACGATACACTATGATTATAGGCTCTTTCACTGTACAATTCGTATAGCCTTTGCCTGCTCTTGCAAATGCCAGGAGTTGCCCATTCACCAAATGTCAAGAGACCCCCTGAATTGACTGTTTTAGAAGTGAATATTGTAGAAAATTCAGTTTTTACTAATTTAAATAAAGAGTTATATAAGTAGTTGGGGTCATTAATGTAGGATAAATACGGAAGCTTAGCCACAATACCTCTAAACTTCTCCATACGTGTAGTATTTATAGGTATAAAACTCTTTTTAAAAATATTTTTGTTGACATTTAATAAAGAATAGGAATAGGAAGCTAACTGGCCACAATGGTCCGAGCTTAATTTATTAATAATAGCTTTAGAATATGGTTTGCAATTTGTAAATATGTTATCAATACATGTAGCACTAGTAGCAGTGATTCTAGTTGGTTCAGTAAATAAGTTATGTAGGTTATATGATAGAAGCATAGATTTAAATCTGAGACTTATATTAGAATTATCTGATAAATTAATATTAAAATCTCCACATACAATAATAACCTTTTTAGAAATATTTAATTTTAACAAAACTTCTTCCAATACTTTCTCAAAGTACTCATATAACCCACTAGGAGGTCTGTATACGCATACAACAATGAGGTGCTCAAGCTCTACGCAGGCTAGTTCAATAGTTTGCTCAACAGAGAGGCTCACAATATCTTTACGTTCTTTATATTTAAAAAGTTTACTAATAATTATTAAAGAGCCACCACGTATAGCTTTTTCTCTGTTGAACATACTAGCTACCCGGTGACCGCTGAAGTTAAATATGGACTGGGAGATGCAAAGCCAGTGTTCAGTTAAACATAAAATTTGAATATTTTCACTATTCATAAATAACTCCAGTTCAAGTTCCTTACCTAACATGCCCTGTATATTTTGGACCAGGTTTACATTTTTTAAATTTTTACAAATATGGGCATTTCTTACTAAATTATTATGCAATTTATTTGATTTAGAATCATGATTTGTTAATATGCTAGAGGTATCCTCTGTTGTCTTAATAATTAATTTAAATTCTTATTTGGAACGGATTGCACATTACAAAATGTCATAATATTACAATTTTGCTCAATAGGAGCAGATGTCAAAGTAACCAGATTATTGGCTATGTCAGTTTGTATATAAAAAGATAGCACAGATGCTATCTGTCGCTTAAAAAAATATGGTAGGCTCAGCCTACTATATGTCAACATATAACTATTATGTTTCCATAAATTATTTATGTCAATAACATCAATTTTGTTACTTTTTTTAATATTTAAATTTAAGTACTTACAAGTAGTGAAAGTGTGCATCAGATTATTATTAATGTCATATCTTTACCTATTTTCTTGTGGCAATGTACCTAAATAAGGTAGTGTAAACAATAAAATTTTATTTATATTTAATTGTTCCAATTTATTTAAAATATTTTTCATTGAATGATTGTTTACAGTACCCCTTCTCCCAATTAATAAAATAATGGTTGTGTTGGGACAGTGAGCCTCACTCAAAACGCTATTAACTATTTGATTATAAGTGGCTCCGGGCATGCAATGATTGATTACTCTCTGGCCCACACAAAAATCATTTAATAATACATCCATACCTTTTCCTAACTCATCACTATAGATTTTAATATATTTTGTTTCCTCAGGAATAGATATGGACTGTACAGGTTGTTGTTCATTATAATATTTTTCAAGTTTGGGACAGAGGACACTAAGCTGGGTGCATTTTCAACCAATTAATGAATTGGGTTTGAGAGGCTGTCAGATTATAATTACTATTTTTTAGATCCTTAATTTGTTTATTAGCCTCATGCAGTTGGTGTTTCAATTCACTGATAAGTCTGAGGGCTTCCTCATACTCATCTCTGCACTGGTCAAACCCATTGACTATTCTGAGAAGATTTTCATTTTCATTCATTATGTTAGTATATTTGGTATGCATTTGTGACATTTTATTTTTTAATTCAGTATTTTTTTTGAAAATCTTCTCTAACTCCTTCTCATTGTCATCTCTTTCCTTTAGCCATTGTTCACACTGTACCCTGTATGTCTTTAGCTCCTGGAGCGTCAGTTGAAGTTGTTCCTCCGCCCGGCGCGCCTTGGATCCACGAGTCATCATTTTTATGTTAAAAGAAATATTACAAATATAATATATTAAAAATTTCTACGTATGTACAGGTGTTGTGGACAATGTAATATAACTATAATATTAATTTACTTAAGAATTTATGATAAAATCAAGGAAAGAAATTACAATGATAAAGATTCAATTTAAATCTTGAGTTCATTACCTGTACGATGACAGCTGACGAACACAAATATCTTTTGGATAATCCTTTTCTGAACCTATTATACCACAAATATCACAATTTTGACACTTAAAATAAATTATCACTTAATTAAACAGCTAATTATATAAAATATACAAAATTTATCAAAAATAAAATAAAATAATTGGGAGAAGTTAATGTGACATGTACGCTACAGTGTTGCCACTCACCAAGCTACTACAATGGGTACTTCAGTATCAATATTATATTATTAATTGTTATCTTATGCACAATTAATTTATTTAGAAAAGTACACTTTGAATTTGATTTGAATTAAATCTGAATTGTAAAAAAAAAGTATACATTAGATTATAAAAATCTCTAAAATATCATTCAACACCAGGTGTTGAATGATATTTTGTCAGCTATATTAATTAATTCAAATAAGTTAAATTATGCTAAAAACTCAAATAATATAAGTCAAAATAAAAATTAATCAAATAGAAACAAAGTCATAATAAAGTTGTTCAGAAATTACAAATTGGATAGTACATGTCATATTAAATGAATACAATAATTTTATGTATGCTGTAAATACTGATCCAACCAATAATAACAGGTCTAATTACCAACCTGTAATTTGCTGCCCATCTACTTGTACATTTTGTGTAAATTGTACATCATGTTTCAAGAAATTGTTTCTGAAACATTTAAGCAGGTGGGGCCGATCCAATATAGTTACAATTTCATGTCCCTCATGGTTAAAAAATGGTTGATCGGTAGAGGATCCCAAGAAATTTATCGTACGTAAATTGACTCTATCACAATCACATACAATGCCAACAACTTCCAATCCAGCTTTAAAACAAGCACTCAGGACCTGTAAAAACATACTAATTTTAGTTACTACTTAATGATATCCTGGCCTATTGGTTGTATTCAGCTGTGATAATACTACTATTACTACTACTAATATAAGAAATTACAAACTCACCTCCTTGACAAGAACAGGTAGCCGGTCTGCAGTGACACAAGCTCCAGAAAAGTAAAAGGCTATTGGCTGTTTCCAATTTTTTCGAACCCCTATAGCCATAAAAGTTAAAGCTTTACTAGCAATTTCTGCCTTGGCCTGCATGGTCCTGGTAGCCATCAATACGGTCAAGTTTCGAATTATAAGTCAGATTTTTTCTTATTGACATTTCGTCAAAAGCCAACACACACAAATTGTCATTGACAGTTCTCTGATCAGTGATCTCTTTGATGGTTTCAATTACTTGTTGGTTTATCCCGCACATCATTGGTATTTTGTTCAATAATCCCTTTAATGAACGTATGCTAGGCAAACAAAATAATCTTCTCAATAATCTATAACATGAGCTGGACTTCTTGTAAACGCTCAGGGCTAAAACCTTGTCTTCAAGTGCCCATCTCCTCCCAGCCAACTTCCTTGAATTATTTTTTATCTGGCTTTGTAACAACAAGTAAAAGGAACTGCTCAATTTGCTTTTAATGAATTCATTTACAGCACTGTCATATTGTAGTGAACTCAATATGTCCCTGTTACACTTTTTAACTTTTTTTAATTTTCTTCGTAGTCTTAAGATTTCTGATAAATTTTTTCTACATCTTCTATATAATTTTTGCTTTTTGGGTGTTAATTCGGCACATGATTTCACACCCATTTCCTCAATGATACCTTGCCTTTTACATTGTTCCTGTAAAAAAATATATTATTATTATTGTAAGAAGTTTTACTTGTAGGTTTAAATACAATATACAATTGAAGGAATCTATATTCAAAATTACCTTGTTCAATATTGGGCTCTGAGGGTTAGGCTCAATTATGTGTTCTATAGAACACTTAGATGTACTGGCTGTAGGTTCTGGCTCTAACTGAAATACATTATTGAGAATCTTATTGATGGATGTCATTTATTTAGAATATTTAATTGTTTTGCATTCCGAAATTCAGTCAAGACTACGATATAAGCTGCTGTAAATTAATAATAATACTCACAGGGGTTCCTAGTGTGTCTTTAGGTAGACAATGTTCAAATTGGTTATGGTTTGACAAATAATATGAAATTTTATTACCATCAGACCCTCTGCTTCGCATTTGGTCTATATGTTTACGTTTAATCGTACCATTTGTATTCACTAAGTAGGAGTAAGGACCTGTTCTAGAAGTCACTATACCAGGTTCAGAACCCTTTTGTAACGTTACTCATTATCTGCCTAGCCTTTTCCCAACTACACTGGGGTTGGCTTCCAGTCAAACCGGATTCAGCTGAATACCAGGATTCTACTGACCTTTAAATAAAACTAATTTATTATAAAAATTTCTGACCTTATCAGTTTTTCTGATAACTTTTTTATTGCATAATGTATACGAACTTTGAGATATTTCAAACATACAGCCTTAATTAAGAGTGAGTAATGACAGTCGAGAAAAGTTAGACTATTAAAATGCGATAATAATTGAAAAAAAAAATGTTAAACCTAAACATTTTTTAAGACTTTCCTGCATAAGTACAATGAGAATATTTTTTTTATTAAGTCCTCGAGTTTTACGAAATATTATCTCACAAATTTCACAAATTTTTATGACATCTTTTGAGGGGTAACATAAACCGCCTTTATCTTTTCGCAACTGTAAACTGGCGTATTTATTTTCTGATATAATAGCAGACACACATTCCACGCACTGAAGCTCTTTTTCCAGTTTGCTTACAACAAATCCAGCAATATATACTATTATATGTTTAGAGTATTCGGTTAACATGCTTGGATCAGTTAGGTAATCATGATCCTTCATTAAAATTTCATTAAAGTATTCTGAATTACTATTTTCAGTGACATTATCAACCAATCTATTTTTTTCTGATGTTTTGTTAATGGCTATTTCCGGTTTGTTCAACGTTAAAATATTTATATGTTGTAACGGAATACAATTTCCAGAAAATATGTGTTTTATTTCACCATGAACTAACATTCTTTTAAATGCCGACTTTAATTGTCTAGCAGAAGGGTTGTTGTTAAACCCTCTTTTGGCTCTAATGGAACTAAAAAAATACTCCAAGTGATCTTGACTCAGTTTGTAAGTACTTAAAAACTGGAGATTATTATTTGTCACTTAAGTTTCGTAGAAATAAATTACACTTTAAATGCATATTAGGAAGCCCAAAAATCCAGTTTTTCTATTGGTTGACAGTATACTTCTGTCGCCTAATTTTAATTTTTTCAAATATAAAATTATTTCATCTAAAAATGGTTTTATATATGAGAAATTTTTGACAGATAGTGGTTTTTTGTAACTATATGCTTTTAAATTTCTAGAATTCATTACATCAAAAAGATTATTAATTTTTCGAATAAAATCAACAGTACCAGCAGAGTCCTTAAATTCGTCAATATTGAGTTCTATATTACAAAATTCAATAGCATTCGCAACAGATTCACTCATTACTTGGGCTGCCAACTGGACCTTCATTATTTGTTTGTATAAATTGATGTGTGATTTATATAACTTGTTACCTAAATGAAATCCTTCGTTGTCTTGGAGCTCTACAAGTAATTTTACGTGTTTCCATGACACAACATGGCCTTGCGGGTCAGTTATAGGCCCCTTTTATCCTAAGGTATTCCTAATTAACTTTAGCATGTGTGAAGGGTCTGGAAATATTACAATATTATTATTGCCGACGGTGAAAGAAGGATCAATGTCATCACCATCTAATTTACAGCCTAAAACTTTCGTCATAGAAAAATTGGTCTTGGTGGTTTGTGTAACGTGTTCTGTTTTATTTTTAATTAATGTAAAAGTTTAATAGCTTTTATTGCTTCTGTGAAAAACCCAGGATTTCCATCAATACATTGGTACCATCGCGATAGCGTACGCGGATGAGGTAAGCAAGTGTTAAATTGTTTTCTAACAAAGGTGTAAGCTTTGGGACTTATGTAGTGGAGACTTAAGGCAAATTTCCGTAATTCAGGAGAGTATTTCCGTTCAACGTTCTTTTTACACAAAAACTTTTTTAAGAAATCTCGATTGGTTGCACCGATACAAGTCAGCCGTTTCTTGGTTGATTAATGAACGAGTTTTTAATTTAATCCTTCAATAACAGTAGATTGGTCAGCAACTTTCTTTTGCAAACGCCTGGTCTTAGATTTTAGAGCAATAGCGCACTAGCGACCTGGCAGCGCGGCCACGACGCGCGGCCCGCCGCAGGTGTTGCGATTTGCAACGCGGCCAAAACTGCGGCTACGATCGTCAGTTGCACATACAGCGCGCTTCAAAATGGACGTTGAGGAAATAGCAGTGCTTTTGTATCTTATAAGTAAGAAGCGGAAAAAGAAAAGTAAAAAATATTGGGTTCACCCCTTGCTGCGTGAAAGGCGAACAAAGGGATTATTTCATACTTATTTCAACGACCTTCAGCAATATGATGACAAGTTCTTTAATTATTTGCGGATGAGCAAGTCTTCGTTTGAAGAACTGTTAAGAAAATTAAGTCCATCAATCACCGGCACTGTAACTAAATTTCGCCCCTGCATTTCTGCCAAGGAAAAACTTGTTGTAACTTTAAGGTAAGCCTATGCCTATCTACTTTTATTCAAATTATTTCTTTACGGTCCCTGTGTCTGTCTTATGAAAAAGGATGCAGGTAGATAAGTGAAACAAGTAGGTACATAAGAGTATTTAAGTACTGTATTATCATAATCAAAGGTGCAGTTGTTCAATAATTATTAAAAAACGTTTCAATTATTTCTGAATCTTGCGAGGCCTGAGAGTAGTTTGATTCGGGTGATTGGATAGAATTTTCTTCTCTTTCTGAATCCAATGGCGGCGGCAGTTCACTGGGACGTGACAGAGAAGGGCGGCAGTTCATTGTAGCAAGTGGTCCATTATCCGATTGCTTAGTAAAATATCCCTGTTGATATTCTTGATGGTTGGTATAACTACTTCGAGTGTAAGTAGGTTGGCTGTGCCTGGTCATAGGTTCACAGTGGCTTGGATCATATCTTCCACTTTGAGCTCGGTGGATTAGATTAATGATTTCCATCTTGGTTGTCAGCTTCGCGGATTCGGGTATTGTTTTGAAATCCTTTACTAAGGAAAGCATAAATAATCTGTCATTGTCGTCTCCGAAAACTGATTCACGTTGACTTCTTAAATTTATGCTTTCTTTTAATACCGAAACAAGATCTTTTTCGAAATTATTGTCTTCCTTTTTCTTCTTTGATCTTGGTTGTCCTTGAGATACTGATTCGGGGATGGGAGGGACTATATTTTCCGCATCATTTAAGTTCGATTCTGTTGTATTCGGTTCCACCGTATCTTTAAGGAACATCAGGTGTTGAAAATATACATAGGGAGATTTACGTTTCGCTGCGGCGCCACTTTTTGCGCCTTTGACACGTCGTAGCTCTCTGAGGAATGAGTCCCTTATATTTTTCCATTTTTTTTGAAGTGACTTACCTGGAAATGTAAAAAAAACTTATCATAATGTGTTTGTTTGTTCCAGATACCTAGCAACTGGATGCTCCTTCAGAGAACTAAATCATTCATTTCGCATTGGACACACAACTGTTCGAGAAATTGTACTTGAGGTTGCGTCGCCATATGGCAAAATATAAAAGACATTGCCTTTCCACAACTCGATAGAGACAAATGGCTAGAAATAAGTGAAGGATTTAGGAACAGTTCACAATTTCCTAACTGTGCTGGAGCTGTGGACGGAAAGCACATAAGAGTCATTCAGCCGACCCATACAGGGTCACTATATTATAACTACAAAAACTATTTCTCTATTGTGCTGATGGCTATATGCGATGCCAACTACAAATTTATATGCATAGACGTCGGCGCATATGGAAAATGCAGCGATTCATCGATATTCAAGAACTCGCATTTTTATGAAAAACGTACAAATAATGATTTAGACATGCCAGACAAGAAAACGATAACTGAAACAGGTATGCCTCTGCCTTTTGTCATAGTTGGCGATGAAGCATTCTCTTTGTCAGAAAATATAATGAGACCATATGCCGGAAGAAATTTGACAGACAAGAAAAGAATTTTTAACTACCGCCTTTCCCGTGCGCGCCGGTTCATAGAATGTACTTTCGGGATACTAGCCAACAAGTGGCGAATTTTTCATCGTCCACTTAATGTACTCAGAGAATTTGCTGTTGCAATCATAAAAGCATGTTGCGTCCTTCACAACTATGTACGGGAGCGAGATGGGTACAAATTCGAAGACACGTTGTATATTCCCCCGACTATTGAAGGAATACCTCCCTGCCAGCCTTTAAGAGGAAATAGAACATCTACACAAAACAGAGACCTATTTGCTGACTACTTCGTGGGTGAAGGACAAATCCCGTGGCAAAATCGAGTAGCTCTGAGAACACAATGAATTAGTTATGAATTAGTCATTTTAAATCAATTCTTATTATCTTATAAACTACTCGTAATTATGTATGTTCAATGTTATATAAAATAAATTAATAAATAAATAGATAATTAAATATTAAATACATAAATAAATAATAATATTTATAATTTGTCTCCAATAGTTTCGGTAAGTCTCCCTAGTAATAAGCTGGCAATACAGGCTTGTTACCTAAATAGTAACGAATTAAAATAGTAACAATAAAATAAACATTACCTACCGAGTTCGTTTTTTTCAGTTACTGTTAATTTTTCATTACCAAATATTTCTATGATCTCTTCCCACATCATCCTTTTTAAGTCTCGGTTGGCGTAGTCTTCACAGGACATGTCCCACAACGGAGGGCGTTGTTTCAATCTCTGTTATAAATCTTTCCGTGTCGAAAGACATCACGATGATCACAAATCACGCTGTAGTTCCATAATACGTGCGGCCGCCGCGGCTAGTGCGCGCACACTGGCGATTTAACTACAATGCAATTGATCTCAGTGGCCGCAGCGGCCAGCGACTGAACACGGGCCGCAAATACGTCGCTTCGATCTCGCTGGCCGCTGCGGCTTGGTGCGGCCGCTGGCCGCGTGCGGCCAGGTGCGCGTGCTCTATGGTGATTTCATACTAATGTATCTATCTCGATGGCCGCCGCGACCTGGCCGCTGCGGCCTAGCTGCTAGTGCGCTATTGCTGTTAATGCAGCTATTTTTTTCTTTCTATTATCACTTAATATTGTCTTATTTTCCAATTTCTTCAATAATTTCTTTTTACGGGGAGTTATTTCAACTTCCGGTGGTGCCACCATGGGTATACCTTGTGTCTGAAATTTAACAAAGAAAATTTCTGTATTTGTAACAAACTAGCTGTGTCCCGTGGCTTCGCTTTCGTGGTCTATTCCACAGAAACTGTACATTTTTTGGGATAAAGTACCTACCTACAGTTTTCAGGGATATTGTAGCTTTCTATCAGTGACAGAATTATTGAAATGGAATAAGTAGTTCCAGAGATTAGAGCATCTAAACAAGCAAACAAACTCTTCAGATTAATTATATTATAAATGGCTACACACAAATAGATGAAATCGCAGGAAAGTAATTTATAAGGATCAATTTCGATAATATAGACTGATCAAGAATAATCTTACCATAGTACTTTCTATTTTAATATCCATAGCAACTTCTTCTGATGGTAAGGTTAGATTTATAGAACCATGAATATCGGTCATTGATGAATTGTCAAGCTGAAAAATATGATTATTGTGGTAAATTTTTTACATTTATCACACAAATAAATAAGTACCTACATATACGTAAAAGATTGAATATAAGAGTTAAGGGAATTAAAAAAACAATATTTAATTACGTACCAAATAATCCTTTGTATCCTTATCTACCTCCCAAGGTTCACATTTAGAAAACTTGGTTGATCTAAAGCCAGTCGGACCTGAAATAAAAAAAAGGACATGAGCTTGCGATGAACTGCTAATATAATATTAAATTAATATTTTTGTAAAAGTTTATATTGTAGTTTATACAAGAGAAAATTTACTGTAGATATAATATAGTAATTTTTATGTTGTTTGGTGACTTAATAATTAGTTAGGTAAAGAATATTTCACTTAATTTAATTTTATATAACAACCTTCAACTAATTTTAATGTATTGAAGTTAACTAAATGTGTAGAAGAAATTAATTAATAAAAATTTACTTTACCTGGATGAAACGTGTGGGTAACGCACGTGGATTTAAGTGTGTTCTATTTAATGTACGTCTAAAGCAACTCTCTTCAAAATGTCGTCAGCAAATACGGGAGTGACGACTTGGATGTCAGTTATCTCGGCCCGTACAGTCAATCCATTTATTTCTTATCAGTGGATCATTTGGAAAACTAATAACAAAAATTAAATACGTTTATTGGTAATAACGATAAACTGCTGGTATCCCCATGGCAAATTATACGAAAAGAGCGTTTCACAGTTATTATCAACAAAAATATAGTGACACCACAACTTGTCTGCCATCAATAGCTTGTGGTGGCAAACAACGAAAAACGGATACGCAGATAGAGATAGAAAAAGTATGCTATGTCCTGCTCACACCTACACATTTTTACATAATATGTCTTGTCTCTGTTTCGTAATTATTATTATTTTAAGAGCATGTCTATTCCTATTCTCTGTCTACGATATAAACCTATGAGACGTCAAATACCTTAGTCTCTCCCGTGAACATGATTGCTGTAAAGCATTCGAAACGTCGGGAACTAAAAATCAAAATCCGAAAAGGTAGTTTCATTTACTTGTTTTTAATTTTTATACTATAATCTTTCCAGTCGAGTTGAGTTATAATAAATTCTAGGGTAGCTATAAAAAGCTTGGGAGACAGCGGCTCTTCTTGCCTTACACCTCTGTTTGATAGGAACCAAGGGCCAGCTTTTTTCAACTTAACTCTACCTTTACTTTTTAAATAGTTTTTTTTTTATTACATATATATATCCTTCTTCGACTTTTGAATTTTAAGAGCTTCCCATATGCTGTCGTGTGAAATTGTATTGAAGGCTTTTTGATAATCAATAAAGGCTATATAGAGAGCTTTTCTCATCTCTTGATCATTTTCTATAATAAGCTCTAGCGTGTGTATGTTGTCTATCATTGAAAAGTCTTTACGGAATCCTGCTTGCTCTATAGGTTGGCTACATTCAGTGTATCTTTGTAAAACTGATGCGATGCGATATATTTCCAAAAAAAATAGTCAGCTTGTGGAATAACCACATAATAATTATTGAAAAGTCATGCGTCTTCGCGGTTAGAAAGCTTGCGCTACACTGAACGGCGTAAGAATGAACAGTGACATCCTCGCGTCGCCTCGCGAGGGTAAGCGAGACCCTTTGACTCGCGCGCAGAAAACCGACTCGGAACGGAGTTTAACCTTTAACCTTTTAAGCGGTTTTTTTATCTTTGTCACTCATTGTATTAGTCTTCTTAGGAACATTTTTTGACTTATCATTCAGTATTTTAGTAACATCCTTAACTTTATTTTTTCTTCTTTGTTATCCTTAACTTTATTCTTTAATTTTAATAAATATGTTGGGACATTGTTACAACAGCGCCATCTAGTTCCGCAGTAAGCTACGAAACGTGCTTGTGTTGCGGATACCAGATAGTTGATATACTATACATATAAATTTTAAATACATACAATGAATGAATGAATGAAAACACTTTATTGCACACAAAGTAAAATAAAAAATAGATTACATTACCAGACAAAAATATGAGATATCATTGCTATGCAAAGGCGGCCTTATCACTGTTAGTGATCTCTTACAGGCAACCTTTAACGTAAGAAAAACATAAAAAGTAACGGAGGGGTAGTGCTAGTGTAGCTTATCATGTAATTTATATTTACGCTTAGCATTATTCCGCCTTAACATTAGTGCTTTAATCTCCTGGGATAGCCACGGAGCTGGGAGATGTTTGAGTTTAATAGGCCTTAGGGGTGCGTGAATATCAAACAAGTCCACTAAGAGAAAATTAAAAATACTCATTTTTTCATCTACTGTAGGAGCATTGAACACGCAGTCCCAATCAATATTGCTGAGATCTGTCAGGAATTTATCGTTGTTAAAGTGCTTAAAGCATCGCCTCATAACGACTGTTGGCTTTATCTTAGGTGGACGAATTCTAAATGACATGTAGACTAAATCGTGATAAGAAAATGCTTCCGCTGGAAATTGCCCATGCAAGTCGACAAGGTTACGAGACTGAAGATTAGATCCAACCACGACGGGGTACTGTTGGGAAAAAAATGAGTAGCATTACTCGGAAGTATGTGGAGATTACAACTGGTAACAATATCCTTTAAGCGGTTAGCGCGGGAGTCATTCTTAATAAGACATGTGTTGAAGTCTCCCATTATGATTGTGTGATCAGCAGTTGTTACATATTTTTCAAGCAACGTTTCAAAAGTATGAAAGTAATATATCTGCAGAGATGGGCTATAGAAAACTCCCAATAGTACTTTTAAATTACCAAACAAAACTTCAATAAAAATATGTTCAGCAGTTCCAGAGTATGGAGACGGAGATTTGTCTAGGACTGTAAAAGGTATATGACTACGCAGATATATTGCTACACCTCCACCGCCTTTATTTGTTCTATCGTTACGTATAAGGTGGAAGCCCGGTAGAGCATAGGAGGTCGAAGGAAGCTCAGGTTTAAGAAATGTTTCTGAAATCAGTATTGCGTGAATATTTTTACTGTCAAAGGAATCCACAAAATCTACATAGTGCCCAGGGCCTATAGCCAACCGGCATTCGTTATGAAGCGATTCGATTTCTACAATCGTCATCGCTTAAACGCAGCGTATGCATCTTGAACTTTAAATCACAAATAATTGAAATGAATGTACATTGTCTAGCATCATCTATTCGTTGACAACAGATCACGTGACATATCTAAGTCATAATATGTCAAACCCATACATTTTGGACTTTTCTACTATCGCTTTCGCTAATCGATTGTTACTTTGTCTAGGCCCTCAGGTATACTTTGCGCATTTACATATTATAAATATAAACAGCCATGACTGGAGTACAAACAGTTCAGTTATTCGGGTAGTTCAAATTATTTTTCTTGGCGTAAATGAACCCAACATTTTTGAATTCATCTCGAGTCAAGCCAAAAAATACAGAATCCACGTCTTTGAGATATGTCACCAACTCTATTTCCTGATCTTCCGTGAAAACAGCACGGAATCGACCAAGTTTTGAAGCAGCGATGCCGGTTTTTACATGTCTATACAAGGTTGCATAAGCCAAACCATATTTTTAACTTTGCTTTTTATTGATTCTCCAGCTTTTCACAAATTAATAGACGTTTGAATAGCATTTTCATCCCACGTCCCTTGCTTAGTTTTTTTTATATATATTTATTCACCATCTGAAACAAATAAAAGACATTTTTAGATAATAAGTCACCAATAAGAAATTTGCCCGACTAGGTTAGTTTTGAGATTAACACATTTCATACAAAAACTAATAATTCCGACTTTCTGTTAAATATACCATAAAAACCTACTTTGAAGAATTAAGACATTCATACATACAGGAAAATTGATCAATGTACTTACCGCGTAAAATCAATATTTTATTTACGAAAACACAAATCTCCACTCCGCGGACGGGACGCGACGCAGCCCCTCGCTTCGATGTTCGCCGCGTACTAAACTAAGATGGCCAAACGTAACAGTGGTGGCGTGTTGAATGAAAAACTAGTTGAGGTGTAGTGGGGAGTATTCGCTTTGCCCGGGATATTCACTTTGACCGGCCTTTCCCTAAGTGGAGAATAACATCTAAAAATAAGTACTTATTTTGCCTACGTGATGTCGAGCTTTGGGTAGGCAGTGTCAAGTGCACGGGAGGCCTTAAATAATTATAATGAAATAATGTAATACAGGCAGAAAAGGTAGTGAAAGTATTGCTTTAATGCCATTAATATATTCACACTTACTTTCTTCTTGTGGTGATGCAACTTCAGGTTGATTGACTGATTGTATGTGTGTGGCAGGGGTAGGGGGCTCTGTGTCTGGAAGAAGTTGGTTTTAGGATGAAGGCTCAGGGAATTGAACTCCTAATAGAGATGGAACTACTGTTTCAAGCCATTCCACATCCATTAGTGATTCTGGAGATATAATATCAGGATAAGGAGCTGAGGAATGAGGTGACGCTGTACTGGAGCTGGCTGGTACAGTCTCTGAGTTAACTGGAGACTGAGTCCCTTCAGTTCCCTAAAATATATTATTTCATTTGTACCATACTTAATATTACAATAATTTGTCTCATCAAAATCAAACTCTTGTTAATGTCATCATATTCTTTAAACTCTACACATTTTAAAATCAAGTCACATTTATTACATTTGTTTTTAATGTTTTTCAACAGAAACTACAATATGCACAAGCCTGTGATTCTTCAATATTGTCGCGTAATAGAGTGTGAACTCGTCACAATAGCACGTTTGTACCATGCTTAAGAACGGCCAATGTCAATTTTTAACTTATGTCAATTAAATGACAGGAACGGTCTATTACAAATTGTAATGTGTCAGAGAGAGAGAGAGACAATGCATTTTCGGGAAAGGATTCGAAATTACTAGAAACATTTTGAATTTTCGATACTAGAATGTTCTAATATTTACATATATAAAAAGGCCGGCAGTGTGTCGAGAGTTCAGTTGACATTCGAAGTTGTGTGAAGATTAGAAGAAATACGAAATTGTGGAAAAGTGAAGAGTCGATTGAAGTATTAGTGAAGGAGTAATTAAAGTGAATTACAGTACTCAGAGACTAGTACCGTGTACCAACTGTGTGTGCGTGTGTTAATAGTGAAATAAACACCTTTAGTGCAAGTGACGCTATTAATTTCCGATCCCGAACCCGTAAAACGTAACAATATCAGACACACTTTCTTCAACGGTTTCCTCGATCACAGAAAGCATGTCTGAAACAAGAAGACCATTGTGACTTTCTGTTGCAGTATTTTTGGACAAAACTTGTTTGTAATTAGTGGGTAGTACTGGCTTTTCTGGTTAATGAGTTTCCTATCCACTTGTGTATGCGTTAATGCATTTCCCGACATTTAAAAAAATACCTTTGTTCAGCTTGTCGGCGATAGGCTGATTCATGATTGATAGTATGGATGGTACCTATTGTAAACAATTTGTTGGCTTTGAAGCTTTGGTTTTTTTTTTGTTATTTAAATGTTTCAATGTCATTCAAAATAAAAAATAGTGCTGGCTTCACCGCCCCTTGGAGCTTGCCGCCCCGGGCCATGGCCCCCTTGGCCCTAGGGTAAATACGCCCCTGGAACTATCTACTTTCAGATGATTTTTAAAGTACGATCATACTTCAATTCCTTCAATTTACTTTTCTACCTGCTTAGATTCTCGTAAATGTACACTCTGATTAGAAATTATTGTAAAAAACCTTAATTCTAAGTTTTGTGGTGGAGAAAAGGGTCAATAATAATTATTATAATTATAATAATTTTATATATTCCATACATGCAAAGATTACAAGAAATAACAATTCTAATTTAATAAATCGTAGCAATAATAACAAATAGTAGTATTTCATTCAATTAAAGATAAATATTTAACATTTCATAGTAAAAATCATGAAATTTAAATTTAAACAAATTCTAAGAGTATTTATTTTATTTCTAATTACATTTAAGTACATTAAATTAAGTATCCAAATAAATTATATTTAATTATGTATTCTAAAATCATTATAATAATAATAAATAGAAGTATTGAAGAACCCGGTCAATTTCGAAGCGCCGTTAATCCCAGATAAATTAATGAAATTAAAAAAAATATGGTGGAAATTATTCTTTAAAAATTCTATAAAATTGCTGTGTTGTTATTTTATAGAAAAGTGACCAGAAAAAAGTTTTATCGCCCGAAAGAAAATTTGTTCAATAATTTTCTGCTATTTTTCTCTATAACTGTTTTACTTTCCATTTTTCGACAAAGAGTAATAGGATCAAAGTTATTGACAATTTAGTTTTCTGCAAATAATGTTTAATATTTTTGTAGGGTTGTTAGTTTACGAGATACAGCGCGAAAACCCTTTGCACCCGTTTTTTTAAAATGGCGGCCAGGGGACAAGGTTGGCGAACCCACAAATTTGAACTTAAGCTTATACTGACCATCCCCATATATGAAAAAAATAAACTTGCGTCCTCTGAAAAATCAAAGAAACCCTAAATGTAACTTTTCAATGGACTATACAAAATACATATTATACTTCGCAATGTCTGGTAAAAGAACTATGAAAACTTGCGTGAGACGTCTTATCGTCATTAAGGGTCGCGAGTTCCTACAATGTTTAACATGTAAACAAACATTCGATACACTTTGTGCAAATATATCAGTAAAAATCTCAAGTCTAATACCTAAAGGTTTTAAGCGAACATGGACATGACACATGTGTTGCAGCAATTAGCCGAAAACTGATTACTCAAATACGCTTATAGGGGCCACATATACAGCAATAAATACATTTGCCTCTGACACTGAAAATAGTAAACCCTATAATAACATGACGCAGCGAAAAAAATTGACTCAGCCTTCTACAACAATCGTACCCGAGTCCATAACGTTTGAAATTAAAGAAATTCAGCTCGCTGTGGAAAATCTCGTTAAAACCGCTATAAAATCTTTTCTATAAAATTTTTCTGAGGAATTTGATCTAATTAAATCCGAAATAAAAGTTAAAAGGAATACGTGGAGTTTCTAAATGCTGAATATGATCAGTTTCAACCGTACTTTACGATTCGTACAAGAAAGACTCCGAAGAGTATATAAAAATAATAAAGGATAACGCAAATCTCAATACAGATTGGGATGTTCTCGATAGAGACATATCTCGTAGAGTTATTATCCACAAGGCTGAACCTTCGGGAATAACACACCCGAGAAAACAACTTAGAGATAAATGACATTCCAGAAAATAAACATGAAAATCTTTATACCAGTATAAGACCTCGTACCGTTGTACTAATAGTCAAAGTCAAAGTCAAAATATACTTTATTCAAATAGATTTTTACAAGCACTTTTGAATCGTCACTTTTACATTATTATACGAATTTAAATCAAGTGTCAGTCTGTAAGTCTGGGACTACTACGAATATGGGGTATTATACTGGGTGTTATAAGTTTATCCTTATTTCTAGTATTTATACTGTGTTTGTCGCTGTGTTTTGAGTAGCAATTAATATTTTTTCGCACAAATATAATGTTACAATATATATATTGCGAATCAACCGTAAGTATACCTTTTCTTCTTTAAAAAATGTTATAAATGGCCCGAATGGTCCTTTTTTGAATTATAAATATGGATTTAAGGTCCGTTGCATTACCCCACAGCAAAATGCCAAACGACAAAATGCTATGGAAGAAGCTAAAGTAAACAAGTCTGGCAGTGTCAACGTCTGTCAGCTGCCTGACTCTTCTGACAGCGAAAATAGCGGAGCTTAGTCTACTCGCAAGAGACGAGAGATGGGGACCCCATTGCAAACCCAAATCTAATGACAATCCCAAGAAAACCGTGGAGTCTACCGTATTTAATATGTCGTTATTAAGATACAAGTTGAAATTTTGCCTTTTTACATTAGGTAATAAAAACTGCATATATTTTGTCTTCTTGGCATTTAAAGCCAGATTATTAATGTTAAACCAATGAAGTATATGCGATAATGCACTATTCCCTTCGTCGTAATTATTTGACTGTCTATCAACTTTAAAAATTAAGGACGTATCATCCGCAAAGAGTACAATATCACAAAACTTGTAGGCATAAAATGGGACATCATTAATATAAACTAAGAACAAAAATGGACCCAAGATAGATCCCTGTGAAACACCCATCTTAATAGGAGATCCAAAAGAATTAACATTATTTACCGCGACCTTCTGAACCCTACCACTAAGATATGATGCAATGAGATCAAGGGCAATACCACGAACTCCGTAATGAGCAAATTTAAGCAGAAGAGTTTCATGCTCTACACAATCAAAAGCTTTAGATAAATCACAGAAAATACCAATTGCATTCTGTGATTTTTCCCAAGCGTCATAAATATGTCTAAGAAGTGCTATCCCCGCATCAGCTGTAGACCTACCTCTAGTGAACCCATACTGTTCACTATGGAAAATATTATTTATGTTAAAATGATTCAAGAGTTGACTTAACATAAGTTTCTCAAAGATTTTACTCATACATGGCAATATAGAAATAGGTCTATAGTTGCCAGGATCATTTTTAACGCCATTTTTAAAAAGAGGTATTCCTTTACTAATTTTCATGAGATCAGGGAATATACCAGTGTCTATACATTTATTGAATATAAGAGCTAAATAAGGTGCAATGTTTGTTATTATTGTATTAAGTAATTGACAGACAGACAGACATGCCCCACAAATCACCAGTTTTCTTTACATTAAAAGTTTTAAATATTTTAATTATTTCATGTGCATCTGCATATAAAAATTTAAATTGGTGATTACAGTGCCTTGTATGATTTCTCAGGAATTTGACTGCCTCTATAGGGGAAGATTTTAGAGAAGATGTGACCATTTCTGGGATTTTCGAAAAATAACTCTCAAATGTATTTGCGACATCTTCATCGGAACTTACTGTAACATTATCAATTAAAAGTTGGACAGGTTCGCTGGCGGGCTTTGATCTTCCAGCCGTACGAGAAATAACGTCCCAAGTGGCTTTAATTTTATTATCAGAATTCAACATTTTATTTCTAATGTGAATAGACTTAGCTTGGAGACAAATATTTTTAAAAATTTTAGAATAAGTTCCCGGCCCATGGAACCCGGCTATGGAACGTTGGGTCTTGATTCCATTGCTTCATACTGTATAATTCGTACAATTTATCTCTACTTCTGTATATGCCGACTGTCACCCAGTCGCTAAATTTCATTTTAGTGTTTTTTAATACAGTACGTTCTTTAAATACGTTATTGAATGACTCCAAGAGTATATTGAATACTTTATTGTAGTAAGAATTGGGACTGTCAACGGTCATGTTCATATTAAGTAATTGCTGTGTGACTGTCTGTTTAAAAAAAATAATTTTATTTGTATTGACCGGTCTACATTTCAGTTTTTGTCTAATATTAACAATATTATTACTTATAGAAAATTTTTGGCTAAAGTAATCTGAACTCAAGTTTCTTATGATAGATTTATCAAGCACTTCTCCTTGATAAAACACATTATCTATACATGTGGAAGAAAAGTTAGTAACACGAGTTGGTTCGCAAAAAATATTAAATAAATCGTAAGATCTAAACAAATTTAAAAGGCGATTACTAAGACGCGTTACTTGAAGTATATCTACATTAAAATCGCCGCACACAATTACTGGTTTTTTGTTAGTACAAAGATTTCTAAGGACATCGTCCATCTTATTTTCGAACATGTCAAAGTCACCCGAAGGGGGCCGGTACACGCATAATATAATATACTGTTTAGTCTCAACGCAGGATAGTTCTATAGAACATTCGACAGAGAGTGCCACTATGTGCACACCGCGAGAAGCGTTCACTCTAACAAACGAACTTGACAAATTATAATTTTCAATATTTATAATATTACAATGTTTTTTAAGCTATGGTTCAGTTAAGCATATAACATGAATATTGTATTTCACAAGATAAAGTTCCAGTTCTAGTTCTTTGCCATCTAAGCCTTGTATATTTTGATGCACAATATTTAATCCATTAGACTTAGGCTTTGTCTTGATATTTAATTTAAACTAGTACAAGCACTTTCTACAGAAACATTATTTTTGTCCAATAAATTATTAATAATGGCAATGTTCTTAGTACTGTACAACTGGGTTTTGTATATTATAAGCTACTTAAGTAGCAAGTCTCTTCTTATAATACAAAGGTAGATACAAAGTATCCCTTGTCACCATAAGACTAGAATAATTAATAAATTTATTAATGTCAAAATAAAAGAATGCGTCACTATGATGGTGAGTTGTATTGTAAATAGCCATATTAAGGCAATTATAGAAGTCACAGTCAGAGGATGCAAATGAAATGTAACTCTACTTATAAAATACTTCAATAAAAGTCATTTTACAAACTAATTATCCTAAAATGATTACACCGTCGAAGTTTGACAAATGGAATAATTCAAAAAAGGTCTTTACCAATCTTTAAAAAGGGAACTCAGATTATTACAACACTGTTACGAAAGTTGAAAGAAAGACTCGGTGCAGGTGCGGGATGCGACGTTGGTGGTCGCGCGAGGTGGTCCCCAGGCATTAGGGTTGCGTAACACCTCCCCCCGTAGAACAGCGACTATTGAAGACATTCGTCGTAAATTGAGCTGGGGGTTGATTTCCATCAACCCTTTCAAGCGATGGAAGGGCATAGGTCGCTTGAAGTTCATGTTTGTCTTCTTTCGGCTTTTCATGTGAGTTCTGTGTCTGCTTCGTGAAGTACTTACGATAGTAGAAGCCACTAATAAGTGCACCTGCACTTACCAACACTAAGTACATTGGTATGGTTGTGTGATACAAACTGTAGTCGGTGACGTCAGTCAGCTGTACCGGCGTTTGCATGGCGACCTTCATATTAATTTGATGTAGGTGATCTAGTTTGACTGAGTTTAATTTCAGTAATGGATTTGTGGGCGGCGTCTTTTTGGTAGTAGTAGTAGGCAGATCTATGATGCTCAGTGCTTGTCCTTTAAGATGGTTGTTGCTATTTGAAATGGTGAAGTCAGGTGTTTCTAGGTAGCATTGATGAGGTATAATAGCAAGATAGCTACCCTGCAGGTTCTTATAGAAGTCTTGAGCACAAGATAGGTGAACCTTCGTTGAAGTAGGGAAACTAACAGTGTAGTGTTTCTCATCTAGCTCCTCATAAGCCGACTTGGTTAGTAGCACTGAAGTAGGGCTGCAACTCGACGTTCTTTGCTGCGTGATGATAAGTTGCTGGATGTAGTCCGATGGTTTATGAATAGGCTAAATCTGCTTCTCTTTGCATAGGTACCATTTACTGGTCTTCGGGCATTCAGCCTCAATGTACTTGTAATCTTTCTCAAAGAGGGCAAGGAATGGAAGGGGTGGAGTAAGGATTTCATTGTGTCTATTCGGGATAATGGATAATTTATACATATCATATATGGGGCAAAACTACTTAACTATAGGAAATTTATATACTATCACTATCTGATTACCTACATAATAAGACCCTAATCTAATTATATCAAAGTATTCCCTAAAATCTATTTCTACTACCCTTTCACTACCGTATAACTTGCTTAACTTGCTAATTATAGCTTGTATCGCAGATACATTTAACATTGAATGATGCATTGTGGAAGTTCTAACGAAAGCCAATACATTTTGTAACCTAAGCAGTTCTTGATACGTGGAGTCTACATTGTCGCTTAATATTATAAGTGCTTGAGCCAGGTGCGCATATTTTATAAGATCATCATCTCGAGTTGCTTCGCTTTGACTTATTTTATTAACTAATACATTTATTTTATCTTGATTTTTTACTATATTATCTAACACTTTTGAATACTGAGAAGTCCAATTCTTAGATAGACTAACATGATTATTCAATTCAATGGCTAGCTTATTTTCATTATCCTGTAAAGATTTAATAGCCTGGTTATAGTGCAATGTGTCTGTATAATCAAGATTACCTGTTATACTCTTTATAACAGACCCAAGTCCATCTATCAATCCTCTTTTAACACGATTACTCTCAAATGTCTGTAACTGTTCTAATACATTATCGAGCTTATTTTTAAGGTAATTAATGTGAGGTTTAAATAACGAACTAGTTTTATTATGTAATTCAGGACTTATACTATCTAGTTGATTATTAACTGTTTCTATTTTATCTTTTATATCTTGAAGGTTAATATATTGTAAAAAGGAATGCTAGTGGCACCTTATTTAAATGGTAGAATATCAGGTCCGTCATCAAGAGATTCAAGTCTTATTTCTTGCATTAGCGCTGTTTGCAGACAGAGAAGGAGAATCAGGATCAGCCTGCAACAATTGGGCGGTTTTAGGAACTCTTTTTAACCTATTTTTTGCAACAGGACCTAGCCTTTTCTTTGTGTAAATATGAATAGGTAGGTCTGTCATGACAACGTCTTGAGTGTATCGGGGAGCTAGCTTTTGTCGGGAAGCAATCGGGTTTCGAATAAAAACCTGTTGTTCCGGGCAATAACTAGATTCAGGTTCCCGATTCCTATTAATATTATCAGACAGTTCTCTTCGATGAGTCGTAGAAAGGTCATTATCAGATTATAGGTGAGAGTCATTTTGTCCTTGTGATTAACTATGTATTGTTGTAATAACTGCGACGAGATATCTAAATCAAAAGGATCGCGAGGGTCAAAGTGTCCCGTTATGACTTCAATGGGTTTGCATTTTGTAAAACTATGTATACTGCTATTATAAGCTAGAAGTGCATAGGGCATCAAATTGGTTACTGTTTCTGATTTTTGATTAACTTTTAATAAACGAAGATGTTCTTGTATGGTTGAGTGGAACCTCTCAACTATACCATTTTCGTTAGGTGCGTGAGGTGCTACTTTGAGATGCTGTATTTTATGAAGCCTCACAAATTCTGCTAAAATTTGATTAGTAAACTCTGTGCCGTTATCCGTGACTATTGTTAGTGGCATGCCATGATATGTGCAGAAGCTAAGCAATGCTTGCACGACACTTATTGCAGTTCCATCCCTTAAGTAATAGGCCTGTGCGTATTTCGAAAATGAATCAACTATTGTTAGGAACTTTTCACTATGAATTGTTAATATATCCAGATGTACTAGTTCAAAAGGCTTAGAGGCAGGCGGTACAACCCTTAATTGTTGGTTTATAGGGTTGCGATCATATTTCGCTTGTCCGCACACTGTACATTCATTTATAAATTTAGTAATATTTTCTTTCATTTTAGGCCAGAAATACTTATGAGATAGAGCCAAATGACATTCGTTAATGCCCCGGTGGTTCGTTTTACCAACTTGATATTTGTTAATGATATCCTGCTGTCTAAGATATTCTCGTACATTTTATCTGTACATCATATCATCTCGTACATTTCATCTGTACATCATCAATCTCGTACATCATAGATGAATTTTTAAATGTATTTTGTATGATTGGAATAATGTTGTACATAGCTAATGGGGGGTTAATAAGTAATCCTGTTTTGATTTTGGGATTAACATATTCCTTAATGGCATTAATCACGTCTTCTTCTAAATTGGACTCTGATATCTGAACTGAAATTCGGGTATGTGTGTCAAATGGTTTTGTTGTAATAGGTTTACTCTTAAGGTTACCTACTATATTAAGTACTAATTGTCTACTGAATCTGTTTAATGGGTCATCTGAAATTGGAATTTCTAAGATTGGGTTTTCATCGTTAGTGTGAACTGTACCTGTCCTAGAACTGTCATCATCTACCTCTGACGCTGTAATAGTTCCAGAGCCACTTAACGTAGGCGTTTTTTCAGATGGATTAACCGCGATAGACGTAAGTTCATCATTATTCAATTCTATACGGGAAAGAGCGTCTGCGTTAGTATTATTTTTACCTTGCTTATATATTACGGCGAAGTCGTATTCGCTAAGCTTTAAACGCCAGCGCGTTAGTCGTGAGTTCGGCTCCCTTAAGTTCATTACCCATTGCAAAGGCTTATGATCTGTTATAATTTTGAATTTACGGCCAAATAAATATGGGCGAAAATACTTACAAGCCCAGACAATGGCTAAAAGTTCTTTTTCTATTGTGCTGTAATTACTTTCACTAGTATTAAGTGTTCTTGACGTATAAGCGATCGGTCTATCTGAACCTACTGTGCCTTGAGATAATATGGCACCGATAGCAACATTAGACGCGTCTGTTGTAAGAATGAACTCCTTAGTAAAGTCGGGGTACTGCAAGATGGGATCATTGGTTAGTTTTACAGTATTCGAAGCAATCTACATATTTTTGATCTAGGACTATTTTTGCACCCTTTTTCAAACATTGCGTTAGTGGTTTAGTGACACGTGCGAAATCTGGGATAAATTTTCTGTAATACCCCAGTAGTCCGAGAAAACGTTTGATTTCGGTAGAAGTCTTTGGTAGGGGATAATTTTGAATTGCTTGGATTTTATTAGGATTAGGCTTAACACCTTCATTAGATATCAAATGCCCTAAGAATTCTGTTTCTAACTTTAAAAATTCGGATTTATCCATCTGTATTTTAAAATTTGATCCACGTAGTTTTCTGAAGACTTTTTCTAGGTTCAAAATGTGTTCTTGGAGGGAAGTACTAAAAACTATTATATCATCTAAGTATACTAGACAAATCTGATTTTGAAGATCTTTCAAGACATTGTCCATCACCCGCTGAAAGGTCGATGGTGAATTCTTTAAGCCCATTGGCAGTCGCAAAAATTCATAGTGACCATTTTCTACGTTAAAAGCCGTTTTATGTATATCTTTAGGGTCCATTTTAACCTGGTAAAATCCACTAGCCAAATCTAATGTGGAAAAATACTGACATCTACCTAATTTATCAAGAACATCTGTAATATTGGGGATGGGGTATTTATCATCAATCGTTTTCTCGTTAACTTTTCTGAAATCTACTACAATGCGCCATTTAACCTTACCTGAAGCATCAGCCTTCTTCGGCAATATCCAAATAGGTGAGCTCCACGCTGAATCTGAGGGCCTGATGATGTTCTGACTAAGCATTTTAGAAATTTGGTCTCTTACCTCTTGCCGGTGAACAAAAGGATACCTATAAGATTTTGTATGTACTGGAATTTCATCTATAGTTTTTATTCTATGCTTTATCCTGTTGGTGAATGTTAAACTTTCACCTTCAAGGTAAAACACATCTGCGTAATTTGCACAGAGACGTTCTAAGTTAACGCGTTCTTCCGGATTTAAATGTTCAGTACGAAGTCGGGATAAAACCTCTTTAGCACGATCGGATAAAATTTCAGTACACTCGCTTCCTATGTTAAATAACTCAGCTGCTACTGGCCGGTCCATAGAAAAGATGACATCATTACATGTAGTGTTAGTAACCTCTACCCAACCGCGGTTATTTACAACGTTAGTTATACAATCCGAAATCAAGCAATTGCAAATGGTTTGCTTCTCAACCAAGACATCACCGTCTAATGAATTTATTGGCAATCTAATTAATTTAGATGAATTAGCAGGAATTATTTCTTCATAAAGATTAGTTATCCGCGAATCGTACATATGAATAGGTATTTTAGTGTTACGTGTAATAAGTTTTTTTTAAAGTGGTAGTGCCATGCTTGTTACCTTCGGGTAGCAGCCGAATGGGCCGGCACGCCCCGTATAGTACCACTCTCTCACAGGAGACCGGCGTGAAGTGGCAGCTATGCTGCCGCGTTTCGTCCGGTAAGCGAGAGTCCGGGAGGCCCACTCCCCATCCCTCCTCCCGACCTTCTCCCTCCTCCCTCCCTCCCTTTCCTAAAAGGCCGGCAACGCATCTGCAAGCCCTGTGGTGTTGCAGATGTCCATGGGCGGAGGTGATCACTTACCATCAGGTGAGCCTCCTGCCCCCTTTGTCCCATAAAAAAAAAATAAGTAGTTTGTTACTGAGATCTATGTTAGAGCCCCAGACGTCAAGTAAGTCAAATCCTATTAAGCCATCAAAGTAATTGTGAAATTTATAAAGTAATATCATTTTGTTCACAGAATTCCGGGAAGCAAGGCAACGTTATTGAGTAATCATTTTTCGTTGTTGCATGCACATTAGTCACTTCGAATGGTTCGTAATTTAATGGGATGTGATTAAAATATTTTTTGACAGCTTCTGGGCTTATAAAAGATTGATTAGCCCCAGTATCTATTAAAAATTTTAATGGGGGATCGTTTATTTTAACATATCCCAGCTGCCTTTGTACGTGAAAATTTAATTCTATTTTGGTTTTTCTAATTTTTGGTCCATCTGAAAATTTACGTCACTGTTCGAGACAGATGGCTGGTCTATTTCCTCTAGAACTGCCGTCTCTGAGTATGGGGTTTCTTGGTAGTAAAAGTATTCAGGATAGTCATGATCATTGTAGGTCTGTTCGTATTTGTAACAGTCATAGTCAAAGTCGTCGTAGTCGTAGTAACAATCGTTAAAGTTTAGCTCTCTAGTCTCAAAATAATTATTAGGAGGTGGATTGCCGGATTTACGCCAATCGTGTGGTGTAGGTGGTAATTGTCTAGGAATAAAGTGGGTAACGCCGCTCATCGGGCGGGGTTGACTACCGAAATTAAATGACTGTTGTGGGAGTTTATTTGGCATTCTAAATACATTGCTTTGTGGGTTATAGTTTTGTGGAGGAGCACGCATTATTTGCTGTGTCCTAGTAGGCCCACGCGGTTGTTGCACATGAGGTGGTAAATAAGGCCTCCAACCCTGGGTATGCTGCATAGGACTTGGCCTAGAAGGGCCAGGCTCAATATACACTGGTTGCCTGATGGGCATATTAAAAGGACCTACCCCTTTTGGTACAAAATTATTTAAGGGTAACTTATTTGTTGGGCTAAAATTTGATTGACTATCTTTTCTAATAGAACCTTCATTTCTATGCTGTATATATAATGTATTTAGTTCCTCCTGGACAAACTCTAAGGCTTTCTCCATGGTCTCAGGTCGCATACAACGTATCCTTGAACCAAGGGGATCCTTTAGCCCTCTTAAATAAGCTTGAAGGGTGAGTTTAGAATAAAGCGCGCGTTTTGCCTCTATAGTAATAATAATATTCTCATGCATAGACACATAAGTCATAATCGTGCTAAATAGATTCTGGCAGCGTTCATAAAATTCTTGTGGTGTTCTAGACCCTTGGGTTAGCAATGATAAATCACTATATAAAGCAGTCTCATCCCTATGATCAGCGAAATTATTAATTAATGCGTTTCTAATACCTTGCCAGTTTTCGGGTATACCATTGGAGTTAATTAGTCTAGCTGCGGAACCCGTTACTTTATTTAGAATACCATTAACTAAGGCTGCATTCGCCAATTCATGTTCCGGATCTGTGTTAAAATGTGCAAGGACGAGCTGATTGCATAAATTAATAAAACGTGTTAATATATGGGGATTACCATCAAACTCTGGTAATAATCTAAGGGATTTATAAATAGAATCTAAGTCAGTATGAGCCATGGTATGTCTCGTTTAATATATTTCGCCTCTCGTCTATCGTGCTGAGCCTACCGCTAGATAAAGTAGTATTATGCCTTAACCTAATATTCCGCGATTCTCTAGGGTGAAAAATCTTGGATAGTAAAAATTATCTTATAAAAAAACTCTAAATTATATCAATTATTAAAAACTATTTCTTTAAATTCTTTAACTGAAAATTAAATGAATTATTAAAAAAAAAATTAAATTAATAAATTTAAAATTTCATCTATACTATACCACTTAAATACGAGTACAAAATTAAAATATTGCGATTAATATTTTAAATTTTAAATTACGGAACTCTAATTTATTTTTATTACGTAATATAATAAAATAATATAAAATATAGGATAACCTAGAATGGATGTAAGGACTGAGAACGATTCAGAGTACTTACATGAGTTTCATTTCTTTTGCCGTATTAATTTTCGAATAGACCCAGACTGCAACTCTCGTAGATTCGGGATCGCCGAAGGCCGTGATCTATTCACTGACTCTACTTTACAGCGACCCTACCGACTGCGCCAATTATAGAAGTCACAGTCAGAGGATGCAAATGAAATGTAACTCTACTTATAAAATACTTTAATAAAACTAATTTTACAAACTAATTATCCTAAGATGATTACACCGTCGAAGTTTGACAAATGGAATAATTCAAAAAAGGTTTTTACCAGTCTTTAAAAAGGGAACTCAGATTATTACAACACTGTTACGAAAGTTGAAAGAAAGACTCGGTGCAGGTGCGGGATGCGACGTTGGTGGTCGCGCGAGGTGGTCCCCAGGCATTAGGGTTGCGTAACAAGGCTATATTTATTTATTTATTTATTTATTTATTTATTTATTTATTTATTTATTTATTTATTTATTGAATTACCAACAAAAGTTACAATGGTTAACACAAAATATTATCTCTATTTTGTTCATCAGTGAGGGAAGAGGAATAAGGAAAAGAGCAAATAATTATAACATCATGTTTCCTAACAGATGAACTATCCCCTTGGAGAAGTACCACAGTACTATTTACACACAATTCCATAGAGGATATTTTCCTAATATTATACTGGAAACTGGCACCAGGTGAACATATATTGTGTACATTATTTATGTGCTTTACAAGCAAAGCACCAAAGCCTTGGCCTATTTCGTCAGACACTACTATTACTTTACCTTGGACAGTGGCACTGGAGGAATTATCCGTGCTTAAATTATTGTTAGATTTTATACTTTGATTTTGATTCAGATTTTGTGTAGCCGAGACATAATCTACATCCACAGAATCATTTTGAATATGTTTTTTTTCTGATTTAAGTGTATTACAGTCACAAGTATATTTATTAGTCAACGATTCTAATCTTTCATAATTGTAAATACAAAGTTCTACTAGGTTGGTAGCAGCAAGAACGTGCTCCTGTATCAGTTTTTGTGAGCACTCATACTTTGTAGTAATTGAATTTAATGCACGATTTAGATTATCAATTTCTACCTGGAGTTGTATTGTGGCTCGCTCATACAAAGACCTACTTTGACTAAATTTGTTTTTATACAAGTTTATTTTATTAATAAGTCTTAAGCGTTCACTCCTCAATTCACAGATATGTCTATAAGTATACTTATTATTTATTAATTTTCTTGATTTTTTTATAAATTTGTTCAATTTAATATATTTTTTTAATTTATTGTGGGTTGAGAAGTGAATATGTTTTTCACAAGGATCATCATCCTTAGTTAGGTCTATCACTATTTGTGATTTACATTCAACCAGCTCATCATACAAAGATTGAGTTTTTTTTGATTGATGTGACATTTTAAAGTCCTCGAGCTCAAGTACAGTACTTTTGGCTTCTTGTAAACTTATTTCAAGTTCGGTGATTCGACTTAGAGCTTTTTCATGTTCATCACTACACTGGCTGAACGCATTCACAATTTCACTCAAACGGTCTCGTTGTGATACTACTTCCAAATAATTGTCATGTAATTGAGCTAGTTCATTTTTTAAATTTGAATTTTTTTTAATTATTTGTTGAATTTCCTCCTCACTGTCCTCACGTTCTTGTAGAAGCTGTTTGCAAAGATCCTGGGAAGATTTTAATTCTTTTAAGGTAGTGTTTAATTTACATTCTAGATCTTTTGCTGCAGCCTTGCGGGTGATTATAGATTTTTCCATTGCTCTGTAATGAAGTATGGAAAGTGAGATAGTGAGGATATAAGGAAGACAAGGTAAATGTGGATGAAAGTTTGAAAGCAAAAATATATGGAAATAATTTTAATAGTTAATATAATAAGGTAGCAACTATGAGGGAAAAGTATAAAAAAGTTAAGCAATGATTCTTTAGGTAGTATCAGTTTTAGTATGTAAGCAGAATAAAAGCTTACAATTTAATTAAGAAGGGTACAAGACTGTTATATCAATGTTTTAGATTATGTACTTGTAGCAGTTAAAAGTTTAACTATTATTTTAACTTATAAGCTATTAATTCTTTATTATCATTACATTAAGATATTTATATTTTAAAGTGATACATGTGTATATATATATAGTAAATTGCGAAGAGAGTTTGATTTTATATTCTGTCTGTGGCTAATGTTATCTTCAGCTTTGCTTCCAGCTTGTCAAGCAAAGTGAGAATAATATCGATGCCAGAATGTGAGAATTGACGTAACTCACTATCTGTGAGTTTATGTGAAGTAAATTTGTGATTCTTATAACAATTGTACTGGTCAAATACTCCCCGGGTTTAATTGAATTTGAAAATCCTGCCGTTATCCAGTTGTCAGTTCCAAGTCCATATTCAAATACAGCACATTGTTGTATATTATTGATAGGTATACACATAAAAACAATTATTATGCACTATACAACTTTAAAAACGCGATAAATTAATATAAATACAATTATTTTACATATTTTATGCAAATGAAAAATTGAGCTACGATTTTGACGTGTCACCTGGGCCAGTGTTGCAAGCCTCCTCAAATAAATAATAAATACTACATAATATCAAAGTCAGGGATTCTATTATTATTTAGTAGTTGAGTGTTACAACGCTCATCATCATCATATCATGTTTAGTCTACAATACCTCTACACAAGAATAAATATACCTACCCATAAGTGAAATGTTAAATATCTACTCTAAGAATTTCCGTGGTATAAATACAAAACTGGACGACATTCATTTGGCGACCTTATAAACTAATTATGATTTGATAGTTGCGACCGAAACCTGGCGGAATGAATCGGTTATGGACAGTGAGCTGCTTAACGAAGATTTCAATATTTACAGAAGATCAATCGTCTATTGACAAAACTTTCAACAAAATGCGGTGGTGGCGTCCTATTTGCATAACCTCCGCCTGTAGTATCTAATACTTTAAATTTTATATGAGAGAACATAAGCTCCAATTTTCAAACATACCAAGGTGTCCATATTTGTGATTTCAACTAGGCTTGTTGATATTTCTTAAAATATCGCATTCTGGATATATCGATATTGTTAGATAAGTAAATTTAAGGTGTCTTCGTACACAGATTAGTAAGTCTTCGTAAATGCTACAGAATAATTTGATTTCCGGCCGCATGTGGCGCTGTTGTAACTAATCTGTATTGTCTCTCTTATGTCAACTGTTTTATACTGTACTCGTGTGCTTAATTAAATAATTAAAATATCAAGAATTCTTATTTAACCCTGTTAAAATATTACTTCGATTCAATAGGTTATGGGCCCAGGCTCGTTATAGTAAATACATTTCAACAAAAGCGTTAATAAAGAGCACGATATTTACCGGTGGAAAGTTAGGCACGCACAACATGTAGGTTGCCAATTCAATGAAGATAGAGACATTCGACGGCAGAAATTTTAAACAGTGGAAGTTTCGAGTAAAATGCGCATTAAGATGTAGATGTTGATGAACCTAGACCTTCTTGTTCAAATTCGGATCCAGCTACCGAAGGGGTATTCACTAAAAAAAAAGGTGATGACTTGTGGGATTCGCATGATAATTTTGCAACATCTGTCACTGTTTGGATCAACCTGGTCCCCCTTTTGAAGAGCATCTTACATGTTTTTTAAAAGAAGCATTGCTTCTGAGGAATGCTGACATATATGAGTATTAGTCTTCTAGTCCGTATACTTGTCTACGGCCAATTGCAATTAAATATTTATCTGCTCCTCCCAGCAGTGTTCCTAGTGAGCAATTGTTCAGTGCCGCAGGACAAATATATGCGGACAGACGATCTAACTTGATTGGTGAAAATGTAGATAAATTATTATTTTTAGCATACAACATAAGGCTGTTTAACTTTGATTACTAATATTTTCAATTAATACATATCGTTACTATGTGATTTTTATTGTAATCAATGTAGCTTTAGCTAAAAAGTTTTTGAGAGAGAAGGTTAAGTACAAATATGCTTAGTAAAATAGAATATTATATTATTCTTATAACTTGTTGTTTGCAAAACAGTCATGACCTCATTAGTTCTATTGTTATTGTTACATTTATTTTGAAATTTCTAATATTTTCTAAACTGTGCATTTAATTGACCAACATTTAATTATTTACTAAGAAGTTAGTGTTTGTTTATTTTATTTATTAGTCTAGTTTTGGTCTAGTCGATTAAAACAAAGACTGATTGGTCTAATTGTAATTTGTAAATTACATAATAAAGAAATGATTATTTTTTACCAGTAGGTAAATCACAAAATGAAATATCATCAACTTCTGTATGAGACAGTCAATATAAACCTTCAATATTGAGGTTTTGAAATAATTTTAAGATTAATTGTAGCTTGTAGACAATATTGAACAAAATTAATTACTGAGTGCTGAGAGAATATAAACCTTCGGCTTCGGCTTCGGCCGAAGGTTGTGGCGATAGCCGATTAATCGGCTTCAGCTTCGGCCAAAAATAGACCTTCGGTCAGACACTAGATTAAACATAGATTCGATGAAACCGAAAGAAACCAGTACACAAGTGCAATTGGACAAAGATGACGGAATGGCCATGTTTATCTTGACCTCATCAATGGACCTAAACCAAATATTCTTTATTTCAATATAGAAAACTGCGACACTGCGAAACAAATCATGAACAAATTAGAAGCTATATATGAACAAAAGTCTGAATACAACAAATTAATAATCCATGAGAAATTTTATCAATATACCTACTGTGCTAAAGATACAATGGTACAACACGTCTCCAAAGTGTAAAACTTAGCGAAACAGCTTCGGGAAGCTGGAGAGAAGATAAGTGACACAGCAGTTATAACAAAAATTCTAAGTACATTACCACCCACATGCGGGGCACATCGCTCGCAGAACAGACGGTCGATGGGGACGCAAAGTTCTGGAGTGGCGGCCACGTACCGGAAGGCGAAGCGTGGGCAGGCCTCCCACAAGGTGGACCGACGACCTGGTCAAAGTCGCGGGAGCCCACTGGATGCGGATGGCGCAAGACCGGTTCTTGTGGAAATCTTTGGGGGAGGCCTATGTCCAGCAGTGGACGTATTTGGGCTGAAACTATACCACCCACATACCGATCACTCAGAATAGCATGGTTATCTCTTGATGAAGAAAATCAAACTATTCAAACTCTCACTTCACGCCTGATAGATGAAGAAGCCAGTCTTGCTAATGATGCAACTCATAATGAATCTGCATTGATAACTATTAAAGGAAAATCCAAAACAAAAATAAAAAATAATATTAGTAACTCAGATGAACAAAGGAATTTAAATCATAGATTTGTGTGCTATAACTGTAACCAAAGAGGTCACTTGCTAGAGATTGCAGAATGCTAAAAAGAAAATACAACAATAATAAGAATCCTCACAATATATTAGCATTCAGTGCTGAGAGAAATCTCATAACTGACCATAGCGAAGAAGCCTGGATACTGGATAGTGGAGCATCAATGCATGACTATTTCTATAAATTAAATGAGTACGAAGACCACAACATGAACAGAGAAGTTAAATTGGGAAATAAACAAAATATTAAAGTACATGGTGAAGGTACCATCTTTATGAATAAACAAGTAAAAGGAAAATGGGAGAAATGTAAACTTGAGAATGTTCATTATGTACCAGACTTACGTAGACAACTGTTTTCGGAACGAGCAGCCACTAGAGAAGGTTATGTTAGAGTAAAAAATAATAAAAAGGCAATGATAATAAAGAATAATATAATTGTTATGTGTGCACAATTAACAGAAAATAATTTATATGAATTGGATATCAAAGTATATGCACAGGAGAATTGTAACATTATACAAACAGACATAAAAATTTGGCATGAGAGAATGGGACACCTAAACCTAAAGAAAGAAACCTAAAGAACTACATAACATGAGTAAAAGTGGTATAATTCCAGTAAAACAGACTGGAAATGAAAATTTTATTTGTGCAGCATGTCAATATGGTAAAAATGCAAGACGTCGTTTCTTGAAATATACTAGAGGCCCATTAGAACCTGAAGGAATTGTATACAGTGATTTTTGTGGCCCTATCGAAGAAACTTCTGTTTTGGGCATGAGGTACTTTATATTATTTAAAGATGGAGAAACAAGTTATCGTCATGTTTACTTTATGAAACATAAAAGTGAAGTGTATAATTGCTTTGTAAAGTACAATGCACTTATTAAAAATAGATTTCAGCATGATGTGCATATTCTACATACAGATAATGCTTGTGAATATGTGAACCAAGAACTTAAGTCATTCCTGGAGAGCAAAGGAATAATACATGAGTGCACTGCACCTTACACTCCACAACAGAATGGAAGAGCAGAAAGGGAACTGCGTACTATTATGGAAAGTGCCAGAACAATGTTATACGCGAAAGACATTCCTTTAAACTTGTGGGCAGAGGCTGTTAACTGTGCAGTGTATTTGTTAAATAGAAATACATCAAGTCAAACAGGAGAGGTCACACCATTTGAACTGTGGCATGGAGTAAAGCCTAACCTGCTTCATATTAGAATGTTTGGCGCAATTGGATATGTACATGTACCAAAAGAAAAAAGGAAGAAACTAGCTACAAGAAAAGCATTAAAATGTTGTTAGTTGGATATGAACAAGATAATTACAGAATGTATGATCAAAACAATCGAAAAATTACAGTGTCACGGGATGTATATTTTGAAGAAAATAGTATACCTGAAGAAAAACAAAGTTTTACAGAAATAACATTCAACCATAAAGAAAATGGACAATCAGTGTTACCCAAGAACGAGGTTCAAGACCAGTATAATATACCTCTTAGATAATGCTCATCAGACGAAGAAAGCATTAAAAGTATTGAAGACTTTGATAATTCTTATCACCCTCCAAAAGGTTATGTAGCACAAGATGAATTAAAAAATATCACATTGCGTTCTCGGCATCAGAAAAAATTAGAAATAAATTTAACAGAGTTAGAAATTCCCAATACTTATAAAGAAGCAATGAATAGTGTAAATCGTGAACAATGGAAGCTAGCTATAGCTGAAGAGCTCCAGTCACATGAAAATAACAACACTTGGGTTATAACAGATAAAACAGAGAGGAAACCTGTCACTTGTAAATAAATGGGTTTTCAGTATAAATTTGTTTTCTGCAATTATTTCTTTTATAGATCTGATATTGCATTAGCAGCTGCAAATGCTGACATGAAATGAAGAGGGATCTAAGATCGTTGCTTTGGCCAAGAAAGGGTTTCTTTTCAATAAATCATTTTCTGACACTCCAATAGTTGTTGATATTTTAGTTTGTTGGATTTCTTGTTTTAATAAATTTGTTAATGGTATTACTAAACTTTCTGTGACATATTTCTCGGCACTCAACTGTTACTATTTTAAATGGACCAAGAAGCGTAATTAAATCGCGCAAAATAGTTAATTGCGAAGTAGCTACCATACCATAGAATAATGTACCTGAACATTTTTCTACCTTTGCAACAATTGAAGATAATTTCAGGAATCTTTCTATCATGTCCAAACAAGAATTCGAAGAGTACTAACTGCTTGAATAAGCATCAATATTTGCTAATTGCTCCGATCGTAATTGATCAGAAGCACTAACTGAATGTTTGAAATAGGTCACAATACATTTTATTTGATCAGCTAAGTTTGAGAAACTTGTAGTGTTTATCAAAATTCCATCTATATTTATTTATTTATTGACAACCTTCGTGGCTCCGAGTCACCACCCGAGCGGGTTGGCGTACTTTAAGTTTACACATTGTGTAGGTGGTATATATAGTTATCATAGATATAGGATTGCAATGTAAATGTCTCCCATACTTGTCTGGGATTGAAAGAAAAACATAGCATTAGCCAGCTGCTTCTCTTCCCGCGCAGATCGCAAAAATAATAAACAAATCACAACAAAACAAAATATATACGGACAAATAACACAGATTGAGCTAGCCCCAAATTCTGAGCTATCCCAAAACTAAGTTCGAGGCTTGTACTATGGGATACTAACTCAACAATACTATATTTAATATCAAATACATGTATAGATAAACATCCAAGAAGAAATCGATCAAGGGATAAGGCACCGTGTAACTGGTGCCACTATTTCTATCCTGGGGTTGGTTATGGTTTCCTTTTAGTTTACGGAGGTCAGATGGGAGTCAGAAGAAGAAGAGTAATAGGTATTGCAAGCTTTAATAGGTACTTACCTGATTTTTTTGTTTCCTCACATCTTTGCCGCTTTCGTCGAAATGAAGTCAACAATGACTCCATTTTCTTTTTGACGATGGAGACATCGCAATTAGGAATGTTAGCAATTTCTAGCCAGCAGTCACTTCTCTTCGCTTTCAATTTATATTCATTATTTGTTGGACCCCAAAGACACGGCTTCTCTTTATACAAATCTATTAATAAAAACATATCGTCGTTACTCCATTCTTTGTTTTTTTCCTTGATCTAAATGGCGAGAAATATCCAAGTAATTATCAAATTGGACGTCTACACGCTACGGTCTCTTGCTTCAACTGAGCGTTCGTTCGTTGGCCTTCGGCGACCGTCCAAACAGAGTTCGATCAAATAGCTCGATTTCTTTGATGTTACCGCCACGCTTCGGATCGCTGGCACACGCCAACGAGCGATCGTTGGCATTCGCTAAGCTGTCCAGATTGCAGCAACGAAGGTCAACGAAACCCGTTCGTTTGGCCGGTCTGTACGCAGCGTAATACGAATTTTAATGACATTTTGCGACCGATCGCGTAGTGATTGCTATCGCATTGCTACTGCTGTCGCGTTGCTGTCATTACAGCAAAGTTTTACGTAATCACCCTACGGGTTTGATTTCAAAATTTTACAGATTGCCGGATTTGATGCTGACGTCAGGTTTTGACCTGTTTTTACTATGGCTTATTGTCAGTTTTGAACCGTATACTCCAAGGGAAACTTTTTTAACCAAGTCAATTTGAGTTGCCATATCATTAACTATTTTTTGTCAAAATGCACAGATTGCCGCCATTGATACTGGTCGACTCTAATACTAGAAGCAAACACTTTTAATGCCTGTGACTTGTCCGCAACAATTTTTGTTTTAAAGATTTCCAGCATGGTAGAATATTTGTTGAGTTGAAGCCCTTAACTGTTTTCAAAAATTTTCATCCTTTTGAGAGCTTCCGTTGTTTGGGAGCTTCCGTTGTTTGCGCTGAGTTAACGGTTAAAGTTATGCAAAAATCTTTCTATCTTTTAAGGTTGACTCGAGTTAAGTAATCGGGCGCGGTGGGTTGAATTAAACAACGTTTCTCGTTGAAAGGACAGACACAATTTATTTATTTATTTTTTTATTTTATTAAGTGGTAGTGCCATGCTTGTTACCTTCGGGTAGCAGCCGAATGGGCCGGCACGCCCCGTATAGTACCACTCTCTCACAGAATACCGGCGTGAAGTGGCAGCTATGCTGTCGCGTTTCGTCCGGTAAGTGAGAGTCCGGGAGGCCCACTCCCCATCCCTCTTCCCGTCCTTCTCCCTCCCACCTCCCTCTCTCCCTTTCTTGAAAGGCCGGCAACGCATCTGAAAGCCCTGTGGTGTTGCAGATGCCCATGGGCGGCGGTGATCACTTACCATCAGGTGAGCCTCCTGCCCGTTTGCCCCCTTTGTCACATAAAAAAAAAAAAAACACAACTGCTTTATTTTCTAATGAACAGGTTATTTATCGTACAATTATTCGGAAATGTGTGTAACAGATGTCTTGGGTCTCAGCGGACGCTTCAAGCCTTAAGTTGTTATAGTTTTGAATTTTCTTTGTTACATTATGCGATAACTTCTGAGAAGGGACATCTAAAAGAAAAGGACCTTCCAAGAAGGATATTTAAATTCTGAAGTGTAAGATTTATGTGAACCGTTGGGTTACATAAGTCCTCCGCCCTTAAGAGATAAGCTTAGCGGAGACGTAGGCTGAGAAGTGTCTGGTGATTGAGCTGGGATGTCCTCTGCGTCCTGTGATCCCGTTGCTTTTCCTCGCTAATATCGATAGCTTGCTACAGATATTGTACACTCTTCGGGATGTACGTCGGAGCGATATGAAATGAAACTGCCAAGACAGCTACAATTTGACTTTAATGAGACAAACTTACATATCGCCCAGGTGGCGGCAAAACGTTTCGACCGTCAGGCTAGCGGATGTTACGGCAGGAAAAGAGAGAGAGAGTACATTACGTGCATCGACTTATATAGGCTAGCCCTGGCCATAGATATTACAATAGATAATAAATCACACTTTACTACAGATAATTGTTATTACTTATAGATAATAATTTACACTTTATACAGATAATATAAACTAGCAACTAAAGGCGCTCTGACGCCTTAACATCCTCCCGCCCGTTGAAAGCTAGCTTTCAACAAGCCTGAAGCTCATCGGCCGTAGGTAACGGACAGATGCGGGTCAATGGCCTCCTGACGCAGCCTCGGATTGTGCGGATGTCTGCGACTCTCGATATGCCGTCAGGACCAGGAAACAGCTGTGACACCCGACCAAGGCGCCAGCTTAAGGGAGGCGCGTTTTCCTCAGACAGGAGGACCAGGTCTCCGATTTTTAGCTGAGCTGTGTTGCTTCGCCATTTTGTTCTTTGCTGCAGCTCGGAGACATATTCTTTCTGCCACCTCTTCCAGAAATGCTGCCTGATGATTTCCAGGCGCTCGTAGCGTTTCCTCTGGCTGTCGCCTCCGTGCGTAGGTGCGGAGTCTGGTAGCGCTGTTAGCGGCCTACCGATGAGGAAGTGCCCTGGAGAGAGGAAGAGAAGGTCGTTAGGAGAGGATGACAAAGGACACAAGGGACGACTATTAAGTATTGCCTCCACTTGTGCAAACAATGTAGATATCTCTTCAAACGTTAAATTAGAATTTCCTATTACTCGGCGCAAGTGATGCTTGGCCGACTTTACCCCGGCCTCCCAGATGCCGCCGAAGTGAGGAGCGTAAATTGGTATGAACTTGAACCTAATTCCCTGCTGACTTGCAAAATCAAATATAGGTTCCCTGTTTTGCATTACGAAATTACCTATCTCCTTTGCGGCGGCTACAAAATCACGACTGTTGTCGCTGAATGTTTCCGCTGGCTTGCCCCTACGCGCAATAAATCGTCTAAGCGTCATTATAAAAGCATCTTTAGATAGATCGCTTACCGCCTCAAGATGTACGCACTTATAACGCAAACATACAAAAATGCACAAATAACATTTAATTAAACGGCCAGTAAAGGTTGACCTTTACGGTTGAGAATGAGAAAGGGGCCAGCGAAGTCTAAACCAACAGATATAAATGGGAAACCAGGATTTACTCGCTCCGAATGTAATTTACCCATCTTCGGACATAATGTTTTACCTCGTAGGCGACGGTTCGTCACACAATTGTTGACAGTGCGTCTTGCTAAATTTCTACCACTAATGGGCCATATCACCCCTCTAACAGTAGCTAACAATAACTGGGGACCCGCATGCATAGAAGTGATGTGTTCTCTGTCAAAATATAATTTGGTTAGTCTATGCTTAGAATGAAGTAGTATAGGATGCTTCCTATCGTAAGCGCATACGGATGCATCTATGCGGCCACCGACACGGATTAGCCCTGCTTCGTCAATAAATGGAGATAGAAATAATAACTAGCATTTTGCTAGTTAACGGTTTATTGTTTACCATTAACTCATACTCTAGACTGAATGATTCCCTTTGAGCTATTAAACAAAGTGAGTGAAATGAATTACGCAGCTCGTCCGGGGATAACCCACCTAAACTTTTTTCACCTAAACACAGACTTTTTTCGTGTCCCTAGGCCCAGGTTACATGTTAAAAATATTTCTCCGTATTTATTTAATTATATAAAGTTAAATAAAATAAGTAAAATAGTAGTTTTTATATTAATTTATTGCCCTGTAAAATAGTGTTACTGTGTGTAATATGTGTATGCCAATAATATAAAACGTAATGCTAAAACTTGGATATTATCGTGAGCTGTCAACGGGTCAACGGCAGAATTTTGAAATAGGACTAAAACCCGGGGAGTATTTTACCAATATAAGTATTTTAATCACACTTTCACTAAATATACTCCACAAAACTCATAATGAGTAACGTCAATCCACACATTTTGGCACCGTTAAGATCTCCCTTTGCTTGACAAGTTGGAAGCAAAGCTGTAGATGAAAACATTGGCCACAGACAGATTAACTCAATACACAATTAACAATATATACTACTTAGCTTAATAGTATAAAAAAAATATATCCTGTCACAGTTTCACTATAAATAATTACAATTATTCAAAAAATATAGACTTGCACCCAGACCTTTATAGATTAAAGCTATTTAATAATTACATTTCATTGTATCATATTAAACATTGCTTATTTTTGCCTCATTTCTTTTAGAAATACTTTCTTACTGTTAAATTGATTATTTAATAGTTTTTTTTTATACTTTCTCATCTCTTTTCAACAATTTTTCAAAATTCCCTTATCTTTCTCATATTCTCACTTTCCATACTTATTCCAGAATAGTAATGGAAAAAACAATGACCACCCGCAGGGCTGTTGCAAAAGATCTGGAAATTAAATTGAACATTACCTTGCAAGAACTAAAATCTTCCAAAGATCTTTGCAAACAGCTTTTGCAAGAACGTGAGGACAGTGAGGAAATTAAACAAATTATTAAAAAAAATTCAGACTTGAAAAATGAACTCTCACAATTACATGACAATTTCTTAGAAGTAGTTTCCCAGCGAGATCGTTTAAGTGACATAGTGAATGGATTCAGCCAGTGTAGTGATGAGCATGAGAAGGCTCTAAACAGAATTACCGAGCTTGAACTTAGTTTAGAAGAAGCCCGAAATTATGTAACCCAACTCGAGGAGACTAAAATATCACAAAAAATAGAAAATACTCATTCCGTGTATACTGAGCTGGTCGAATGTAAATCTCACTTGGTGATAGACTTGACTAAAGATGATGAACCATTTGACAAGCAGCCCACTCACTTCTCAACACACAGTAAATTAAAAAATAACAAATAAATTAATAAATAATAAATACACTATTAAACAAATTTGTGATCTGAGAAGTGAACGCTCTAAATTAATTAAGAAATTAAATTTGTATAAAAATAAATTCACTGAAAGTAGGTCTATGTATGACCGGGACACGCTTCAACTACAGGCAGAAATTAACAATTTAAGAACTACATTAAATTCTATTACTGAAAAATATGAAAGTTCTCAGAAGCAGATACAAGAACACATACTTGCTGCTAGCAAATTAGTAGATTTGTGTAATTATAATTATGATAGATTTGAATCCTTTACAAACAAACACATGTGTAATTGTAATCAATCACAACCTGAAATTTCCATGCTACAAAACAGTCCTGTAGATGTAGATAGTGCCCTGGTTATACAGGGAACACAAAAACAACATGATTATAACAAGAAAATAGATGTAATAGTAAATGATTCTTCGACTACCACTGTTCAACATAAAGTAAACATAATATCTGACAATGTAGGTCAAGGCTTTGGTGCTTTATTAGCAAAGTATATGAATAATGTGCAAAATATATGTACACCTGGTGCCAGTTTCCAGCACAATATAAAGAAAATTTTGCTCAATGGAATTATGTCCAAATAGTACTATAGTACTACTCCATGGAGATAGTTTGTCTGTAAGGAAACAGGAGGTTATAAATGGAATAGAAAATCTGCTTTATTTACACAATAAAAGTAAATGTAAATTTATAATTTGCTCTTTCCCATATTCCTCTTCCCTTACGGATGAACAAAATAAATATATATATAGCCTTAACATGACTATATACAATACAACTCACCGTCATAGTGACGCATTCTTTTATTTTGATATAAATAAATTTATTAATTCTAGTCTTAAGGTGACAAAAGGTACATTGTATCTGCCCTTATATTATAAGAAAAAACTTGCTACTTTAGTAGCATATAATATACAAAACCCAGTAGTACATTGTACTACTAAGAATATATATATTATGAATAACTTAGAGAATAATAATGTGATATTACATGATACCATTTCTAGAGAAAGTCCTAGCACTAGTTTAAACTGAATCTTAAGACAATGCCTAAGTCTAACAGGTTAAATATTGTGCATCAAAATATACAAGGCTTAGGTGGCAAAGAACTAGAACTAGAGCTTTATCTTGAGAAATACAATATCCATATAATATGCCTAACTGAACCATGGCTGAGAAAAGATTGTAATATTTTAAATATTGAAAATTATAAATTGTCAAGTTCGTTTGTTAGAGTGAATGCTACTCGCGATGGCTCTCTTGTATTAGTTAGAAAAGATGTAGTTTGCAAGGGCCGACAGGACATAGTGGCACTCTCTGTCGAGCGTTCTATAGAACTATCCTGCGTTGAGACTCAACAGTATATAATATTATGCGTGTACCGGCCCCCTTCGGGTGACTTTGATATATTTGAAAATAAGATGGACGATATCCTTAGAAATCTATGTACTAGTAGCAAATCCATAATTGTAAGCGGAGATTTTAATGTTGATATTCTTCAAGTAACGCAGCATAGTAATCGCCTCTTAAGTCTATTTAGATCGTACGACTTAAAAAATGTTTTTTGCGAACCAACTCGTATTTCAAGTTTTTCCTCCACATGTATAGATAATGTGTTCTGTCATGAGGAAGTTCTCGAAAAATTAATAATAGCAAATTTAAGCTCAGACCACTTGGGTCAAAAAATTTCAATATCTAGCGATATCATTAATACTAAACAAAATTTTAAATGTAGACCCGTCAATGATTATAAAATTAACGTCTTTAAAGAGAAAGTTACGCAGCAATTACTTCAATTGAACATGACTGTTGATAGTCCCAATTTTTATTATAATAAAGTATTTAATATACTATTAGAGTCATTCAGACTCTAAAATGAAATTTAGCGACTGGGCGACAGTCGGTATATACCGAAGTAGGCATAAATTGTATGAATTATATAGTATGAAGCAGTGGAATCATGACCCAACGTTCCATAATCGGGTAAGAACTTATTCAAAAATTTTTTAAAATGTTTGTTTGCAGGCTAAGTCTATAGACATTATAAATAAAATTTTAAATTCTGACAATAAAATTAAAGCCACTTGGGACGTGATTACTCGTACGGCTGGAAGATCAAAGCCTGCTAGTGAACCTATCCAATTGCTAATAGATAATACTAAAATAAGTTCCAATGAAGATGTTGCAAATTCATTTGAAAGTTATTTTTCGAAAATCCCTGAAAACGTTACATTTTCTTTAAAATCTTCTTCTACATATGCAATAAATTCTTTAAAAAATCATACTCATCACTGTGATCACCAATTTAAATTTTCATATGTAGATGCGAATGAAATAATTAAGATATCTAAAACTATTAACCCTAAAAAAACTGGTGATTTGTGGGGCATGTCTGTTAAATTACTTAACACAATAATAACAAACATTGCACCACAATTGTCTCTTATTTTCAATAAATGCATAGATAATGGAATATTCCCTGATCTCATGAAAATTAGTAAAATAATACCTCTTTTTAAAAATGGCGAGAAAAATGACCCTGGCAACTATAGACCTATTTCTATATTGCCATGTATGAGTTAAGTCTTTGAGAAACTTATTTTAAGCCGACTTTTGATTCATTTTAACATAAATAATATTTTTCATAGTGAACAGTATGGTTTTACTAAAGGCAAGTCTACAGCTGATGCGGGGGTTGCGCTTCTTAGACATATTTATGACGCTTGGGAAAAATCACAGAATGCAATTGGAGTATTCTGTGATTTGTCTAAAGCTTTTGATTGTGTGGAACATGAAACTCTTTTGCTTAAATTAGCTCATTACGGGGTTCGTGGTGTTGCTCTTGATCTCATTGCATCGTATCTTAGTGGTAGGGTTCAGAAGGTCGCGGTAAATAATGTCAATTCTTCAGGGTCTCCTCTTAGAATGGGTGTACCACAGGGATCTATCCTGGGTCCATTTTTGTTCTTAGTTTATATTAATGATCTCCCATTTTATGCCGACAAGTTTTGTGATATTGTACTCTTTGCGGATGACACCTCCTTAATTTTTAAAGTTGATTGAAAGTCAAATAAATACGACGAAGTGAATAGTGCATTATCGCATATACTTCATTGGTTTAACATTAATAATCTGGCTTTAAATGCCAAGAAGACAAAATATATGCAGTTTTTATTACCTAATGTAAAAAGGCAAAATTTCAACTTGTATCTTAATAACGACATATTAAATACGGTAGACTCCACGGTTTTCTTGGGATTGTCATTAGATTCAGGTCTGCAATGGGGTCCCCATCTCTCGTCTCTTGCGAGTAGACTGAGCTCCGCTGTTTTCGCTGTTAGAAAAATCAGGCAGCTAACTGACGTCGATACTGCCAGACTTGTCTATTTTAGCTACTTTCATAGCATTTTAGCGTATGGTATTCTGTTGTGGGGTAATGCTGCGGACATTAAATCCATATTTATAATTCAAAAAAGGGCCATTCGGGCTATTTATAACGTTAGCGCTCGGGATACTCTCCGCGAACTTTTTAAAGAAATTGGAATACTTACGGTTGCTTCGCAATATATATATTGTAACATTGTATTCGTTCGACAAAACATTAATTGCTACTCAAGACACAGCGACAAACACGGTATAAATACAAGAAATAAGGATAAACTTGTAACACCCAGTTTTCGCCTTCAAAAAGTAAATAGAACTTTTATGGGGCAAGGTGTACGCATGTATAATAAAATTCCACAGTCCATATTGAGCTTGCCTTTGAAACAATTCAAATCTAAAATTAAAAATACATTATTGAATAAGGCTTATTATACTATCGCGGAATACTTGGAAGATGTAAATGTGTGGGATTAATGTCTTGTTGTGTCTCTCGTAGGATAAATAGAAAAACATTGTAATGCAATAAATATTGTAATCAAATATTTTTGAAAAGAGCAACTGCTGAGTTTCTCGCCGGCTCTTCTCGGCAGAACAGCATTCCGAGTCGGTGGTAGCTTACTCCCAAGTCCCAGACTTACAGACTGAAATTTAATTTAAATTTAAAGTTTAATCATGTAAAAATGACGATTCAAAAGAACTTGTAAAAGTCTATTTGAATAAAGAATAATTTGATTTGATTTGATTTGAAACGTTTACATTTCGGGTTTTTTAAATTAAAAATAAATCTCTGAACATACGCAATGGTTCTTTGCAATCTTGTAAATTATGAGTATTTGTTAAAATCGATTATAGATTCGCGTGTTACACATATATGAGATTTTATCTCAGGTAAACTATCACATTTAACCCCTTCTAAAGAAGTCCACTCGTCTTCGTCCCTTTCTAAAAACTGTGGACCGGACCACCATAAATTAGTGGAAGCCAGGACTTTTGCGCTTGAACCTCTAGAAATCAAGTCGGCTGGATTCAGATCGGTAGGTACGTATCGCCACGATGACGCTTCGGTTAGCTCTAATATTTCGTTGGTGCGGTTGGCTACGAACACCTTTAGTTTGGCTAAATCACTATTTATCCAACCTAGTACTACGCTAGAGTCGCACCAGTGTACTAGTGATGTGCCGAGTCGCCGTTTTGGTGGATCGAGTTGATTCGAGTCAGTTTATACGGTATTCGAATCATGACTCGATTCCCTCTACTCGAATTCTATGTTTGGTATTCGAATACTGACTCGAGTCCAGCTGGACTCGAGTCAGTATTTGAATTCCGGCTGGACTCGAATCAACCCTCATTACCGAGTCCTTTCTTCCTAATGTTGCGGTTGGCATCGACCTCAAAAGAAATATTGCTCATATCCGATTATGAAGAAACCCACGCTTCATGATTTTAAATATTTATGTATCTAAGTTATTATTTATCCCTTTTCAGTTATGTGTTTTGAAGTCCGTTAAATTTTGTTTAAATTACTTTTTAATGAATGATCATTAAAAACATTAAATAAAAACATAGAGCGTAGGAGTTCTATAGAGATAAACAAAAAACCATATTAGAACATAATCAAATTTATTCACGTCGTAGACTCTAGATACTATTAATTATTTCTTAGTCATTTGAGATAGCTTTAAATAATCCTATAGATCTAAACACCAGACAGATACTATTAAGGTAAAAATAGTAAGCATTAAAATTTACATCAGCAAACCATTTTAATTTTACAAAAAGTAGGTACATAAACTCAATAGCTCAGAATATAACATTTAGGAAGGTATCCATCTAAGCTACCTAAACTGTACTCACAGTCAATACCGTACATAACTAAATTAATATATAAAAAACAAAATAGAGACAATAAAAGTTATTTGAAATAACTATTCAAAAAAAGGATTTGGTCAACCTTCTTGGACTCCAGTCTATTGCGGCGTTGGTTGCATAAAAGTCCAGCCTTGGAGAAAACTCGTTCCGAAGGCACAGAAGTGGCTGGAATACATAAATACTTTAAAGCTATTTTATATAGGCCGCTGTTGGTGATTTTGCGAAGTTCCCAAAATTCGAGTGGATTGGCTTTTCTATCCAAATACGGTAGCTCTACGTACTGTTTCACCTTAATAATTGCTGATGTTGTGGGGTTTTCCTTGCTTGAAAATTCCAACACCCTTTTATCTAGATGCTCCCATAAATTGTCGCCAGTCACCTCTGAAGTTATCTGCTGGTAATCTGAAGAAGAAGTTGTAGGTGTTTCGAGACGTGAAGTAGATGGCAGTAGAGATCTATTTGGCACGGTCTGCAATTGAGCTTGAGATACCTGTGTTTCCAATATCATCAACTCGTCAACAACAAATTTTTGAGCATTATCTGCATTTGTCTCGACGCCAAAACCAGCTTTCTTAAATCTTGGATCCATGAATGTTGCTTTAGCAACAGTTTTGTTAATCTCATGACCGCCAAATCTTCTATCGAAAACATCCAGTAATTTTATGTTTAATCTGCTAGCGACTTCGGAATTAGATCTGCAACTTCTTAGTGCTGTTTGTACGCCTCGAATAAGAGGTATAATGCAGGATAACGTTGGATATTGCTCGCCAGATATAATACCCGTCATTTGTTCCACAGGTTTTAACACGCAAAGGCACTCATGCACCTCGGTCCATTCGTCAGCGTTAAGATTATCTGGACAGCCAGGTAATGAAGAGATTGCAGCAGAAAGAGGTATCTTGACCTTATCGAGACGTCCCAGCATAAAATACACCGAATTCCATCTGGTCTGGACATCTTGTTTTAGTTTTAAGGGTTCCAGCTGCATTTGTTCTTGAACCTGTTTTAATTTATATGCAGCATTATTGCTTCTTTTGAAATAGGCTACTATTGCTCGGCACTTTTCAATCAATCGAATTAATAGTTCATTGTCTTTGATGGTGTCTTGAACCACCAAGTTTAAAGTATGAGCTGCACAACTGTGGTGACGTTTTTGCAAAATATCAACAACAGCCTTTTTTATATTAGCCGCATTATCAGTTGTAACGCAAATGATTTTGTCCAAAATGTTCCATTCGGTTTCACATATATATTTTATTTCTCGAGCTAAATTTTCTGATGTATGGGTATCCTTAATTTCCCTGGTGGATAACGTTAAAGTTTTAAATTTGCCGTCATAAATGAAATGAATCGTCACGGTCATGTAACTTTTGCTGCTATCGGAGGTCCACAAGTCTGTTGTCAAAGCAATGTAATCTGTTACTTTAAGCATCTCTTGCGTAGCCTTTCTTGCCAAAGAATATTGCTCCGGAATTAATTTTTTCGAAAGAATGTTTCGCGAAGGTAGCTCATAATTAGGGTTAAGCGCACGAGTATACTCTTGAAAACCTGTATTTTCAACGACTTGAAGCGGTTGAAAATCAACACACACCATTCTTAGTAACGCTTTATCCACATTTTTAGAGTTCACCTTCATAGCTTGCTTAGACGGAAAAGTCATCTGAAGTTGCCGTTTACGTGGTGGTGGTACTGGTGGTGTTTCGCCATCTGTCATTGACTGGGATAGATTGGAGTTCTTGTCCTCGTTGACTGGCGTTTGATCTCCAGAATCAGAAACTACACTTAATAAATCGGAATCACTTTGAGCGGGGGGAATAGTTGAAGAATTTTCAATCTGAGTCGAGTAAATAATAGGATGAGATTTTTTTAGGTGCTTTAACAAATTAGTTGTGTTTTTGAAATCTTTAAATACAGAGTTACAGTTTTTGCACTTTATTTTACAATAAGATTGTATTATAAATTTTCAATTTTGAAAATTAATATTATATTTATTACAAAGCGTTATCCTTGTTACATAAAGCAATATTTATACATTAATATATGTACAAACAATATTCTGATAATGGATATTATATTTACTACAAAACATATTATTCTTGTTGCATTAACATTCTATTTATACATAGGCATTAGGCATGTCAGTCCCATTCAACCGCTGTCGTTGAGATAGACTGAAACCAAATAAGTACTACTACAGCGAACACTTGCCAACTACATAGACATACCAATCACATTCATCTGCTGCCTGTGAGATAATTGGTACCAAACAGAAGGCCGACCAGCAGAGGTGCCAATAACTATGTACCTATGCCTGTACCCTAGACATGCTAATTCAAACTAATCAGCACCAAGATACGGCTATAACTTAAAATTGTATATATTTTAATATATAGAAAACTACTTATAATTAATAATAATATAAGCTTAATAATCAACTTAACAAATTTACCTATTACTTAATGTCTTATAATAAGTTTAATTACTACACTTTTTATTAATCAATAATAAAGTTTAATTGTCACTTAATACAACATTTATAAGTTTAATTATTACACTTTTTTTTTATAACAAATTATATACTATATTTCACATGGTATTTTCAATAATAATATTTTCATCTACCCATTCTCCGGGCCAAGATCTTAATTTTTCTTTTGCAACAATTATATTTCTTAAATTATTTGTACCATTCAGAGCATAGCGGTCATTGGAGAGAATCGAACAAATTTCATAGGGACCTTTAAATTTAGATTTTAGTTTGTCATTACGTCTATGATCCTGATTGACATAAACTAAATCACCTACATTATACGTTTTGGTATTTCTCCTAACCAAATCAAAGCGTTGTTTAAATTTTTCCGCGATTTGTTGTAATCTATGCTTGGCTAGTTCACGATCAGCTCGCACATCAATTTTAGGTTCTAAGCAATCATCATCAAGAATATCATTTAGACGGGCTTGTACCACGGGTATATTTGTTTCTACACCGATCAACAAGCGCAAAGGAGAAAACCCGGTAGATTTTTGTACGTTAGTATTAATGGACTGCTGTACCTTCCAAAGTACGTTCGGCCATTCTGATAATTCCTTACACATAGTACTCAGCATATTAATTACTGTGGACAAATAACGTTCTACCTGACCGTTACTTCTAGGCGTACCAGTAGCTATCATGTGATGTTCAATATGTAGCTCTCGAAAGAGAACTTGAATTCTATTAGAGCTAAAATTCGTTCCACGATCAGTGATAACCAATTTAGGTGTACCGAATAACGTAATCATTTCCCTTATAATAGGTATCAACTCTTGAGCATTTAAAGTTTTAAGAGGTTTCAATAAGCAAAATTTGGTGAAGCCATCTACCAGTAATAAAATATGTTTGTACCCTTCCTGGGTCACTGGAAAGGGGCCAGTGCAATCTAAATGTATTATATGAAAGGGAATAGCAGTTTTATCAATTGGATGTAGCAATCCTTGTTTAGGACCAGAACATCCTTTTTTTTCAGTGCAAACTAAACAATGAAAAATATATTTTTTAACAAAAGCTGCGATGCCGGGAAACCAGAAATACTGTCTAATTTTATGTAAAACTTTATCATGCCCCACGTGGCAGTTTTCATCGTAAATAATTTTAATATGCTTAATCTATACCCTTTTGGTACAAACAATTTAGGTTCAGAGCTAGAATTTATTTTGTAGTGTAACAAACCATTTTTCATGAAGTATTGATTAGAATCTAAATCATCTGTATGTAGCTGTGATATAAGAGTCTGTGTCTCGGGATCATTTTGTTGAGCAATTTTCAACCAAGATTGGGACTCATTATTATCACTAGAGGCCTCAATTAAATTAACTCTAGGGGGAGATTGACTACGATTTTGGAATGAAGACTCTATGGGGTTTCGGCTGAGAAAATCAACATGACTTATAAATTTACCCTTTTTATATATGATATTAAAGCGAAAGTCTTGCATAAAGGTCCACCAACGAGCAACTCTAGGGGATAAGTCTTTCTTTGTCATGGTTGATTTTATCGCATTGCAATCAGTAACAAGAGTAAATTCAATACCAAGAAGGTAAACTCTAAAGTGCTTAAGGGCATTATATATAGCTAATGTTTCCAAATCATAGGAGCAATATCGGGATTCTGCTGGACTTGTACGTTTACTATAATATGCTACCACTCTATTCACTTTGTCAACCTTTTGTAAGAGAATTGCCCAATAACCTATGGAGCTAGCATCTGTGTGCAGTTCTGTAGGATGTTTATAATCAAAGATAGTTAAAAGAGGTTCAGAAACTAAATGGTCAATTTTTGATTTTTTTAATTAACCTAGTAATACTAGCAGTTCTTGAAGCGAAATCTTGTATAAATTTTCGGAAATAACTAGATAAATCCATAAACTGTCTGACTTGTTTGATACTACTGGGCACCGGTGAATGAGTTAAAGCACTAACTTTAGATTTACTAGGCCTCACACCAACCCGAGATACGTGTCTCCCCAAATAGTCTATACTATCTACAAAAAAACTACATTTCTTTAGATTTATCCTAAAACCAGTTAAATCGAGTGCTGCAATAGTTTGTTCTAAGTAGTTGAGACCTTGTTCAATAGTATTAAATGGAATCAAGATGTCATCCATATACACTAACAAAAATTTCAAATGACCTACTGCTTTAGAAATAGCTCTTTGGAACACTGATGGACCGTTACAGATGCCAAAAGGCATTTTGAGAAATTCATAATGCCCGTCTGGTGTTACAAAAGCAGTGTATTTGGTAGAACTACTAGATACAGGGATTTGATAGAATCCATTTTTCATATCAATTTTAATATAAAAATTTGAATTTCCAAGCTTATCTATTTGGTCCTCAATAAGAGGGAGAGGGTACCTATCTTTCTCAATAAGT